>CM076854.1:494594-1694594 GCA_039519185.1 Astragalus membranaceus | reverse complement strand
AGAAAAATTGTTATAGTAATGTTAATATGAATATATTCGTTTCTATTCTATCAAAAAAATATATTCGATTATATATTAATTTTCTGCTTATTATCCTTCTTATTTGAAAGGCCCTGCTTATTATCTTGTCACTTAATTAATTTGCTGAAAACTTTATTTTATTTTATTTTACAAAGTTTGGATTATTTTTCAAATTAATTTTGATTAAATACACAATAGAAAATCAAAACAAATCCATTTTTCCCTTATTAATTATTTTTTACCTAACTATTATTTTATTTTAAACTATTAATATTCGTTTCATAAAATAAATTCCCCAAACTTGCGAGAACCTATGAGGAGCAACAACGAATATATGGCGACAAATAAAACGAAATAAAAACATCCAATTGAACACCGATATTTTTATCGTGGAAAACCCCTCAAAGAAAAGGTTAAAAACCACGGGTCGTCCAGATCAAAGAAATAGCTCCACTATAATCAAATAAGGGTACAAGAGAGTCTCAACAAAGTGCACAAATAATGCCAACAACCAACTAATACAATAAAGCACAAAAGCTTACAAATTTGAGAACAAGAAGATGAAAATACTCAAAACTACTCCTTCAGTGTGAAAACAGTTTCTCTCTCCTTGTACCTCGTTTCGACGATCCAACGGTTAACGAATCCGCAATTGCAGTTTTACAGTGACAGGTTTGAGAAAAACGACAATTACTCTCTCTTCTCTTCTCTCTTTTGGTGGCTCTATCTATTCTGAAAATCTCTCTTCATCAACCCTAATTTAACCCTCTCCACTTATAATAAGTGAGAAACATAATGGGCTAAAATATTTGGGCCTTTATCCACAAAGGAAGGGAGCCCAATACCCAACATTAAACCCATTAAATTATTGAATATTGTATTTTAAACGAAGTTAATATGTTTCTTTTATATACCGAAATTTGTATGTAAAATTGATTAATAAAAAAATTATTGACAAGACATTACACATGGACAGGAATGTTTTTCATGAATGTATATATCACTACAACAGAATTGTTAAAAAATGGCGCACCCTTTTAGAGGCGCTTTTTAAGAAGCGCTCCTGATGCCCAAATACGGAGGACCTTTAGGGGCGCTTTTTAAAAGCGCTCCTGATGCCCTAAAATTCTAATTTCCTCTATCTCCCTCCTCATTTGCGAAAACCCTCTCATTCTCTCAACGTTCACACACAGTCTCCCTCTCTCTTGTGCCGTATCCCTCTCTTCCTCCCTCTCTCTTGCGCCATATCCCTCTCCACCTCCCTCCTCCGGATGCCTACGACGCCCAAACGTCGTTCTTCCTTCGACGGTCTCTTCCCACCGTGAGCCGCCTTCCCTCCTTCTTGAGCTCAACGATGCTTCTCCCTCCGTGAACGACGCGATGCTGCTTCGTCCTCCCTCCTGCAAATCTGCCATTGTTGGTTGCTGGTGACATAGTTCACGATTTGCTTCTTTTTAGTAATACTCTTCACAAAGTTTACTTCTTTTTTTCTTTTTATTTCTGTTTTTTTTCTCTTTTTTTCCTTGGTAGTTTTAAGCTTCAGAATTACTGTGTTCGTTTGGAGTGTGATTCCCTCTACATATGTTTTTGATTATGAAGCCTATTACTAGTTTCATTGGTGTTTTAATAAATTTGTTGTTTTATAAAAGTGGTTTAATAAATTTGTTGATTAATTTGTTTTGTTATATCTAGTTCGAGTTCTTTTTGTGGAGCTTCAAGTTCTTTCTTGATCCAGTTCACATCTAGTTCGAGTTCGTTGTTGCTTCCCCTTAATTTTCAGGTACTTTTCTTGTTCTTTTGTCATTTTATTGTGGTTATTGTTTATACACTTGAGCAGTTATGGTTGTTGTTTATACACTTGAGAAGTTCACATATGTATTCATAATTGGTGTATTTGAAATTGATGGATTGTTTGAGTTATAGTTCACATATGTATTCATATTAGCAAAGACCTTATCCAAGGTCGAATGTCTTGGTTTGAAAAAAACTGTAACTTGTGTGTTTTTCACCTTTAATATATTTAAGTTCTCTTATCAGGAATTTATAATAAATTTCAGTCTAATATGGATAGAAAGTGGATGTCTGTCAATCGTCTATCGAAAGAATATGCCGATGGAGTGGAATATTTTGTGAACTTTGCTGTTCGACGTTTAGGAACTTCTTGTAAGTTCAAGTTCCTTGTTTAAGTTGTTGTTACGCCCATCGAGTTACCGCAGTTGAGTTGGAAAGACATTTAAAGGCCAACGGAATCGATCAAAGTTATACTTGTTGGACAATGCACGGTGAGGAAAGAGGTGAACCTTCAAATATGGATAATAGTAATCAGAGATGTGATCCGGTTGATTATCATGAAACACATACATTTGATGGCCACCAATTTGAAGAGGTGGCAAAGGCAGTTGAAGACGATCTTAATGATTGTCCTCAAATGTTTGAGAAGTTGATAACCGACGCGGAGACACCGTTGTATGCGGGCTGTACTGAATTCACAAAGTTATTGGCTGTGATAAAGCTGTATAACTTGAAAACTTGCCACGGATGGACGGATAAGAGCTTTACGGAATTACTCGCACTATTGAAAGATATGTTGCCGGAAGACAATGTGCTCCCTTCTCGGACGTATGATGCAAAACAAATGTTAGGCACCATTGGTTTGAACTATGAGAAGATACACACTTGTCTGAATGATTGCATTTTATTTCGGAATGAACATGCATTGTTAAAGTCGTGCCCTAAATGTAATGCATCGCGGTATAAGAAGAAAGAATATGCTCCAGAAAAGGTATTGTGGTATTTTCCCATAATTCCTCGATTTAGGTGTATGTATCGTAGTTCGGAAGATGCAAAACAGTTGACTTGGCATGATGATGAAAGGATTAAAGATGGGATGCTACGACACCCGGCGGATTCTCCGCAGTGGAAAAAGATTGATATTGAGTATCCTGATTTTGGGCATGACCCAAGAAACCTACGCCTTGCATTGTCTGCCGATGGATTTAACCCGCACGGTATCCAGAGTAGCTCCCACAGTACATGGCCTGTTATTTTGGCGATTTATAACTTACCTCCTTGGCTTTGCATGAAACGCAAGTATATGATGTTGTCTTTGTTAATTTCTGGCCCCAAACAACCAGGAAATGATATTGACGTATACTTGGCTCCTTTAATAGAAGACTTGAAGCAAATGTGGGAGATTGGGGTAGAGGTGTATGATGGATTCAGAGAAGAAAGTTTCATTCTGAAGGCTATGATTTTTGGCACCATTAATGACTTTCCAGCATACAGCAATCTATCTGGGTACAGTAACAAAGGTCAGTGTGCATGTCCTATATGTGAAGATAATACAGATTGGATGTGGTTGGAACATGGTAAGAAGAATATATATCTTGGCCATCGAAGATTTTTGCCTCCAACTCATCAATATCGGGTGTGGAGAAAGGCATTCAATGGGAATTCAGAAACTCGTAAATCTCCCTCGCCTTTGACCGGTGGACAACTATTTGAAAAGGTGAAAGATTTGAACATTAAGTTTGGGAAGCCTTTTGCAGGAGATCTTGCCAAACGAGGATGGAAGAAAAAGTCGATTTTCTTTGAGTTGCCATACTGGAAGTCATTACACGTAAGACATTTCATTGATGTGATGCATGTTGAAAAAAATGTATTCGAAAGTGTCATTGGTACCTTACTCAATATGCCGGGGAAGACTAAAGATACCATCAACACAAGGTTGGATTTGGTTAGTATAGGGTTGAGACCCGAATTGGGTCCGATAAAGAAGGGTACACGTACATATCTACCTCCAGCAGCTCATACTCTATCTAGAAAGGAGAAAACTGTCTTTTGTAAGTTTCTTCATGGAGTTAAAGTTCCAGAGGGGTACTCTTCAAACATTAAAAACCGATCACGACCCGAGGGTTGCATTGCTGAGCGCTACATAGTTGAAGAAGCTATTGAGTTCTCCACCGGCTATCTATCTAGTGTTGAATATTCTGTTGGGCTGCTAAGGGTGCGTCACACAGGAAGCGTTGGTAAAGGGGTGACAGGAAGGAAAATAGTGACGGTATCTAGGAAAGAACTAGAGCAAGCACACTTATATGTTCTGCACAATGATAGTCAGGTTGATTCATATGTTGTCAAACACATGGAGATTCTGAGGAGTGATCACCCAACTAAGAGTCAAGTCTGGTTAAAAAAAGAACACAATTGGAGTTTCATACTGTGGCTAAAAGATCACATTGATATTGAGTTTGTTTCGAATCCTACCTCGATTTCAGAAAGATTGAGATGGTTAGCAAAATGTCCAAATATACATGTTTTCTCTTACACTAGTTATCTACAAAACGGGTACACGTTCTATACAAAATCCCATGATGATCAGAGTAAAATGCAAAATAGTGGGGTGACTCTTGTAGCTGAATCTATGCATACATCAAGTGCCAAAGACAGAAATCCCATTTACGCGAATATGTCATACTTCGGTGTCATTGAACACATATGGGAGTTGGAATACAATATGTTTTGGGAGCCCGTGTTCCAATGTAATTGGGTTGTGTCATACCCTAATTTTGTCCGGCTAATTTAAAGCTTACTAGAAAATCCAAAATGTTGTTTTTGTCGTTTATGTGTGTCGTTCCCAGTCATGTATAGACGTGTTACTTCTCATTGGTGCGCGTGTGCTATTGTTAATAATGTACACATTTTTGTCCACGTTGCAAACGGGTGTTCGCGTCTTGTTGTGTACGAGTGTTTATTTTAGTACGCAAATTCACGTATTCTCGTTGTGGACGCGCGTTCGCGTCTCGTCATGCACGTATGTTTTTCGTCGTTGTTATCGGTTTAATTTTGTTATTAAAATCTAATAAAAATCAGATTGTGAATAAATGCTTTTTTATAATCAGTTTTTTTTACAAAGTCAACTTTAATTAGTACACATGTATAGACAAAATTTAAATACAAAATAGTACAAAAATTAATTAAAAAGCAAAAACTAAAAAAAGCAAGGCAGCACAAGTTGCTGTCCTTGCCTGCGTTGGACAATCCTTTGGGCATTATGCCAAAGCCCGTTTCTTCATCCTCTTTGATCCTTTCCATTTTTGCTCCAACAAAGTAGCTTTTCCAGGCCCCACCCTGCTGCTGCTCCCCTGCTCCACTACCCTGCTATTTTTTGTCTGTGTCCCCAATAGCAATACTCCTCTGCTTCAACACCCCACCCTACTCCACATGATTTGTTTATAAACTCAGATTCAAAGCACAGAGGGGGAGGGGAGAAATACACAGATACCACACACGTAATAACAACAAACAAAAGTCAAAAAAAAGGAGCTTGAAGCTCCGGCCACTATATGGTGGTCACCACCGTCACCCACCACCACTGTCAGCCACCACCCTACCAAACAACCACCATCCTACCAAACAGTCACTACCAAACAGCACCCTCTATCTCCCTCTCTCCCTTCCCACGGCCGCAAAAGAACACCAAACATCCCTCCCACGTCCTCACTTTCTCTCTCCTCGCGAAACACCCCACACCACCGTAAACCACCACGGTGCGCCATTCCTCTTCTTCCTCCCCTTCCCTGTCAGTTCCTCCACTGTACGCACCACAAAACCACCAAACAACCATCACCACCTACGCACACACACAGTCACAAAAAAAGCGCAAATTAGCAAAAAATAAGGGGAAGGGGTCACCGATCACACAAAAAAAAAACACAGTAACAGTGAAAGAAAAAGAAAAGAGAGAGGAAAGAAATTCTACCTCCGGCCACCGTTCATGGTGGCTGCCGCCGTAGCCTCGCCGTGAACCACCACTGTCAAAACCCACCAACAATCACCACCGTGACCCCCTCCTCTCTCCTTTCACTGCCGTCCCTCTCCTTCTCTCCCCTCGACTCCGTTTCTCCACAACGTCGCCGGAGCCCACCAAGGCCTCCCTCCGGCGTCGTCTCCCCCATCGCCACCATCACCCTCACCTCTCTCATTTTCCTCCGCCCACTGTACACCGCCCTCTCCCTCACCATCTCGCTTGTAGGCGCGTCCTCCTCCTCTCACAATCGCCACCATCGTCCTGTTCACGCCATCAGCGCACCATCGCCGGCCTGTATCCTCTTTCCGTCGCGATTTTCGTGGCCATCATTGTCGAAGCTGATTTGTTTTCATCAAAGACGCAACAACATCGTCTCCGTTCACATCGCCACCGCCATCTTCGTTTTCTTACTCCCTCAACCTCGGGAATCTCGCCCACTCTCTTTCCCTCACCACCGGTGCCTCTCTTTCTCTCTCCACCATGAGCTTCTCGTTCTCTCTCTCTCCCTCCTCTTTTTCTTATGCGGCGCTAGTGTTTGGAAAGATTAGGGTTTGTGAATCAGTTTTATATTCTGTTTACATGTATTTGTTTTAATTTAGTTTTTTTAGTTGGATTACTTCTCGCACCCTCCTTTCTTTTGACTTAAACCCCCCGAGCCCATAGTTCGTTGGTTTGCTTAATGGGTCTGAAACAACAACCGGGCTGCTACTTGTACCCCGTTTTGATAATTTAACTCCTGCGCAGCCCAGCTTACAAAAGCAAGCTGGGCTCGCTGTTTACACCTCAGTATTGCTGTTCGCACCCCTATTGTTAATACGATGCTCTTTCTTGTTAATTGCACCCGTTTTTAAATTATAACCCATTGTTTTTTTTTACATCATAATGCTTCCAAACCAGTGTTTTTCAAACAATTAAACTCACCAAAATGGTTTGTTACTAATGGTCACTCTGAGTTTAGCTTGTTTGACCGTTAGTAACAACTTTGATTTTCAAACGGGCTATGAGGGATGACCAGTCTGAGTTTTACTTGTTTGGTCATTACGAATACCCCCCAATTTCAAAAACAAATAAAAAAAACACCAAACACGCAAACATTTTCTACCAAGAACTAAGTGTGATTTGATTCTCTACCAGGAGATACGTAGGAGCGGAGGGCGGCCGACCTCTGTCAATTGCATTAATAAAAAACTTTTTTTTTTCTTTTAATCCATTCCTCTCATATTTCTCAAAAAACACAAAAAATAACTAACCGTTGAGCGAGTCTTTTTATCAGGGTAAAAATATTATTTTCGAATTAATAAATGTTTACATATTTAGTTAATAGGTAACCTTCCTTAGCAAGGATGTCGTGGGGTGCTAATACATTCCCTACGCATAAACAACTCCCGAGCCTAAACCTGATCCGCAAAACCCTCTTAATCACTCAATAGGGATTTTCCAATGTTTGCCCTTAAACTAAACTTTGGTGGCGGCTTCATTTCAAGAACGTCGAAGAATCCCTCCTCCGGATTTTTCGGTCGCTACAGGTTGACAATAATAATGGTGTACAGATGGATGACTCAGGTTTCATGCGGGTGAATTTCAACAAGTTAGGGTATAAAGATGAACCTTTTATTTTAGCCTCGCAAGCCCAACAAGTGTTTTATGTCACTGATCCAGTTGATATCAATTGGTGCATTGTTTTATTGACAAACAAAAAATTATTGGTGAATGACATTGGTGATCAAGCCCACGAAGTTGTTGATATTGATGATGACCCTTTCTTTGGGACATCACAACCAATAATAGGGGAAAGTACTTCTAAAGAGGATATTTTGTATGTTAGAAATGATCATAATGATGGAATTACGTTTCGTCGAAAACAAAGTACTAAGAAGCGAAAAGCAAAATATCATACAAATAAACAAGTAGCTAGTAACATTAGATCGAGGAAAAGGAAAAGGTAATATATCATGTGTGTTTATTTTTTATTCATTTTTCATATTATAAAAATTAACTTGCTTTATCATGATTATAAAATAACATTTAGCCTAATAACAATGATTATATTTTGTTGCAGGTGAGATAACTTCCTACAGTGACGATAGTGCACATGACAGTGGTCATGAGAGTGAACATCAGCCCCAAAAAAAGTTCAGTCGCCGTGGAATGACAGTTAAGAAGAATATCATCAATCGAGGGATTCAGATCAACTCTAACAAGTTCAGTCGCCGTGGAAAGGCGCACAGAAGATTCAGATCAACTCTAACAAGTTGGGTGAGAGATGAAGAGGGGAACATCAGAAACCGTCCTCCACCACGATATGATGGGATTATAACATCGGAGGATTGGAATGCATTTGTATCTTCACGCGAAGATGAGGAATTCCAGGTTTGTACAATTACTTATCATACATATACCTATATTTGACAATTATAAAGTATTAATGTAAAATGATTTGTCTTTATAGAGATTAAGCAATGAAAATCGCGAGAGAGCAGCAAGTCCTGAATACCCTTATAGAGCCGGTGTTAAGGGTTATCACGAGATTGAAGCACGATTGGTAGACACATTATCTTTTATTTTATCATTCATTTATTAAATTAATCTTCTGATTTATTTACTAATAAATGGTAAATTTTAATAGCTGCGGGAGGACAGAAAAGATCCTACTCAGGAATCTATTGACCGACATGTTTTGTGGTTAGAAGCCCGACAAAACAAAGATGGTGTCATTGACAACCCAAAAACGAGAGAGGTGTCTCAAAAAATTATAAGTATGATAAAGATGGTGTCATTAACAAAGATGTTTATATTACTTATAATGTCTAATAATTTTTGTGAATCAGGAATCAATATCACAATCAGTATCACAAGGAGAGATTACTGATTGTGATGGTCCGAATGACATCCTTGGTCGTGCATTGGAAATTGAAGAGTATTCAGGTCGTCTACGGGGTTACGGGGTTTGGGATTTGGCATTTCTCCAACCACTTTTTGGGGTTCAAAGAGGTAAAAGAAACAAGAGACACAACAAAGTAGAGAAAGAAAACGGTTGGAAGCCATGGTATTGATGCTACGGGAAGAAGTTAATGAATTAAAAGATAAATGGGGTCCAAGGACTGATGATGTACCATCTCCTAACCCAAATAGCTTCAGGGATAGTTGCAATATTGCGTCCAATGAGGTAATTATTGTTGGACCATCTTTCTACTTTTTACATTTTACATTTGTAGATATTAATATTTGGTTATTTGGTTATTATTTAATTTAGGGTAACAATAACAATTGTGAATTATATACATCAAACCCGCTTACGTTGGTCGCAAAGGGCTTTGTTTGTAACAATGAGGACTCCACCTTGCACAATCTACCCATGCCTCCAAATCACGCGAGAGTCAGAGTTGAGTTTGTTGTTGTGGAAGATGCATTATTGCTGGTACCAATTGACACTGCACATATGACTTTGTTGACTGTGAATGATGCACTTGGCACCTTTGTGGCATGGCCAGCAAATCTTATCAATGTATGGAGCAATTAATATATTTGTTAATAATTTATTGGCTTATTGTCATATATTAATAACTAATTATATTTCTAATATAGGTAAACAAAGCAAGATCTCGGACATGAAAGAAGCTGTGATACCTTGTTTTTTGAAATATCTGTTATTTATTTGGTTATTCAAATTTTTTGTAGGGCACATTGGATATTGTTGGTAGTTGATCCTAAAAGAAATAGAATTTTCTATTTGGATTCGTGTCATGGTCATTATACCAACCACCTCAAGGTGAAAGGAGTATTTGAAAGGCGTGTATTTTAGTTACATCGCATATTTCATCATTTAAATTATGTATGTATTTCGATTAATTAATACATTTATATGTATGTTTCATTTGTATGATGACTTATTGGGGATCGAATGAGAGAAGGGCTAGAGATGGGAATGTCAACAATAAAACAAAATAGATAGTAATAACGGTAAGTTTATAATCAATATTCTTATCTATGTAATATTGTTCGCATTTTAATAATTAATTGTTATTTTGATTTCTAGTGTCCCAAACAACAAAACAATGATGATTGCGGGTATTACGTTATGAAGTTTATGAATGACATAATCACTCACAATCAAATGAAAATTCCAGAAAATGTATGTAATTTATATAGTTTGTTTTTTGACAAGTAATTCCATATCTAGCATTTAGCACTTAATTCTAAGTTTATTTTATTTTTGCTTATTTTTCAGTATTTTCCTGGAAATGAGGTTGGAGCTCTATTTTCTGATGACCAACTTACTGAGATCAAGGGAGAGTGGTCGATTAATGAAAATCGAAACTCATCTAACTTTGGTTAGCTGGTTTTTCGTTCCCCACAATGGATGTCATGTCATTTTTGCTGTCTGTGTTAACATTCAGAATTTGGTTAATGATTTATGTAATTTTTGGTACTTTGTTGATAATTATGTATGTATATTAGATGGATTTATAAGTTTGTTAGTTGGAATTTGACTTGCAATTGGTTAGTTGATTTGAAATTTGGTTCATATTGGTTGTTGTTGGTTGATGAAAATGAGAGTAGGGATGTGCTGCAAAATATTGGATATAACAGAAACAGGAAAAAATATTTTAAAAAGAAAACGACGCTTGCAGTTAGAAGCGCCCCTGTTGGTCTTACCCCCACTTGACAATCAGGGGCGCTCCCAGTAAAAAGTGCTTCTATTACTGCGAGCGCCCCTGATTGTCAGAGGCGCTAAGACCAACATGGGCGCTTTTTTTTGAGCGCTTCTGTTTCCTAATAATTTGAGGCGCTTGTTGTGCGCTTCTGTAGAAGGGTTGGCAACAGGAGCGCCAGATTTAGGAGCGCCCGAAAGCGCCCCCAATGGATAAAAAAAGCGCCCCTAATGGCCTTTCCTGTTGTAGTGTATATAACGAGAACTCTTAAATGTTAATTATACCTGTGAGATTAAAATTAACGTTTCAGATTACGTCATTAATTACAAGATCTTGTGTGATATTCAATTAATAAGGAAATAATCACACAAGATCTTGTATTTAATGACGTAATTTGAACCATTAATTTTAATCTGACGGTTACAATTAAAAGTTCTAATTTTTCACGGTAGTTCTCACTTGATACGTTTCCTATATACATGACAAAAAAGCGCATGGCAGAAATCAAATGAAATTTAGAGTTGAATTTTTTTTGACATAGTAGATATACAGTTTTTTGTTGAATAGTTTTTATATGAATTTTTCTTAATTGGTTATACTTTTTGTTGATAAAAAATGAGAAGTTAGTTAGATTAGATGTATATTATATTATAGGTTGTGGATATACGCACGTGTAGTATATAGTAAAGGAAATATTTATGAAACGGTAACAGTATAATGTAAATTAATGAGATTGGATTGGAGGGGATGAATGTGAATGGGAATAGAGGATTTAATTTAGTTTGAATTTGTTGGGTTGGGTAGTAGGATATGATGCATGCGTGACATGTACAAAAGTTTGTTTGGAAGGGAAGGAAAAGAAAAGAATGCAATGCAGTGTGATCAGGATGACATGGGGTTGATGTAATCGATGAATATGAATGTTCATCAAAGTAAGAGAAAGTAGGCCCCACCACCACGCCTCCAACTTATTTTGCAATATAAATAAATACTTCCACACACACACATATATATATATATATATATATATATATATATATATATATATATATGATATGATACTCCAATGTAGGTAACTAGTATGGAACCCGTGCGATGTACGGGGAAGCAATTTTCCTATTATATTTTTCAATAACACCAACTGTGAAGAAACTATTAATACATTTTTTAATTTTCATAATAATTAAACCAAATTATTGTTGAATTTATGAAATTATGTCATTGAATCGGTTAATATTTTATATATTATATTATATTAAAATATAATATGTGTGGTGATTTTTCCAATGTGTATATTATATTGTATTATATTATATTAAAATATTTAGGTAAACATGTGTGGTGATTTTTAGGTAAACATGTGTGGTGATTTTTCCAATGTGTAGTGATATTGCAGGCTAAATCAGTTAATATTTTATCATTGTTTTTAACTGTTCAAATAGGAGGTAAATCCCGAACAACATCTATACAAAAAAATAATAATACGGAACAACATGTTATTGTTTGATATTGCAGTTAGTAATATAAGTTAAATATCAATGACAGAAGAACAATAATATTATTATTAATGAGCAAAAGTTATAGCGAAGTCTATATATAAAATTAATATATGGTCACCATTGAATAATTTCGGCTTCGCGAACATAACCGCGACAACAACGTTGTCGAAATCAGCAGATGATAGAAACGCGTTTAGCTCGTCCACATAGGTACCGAACAGTGTAACTTTGAACTTATATCTGAACAAAGAATAATGAAGTTAATTAGTAATAAATAATTTCTATTGAATCGCTTTAATATATTAAGTAGCTAGTATGTAAAATTGTTGTAGAGTAAACAACCCATTGTTATCCAACTCCATCACTTTCAGCTTCACTACTTTTCCTTCTCGTTTATACTCTTTATCAGATCCAACGCCTGTCAGTATTCCAAACACATCTGCAAAATAAAACATTAGTTAACATGAATGATAAAATCATATCAAGTTAATAGTAGAAGACATTGTCACAATATGAGACACACCAACTAAATAATTAGTGTCAAAGGCAGTGTCAAAAACAACACTTGGTTCTTCGAAGCGATGGATCATTGCAGGGACAGCACCATCAACAGCCCGGATCAGTACCGTATTATACTGGAAATTTATCTTGTATTGGTGGGAAGTTAAACGAAAGCCACCAACATTGGCACCAACAGCAAAGTTTGTTATGCGGTACACATTGCCCTCTTCAAGTAAGCCACCAAATTTATAAATCAACGTCTGCTTGACGAAGGCACCAATTCGATCCCCCTAACAACCACAGACAGTATTACGCTATTAGATGTGAATTGTGTTATCATAATATTCAAATGCTATGTATATTACGGTTTAAAAAGAAATACTATCTAGCGCTAGAATATGACAACTATTACCAAAAAAATTAAGCAACAAAAATATAGAATTAAACAACCATCATGATAGTAGAACCTGAGGACCGAGAGAAAATAGTATTGTACTCACAGTAGAATCCATGAGAACTATTTCTACATTCAGAGGACCCCTCCCCTTAATCAAGTCAGGGACGGTCCAAAGCCTTATGACCCTAGCAGTAACAGTGATGCTTCCTCCTTTTGGGAAGACATCAACGAAAGGTGTGGATTGTGTGTTCATTATCTCTATGAGTTCGGTATGTTAACAAAAGCTGGAAAGTGTTAGCAAGAAAGGAACGGACGTGGGGTGTTGATGTAACAAACAGGCGATGCAGGTTAAATTTATAGCGAAAGACAGACCGAATCATTATAGTAGAAGACCGAAATTATTGGCTAATCAAAAGGACAGACCGAATCATATTAAAATTGCAGAATGTTTTCCCTATTTACTCCCATTAATTTCGCCATTCAGAAGTTGACCATTGTAGGTGTAACGACTGTTTTAATGCTATGTGATATTCCATAACTGCTAGCACTCCTGTTTGCAGCTACGGTTTTAAAATTTTGAAAACTTGGCATATATCATGGTGTGTGATATAAATACGTTTACTAATTGTTTATTCGTTTGACTTATTTCATGGAATATCCTTCCAGAAAAACATTCAATTATGCAAATATTGTAAAGGACATAATAATTAGTTTGGATTTGTAAAATTACGAAGGTTGCCAAATAAGATGACAGCTCATTTAAATGATTTCCACCTAGGCCGAAATGTTAGTATGATGATGTGGATGGTCTGAAATGTTGACAACTCAGATAAAGAGCATAGAACATCATTCTACTTTGTATATATTATAGATTATAGATTATAGATGTATCTACACCGAATCGGATAGTTGATTTTCATTTGGTTGGGTTTGGTTTCACACCAGTACTATACCCGTGCATTCGCACGGGCCGATCGCGTTAAGTCATACGATTACCTCAAATAGAAACGTTAGTTTGAAATCTCATTAATCTAAAACCAATTGTAAAATATAGAGGATGACTTGCATACGGACATGTGCTGTCGTATTTTTTTTAGGAATGCATTTAGACAGTATTAAAATAGTCTGAACATTACCCCGTGAAAATAAAGAAAAATTTAAAGTATATAAAAAAGGCGTTTCAAGTAAAAAATTGATAAATATTAAAACTAAAAATGTAAAAGTATCATTTAAAAACAATATGTGCATTTATCCTGTGTGTTTTTATATATCAGTGCAGTGTTTTTTTATATATCAGTGTTGTTATCCCATGTTTTTTTATATATCAGTGCAACTATCCCGTGTTTTTATATATATCATTGCAATTATCCCCGTATTTTTTTATATATCAGTGCAGTTATCTCATAGTTTCAATTGATTGTTTGAGTTGATTAGTAGATTATTGTAGATAGTGAAAGATAGAAAGTAGATTATCAATAACAAATATTTATCCAGTGTTTTTTACATATTAGTAACAACTATTTGTCCTTTTTTAGGTATTAGTGACAAATATTTGTCGCGTGTGTTTTAAATATTAATCAGTTTAAATAGTCATTAAGCCTTCTTGTTTTTTTAGATAGTAGTTTTCAAAAACAATAATTATCAATGGCAAATATTAATCCCGTGTTTTTTTTATATATCATTGCAGTTATCCCCGTGTTTTTTATATATCCGTGCAGTTATCTGGTAGTTTCAATTGATTATTTTAGTTGATAGTAGATTATAGTAGATAGTAAATTTGTTAGATAGTAGATTATCAATAAGAAATAATTGTTTTAAATATTAATTAGTAATTTAAATAGTCATTAAGCCTGCTTATTTTTTAGATAGTAGGTTTGTAGTAGTAGTAGGTTTCAAAAAATATAATTATCAATGACAAATATTAATCTCGTGTTTTTTTATATATTAGTGCAGCTATCTCGTAGTTTCAATTAATTATTTTAGTTGATTAATAGATTATAGTAAAAGAGAGATAGTAGATTATCAATAAGAAATATTTATTTTAAATATTAATCAGTAGTTTAAATAGTCATTAAATATTATTATTTTTTAGATAGTAGGTTTATAGTAGTCTTCCAAAAATTTAATTATCAATGACAAATATTAATCCTTTGTCTTTTTTTATATTTGTGTAGTTATCCCGTGTGTTTTTATATATCATTGCAGTTATCTCATAGTTTCAATTGATTATTTGAGTTGATTAGTAGATTATTGCAGTTATCTCGTATTTTTATATTAGATTATTTGAGTTGATTAGTAGATTATAGTAGATTATTGCAGTTATCACGTGTTTTTTTAGATAGTAGTTTTATAGTAGTTTTCCAAAATTATAAATATCAATGGTAAATATTAATTATAAATTGTCAATAAAAATTATAAATATCGATGGTAAATATTAATTCCGTGTTTTTTTATATATCACTGCAGTTATCCCGTGTTTTTTATTTATCAATGCAACTATCTCGTAGTTTAAATTGATTATTTTAGTTGATTAGTAGATTATAGTAGATAATAAAAGTTAGATATTAGATTATCAATAAGAGATATTTGTTTTAAATATTAATTACTAATTTAAATAATCATTAAGTCTTCTTGTTTTTTAGATAGTAGGTTTATTGTAGTAGTCTTCAATATTTTTAATTAAAGTAGTGTTTTTATAAATTTAGAAATTTAGTTAAAAGAATTAAAGTGAAGTGATAAGAGAAAGAGAATAATTATTTGTGGGAAAAGTAAAGTAAGAAGAAAAAAAGGAAGAAAGAGAGTGTAAAAGAAAAGTAAAAATGAGGAAAGAGAGTGTAAGAAGAAAGAGAAAAAAGGAAGAAAGAGAGTGTAACAGAAATGTGAAAAGTAAGAAAGAGAGTGTAAGTATAAAGAGAAAAAAGAAGAAGAAATAAAGTGTAATGACATTTTTACCCTCAAAAATTTAAGGTGTCTTTTAGATAGAATGGGGGTATTGGTAAAATCATATCTGGTGAATTTGTATAAATCTATAGTAGATAGTAGATTGCAGTTATCCCGTATTTTTATATTAGATTATTTGAGTTGATTAGTAGATTATAGTAGATTATTGCAGTTATCACGTGTTTTCTTAGATAGTAGTTTTATAGTAGTTTTCCAAAATTATAATTATCAATGGTAAATATTAATTATAAATTGTCAATAAAAATTATAAATATCAATGGTAAATATTAATCCCGTGTTTTTTTATATATCACTGCAGTTATCCCGTGTTTTTTATTTATCAGTGCAATTATGTCGTAGTTTAAATTGATTATTTTAGTTGATTAGTAGATTATAGTAGATAATAAAAGTTAGATATTAGATTATCAATAAGAGATATTTGTTTTAAATATTAATTACTAATTTAAATAGTCATTAAGTCTTGTTGTTTTTTAGATAGTAGGTTTATAGTAGTAGTCTTCAAATTTTTTAATTAAAGTAGTGTTTGTAGAAATTTAGTTAAAAGAATTAAAATGAATTGATAAGAGAAAGAGAATAATTATTTATGAGAAAAGTAAAAAAAGAAAAAAAAAGGAAGAAAGAGAGTGTAAAAGAAAAGTGAAAATGAGGAAAGAGAGTGTAAGAAGAAAGAGAAAAAAGGAAGAAAGAGAGTGTAACAGAAAAGTGAAAAGTAAGAAAGAGAATGTAAGAATAAAGAGAAAAAAAAGAAGAAATAGAGTGAAATGACATTTTTACCCTCAAAATTTTGAAGTGTCTTTTAGATAGAATGGGGGTATTGGTAAAATCATATCTGGTGAATTTGTATAAATCTATAGTAGATAGTAGATTGCAGTTATCTCGTATTTTTATATTAGATTATTTGAGTTGATTAGTAGATTATAGTAGATTATTGCAGTTATCACGTGTTTTTTTAGATAGTAGTTTTATAGTAGTTTTCCAAAATTATAATTATCAATGGTAAATATTAATAATAAATTGTCAATAAAAATTATAAATATCAATGGTAAATATTAATCCCGTGTTTTTTTATATATCACTGCAGTTATCCCGTGTTTTTTATTTATCAGTGCAGTTATCTCGTAGTTTCAATTGATTATTTTAGTTGATTAGTAGATTATAGTAGATAATAAAAGTTAGATATTAGATTATCAATAAGAGATATTTGTTTTGAATATTAATTACTAATTTAAATAGTCATTAAGTCTTCTTGTTTTTTAGATAGTAAGTTTATAGTAGTAGTCTTCAAATTTTTAAATTAAAGTAGTGTTTTTATAAATTTAGAAATTTAGTTAAAAGAAATAAAGTGAAGTGATAAGAGAAAGAGAATAATTATTTATGGGAAAAGTAAAGTAAAAAGAAAAAAAGGAAGAAAGAGGGTGTAAAAGAAAAGTGAAAATGAGGAAAGAGAGTGTAAGAAGAAAGAGAAAAAAAAAAGAAAGAGAGTGTAACAGAAAAGTGAAAAGTAAGAAAGAGAGTGTAAGAATAAAGAGAAAAAAAAGAAGAAATAAAGTGTAAAGACATTTTTACCTTAAAAAATTTGAGATGTCTTTTAGATAGAATGAGGGTATTGGTAAAATTGGTGAATTTTTATAAATCTATAGTAGATAGTAGATTGCAGTTATCCCGTATTTTTATATTAGATTATTTGAGTTGATTAGTAGATTATAGTAGATTATTGCAGTTATCACGTGTTTTTTTAGATAGTAGTTTTATAGTAGTTTTCCAAAATTATAATTATCAATGGTAAATATTAATTATAAATTGTCAATAAAAATTATAAATATCAATGGTAAATATTAATCCCGTGTTTTTTATATATCACTGCAGCTATCCCGTGATTTTTATTTATCAGTGCAATTATCTCGTAGTTTAAATTGATTATTTTAGTTGATTAGTAGATTATAGTAGATAATAAAAGTTAGATATTAGATTATCAATAAGAGATATTTGTTTTAAATATTAATTACTAATTTAAATAGTCATTAAGTCTTCTTGTTTTTTAGATAGTAGGTTTATAGTAGTAGTCTACAAAATTTTTAATTAAAGTTTCAATCAAAAAAAAAAAAATTTTTAATTAAAGTAGTGTTTTTATAAATTTAGAAATTTAGTTAAAAGAATTAAAGTGAAGTGATAAGAGAAAGAGAATAATTATTTATAGAAAAAGTAAAGTAAAAAGAAAAAAAGGAAGAAAGAGAGTGTAAAAGAAAAGTGAAAATGAGGAAAGAGAGTGTAAGAAGAAAGAGAAAAAAGGAAGAAAAATAGTGTAATAGAAAAGTGAAAAGTAAGAAAGAGAATGTAAGAATAAAGAGAAAAAAAAAGAAGAAATAGAGTTTAATGACATTTTTACCCTAAAAAATTTGAAGTGTCTTTTAGATAGAATATGGGTATTGATAAAATTATATCCGATGAATTTGTATAAATCTACCGTAGATACGGAAAGAATAGAAATATAGGGTAGACACCTACCACGCGCACGCACGCAACGCAAAGACAGCTAACTAGCTATAAGCAAGCTTATATGAGAAGAGCTATATTATTTAAGCTTAAGGCACAAACCTTTACTGCTCAATTATACCCACCACAATATCTATATATATCTTCTTTTCCTTTGAGAAATACTACAACTACCACCATGTCACTGTCAGATTCTTCTTCTGCTTTTAACACCCCCAGGTTGGTCCTCCAGAAGGTGTTGGCCCAATCTCAACGCGAAGGAGATGGAGCAGTTGTTAGAAGAGGCATTGGTGGAAGGTATTCTATATATTCATTCATTCATTCTTCCATTTTCTACTTGTTGATTTGATTTGATCATTATATCTATCTATCTATCCATCTCAGAAGAAGCGAGGTCAAGAACTTGGATCCCTTTATAATGTTTAATCACTTCTCAGGTATATATATATCACTCTCCTTTCTTTCCTACGTTGACTTTCTTATCTTAATTTATTGTTTCCGTTCCGTGTTTGACTTTCCAGTGTCTCCTCCCGGAGGATTTCCTGATCATCCCCACAGAGGCTTTCAGACCGTTACTTACATGCTACAGGTATATATATCTATTAAACATTAATCGCTGCTATTAAATATAATATAATATAATGATGGTTTGATTTATATTGTAATTCCCTCAATTATATGAATGATTTCAGGGAGGTATAACTCACGAAGATTTTGCCGGCCACAAGGGTACTATAAGAACCGGTGATGTTCAGGTACCACGTGACTATCTATATTCCACAACCACAATATTCATTCATTAATTGGATTTGGATTTGAATTTTTCTTTTGTGTGATGCTGCTGCAGTGGATGACAGCAGGTAGGGGAATAATTCACTCTGAAATGCCTACTGAAGCAAACAACAACGGTCTCCAACTCTGGATCAATTTATCAGCCAATGACAAAATGTATTAATCAATTTCATTCATATCTATATATAATAATAATGTCACTTCACTAGTTAACGATTAATTTTGGATTGATTCAGGATTGAACCTAATTATCAAGAACTTCCAAGTGAGAACATACCATCAGCTGAAAAAGATGGGGTTGAAGTGAGAGTGATAGCAGGAGAATCAATGGGGATCCACTCTCCTATCTACACAAGAACTCCAACCATGTTCCTTGATTTCTCCATGTTGCCAGCAACTCAATTGCATCAGCCTATTCCAGAATCTTGGAATTCCTTTGTGTATGTGATTGAAGGGGAAGGTGTCTTTGGATCTCCAAATTCACAACCAACTGTGCCTCACCATGTCCTGGTTTTGAGTCAAGGTGATGGACTTAGTGTGTGGAATAACTCCTCAAAGCCATTGAGGTTTGTGCTGGTTGGAGGACAGCCACTGAATGAGCCAGTCGTTCAGTTGGGGCCTTTTGTCATGAATACACAGTCTGACATTAAGAAAAGTATCCAAGACTATCAACATGGCAAGAATGGCTTTGAGATGAGGCTAACTTGGAGATCTCAACAAGTGTTTGATATGTTTCTGAAATAACAAGGCGTAATTCATTTCTGAAATAACAAACCTTTGAGTAGCACTAGTACTTTTCTTGGTTCGATGAATTGACATCGAACCCATTGTAATTCATTGTCTTTGCAAGGCGTATTTTGACCACTCTATTTGCTTTGTTTTAATTTCGCTTTTGCTTATTTGAAAGGCCCTGCTTATTATCTTGTCACTTAATTAATTTGCTGAAAACTTTATTTTATTTTATTTTACAAAGTTTGGATTATTTTTCAAATTAATTTTGATTAAATACACAATAGAAAATCAAAACAAATCCATTTTTCCCTTATTAATTATTTTTTACCTAACTATTATTTTATTTTAAACTATTAATATTCGTTTCATAAAATAATGTTTTTTTTAGTTATCTTCTCATCTAATTTACTTTTTACCTAATTAACCGTCGCATGTATAAGATATTTTACAATGTCACTCAATCACAAAACGATACATCATAAAAAGTATTTCGACTTTATCTTAATTACTTTAAAAGTCACAAATACCATGAATTTTTATTGGTTAATGATGTAAAAAAGTTTTCAACAACAGTGAACACCAATTAAATGATGGGGAATCAACACATAAACGTAATAACAGAGCAATATGCAGGCGAAAATAAATTCTCCAAACTTGCGAGAACCTATGAGGAGCAACAACGAATATATGGCGACAAATAAAACGAAATAAAAACGTCTAATTGAACACCGATATTTTTAACGCGGAAAACCCCTCAAAGAAAAGGGTAAAAACCACGGGTCGTCCAGACCAAATAAATAGCTCCACTATAATCAAATGAGGTACAAGAGAGTCTCAACAAAGTGCACAATTAAGAACACTGATCAACAACAATAGGCAAGCTTTAGGAGTGCCAGCGTTCTCAAGAGGGACCAAACTCTAGGTGAGACTTTCGTGACCACCCAACAGGACGCACATCCAGTAGGCCATCACTACGCAGTCTCGTTCTAACTTAGGTTATTCTCTAGTCCGGGTATAGGACAATTCTCATGTGTGTGCAAAAGTGTGATAGTGGAGTGTGTGAAGGAGCAAAGCATCAAGAATACCCCCCAAGCTGCAAAACAAGCGAACATACATACAGAAAAGTGGTCTTCTATCCTAGGGTTTTCATATCACAAAAGAACAATATGCAATGAAAATAAAGGACAGAAAGGGAAGGGTAACAATAAACATTAAATTAACAACTGATCCTACAACTAGTTAGACTAGGCTTGACTCTCTAAATTGTCCCCAGTGAAGTCGCCAGCTGTAGCGACCGAAAAATCCGGGTGAGGATTCCTCGAAGGTTAAAAAATGAAGCCGCCACCAAAGTTTAATTATAAGGGCAAACATTGGAAAATCCCTTTTGGAATGGATAAGGGTCCTTGAGACCAGGTTTGGGTTCGGGAGTCGGTTATGCGTGGGGAAGGTATTAGCACCCCACGACATCCTTCCTAATGAAGGTTACCTGCTAACTAGTTGTAGGAAAGAATATTAATTTTGAAGATGTTTATTTTTACCCTTTTATTGTGAACTAAAAAGAAACTAAGAGAAAGGAAAGACTTGACGTTTTTTTAAATTGAAGAAAATGATTATTTAAGAAAAGACTAAAAAAGGTTTTTTATTAATGCAATTGACAGAGGCCGGCCGCCCTCTGCTCCTACGTATCTCTTGGTAGAGAATCAAATCACACGTAGTTCTTGGATAGAAAAACTTTGTTTGTTGGTGTATTTTATTTAGGGATTTTAGGACTCCTGAATGATCAGTTCATTCATCCTAAAATGATGACTAACCCGACCGTAAAGTCGGTTTAGTCCCCTATTTTGTAAAAATGGGGTTTTTGGAGTTTGGAAAATGGTTTGACGTGTGTTGGTTTGATTTTATTGGAATAGGGATTTTAGGATTCTTGAGCCGTACGGCTCATTCATCCTAGAACGCTGACTAACCCGTCTGTACAATCGGCTTAGTCCCCTATTTTGAGAATTTGGTTCGGGGAAAGAAGTATGCTGTGTTTATTTTAATTTAGAAATTGTTTGTTTTAAATAGGGATTTTAGGGCATGATCCGTAACGGTTCATTAATGACCTAAAAAGCAGACTAACCCGACTGTACAGTCGACTTAGTCCCCTATTTATATTTTTTGAAAATGAAATATTTATTTATTTGTTTTTATAGGTTTTTGTAAAAGAAATTAATGAAAAATGAAAAGAGAGGGTGCAATAGTGAAAATGGGGTGCAGTTGGGCTTGTATTTTAAAAAGGGGAGGTGCGAAAATAGCAGTCCAGTTCGTTTTTGTGAACTGGCCTGCAATGCAAAAGGGCTTTTAAAAGGGGAGGGGGGTATGTCTTAAGTTGCAGGGTGTAATTAGTAATCTGACAAAAAAAAAATTAAAAAGTAAATAACTAAAAATTAGCAGGGCTATATAAGATGAGGGTTAGACTAAAACCCTAATTTCATTCCTCTTCTTCCTCAGCGCCGCGGCTACGTGATTTTAGGGAGAGAGAGTGATTTTCGCGATGAGAGAGGGGAGGCGAGATTCATGCGAAGAAAGAGAGATAGAAGGGCGTGAAGACAAAGGTTGAGGAATGGGGTTCGTGGCCAAGCATGGCCGCACCGGAGGGGGAAACGGCGACGATGGCAATGGTGTGATGGTGGTGGTCATCCGGTGCGAACGAAGAGAGGACTCGACGGTGATTGTAGCACGACGGCTACGACGTCGCACAATGGCCACAGCGTTAACGAACGTTGCGCGACGACATTCTCGTGGAGGAGACGGTGGCCGGAATTACAGGTATGGCTTCGGTTCTTATCAGTTTTTTTTTTGTTTCCCTTTCTCTCCTCTCCTGCTTCGGTTCTTTCATGCCTGCTTCTGCCTTTTTCTTATTTTTTATGTTTGTTTTTTGTTTCTCTAGGAGGATGAGGGCTGACGGCTGACAGCGTGGTGGTCTACGGGCAGTTCACGGTGGCGACGACGGTGACAGCAACAGAGGCTGGGGGATTGTGGCTGTGACGGTAACAGTGGCTACGCAGGACGGTCCAGTTGGGGAGCATGAGGACGACGGCGCGTCTAAAGGAAACGATCACCGTCTACGATGGTCGGATATGGTGCGATTTTGTTTCTCTTTTTTCGCTTCTTTTTCTCTTCTATTCTTCTATTCCTAACTCTGTTTTTACTATCTTGCTTGTTTTCTAAAACTAATTTCTAAACATATGCTATTCATGATTTTGTATTTACTAGCCTACGATTTTTTCAACAATCCTAAATCAACATTTTTATAACAACAACAGCAACAATAGAAGCTCGTTTATAATGTAAACCTACTTTTATTTAACGTGAATTTTACATCCTGCTAAGTTTTCTTAATAATAAAAAAATTCTGGTATTCACATCTCAAAGCTCTAAACTATTCTAGTGAATAAAAAAAGTATACTGGGGTGGAATCTGACCTACCTGGCCTCCAGCTTCAGAAAATCTTTTTCTCTTTGCTTATTCGCTACTGCTGTCCTCTGCCCTTGTTGCTGTTACTGACTGTTTCTGCCTCTGAATTTTGTGATTAGGGTTTCAGTATGGAAACCCTAATCTTTTGGTTCTGAATCTGGTGTATTTTCTGCCTGATTTTTGGTGCCTATTCTGTGTGTTCTAGCTCTCTTTTTTATAGGTAAAAAAAAGCTCTAACCTAATTTTATTTCCTATTTCAGCTTATTGGACCTGTTAGGGATTCTTGGGCATCAAGCATAAGCCCATGGATCAGGTGCTGTATTTTGCTTTGGACTGACGAGAGGGTGGGTACTTGGTGAGCAATAAAAGGAGCTAGGGTTTCAGTTGCTGTTTTTCTTTTCTTTTTTTTTTTGTAATTTTTGTAATTTCGTTTTTCTATATTTTTTGTATTTTTTTTTGCATTTTAGGACTTTTGGACAATTGTAATATTTTTTTTTTTGTAATTCTGATTTTATTTAATATATTTTTTATGGTTTTTTGATCAAAGGACTAAATTAGGCCCAAAATACCAATCATAGGCCCATTTAGACAAATGACTAAAATAAGGCCCAATTAGAACAATTTTCTAAAATCAGGTCCAATCTAGGCAAATTACTATCATAGGTCCAATAGCCACATAGGCCCAATTAGGGAAATGACTAAAATATTAGACATAAGACCATTTATTAAAAAATATGGTTCAAAACACTAAGCGTAAGCCTAATTAGGCAAGCTAACAAAAACAGGCCCAAAAGGTTGGACATAGGCCCAATTGGACAATTTGGTCTGACTTTAAACAAAACAGCGCTTGAAATACTATAGGTTTGTGACACGGGGCTAAACCGATTATGATAAAAAGACCGTGCAAAATTAGGGTATAACAGCTGCCCCTCTTTATTTATATTTTACTAGAAAAGGTGAACGGTTTTCAGATTTTCGTAGTAGAAATACAAATAAAGATAGATTAGACGCTAATTTTGTCCGCTTAGGGGGAAGATGAATTAGGGAAACGAGGGACGATTAACACTTGGAGTGTTAACCGAGAACAATAAAGAAACGATCGCTGGGGATCTGGAAGAGCCTTGGGACTCTAAGGGAACACTGGGGCTCCAAGGGGGTTTCCTAAACCCCTGGAGGACCTTTTGGGGTCCGAAGGTGCACTGGGGCTTTGAAGGACTGCCGGGGTCCGGGGGTGGCCTTTTTCGAGCGGCCGTTAATAAGATCAGGTCTAGAACTGATCACGAATGACGTCCACTATGTCTTAGGCTGACACAGCTAGTCTGAAGGGCCTGGGGCCAGATGATCCGTCGGTGGTCGATGCCGACGTGCGATCTGGATTGGACCTCTGGGGGTCTGGAAGATCAGTGCTAGACTCGGTTTGCTAATTTGAGATCAACACTCGTCGCGTTGGCAAGATTAAAGCCAAGTTATCGGCTTATTGCTGGTTATTTAATGCCTATTGCTGACAAGATTAAAGCCAAGTTATCGGCTTGGAAAGCTTCTCTCCTCTCTATTGCTGGAAGAGCGCAGCTTGTCAAGTCGGTTGTTCAAAGTATGTTAGTGTACAACTTCCTGATATACAAATGGCCTACCTCTCTATTGAATACGGTCGACTCTTGGATCAGAAATTTCATTTGGTCTGGTGATGTGAATCAGCGTAAAGTGGTTACAGTGGCGTGGCATAAGGTTTGTAAACCAATCTCTGAGGGGGGTTTCGGGATTAGATCCCTTAAAGACACAAATAAGGCAGCCCATTTTAAGCTTAGCTGGGAACTTAGCATTTCCCAAAATAGCTGCGCTGTCTTATTAAGGTCCTGGGTTTTCAGAAATAGGAATACGATCTCTTATCATATCAGTTCGTCTTTATGAAAATTGCATATGGAAAATTGGTAAAGGTGACTGTATCAACTTTTGGATAGATCAGTGGATGTCGGACCCTCTGGTAAATCTTCTCAATGTCCCTGAGCATCGTCAGAACTTTCTAAAAGCCCGTGTTTATGACTTCATTCAGAATGGTGACTGGTGTTTTCCAGAATCTCTTTCTAATATCTTTCCTCAGCTGGCTTCGCTCCTTCGTGAAAAAGATCTGCCTTCATTTGACTCTCAGGATCAACTGATTTGGAAAAACTCTACAGATGGTATGCTTACTTTTAACACTGCTTATATTCATTATAGGCCTATGGGGCAGCCTATTAGGCGGTTCAAAAATATTTGGAGTAGTGTCGTCCCTCCCTCCATATTTCTCCTTGTCTGGCGTATCCTGCATAACCGTATGCCTACAGATGAGCAGCTTAGAAACCGTGGATGTGGAACTGTCTCCATGTGTAGTCTCTGTGAAGCGGAATATGAGACATCTTTGCACCTTTTCTGTGAGTGCTCTTTCGCTAAGGAGCTCTGGGACTGGCTTAGTGGTAAGCTATCAATTAATATTAATGTTTCCTCCCCGGAGATGATTTTTGAGGTTTGTCAGTGCCCTTGGTCTAACCAAGTGCATGATGTTGTTACCGCCGCTGTTATTAACGTATTTTGGGCTGTTTGGCACTCTCGGAATCAGATTTGTTTTGACAATTGCCCACTCACATAAAGAACTTGATCACGGCAAATGTGAGCATTTCTGGTAATCTCAGCAAGGGCTCTACGTCAAACTCCATGCAAGATTTTTTGATTCTTAAGGCGTTTTCGGTTGATTGCAAGCCTCGTAAGGCTCCTACAACTATAGAGGTTATTTGGAAGGCCCCTCCTTGCTCGTGGGTTAAGTGCAATACAGATGGCGCTGCTAGGGGTTCGCCTGGTTTAGCAGCTTGTGGGGGTATCTTTCGCGATAGTAATGCTGAATCTCTTGGTTGTTTCATGCTTCCTCTTGGTACAAATTACGCTCTTCATGCTGAGCTTGTTGGAATCTTGGTAGCCATTGAAGTGGCTTTCCACAAAGGTTGGCATCGTTTATGGATTGAGAGTGATTCTCAGCTTGCTGTTATGGCCATTTCGTCTCATTCCATTGTGCCTTGGAGTATCCGCAACCGCTGGCTTAATTGCATGGGTCTTCTAAAATCCATGACTTTCAGTTGCACTCATATTTTTCGGGAAGGAAATCACTGTGCTGATAAGCTTGCGTCTCATGGAACTACCCCGTTGGGCTTCCATTGGTGGAATTCTATTCCCACTTTTATTCAGGATGATTTTAACCGTAATAGGATTGGTCTTCCTTCTTTTCGTTTCAGACAGTAATTTTTGTAATTTCTGTTGGCAGGGGTTTTGGTTTATGTCCCCCCTTGCTTTTTGTATTTTCGCTTTTTATTCTTTAATGAAATAGGGGGGAGTACTCTTTCCTTCTTGGTGTTTTTATCCCTAAGGAGGGTTTTGCATCAGAAGGTTTTAACGAGGCTCCTTTCCTTTTTGTTTAAAAAAAAAATTAATGAAAGACTACATCTCTTCTGTGATTCTCGGAAATTTCGTAATGATTGTAATGCTTTTGATTATGTCACATGTTTCACAATCCAGTATCAATTATCACAAAACATCATTTCAAAGATAGACGGAAGAAAAAAGAAAGGAAAGTGTTTGATATTGACAATGGAGGCCAAATGTGCAGAAGGCACACCGACTTAAGATTACGTCAGGAATTTCATTGAAAAAATAAGAAAGCTGAAATACTAAGCAGACTTCTCGGTAGTTGGTGTCCTTGAAGTAACGGTGTTGGCCACCCATGCTCACGACCTTCATCACTCATCATCCGACTTTTGGAAGTGTTGATTGCCTCAATGTTGTTTAGTCCAACTTCCTGACCCTAATTTTTGCCTGGATTGTCCCTTTTGGATTTTCAATCCACCGGGTCGCTCTAACTTTTGCCTAGGCCGCCCTTCCGGGTTTTCAACCTAGCGAGCTTATTTTTGCTTGGCTCATCTTTCTCATTTTTCTATACTCCTTTTTTAGGCAGAGTTCACCGGGAGTGGGAGGTCTTCCCCATCCATTTTTTGTGAGAATTAAGGCTCTTCCAGAGAATGATTTCTTTACCATGTAAGGTCCTTTATAGTTCAAGGTAACTCCTGCGGGAATCCTTTTAGGTATGACTTTCTTGGGCACCAAGTCTCCTTAAAATTGTTGAGGATAAACCTCTTTTGTTAAGTTTTCTTTGTTCTTTTCCGATATGACATAAGACAACCGTTCTTGTGTTTGGTGAGGTTTAATGGAAGTACTACTCCCATCGTACGGGGTTGCCTCTGTTGAAGCATGAACGAGGTCTGATCTCCATGTAAGGTTAAATGTCACTATCATCCCTGATATTCTTTGTTTGTTAATGCAACTGCCCCATTTGTTTTTTTGGGCAGTATGGGAAGGGATCATGATGCTCGACTTGGAGTCCTTACGTACCACTGTCCATGACGATCTTTTTAGGAAAGCCGTAACGGCAGACCAAATTTCTTGACAATCATAGATTTGTTACACCAGTGGGCGTCTTATGTCAGACAAGGTGATGTAAGCGAACTTTCTTGATTTGCTATCCTTTTGGTGTGATGTTAATTTTAACACCTTTTTATCTCCTTCTGTGCCCAAGTCAATCATTTCGTTTGATTCCACGCGAGGCTGGGTCACTCTATCCTTTTGTTCCATTATTCTCATTACCTCTGGAAGAGTTTCCCAGTTATCTTCAACATCTTCCTTGGTTTGATTAACGGGGTGATAAAAGTTATGACATGAGTTACCGACGTTGTTATTTTTCAAGGACAAGTTATTTAGGTCTGCATTAGTAGAAATTGAAGAAGGATAAAAGAAAAAGTAAAGCGAGCAAATGAGTTAAGAAGGAATTTATTGGAGAATTCAAAATGCTATTTTATTAACATTGATACCGGAAAGAAACATGCGTGCCCTTATTGAAATGTCCTAAGGCTTTGGGCGGAGCCATAGGATTTGCATTACGTAACATTACTTTGAACCGAAAATCAAAAGAAAATCAACAATCTCCCAATTCATAAGTGCTTCAGCTGCAGGAGAAAGGCGCACAAGGTTGATGATGTGTCTTTAGCCCTTTGATCGCCTTCAAAAGCATTTACGGATGACTTCTCATGCCCCTGACAAAGGGTTAGCGCATCAGTTCGGAGCATCCTCATTGAAGCTCAACCATTTGGATTCGATCAAATCCTGAACCACATGTTTCAGTGCCTTGCAGTTTCCTACTGAATGCCCAATTGCGCCTGCGTGAAATTCGCAAGTGGCGTTCGGGTCATAGCCTCTCGGGAAAGGAGGTTCAATGGGCCTCATCGGGCGGGGCGAGATTAGGTTGTGACTAGTGAGGCGGTCGAACAGATCTGAGTAGGATGCGGGAATTGGATCAAACTGTACATGTCTCCTTTCTGGGTAGTTTGGTGGTTTATGGCTTTTAGTGGTTTGGGTAGAGAAGTGCAGGGCTTGAGGATGGTTTTTGAAAGTGTAAGAGGCTTTCAAAGGTCATGTTATGGAATTGGTTTCCCCTTCATTATTTCTAACAAATCCTGCGAAGGGTTTCTTTGGGTTATTGGTTTCGGCCGAACCGTAAGAAATTTTTCCGTTCCTCATTCCGTTTTCCAACCTTTCCCCTATGGTGATCATGTCTGAGAAGTTAGAGGATACGCTCCCAATTAATCTGTCATAGAAGGGTGATTGCAACGTATCTATGAACATGGATACCATCTCTTTCTCTAGTAGAAGCGGTGCTACCTGCGCTGCCGATCCTCTCCAACGCTGGGCATATTCCTTGAATGATTCATTGTTTCTTTTCACCATACTCTGCAACTGTGCTCTATCGGGAGCCATATTGATGTTGTATTTGTACTGCTTTAAGAAAGCATCAGCCAGATCTTTCCAACATCGAATGTGGGTACGTTCCAACTGCATGTACCAGCTTGAGGCTGCCCCAGTCAAGCTGTTCTGAAAGTAATGGACGAGCAGTTTGTCATCGTGTGCAAATGCGGCCATTTTTTTACAATACATAGTCAGATGGCTAGCAGGACAAGTTACTCCTCTGTATTTGTCAAAGTCAGGCACTTTGAACTTGGGTGGGATAATCACATCAGAGACGAGACACAGATCATATGCATCCCTTGCCCCAACGTTGAATCCTTCCATTTCTCTCAGGCGCTCTTCTTACATCTGATATTTGTCCTCGGGCTGAGAGTCCTCCATTGAGTAGTTATGAGAGGGTCCTCTCATGTTGTAGTGGGGAGGAACCATTGGCATTGTAGCGGAGTTCGGTGTAGGAGCTTGATGAATTACTACTGGTGAGTGAGTATAACCCTGTGGAATGACTTGTGGTGCAGTCGCAGGACTTGAGAAGTGAACTCGCGGTATTTCTGCATTTGTATTTTGAGCTGAAGGTCCAGCGACTCCCGAAGGTCCTTCCTCTGGATTGGCTTCCATGGTAGGAGGAGCGTAACCAACTGGGAGACCGTAAGGGAGCCATTGGTAGCTCTGGACGTTCACTCCAGCGGTGTGTGGAGTCTCGGAGCTGGGAGGAGGAGGAAGGTTCAAAGCATTGTTCTCAGCATTCCCTGCCGAAGCACTTTCATCTGCATTACTTCTCTTGAGGAGTTTCACGAATTCATACATTTGATCTTTCAGCGCCATCATCTCGGTCATTTGATCTTTCAATACCATCATCTCGCTCATTTGATCCTTCAGCTTTGCAATGTCTTCTCTCAGAGCCTGATTATCCTCTTCGGCCATTTTTCTTATTTGAGAACGAGTCCGGTAGCGATGTTGATGAACCAGCTAGCCCTTTTACTCTCTGTTTATTTTTCAATTTTTTTTCTTTTTTCGTAAGTACATGAATGAACGAATGAATGTGCATGAAATACAAATGTATGATTTCTTGTCACGCCGGGGAAATTGTAAGTTTCTGTTTGACGCAGAACTGAAAGAAACTTAAGATTTATTAATGCAAAATGTTTGATCCATCTCGTCAGAAGGAAAGTCTTACAATTCCCTAGCGGTCATAGAAATGCATGAAGAATGAAATGTTAATGTGCAATAATTAAAAATTTTTATGCCATGCAAAAGGGAAAGGTGAAAATGCATAAGGTATGCTAAAAAATAGTTTGCCAAAATAACATATGATTTTTGAAATTTTTTTTTAGAAGACCGGAAAAATGTATCAGTGTTTGTTTGAATGTAGGGGTATGAGGCTCCTTTGTGTCCTACGAGGGTTCCTTATAGAATAGGTATAGGGCTTGTCTGTTAAGTGAACCTTTCAAAGGGTAGCTCTAAAGAGTCCTACATAAGGTTCCTAGAGCCAACGACCCCAATTAAGAACACTGATCGACAACAATAGGCAAGCTATTAGGAGTGCCAGCATTCTCAAGAGGGACCAAACTCTAGGTGAGACTTTCGTGACCACCCAACAGGATGCACATCCAGTAGGCCATCACTACGCAGTCTCGTTCTAACTTAGGTTATTCTCCAGTCCGGGTATAGGACTATTCTCATGTGTGTGCAAAAGTGTGATAGTGGAGTGTGTGAAGGAGCAAAGCATCAAGAATACCCCCCAAGCTGCAAAACAAGCGAACATACATACAGAAAAGTGGTCTTCTATCCTAGGGTTTTCATATCACAAAAGAACAATATGCAATGAAAATAAATGACAGAAAGGGAAGGGTAACAATAAACAATAAATTAACAACTGATCCTACAACTAATTAGACTAGGCTTGACTCTCTAAATTGTCCCCAGTGAAGTCGACAGCTGTAGCGACCGAAAAATCCGGGTGAGGATTCCTCGAAGGATAAAAACTGAAGCCACCACCAAAGTTTAATTATAAGGGCAAACATTGGAAAATCCCTTTTGGTATGGATAAGGGTCCTTGAGACCAGGTTTGGGTTCGGGAGTCGGTTATGCGTGGGGAAGGTATTAGCACCCCACGACATCCTTCCTAATGAATGTTACCTGCTAACTAGTTGTATGAAAGAATATTAATTTTGAAGATGTTTATTTTTACCCTTTTATTGTGAACTAAAAATAAACTAAGAGAAAGGAAAGACTTGACGTTTTTTTAAATTGAAGAAAATGATTATTTAAGAAAAGACTAAAAAAGGTTTTTTATTAATGCAATTGACAGAGGCCGGCCGCCCTCTGCTCCTACGCATCTCTTGGTAGAGAATCAAATCACACGTAGTTCTTGGATAGAAAAACTTTGTTTGTTGGTGTATTTTATTTAGGGATTTTAGGACTCTTGAGTGATCAGTTCATTCGTCCTAAAATGATGACTAACCCGACCGTACAGTCGGCTTAGTCCCCTATTTTGTAAAAATGGGATTTTTGGAGTTTGGAAAATGGTTTGATGTGTGTTGGTTTGATTTTATTGGAATAGGGATTTTAGAATTCCTGAGCCGTACGGCTCATTCATCCTAGAACGCTGACTAACCCGTTTGTACAGTCGGCTTAGTCCCCTATTTTGTGAATTTGGTTCGGGGAAAGAAGTATGATGTGTTTATTTTAATTTAGAAATTGTTTGTTTTAAATAGGGATTTTAGGGCATGATCCGTAACGGTTCATTAATGACCTAAAAAGCAGACTAACCCGACTGTACAGTCGACTTAGTCCCCTATTTATATTTTTTGAAAATGAAATATTTATTTATTTGTTTTTATAGGTTTTTGTAAAAGAAATTAATGAAAAATGAAAAGAGAGGGTGCAATAGTAAAAATGGGGTGCAGTTGAGCTTGTATTTTAAAAAGGGGAGGTGCGAAAATAGCAGTCCAGTTCGTTTTTGTGAACTGGCCTGCATTGCAAAAGGGCTTTTAAAAGGGGGGGGGGTATGTTTTAAAACGGAGGGTGTAATTAGTAATTTGATAAAAAAATTAAAAAGTAAATAACTAAAAATTAGCAGGGCTATATAAGATGAGGGTTAGACTAAAACCCTAATTTCATTCCTCTTCTTCCTCAGCGCCACGGCTACGTGATTTTAGGGAGAGAGAGATTTTCGCGATGAGAGAGGGGAGGCGAGATTCATGCGAAGAAAGAGAGATAGAAGGGCGTGAAGACAAAGGTTGAGGAATGGGGTTCGTGGCCAAGCATGGCCGCACCGGAGGGGGAAACGGCGACGATGGCAATGGTGTGATGGTGGTGGTCATCCGGTGCGAACGAAGAGAGGACTCGACGGTGATGGTAGCACGACAGCTACGACGTCGTACAATGGCCACAGCGTTAACGAACGTTGCGCGACGGCGACGGCAACAGGGGCGTAGGATCATCGGTGGTGACGACGAGGACAATGGCGATAGCGACTTTCTCGTGGAGGAGACGGTGGCCGGATTTACAGGTATGGCTTCGGTTCTTATCACTTATTTTTTTTGTTTCCCTTTCTCTCCTCTCCTGCTTCGGTTCTTTCATGCCTGCTTCTGCCTTTTTCTTATTTTTTATGTTTGTTTTTTGTTTCTCTGGGAGGACGAGGGCTGACGGCTGACGGCGTGGTGGTCTACGACGGTGACAGCAACAGAGGTGGTGGCGACGACGGTGACAGCAACAGGGGCTGGGGGATTGTGGTTGTGACGGTAACGGTGGCTACGCAGGACGGTCCAGTTGGGGAGCATGACGACGACGGCGCGTCTAAAGGAAACGACCACCGTCTACGATGGTCGGATATGGTGCGATTCTGTTTCTCTTTTTTTGCTTCTTTTTCTCTTCTATTCTTCTATTCCTAACTCTGTTTTTATTATCTTGCTTGTTTTCTAAAACTGATTTCTAAACATATGCTATTCATGATTTTGTATTTACTAGCCTACGATTTTTTCAACAATCCTAAATCAACATTTTTATAACAACAACAGCAACAATAGAAGCTCCTTTATAATGTAAACCTACTCTTATTTAACGTGAATTTTACATCCTGCTAAGTTTTCTTAATAATAATAAAAATTCTGGTATTCACATCTCAAAGCTCTAAACTATTCTAGTGAATAAAAAAAGTATACTGGGGTGGAATCTGACCTACCTGGCCTCCAGCTTCTGAAAATCTTTTTCTTTTTGCTTATTCGCTACTGCTGTCCTCTGCCCTTGTTGCTGTTACTGACTGTTTCTGCCTCTGAATTTTGTTATTAGGGTTTCAGTATGGAAACCCTAATCTTTTGGTTCTGAATCTGGTGTATTTTCTGCCTGATTTTTGGTGCCTATTCTGTGTGTTCTAGCTCTCTTTTTTATAGGTAAAAAAAAGCTCTAACCTAATTTTATTTCCTATTTCAGCTTATTGGACCTGTTAGGGATTCTTGGGCATCAAGCATAAGCCCATGGATCAGGTGCTGTATTTTGCTTTGGACTGACGAGAGGGTGGGTACTTGGTGAGCAAGAAAAGGAGCTAGGGTTTCAGCTGCTGTTTTTCTTTTTTTTTTTTGTAATTTTTGTAATTTCGTTTTTCTATATTTTTTGTATTTTTTGCATTTTAGGACTTTTGGACAATTGTAATATTATTTTTTTTGTAATTCTGATTTAATTTAATATATTTTTTATGGTTTTTTGATCAAAGGACTAAATTAGGCCCAAAATACCAATCATAGGCCCATTTAGACAAATGACTAAAATAAGGCCCAATTAGAACAATTTTCTAAAATCAGGTCCAATCTAGGCAAATTACTATCATAGGTCCAATAGCCACATAGGCCCAATTAGGGAAATGACTAAAACATTAGACATAAGCTCATTTATTAAAAAATATGGTTCAAAACACTAAGCGTAAGCCTAATTAGGCAAGCTAACAAAAACAGGCCCAAAAGGTTGGACATAGGCCCAATTGGACAATTTGGTCCGACTTTAAACAAAACAGCGCTTGAAATGCTATAGGTTTGTGACACGGGGCTAAACCGATTATGATAAAAAGACCGAGCAAAATTAGGGTATAACAACAGTTCATAAGGTAAAAGCTGTAAGTTCTTCATTATACAGGGGTGAACTTATTTAGAGCCTAGACATAGGAGTCTTGTAACAAACCCTGGCGACAGTGACTGAAAGGCATGCTTCCATACGCTACAGCGCTTAACGCTACAGCGTCTAATGTTATAACACTCTACTCTTGGGAATTTACATAACAAATGAGCCATCCAACTTACTCTTTAACACTTTAAATTCACTACTGTTTTACCACAAACTTATTATGTTTACCATTTCACATTTGTTATTGTCACTTGACTTGTTTCACTAAATTGCTAATCTCTTAAACTCTTAAATTAATTCCAATCCCTGTGGGAACGATCTCTACTTATCATTGTATTACTTGTGGCGATTGTGTACACTTGCACAACTACTTTTCGCACAGCAAGTTTTTGGCGCCGTTGCCGGGGATTGCATTTAATTTTTATTGTTTAAATTTTTAGCAATATTAGTGAAAATTTTACGCTGGTGTGTTGTTTCTTGGTGTTACAGCATTAGGTGCTATAGCGCATGCCTAGGTCCCAACCACCAGAATTTGAGTTGGATCCAGAACCTGAAAGAAGATTCAGAAGGTTAAGACAACTTCAGAGATTACAACAATTGAGGCCTACCATGTCAGAACATAATAGTTATGGTAGAGGTACAATTGGTGGAAGATCAAATTCTAGAGGTGGCCATAGTACAAGAGGTGGTAGATCTGACCCTGGTGGTGGTCCCATCCATGGAGGTAGAGGTCCAATCACTCATTCTGTCACAATAAATGATCCAGAAGACTGGTACATGCAACAATTCATCAACCAAGGTCCTGTAGACATGGTAAATGATAGGGACAAGCCTATGAGGGACTATGCTGTGTTTGACCCCCAGACCATGGAGACAAGCATAACAAGGCATGTTCTTCAAACAGCTCATTTTGAATTCAAACCCATGATGTTCCAGATGCTCCAAACAGTAGGTAAGTTTGGTGGTTCTCCCCAAGAGGACCCGTACTTACATTTTGTAATACCCCAATTTTGTCCGCTCTCTTTCTTATTACGGTCCTTTTTATTTAATTCACGTGTCATAAGTCCCAGGTGACATTACTACGAGAAAAGTTTTCGACTCATTCATTTCGTTTGATTGGATTGAGATACCTTTTCATCTAACTGGGCGCGGGCTTTTGTAATTGGGCTTATCGACAATTTTTTTTTGTTTTAATTGGGCCGGATTTTAGCCACTTATTCCAGTTGGGCCTATCTTTAATCATGTGATGTAATAGGCCTGTTTCTTCTAATTGAGCCTCATTTTAACGCATTGTTTGATTGGGCCCGATTTTCGTTCTTGGTTCTGGCCCAACTTCACTTTGTGTCTAATCACTAAACTTTTAATAATAAAAACATAAATCAAAAATCACCAAAAATATTAAATAAAATCAGAATTAATTTACAATTTACAATAATCCCAAAAAATTTAAAAATAATAACCAAAAATGTAAAAAATAAGAAAAAACGAAAAAACAAATCACAAAAATAAAATAAGAGCCTATCAGCCCAAACACAGCAGCTGCACAAGGGCTTCACCTCCCCAACCAGCAACTTGGTGAGCAAGTTTTCTCCAATCCAAGCCCAATACCTGAAAAAGGAAACGAGTATGGAGAAGGATCAGAAAAACCCTAAATTGGTGCCTATATAAGCAAACACACAAAACAAGCACGAGAACGGGAGACAGAAATTACACAGAAAGTCAGAACCAAAAGACTAGGGTTTTCACACTGAAACCCTAATCATAAAACAATAAAAATATAGAAGTTCAGAAACAGAAGCAGTCAAAGCAGAGGAACAGCAGCAGCAGTAGCAAATAAGCAAGCAGGAGGTTATCAGAAGCTGGACAGGAGGTTGGTTACCACTGTTTTATTTTCTTTAAACTTTACCAAGTTTTGTACATAATAGACCATTTTGCAAACAACAGTATTAGTTACTAATCTGAAACCAGTGTCTGAATCATATATATGTATAAAGAAAAATCAAATCAAGATTAATAGGCATCGAGTTCTTATAGCAGATTAGTTTTTCAAAACTGTTTATAATTACAATTTGGTACAATAAATAAATTGAGATTTAGAACATATTAGTCTTTAAAAAATGTAGGAACAGATTAACGTCAAAATTTAATTAGGAACCGATTAGGTTTTTTTTTAGAAACAAGATTAGGGCTTAGGAAGTTGTTTTGAAGTTATTTTTCCAATAGATCAGCAAAGGTGAAAATCATAAATTTTAGGAATAGGGAAGTAGTGGTAAGGAAAAAAAATAAACCTGAAAGAATTCTGATTCGCGCCTGGCCGTCGCCGGTGACCGCCGTGACGGTGGTTCGTCTCCACAGCCCGTCGCCGTCAACTCCGACCACTGTAGACGGTGGTCGTCTTCCCCATATTCACGTTGTTACAACCGTTCGCCACGAATACTGTCATTGTCCCCTTCGCCGTCGTAACCAGCACCGTCAAACACGAACCAGGCTTTCGATCCCCACTTTGGCGCCGTAACAGTATCGTGAACCACCCAGAAACAAAAAAAAAACATCAGAAATAAGAAAGAAAGAGTAGGAGAGAAGAGAAAAACGAAAATAAAAACACCATAGAAAAAAAAAGAGGGGGCAGAAGCAAACCTCCGGCCACCGTGTACGGTGGTTGGTTCCCAAGACCACCGTTAGGGCCTTCTCCCCATTTACGCCATCACCGGCCTTCCATCGCTCCGTCGCAGGCTCCTCCTCTCCGGCGATCTCACCGTCGTCTTCCCCCATCTTCGCGAAGCCCCTCTTTCCTTCGTAAACCACTCCCCTCTTTTCTCTCACTTCCTTCGTTCCCCTTCTCTCTCTCTCTCTCTGAGACCTCGCTTTCTTTCTCCCAACCGTAACCTTCGCAAGCCCTCCTCCTCTCTCTGCATCTTCTGCTGGATACGGTGTCGAAAGAGAACTAGGTTTAGACGGTGGTGGACGAAGAAGGAAGGGGGGGTCGCAGCTTCCGTGAAGTGAGGCGGGGAGAGAGGGAAGATTAGAGAAATTAGGGTTGAGAGGTTTGGGGAGTGGGACGGCGCCGCAGCTGAAAGGGAAAAGAATTAGGTTTAGGGTTTATTTTTCAAACGCCTTATATAGTAGAGACCCAGGGTTGTTTTTGTCTTTTCCTTTTAACCCAATACTATTTACACCTCTCATTTTCCATTATACACCTCCCTACGCAAGCCCATAAGTTTGCAGGCCAGTTTACAAACTGGGCTGCTGCTTTCCACACCCCAGTTTAATAATACAACCATCTGCTCTAACTACACCCTGTTTTATCAATGCGGCTCCTTTTCGTTTTCTTATTTATTTCTTTTCGAAAAAATTTCGTTTACAAAAAATATAAAAAATAAATAGATGAATATTTCATTTTCAAAATGTAAATAGGGGACTAAGTCGACTGTACAGTCGGGTTAGCCTGCTTTTTAGGTCACTAATGAACCGTTACGGATCATGGCCTAAAATCCCTATTTAAAACAAACAAATTTTTAAATTAAAATTAACCCCAACACAGTTTTTTCCCCCCGAATCAAATTCTCAAAATAGGGGACTAGGCCGACTGTACAGACGGGTTAGTCAGTGTTCTACGATAAATGAGCCGTACGGCTCAGGAATCCTAAAACCCTTATTCCAATAAAATCAAACAAACATACTACAAATCATTTTCCAAACTCCAAAAATTCTATTTTCACAAAGTAGGGGACTAAGCCGACTGTACAGTCGGGTTAGTCGTCGTTTTAGGACAAATGAACTGATCACTCAGGAGTCCTAAGATCCCTATATTAAAAAAAATACCAACCAACAAACATTTTTCTACCAAGAACTACGTGTGATTTGATTCTCTACCAAGAGATACGTAGGAGCAGATGGGGGCCCACATATGTCAATTGCACTAATAAAAAACATTTTTTAGTCTTTTCCTAAATAATCCCTTTCTTAAATTCAAATAAAACATCAATTTTCTTCTGTCTTTTTAATTCACAACAAAAGGGTAAAAATAAATGTTTTCAAAATTAACTTCCGCTTCTACGACTAATTAGCAGGTAACCTTCCTTAGGAAGGATGTCGTGGGGTGCTAATACCTTCCCCACGCATAACCGACTCCCGAACCCAAATCTGGTCTCAAGGACCCATATCCATTCCAAAAGGGATTTCCCAATGTTTGCCCTTAAACTAAACTTTGGTGGCGGCTTCATTTTTGAACCTTCGAGGAATCCTCACCCGGATTTTTCGGTCGCTACAGCTGGCGACTTCACTGGGGACATTAGAGAGTCAAACCTAGTCTAATTTGTTGTAGGATTAGTTGTTAATTAAATGTTCCAGTTTACCCTTCCCTTCCATCTTTTATTCTTGTTGCATGTTATGTATTTATGTGATATGTAAACCTTAGGATAGAAGACCACCTTTTTGTATATATGTTTGTCTGTTTTGCAGCTTGGGGGGTATTATTGATATTTTGCTCCTTCACACACTCCACTATTACATTTTTGCACACACGTGAGAATAGTCCTGTACCCGGACTAGAGAATAACCTAAGTTAGAACGAGACTGCGTAGTGATGGCCTACTGGATGTGCGTCCTGTTGGGTGGTCACGAAAGTCTCACCTAGAGTTTGGTCCCTCTTGAGAATACTGGCACTCCTAATAGCTTGCCTATTGTTGTTGATCAGTGTTCTTAATTGGGGTCGTTGGCTCTAGGAACCTTATGTAGGACTCTTTAGAGCTACCCTTTGAAAGGTTCACTTAATAGACAAGCCCTAGACCTATTCTCTAAGGAACCCTTGTAGGACACAAAGGAGCCTCATACCCCTGCACTCAAACAAACACCGATACCTTTTTCCGGTCTTCTTAGAAGAAAAAAAATTCAAAAAATCATGTGTTATTTTGGCAAATTGTTTTTAGCATACCTCATGCATTTTTACCTGTCCCTTTTGCATGGCATAAAAAATTTAATTGCACATTAACACTTCATTCTTCATGCATTTCTATAACCGCCAGGGAATTGTAAGACTTTCTTTCTGACAAGATGGATCAAACATTTGCATTAATAAAATAAGTTTCTTTCAGTTCTGCGTCAAACAGAAACTTGCAATTTCCCCGGCGCGACACGAAAGCATATATTTGCATTGCATGCACATTTATCAGTTCATTCACGTACTTACGAAAAAAGAAAAAATCGAAAAAATAAACAGAGAATAAAAGGGCAAGCTGGTTCATCCACATCGCTACCGGACTCGCTCACAAGCAAGAAAAATGGCTGAAAAGGATAATCAAGCTCTGAGAGAAGACATTGCAAAGCTGAAGGATCAAATGAGCGAGATGATAGTATTGAAAGAATAGATGACCGAGATGATGGCGCTGAAAGATCAAATGTATGAATTCGTGAAACTCCTCGAGAGAAAAAGTGTAGATGAAGGTGTTTCGGCAGGGAATACTGAGAACAATGCTACAAGTCTCCCTCCTCCTACCAGCTCCGAGACTCCATACACCGCTGGAGTGAACGTCCAGAGCTACCAATGGCTCCCTTACGGTCTCCCAGCTGGTTACGCTCCTCCTACCATGGAAGCCAATCCAGAGGAAGGACCTTTAGGAGTCGCTGGACCTTCAGCTCAAAATACAAATGCAGAAATACCGCGAGTTCACTTCTCAAGTCCTGCGACTGCACCACAGGTCATTCCACAGGGTTATACTCCGTCACCAGTAGTAATTTATCATGCTCCTACACCGAACTCCGCTGCAATGCCAATGGTTCCTCCCCACTACAACATGAGAGGACCCTCTCATAACTACTCAATGGAGGACTCTCAGCCCGAGGACAAATATCAGATACTAGAAGAGCGCCTGAGAGCAATTGAAGGATCCAATGGCGGCGCAAGGGATGCATATGATTTGTGTCTCGTCCCTAATGTGATTATCCCACCCAAGTTCAAAGTGCCCGACTTTAACAAATACAGAGGGGTAACTTGTCCCGCTAGCCATCTGACTATGTATTGTAGAAGAATGGCCGCATTTGCACACGACGACAAACTGCTCGTCCATTACTTTCAGGACAGCTTGACCGGGGCAGCCTCAAGCTGGTACATGCAGTTGGAACGCACCCACATTCGATGTTGGAAAGATCTGGCCGACGCTTTCTTAAAGCAGTACAAATACAACATCGATATGGCTCCTGATAGAGCACAGTTGCAGAATATGGTGAAAAGCAACAAAGAATCATTCAAGGAGTATGCCCAGCGTTGGAGAGGATCAGCAGCACAGGTAGTTCCGCCTCTACTAGAGAAAGAAATGGTATCCATGTTCATAGATACGTTGCAATCACCCTTCTATGACAGATTAATTGGGAGCGTGTCCTCTAACTTCTCAGACATGATCACCATAGGAGAAAGGTTGGAGAAGGGAATGAGAAACGGAAAAATCTCTCACGGTTCGGCCGAAACCAATAACCCAAGAAAGCCCTTCGCAGGATTTGTTAGAGGTAATGAAGGGGAAACTAACTCCATAACAAGATCAGTGAAAGCCTCTTACACTTCCACAAACCGTCCTCAAGCCCTGCACTTCTCTACCCAAACCACTAAAAGCCATAAACCACCAAACTACCCAGAAAGGAGACATGTACAGTTCGATCCAATTCCCGCATCCTACTCAGATCTATTCGACCACCTCACTAGTCACAACCTAATCTCCCCCCGCCCAATGAGGCCCATTGAACCTCCTTTCCCGAGAGGCTATGACCCGAACGCCACTTGCGAATTTCACGCAGGCGCAATTGGGCATTCAGTAGAAAACTGCAAGGCGCTGAAACATGTGATTCAGGATCTGATCGAATCCAAATGGTTGAGCTTCAATGAGGATGCTCTGAATGGAGGCGCTAACATTTTGCCAGGGGCATGAGAAGTCATCCGTCAATGATTTCGAAGGCGATCAAAGGGCTAAAGACAACATCATCAACCTTGTGCGCCTTTGTCCTGCAACTGAAGCACTTACGAATTGGGAGATTGTTGATTTTCTTGTGATTTTCGGTTCAAAGTAATGTTACGTAATGCAAATCCTATGGCTCCGCCCAAAGCCTTGGGACATTTCAATAAGGGCACGCATGTTTCTTTCCGGTATCAATATTAATAAAATAGCATTTTGAATTCTCCAACAAATTCCTTCTTTGCTGATTTGCTCGCTTTACTTTTTCTTTTATCCTTCTCCAATTTCTACTAATGCAGACCTAAATAACTTGTCCTTGAGAATAACGTCGGTAATTCATGTCATAACTTTGATCGCCCCATTAATCAAACCAAGGAATATGTTGAAGATAACTGGGAAACTCTTCCAGTGGTAATGATAATAACGGAACAAAAGGATAAAGTAACCCATCCTCGCGTGGAATCAAACGAAATGATTAACTTGGGCACAGAAGAAGATAAAAAGGTGTTAAAATTAACATCACACCCAAAGGATAGAAAATCAAGAAAGTTCGCTTACATCACCTTGTCTGACATAAGACTTCCACTGGTAATACAAATCCGTGATTGTCAATAAACATGGTCTGCCGTTACGGCTTTCCTAAAAAATATCGTCACGGACAGTGGTGAAAGGGCTACGCAAGGACTCCAAGTCGAGCATCATGATCCCTTCCCATACCGCCCAAAAAAAATGGGGCAGTTGCAGCAACAGATGAAGAATATCAGGGATAATGGTGACATTTCACCAGAACTATGGTCTGCCGTTACGGCTTTCCTAAAAGGATCGTCGCGGACAGTGGTGAAAGGGCTACGCAAGGACTCTAAGTCGAGCATCATGATCCCTCCCCATACCGCCCAAAAAAAATGGGGTAGTTGCGACAACAAACAAAGAATATCAGGGATGATAGTGACATTTCACCTTACATGGAGATCAGACCTTGTTCATACTTCAACAGGGGCAACCCCGTTCGATGGGAGTAGTGTAACACCCCGTTTCTACCCCTTAATTTGCACGTCATTATCAGAGTACTTTCATTTTTAAAAATGATATTTAATTAGTAGAAAAGAAATGTCACATCTTCATTGATAAAAACTCATCGCCTACGCCATTAACATTTGTGTAAAAACGCATTCGTCACAAAAGTCAAACTTCAAAATAATCTCATCACAGCGGAAATAGCAATAACTCACCAAAATCGCTCAAACACGTCTCAAACATCAATAAAATTATTAAAACAGTTAATTAAATAAGTCATCAACTTCAACCCCGCCCCCTAGGTGTTACAATATCAGAGAGCGACTCAAAACATCTCAACAGCTATAAAGGAAGGCAGCATGTCCTTCAATCGGAGTCACCTGCAGCGTTGCCACAATAGAGCAACATTCCAAGCAGAAGGGGTGAGAATTTTCAACAAAATATAATTAAGCATACAGCAGAGTAATATGGGCAAACTATCACACAACATCATCATTAATATCAACTTCATCGTCGTTACACACAAAACCAAACAAAAATCACAATTCACATCACTCGTCATAAAAAAAAATGGATGCGCATGAAGATGCAACCCACACCTGGGCATATGCATGATGGTACCATACTCGTCATAATAAGCCACTATGGGCACACCGTCACTGTTTTCTCATCATAAATAAGCCGCTATGGGCACACCGTCACTAAGAGGCCGAAGCCTATTCGTCATAAGATGCACATGCTATGAGACACCTTGGACACATGTGCAAAACACCAAAATCACTCACTTGTAGTGCTCGTCATCGTCATCATAAAACACACTCATCAAGTGAACTCGTCATGTTCGTCACAAGTTATCACAACATCATCATGAAACATCATATTTAAAGTTCGCGTAACAACTTCTTTAAAAATTGAGAAACAACACTTCTTATTTATAAAACGGCAGCCTTTTTAATCAAAAGAAACAGCAACAGCAACGCCACTTTATTTATAAAACAGCACCATTACTCGATTAAAACAGCATTATTTATTTGTAGAAAAACAGCATGACAGCAGCCCATTACCTCATAAAAACAGCGCCTTATTTTCTAAGAAAAACAGCATTACAGCACATATTTTCTTTTGAAAGAAACAGCAACATCGCATATTTATTTTTGAAGAAAAACAGCAAGGCTTCACGATTTGTGGAGGAAAAACAGCACTTAATTATAGGCTGAAAACAGCGGCAAAAACAGCAACTTTAAATTGCAAGGCAGCAGTAGAATGCAATTCAAAAACAGCAGCAAACATAGTGAAATACAGTAGCTTTTATAGGCTGAAACAGCAGCAAAAACAGCAACTTTAAATTGCAAAACAGCAGTATTTTATTGGTAAAAACAGCAACATTTTATTGGTGAAAACAGCAACATGACAGCAGCAATTTATTGGTAAAAACAGCGACATTTTATTGACAGCAAACAGCATGATAAAATACAGCAACAGTAATATATAATTGACAACAGCAGCACCAAAAATTCTGCAAACAGCAACATTAATATTTGACAAACAGCAACACAAATTCTGCAAACAGCAACACTACTATTTGACAAACAGCAACACAAATTCTGCAAACAGCAACACTACCATTTGACAAACAGCAACACAAATTCTGCAACAGCAACATTTCTAATTGGCAAACAGCAACACAAATTCTGCAACAGCAACATTTCTAATTGGCAAACAGCAACACTTTCTTATGGGGACAGCAACATAGTGAAATTTCAATTTCTTGGTGTCATTCAAATAATCCTACTCATATTACTCAATTTCTCAAAGTTGCCTTTTGACATCAATAATTCACCAAACATCAAAATTTATCCTCACCCCATTCACTAAAGAAAATTCGAAGTTCATCTTTTCCTATCATAGGGGAAATTCGCACAAATTCATTCCTCACATCATAAGGTAATTCGCATATCAACATAATAATTCAATCCGTCATTCCTCTTCACCTATAAGTTTCTAATTCAACCACTAACAAAAACCCACAAACCCTCTATATACTCAATTATATTAAATTGAAAACGCTCACCCTTACCTTAATTATGATGAACACGAAACCTTCTTGACGAGAAATCACCACGTAGCCAACAGCAACAAAGCGCCCTTCTTCTCCTCTCTTGTGCGCCGTACGGCTCCCTCTCTCCTCCTCTCTTCACGATTTCTTTCTTTCTTTCCTCTCCAAGGCGCACTCTCTCTTTCTCTCTAGGTCTCTCTCAAAATTTCGCTAATGACCCATCATAGTCCTAACCCTAATTCATTTATGCGCAATCCAATGGATCATGGGCCTCCAACACAGCTTAAGCCCTTTATCTAATTAGTTGTCGCCACCAAATCCCTAATACCACACCTCCACATAATTAATATAATTTCTAATAATTAAATTATATCCATTAAAATAATTAAATTAATCAAAATACCTAAATACTTAATTAATTAACTTAATTAAATATTTAGGGTGTTACAACTCTCCCCCACTTAGAATATTTCGCCCTCGAAATTTTTCCCTTGCCAACGCTAACACTCCCCCACTAGCCAACTGCGACAATCTAAACAACCAGTGCCATCTCACACGCTGATTATTATTCTTTTGATTACCGGCGATAAGTGATTGGGCGGCCGTCCCTCCTACTTGTTCAGCCAGGTAACCTCAAGCAGTAGTAATCAGGCTCACTCTCTACTCCGCTGTGCCACTCTGGTAAACTGACTTGCATTCTACCTCACTCATCCATCCTCATAGGTTCGCACCCTACAGACTGCTAACGGCTTGGTTTCTATGACAATGTCATTACAACATACAACATATAGCATGCCACAACAATCAACGTCATTACAACAACATATATCATCGACACAGTCAAACCCCGGGACCAAATATCCCTTTTTAAACAATGGCCATAGGCCCACAACAGCATGAAATTAATTAAACAATTCGGGCCATCCAGCGGTACCCTCAACAAGACAATGTGGGTCATTCGGCGTTACCCACGACATAACAACAACGTGGGCCATTCGGCGATACCCACAACAACATAATAACTTGGGCCATTCGGCGGTACCCAAGGCAACAACAAAACAACAACATAACTTGGGCCATTCGGCGGTACCCAAGACAACAACATATACATCAACATCATTAACACCAACATAATCGTCAACACATCATTAACAACCATCAACATCAACATAATCACGACAATGGGCGCTAATGCGCCAACAACCAACAACAGCAACAACAAATCAACAACCCACTGAACTTGTCACTCAGGCACATCAACGACGACAACAAAAACATCGCTATCATAACGACCACACAGCACGACAACAACCAAAATTAGGCACAACTCATAACAATAGGAGCAGTGCATATAATTAGGGACTGTAACAGTAAGCTTCAGAATACAGTAACAATTATTTTCAGAAACAACGGCAGTAGTTTTCAGAAAAACACTAACAATAATTTTCGGAGAACAACAACAATGAGAAAGAATCATGGACAGCACGTAGCAGTTACTAATCACAAAAGAAAGTGGCTTTTTTTTTTTTTAGAGTTAACGATAACCATCCATGTAGTTCGGTGTAGGAAAAATAATTTATCTCGTGGAAACAGCAGTTAAAGCATTAAAACAGCTAGAAGGGCCAACCCATGGAACATCATTTCACAGCTAAAGGTAAATATATGAAAGGTTCAGTCACATACATGCGCAACATACTTAGTTAGGATTCTTTCGACATGGGAAATAAAACATGTTATAGAAATCGATTTTTCCTTACCAGACTGAACATCAGCTTAAACATTTTGGGATAAGACATCCTTAAGAACATACGGTAACAAAAGCTAACTCAAAGAAGGGCACAAACAGTGCAAATGCACATTTTAAATCCTAAGGTTCTTCACAATCACTTATGAGAACAAACGACAACAGGGTTAGTATTCATTTGTTGAAAATAAATCTAATACTCATATTAATACCCAACCATAAAAATTGTTTGTTAAAGGTTCACAAGCAACTTCAAAAATCACTTCGTTTTTAAATTACAAATCCACAACGTATAAATATCAAGGTTCAAACATTTTTGCTAATCTTCATAAACTCGGGTGCAGAAAATTCTGTAACTATGCGTCTACTTTAGTGAATTAATTGAAATAGTAAACGGTGTCGGATTTCGACAAATAAATACTTGTTGGAAAGCCCTCTGAGTGTAATTTCTACCTATGGTTTTCGTCTTTTAAAATAAGCAGCCAATTGGTACAGTTTTTCAAAATACTACACGGAGGTACCAACTTGGACAGAACTTCTTACTCAACTTTCAACCCAATTGTCTTTCGCATCTCTTAATGAAACTTTATGAAACCAGTGTCTAATTCATAGAGAATTAAGTCTACTTTTCAAAGAAACAAGAATCATTCAAAACGGAGTTCATTTCATGACACAAAACCTACAAAAACCGAACATTACTCACAGTTTGATTCCTAAAACTTGACCTATCTTGAAGCAATCATAACTTGAGCCACACAGCTCCAAATTGAACGAAACCAGTGGTAAAACGACCGGCGTTAAATCTATTTTCAAAAACAATCAACCACATAATTTTTTTTTATTTTTTTTGATCAACTAAACGGTGCCAGTTTTTGAAAAACGAAGCAGTGTCCAGAAATGCACAAAACCGTAAACAAGTAAAATTCATCATGTTTAGTCACGAAACAATAATCTCAAACAACGCTCAAATTCAACAATTCATGTCATCAAACAACATTCGGGCATTCAATCAACCTATCGACATTTGGTCAAACACCTGGTCTTATTCGACTCAACACAACAACAACAACGCTTTGGTCACATTGACCCAACAACAACAAGTGAATCAGAAAAACCATTTTACCTATACAGTTATCCTTAACAGCAAGACACACTGCAAGAGAGTTTTAAGTAAGGCTTGGTGTCAATCAATTAAAATAGTTCAGCAATCAATACACATGCGATCACGAAGCAGCGGGGCAGTTCATTTAACGACGTGCAACATGGAGGTCAACAATAAGGACCACACAACCAGAAAGTCAACAACAGGAACCAAAACAAAGAGACAGGGCTCACACACAGAATCACGGTAAAACACACAATACCAGCACACAACGCTAGTAGGGACATCTCCCCCACTAGTACTCTTACCATTAGCGATTTTTTTTTTTGTTTTACCTTCACCTGCAGAAGCGTTAGTACAACACAAACAACTGTTAGATTCAAAAGACGACAGTTGGTCGTACACCGACACAACGACTCGACGACTTGGCCGGACGGACCAACTGCTCTGATACCACTAATGTAACACCCCGTTTCTACCCCTTAATTTGCACGTCATTATCAGAGTACTTTCATTTTTAAAAATGATATTTAATTAGTAGAAAAGAAATGTCACATCTTCATTGATAAAAACTCATCGCCTACGCCATTAACATTTGTGTAAAAACGCATTCGTCACAAAAGTCAAACTTCAAAATAATCTCATCACAGCGGAAATAGCAATAACTCACCAAAATCGCTCAAACACGTCTCAAACATCAATAAAATTATTAAAACAGTTAATTAAATAAGTCATCAACTTCAACCCCGCCCCCTAGGTGTTACAATATCAGAGAGCGACTCAAAACATCTCAACAGCTATAAAGGAAGGCAGCATGTCCTTCAATCGGAGTCACCTGCAGCGTTGCCACAATAGAGCAACATTCCAAGCAGAAGGGGTGAGAATTTTCAACAAAATATAATTAAGCATACAGCAGAGTAATATGGGCAAACTATCACACAACATCATCATTAATATCAACTTCATCGTCGTTACACACAAAACCAAACAAAAATCACAATTCACATCACTCGTCATAAAAAAAAAATGGATGCGCATGAAGATGCAACCCACACCTGGGCATATGCATGATGGTACCATACTCGTCATAATAAGCCACTATGGGCACACCGTCACTGTTTTCTCATCATAAATAAGCCGCTATGGGCACACCATCACTAAGAGGCCGAAGCCTATTCGTCATAAGATGCACATGCTATGAGACACCATGGACACATGTGCAAAACACCAAAATCACTCACTTGTAGTGCTCGTCATTTTCATCATAAAACACACTCATCAAGTGAACTCGTCATGTTCGTCACAAGTTATCACAACATCATCATGAAACATCATATTTAAAGTTCGCGTAACAACTTCTTTAAAAATTGAGAAACAACACTTCTTATTTATAAAACGGCAGCCTTTTTAATCAAAAGAAACAGCAACAGCAACGCCACTTTATTTATAAAACAGCACCATTACTCGATTAAAACAGCATTATTTATTTGTAGAAAAATAGCATGACAGCAGCCCATTACCTCATAAAAACAGCGCCTTATTTTCTAAGAAAAACAGCATTACAGCACATATTTTCTTTTGAAAGAAACAGCAACATCGCATATTTATTTTTGAAAAAAAACAGCAAGGCTTCACGATTTGTGGAGGAAAAACAGCACTTAATTATAGGCTGAAAACAGCGGCAAAAACAACAACTTTAAATTGCAAGGCAGCAGTAGAATGCAATTCAAAAACAGCAGCAAACATAGTGAAATACAGTAGCTTTTATAGGCTGAAACAGCAGCAAAAACAGCAACTTTAAATTGCAAAACAGCAGTATTTTATTGGTAAAAACAGCAACATTTTATTGGTGAAAACAGCAACATGACAGCAGCAATTTATTGGTAAAAACAGCGACATTTTATTGACAGCAAACAACATGATAAAATACAGCAACAGTAATATATAATTGACAACAGCAGCACCAAAAATTCTGCAAACAGCAACATTAATATTTGACAAACAGCAACACAAATTCTGCAAACAGCAACACTACTATTTGACAAACAGCAACACAAATTCTGCAAACAGCAACACTACCATTTGACAAACAGCAACACAAATTCTGCAACAGCAACATTTCTAATTGGCAAACAGCAACACAAATTCTGCAACAGCAACATTTCTAATTGGCAAACAGCAACACTTTCTTATGGGGACAGCAACATAGTGAAATTTCAATTTCTTGGTGTCATTCAAATAATCCTACTCATATTACTCAATTTCTCAAAGTTGCCTTTTGACATCAATAATTCACCAAACATCAAAATTTATCCTCACCCCATTCACTAAAGAAAATTCGAAGTTCATCTTTTCCTATCATAGGGGAAATTCGCACAAATTCATTCCTCACATCATAAGGTAATTCACATATCAACATAATAATTCAATCCGTCATTCCTCTTCACCTATAAGTTTCTAATTCAACCACTAACAAAAACCCACAAACCCTCTATATACTCAATTATATTAAATTGAAAACGCTCACCCTTACCTTAATTATGATGAACACGAAACCTTCTTGACGAGAAATCACCACGTAGCCAACAGCAACAAAGCGCCCTTCTTCTCCTCTCTTGTGCGCCGTACGGCTCCCTCTCTCCTCCTCTCTTCACGATTTCTTTCTTTCTTTCCTCTCCAAGGCGCACTCTCTCTTTCTCTCTAGGTCTCTCTCAAAATTTCGCTAATGACCCATCATAGTCCTAACCCTAATTCATTTATGCGCAATCCAATGGATCATGGGCCTCCAACACAGCTTAAGCCTTTTATCTAATTAGTTGTCGCCACCAAATCCCCAATACCACACCTCCACATAATTAATATAATTTCTAATAATTAAATTATATCCATTAAAATAATTAAATTAATCAAAATACCTAAATACTTAATTAATTAACTTAATTAAATATTTAGGGTGTTACAAGTAGTACTTCCGTTAACCTCACCAAATACAAGAACGGTGGTCTTATGTCATATCAAAAAAGAATAAAGAAAATTTAACAAGAAAAGAATAAAGAAAACCTAACAGAAGAAAGTCTTTCCTCAACAATTTTAAGGAGACTTGGTGCCCAAGAAAGTCATACCCAAAAGGATTCCCGCAGGAGATGGACCTCGAACTATAAAGGACCTTACATGGTAAAGAAATCATTCTCTGGAAGAGCCTTAATTCTCACAAAAATGGACGGGGAAGACCTCCCACTCCCGGTGAACTATGCCTAAAAAAAAGAGTATAGAAAAATGAGAAAGATGAGCCAAGCAAAAATAAGCTCGCTAGGTTGAAAACCCGGAAAGGCGGCCTAGGCAAAAGTTAGAGCGACCCGGTGGATTGAAAATCCAAAAGGGACAATCCAGGCAAAAATTAGGGTCAAGAAGTTGGACTAAACAAACATTGGGGCAATCAACACTTCCAAAGGTCAGATGATGAGTGATCAAGGTCGTGAGCATGGGTGGCCGGCACCGTTACTTCAAGGGCACTAATTACCGAGAAGTCTGCTTAGTATTTTAGCTTTTCTATTCTTTCAATGAAATTCCTGACGTAATCTTAAGTCGGTGTGCCTTCTGCACATTTGGCCTCCAATGTCAATATCAAACACCTTCCTTTCTTTTTACTTCCGTCTATTTTTGAAATGATGTTTTGTGATAATTGATACTGAGTTGAGAAACATGTGGCATAATCAAAAGCATTACAACCATTACGAAATTTCCGAGAATCACAGAAGAGATATAGTCTTTCATTAAAAAAACCTATAAGGAGGAAAGGAACCGCGGGAATAGAACAATAAATGCGCGATCATCTCAAATGATAAGTCCCAGTCATCCGCAATTGACTTAGCAGTACGAATGCACGTGATAGCCTCATGCCGGAAGTCCTGCGAGTTGAAGGACCAGCAAAAAGAGAAGCCCAAAAAGAAAAGCAAAAAAAGAGAGACCAAAAAAGGCAACAAAAAAAAAGCCAAAAGAAAAATCATCCACATTCCATCATGCATTCACATATGTTTCATTCATCCCATCGGACACCTACCATTTCACACACCTATATTGCACGCATGCATCATTCATCGCATTTTTAGACATGCCAAGTATAGATAGCTTTTCCCTTGTCAGGTAAATGCATTCATTAGGTATGTGTTAGAGAAGTACGCCATGTGTCAAACCCAGTAGTTTGTTTCCTCAAAGTCAGTGCTCCAAGCACCGGTCTCGTATCACAATTCAGACCCTCAGACCCCAGCAGTCCCTCGCAGCCCCAGCGCTGTCTTAATTTAGACCTCCAATGGTCATTCATTCTAGATCGCACGTCGCGTTATCGAGCAACCGACGGATCATCCGACCCCAAGTCCATCAGTTCAGTTCGACCCAGTATGTCAAAGCAACGACTTCGAACTCTACCCTCAAGATCATTATGTCGCCACTGAGCGCGACGGATCATCCGACCCCAGGTCCTTCAGACTAGCTGTGTCAGCCTAAGACATGGTGGACGTCCTTGGAGGTGAGCAAATTAGGTCAACGACCTGATCTTGCCCCTCCGGCCGCTCGAAAAAGGCCACCCCCGAGCATACCATTTTACTAGTACCATTGCTAGTTTGTGCTCTTTTGGACCCCCAGTGGTCCTTCAAAGCCCCAGCGCACCTTCGGACCCCAATTGGTCCTTTAGGGTTTAGGCAACCCCTTGGAGCCTCAGTGCTCCCTTAGAGCCCAAATGCTCTTCCAGAGCCCCAAGGCTCCAGATCCCCAGCGATCATTTCTTTATTGTTCTCGGTTAACACGCCAAGTGTTAATCGTTCCTCTTTTCCCTAACTCATCTTCCCCCTAAGCGAACAAAATTAGAGTCTATTCTATCTTTATTTTTATTTCTACTACGAAAATCTAAAAACCATTCACTTTTTCTAGTAAAACATAAATAAAGAGGGGCGGCTGTAATACCCCAATTTTGTCCGCTCTCTTTCTTATTACGGTCCTTTTTATTTAATTCACGTGTCATAAGTCCCAGGTGACATTACTACGAGAAAAGTTTTCGACTCATTCATTTCGTTTGATTGGATTGAGATACCTTTTCATCTAACTGGGCGCGGGCTTTTGTAATTGGGCTTATCGACAGTTTTTTTTTGTTTTAATTGGGCCGGATTTTAGCCACTTATTCCAGTTGGGCCTATCTTTAATCATGTGATGTAATAGGCCTGTTTCTTCTAATTGAGCCTCATTTTAACGCATTGTTTGATTGGGCCCGATTTTCGTTCTTGGTTTTGGCCCAACTTCACTTTGTGTCTAATCACTAAACTTTTAATAATAAAAATATAAATCAAAAATCACCAAAAATATTAAATAAAATCAGAATTAATTTACAATTTACAATAATCCCAAAAAATCTAAAAATACAAAATAATAACCAAAAATGCAAAAAATAAGAAAAAACGAAAAAACAAATCACAAAAATAAAATAAGAACCTATCAGCCCAAACACAGCAGCTGCACAAGGGCTTCACCTCCCCAACCAGCAACTTGGTGAGCAAGTTTTCTCCAATCCAAGCCCAATACCTGAAAAAGGAAACGAATATGGAGAAGGATCAGAAAAACCCTAAATTGGTGCCTATATAAGCAAACACACAAAACAAGCACGGGAACGGAGACAGAAATTACACAGAAAGTCAGAACCAAAAGACTAGGGTTTTCACACTGAAACCCTAATCATAAAACATTAAAAATATAGAAGTTCAGAAACAGAAGCAGTCAAAGCAGAGGAACAGCAGCAGTAGTAGCAAATAAGCAAGCAGGAGGTTATCAGAAGCTGGACAGGAGGTTGGTTACCACTGTTTTATTTTCTTTAAACTTTACCAAGTTTTGTACATAATAGACTATTTTGCAAACAACAGTATTAGTTACTAATCTGAAACCAGTGTCTGAATCATATATATGTATAAAGAAAAATCAAATCAAGATTAATAGGCATCGAGTTCTTATAGCAGATTAGTTTTTCAAAACTGTTTATAATTACAATTTGGTACAATAAATAAATTGAGATTTAGAACATATTAGTCTTTAAAAAATGTAGGAACAGATTAACGTCAAAATTTAATTAGGAACCGATTAGGTTTTTTTTAGAAACAAGATTAGGGCTTAGGAAGTTGTTTTGAAGTTATTTTTCCAATAGATCAGCAAAGGTGAAAATCATAAATTTTAGGAATAGGGAAGTAGAGGTAAGGAAAAAAAATAAACCTGAAAGAATTCTGATTGGCGCCTGGCCGTCGCCGGTGACCGCCGTGACGGTGGTTCGTCTCCACAGCCCGTCGCCGTCAACTCCGACCACCGTAGACGGTGGTCGTCTTCCCCATATTCACGTTGTTGCAACCGTTCGCCACGAATACTGTGATTGTCCCCTTCGCCGTCGTAACCAGCACCGTCAAACACGAACCAGGCTTTCGATCCCCACTTTGGCGCCGTAACAGTATCGTGAACCACCCAGAAACAAAAAAAAACATCAGAAATAAGAAAGAAAGAGTAGGAGAGAAGAGAAAAACGAAAATAAAAACACAATAGAAAAAAAAGAGGGGGCAGAAGCAAACCTCCGGCCACCGTGTACAGTGGTTGGTTCCCAAGACCACCGTTAGGGCCTTCTCCCCATTTACGCCATTGTAACGCCCCAAAATAATTTAATTATTTATTTAATTAAGTTATTTAAGGCTTACAATATTTATTTAATTTAATTAAATAATTCAAGTTTAATTATTTTATTTTATTTTATTAGGAGGTGTTGTCACTATTTAAGTGGTGCGAGCAAGGGCCCGTGATCCACAATTAGGCCCGTGGCCCATTGCTTAGTCAAGTAATTCGACTCTCAAGGGGTCTTAGAAGCTAGTTTTCATTTTGACTCAAGTGGGAAAAAGAAAGAAAAGTAACGTAAGAGAGAGTGAGAAGAGAAAGTTGCGAAGAGAAGAAGAGGAGAAGAGGAGAAGGCGAAGCACATAGAGAAGAGGAGGAGGCTCGTTGGTGGCTTGCATTCTTCCCTTGGAGCTTGGCTAGCAATTCGATTTTCCATAAGGTTAGGGGGTCCTCTTTTTGTTCTTAATAATTATGCGAATTGTGAATTGCTTAGGGTTAGGGTTCTAGGTTAGTTCTATGAATGATTTGTGATGTTAATGATTGATTCATAATATTGTGATGCTTGATGATTGAATTGCTATGTTGGAAATCGCATGATTGATGTTGAATTGTTGCTAAATGCGAATTGTAGACCATATGTTTGAATATATGATTATTTGGTGATTATATGGTGAAATTGAGAATCATGGTGACACTTTAGTAATATATATGTAATTGGGCATTTTGATGAATTTAATTTGGTGAATGAAAGTGAGAAAAATTCTGTTTAGAAGCCCCTAGGCGCATTGGGCGCCATAAGCATGTTGCTGAAATTTTCAGTGTTGCGCCTAGTCATGGGCGCCAGGCGCCCAGCAGTGTGCTGCGCCAGTTTCCAAAATTCTGTTGCCCTGTGTTGCCATTCTGTGTCACTGTGTGCTGTGCCTGTTGCCTGTGTTGCCATTCTGTGTTCCTGTGCTGCCAGTTTTGGCACATGTTGCTTGTGTCATGGGCGCCAAGGGCCCCAAAGTCCTGGTGATAGTTTTGTAAAAATTGTTTTCAGGTTTTTATACTCAGGTAAAATGGCTCATGAAAAATGATTTTGGGCAACAAAGGAGTTGAGTTGCGTATTTTCACTAGGTGCCTAGTGCATGGGCGCCAAAAATAATGTTCAGTTTTTGATAAAATTTTTATTGGGTTTTCATGTCCTGAGCATTTGGCTCGTGTAAAATTAATTTCGAAGAAAAATGAGTTTTGTTGCAAGTTGGTCTTAGGCGCCTAGTGCCTGGGCGCCGTGTTGCTGTGCTGGGCGCAATGCGCCTGTGTGCGTGTTGTTCCCCTGGGCGCCTAGCGCCTGTGCGCTGTTGCGCGTGTTGTTCCTGGGCGCCAAGCGCCCATGCGCCTGTGCGTGTTGCCTCTCCTGGGCGCCAAGCGCCCATGCGCCAAGCGCTGTGTTGCCCCTGGGCGCCCAGCGCCCATGCGCCAGTTTCCAGGATGTCTAAACATTTTTCCTAAATTGTTTTTAATGTAACTTTTGACTCGGTTATCCAAATTCAACGGTTCAAAATGCGTTTTGAAGCTAATTTCAGTGCCTATCCAATAGTCTCAATTTTATGCAAAAATAAATTATTTTACTGGTGTTTCTGGGCTGATGATGTTCAAGTGTCCAAATGACTGTTTTCCTCCATTTTCCCTATGTCGTGTCAATGTCCTAAGCTGGTCTATTTAAATTGATGTTGGTGTGAGTGGTGAGCTGAATTGGTGAGTGTGATAGGGTGAGATTGGTGAGCAGAGGCTACGGCCTAATTTTAATTTGGTGAGCTGATTAATATACAATGGTGAGATTATGAATTTTAAATGATAAATTAATTGGACTTGGTGTGTTGTGATGCATTCCCATAGCATCTCATGGACATATGCATTATTGGTGAGCAGAGGCTACGGCCTAATTTTAATTGGTGAGCAGAGGCTTCGGCCTAGTTTGATTTGGTGAGCAGAGGCTACGGCCTATTTGTATTGGTGACGGATCCGACATGCATGTACCCGTGGAGTTTGGGTTGCATTACATACATAATCATATATTATATAGTGCTGCTTGGAATTAGTATGCTGATGCGATTGTTCCCTATTGTTATGAATTGGTGTGCCTGGTTTCCTTTTTCCTATGCAGTGCTTAATTCTTATAAGTTATTAATTATGAAAAGAGACTCACCCTACTGCTTTTATGTTGCTTCTTATGTCGGCAACGTGCAGGTAATAGCGAGTGAAGGATTTCTTATGCCTTCGTCTGGTAGGAAGTGTCACGCTCTGATACGTAGCACCAGGGGGGGGTGTCCTATGATTATGCATTATTTTCCTAACACCGTTAGATTTTATTGGTGATGTATTGGTTTCAATCTTTTGAACTTATTATTATTCCGCTGCTGATGGTGATTGGATTTAGTTGATGCGAACTAAACTTTTTCTCATGGTGTTATGTATCTTGATTTTTATGGAGTAAGTGTAGCACTCACTTTAATTGTTAAAAAAAAAAAAGAGACTCTGATTTTATTAAAAAGTAAAGTTATTAGAAAAGGGGTGTTACATTAGTGGTATCAGAGCAGTTCGGTCTGTCCGGCCAAGTCGTCCTGTCATAGTGTCTTATGACAAATAGAATTGTTAGATTAGTTCTAAATTTCTGTTTGTGCTGCAGTGATAGTTTGAAATGGCTGGGAGGAACGACGCTGCTCTTGCTGCTGCTTTGCAGGCTATGGCTCAGGCTGTTGGGAACCAGCAGAATGGTGCTGAAAATGCTGGGACTCGCAGTTTGGCCACGTTCCAGAGAGAGAATCCACCTGTCTTTAAGGGCAAGTATAATCCAGATGGTGCTCTAGCATGGCTGAAAGAGATTGAAAGGATATTTCGGGTCATGGATTGTAATGATGCGCAGAAGGTCAGGTATGGTACCCATACGCTGGCAGAGGAAGCTGATGATTGGTGGATGGAGGTGAGGCAGAGATTAGAAACTGCTAATGAAGAGATAACTTGGACTGTTTTCCGTAGAGAGTTCTTGCGGAAGTATTTTCCTGAAGATGTGAGAGGTAAGAAAGAAATAGAGTTCCTTGAGCTGAAGCAGGGAAGCATGTCAGTGACAGAGTATGCTGCCAAGTTCACTGAATTGGCTAAGTTTTATCCCCATTATGCTGATGCTGATTCTGAGTTCTCAAAGTGTATTAAGTTTGAGAATGGGCTGAGGGCTGATATCAAGAAAGCTGTAGGGTACCAGAAGATTCGGGTATTCGCTGATTTGATCGACAGTTGCAGGATATATGAGGATGATAGTAATGCTCACTCCAGGGTCATGAGGGATCAGAGGGGTAAATTTCAGAACCGGGGTAAACCGTATGAGGCTCCAGCTGGTAAGGGTAAGCAGAGGTATGCTGATAATAAGAAAACAAGTGGGGGAGATGCCCCTGCGAAGGTTGTGTGCTACAGGTGTGGCAAGCCGGGTCACAAGAGTTTTGACTGCTCGGATAATAAATGTTTCAAGTGCGGTAAGGAAGGTCACGTGGCTGCGAAATGTGAGAAAAGGGATGTGGTGTGCTACAATTGCGGGGAATCAGGTCATATTAGTACTAAGTGTACTAAGCCGAAGAAAGAGAAGTCCCACGGAAAAGTGTTTGCTCTCGCAGGATCAGAGGATACTAATGAGATTCGAGGTACATGTTTTATTAATGGTATTCCCTTGATTGCTATTATTGATACTAGTGCTACGCATTCATTTATTGCTGCTTTATGTGCTGAGAAATTGGACCTTGTTTTATCTTCTATGATGAGGGAGATGGTTATTGACACTCCAGCTAAGGGTTCAGTAACTACCTCTCTTGTGTGTGCTAAGTGCCCTCTGTCAATCTTCGGCAGAGATTTTCTTGTTGATCTTATTTGTTTGCCGTTGGGAGGGTTGGATGTCATTCTTGGTATGGACTGGTTAGTACATAACCATGTGCATATTAATTGTTCCCGAAGATCTGTGAGTTTCCTTCCTCCCGAGGAAGAGGAATCTGTTTTGTTGCCTGCTGGTCATTTGCATAAGGTAATGAAGGAAGGAGTTCATCTGTTTGCTTTGATGGCGTCATTGTCTGCTGAGAATCAGGCAATCATTGAAAGGGTTCAAGTAGTGTGTGAGTTCCCTGAAGTGTTCCCGGATGAAATTCCAAGTGTCCCGCCAGAGAGGGAGGTTGAGTTTGCCATTGATCTTATACCTGGTACTAGGCCTGTGTCTATGGCACCATACCGAATGTCAGCCTCAGAGTTGTCTGAATTGAAAAAGCAATTAGAAGATCTGCTTGAGAAGAAATTTGTAAGGCCAAGTGTGTCCCCGTGGGGTGCTCCGGTATTGTTAGTGAAAAAGAAGGACGGGAGTATGAGACTTTGTGTCGATTATAGGCAATTGAACAAAGTGACAATAAAGAACAGGTATCCGCTTCCCAGAATTGAGGATCTGATGGACCAGTTGGTAGGTGCTAAGGTGTTTAGTAAAATCGATTTGAGGTCGGGTTATCACCAGATCAAGGTAAAGGATGAAGACATCCAGAAGACCGCTTTCAGAACGAGATATGGGCACTATGAGTATTCTGTGATGCCGTTTGGTGTTACCAACGCGCCGGGTGTGTTTATGGAGTACATGAACCGTACTTTCCACAGTTACTTGGATCGGTTTGTAGTTGTGTTTATTGACGACATTCTGGTGTATTCTAAAACCGAAGAGGAGCACGCAGAACATTTGAGGTTAGTGCTGGAAGTGTTGAAAGAAAAGAAATTGTATGCAAAATTGTCTAAGTGTGAATTCTGGCTGAATGAAGTAGGTTTCCTTGGTCATATTATCTCTGGTAATGGTATAGCTGTGGACCCAGCCAAGGTTGATGCTGTGTCTCAATGGGAGAGCCCGAAGTCAGTTACAGAAATTAGAAGCTTCTTGGGGTTAGCTGGTTATTACAGGAGATTTATTGAAGGTTTCTCGAAGTTGGCCCTTCCGTTGACTCAATTGACATGTAAGGGAAAAGCTTTTGTATGGGATGCACGCTGTGAGGAGAGCTTCAATGAGTTGAAGAAGAGGTTGACCACATCGCCCGTTTTGACTTTGCCTGTTCCTGATCGACCGTTTGTAGTATATTGCGATGCTTCCAAGATGGGTTTGGGAGGTGTATTGATGCAAGAGGGTAAGGTAGTAGCTTATGCGTCCAGACAGTTGAGGACCCATGAGAAGAACTACCCTACTCATGATTTGGAGCTAGCTGCAATTGTGTTTGTGCTGAAAATTTGGAGGCACTATCTGTATGGTACCAGATTTGAAGTGTTTAGTGACCATAAGAGTTTGAAATACTTGTTTGATCAGAAGGAGCTAAATATGAGACAGAGACGTTGGTTAGAATTGCTGAAGGATTATGATTTCGGCTTGAACTATCACCCCGGCAAAGCTAATGTCGTGGCTGATGCTTTAAGTGGGAAGAGTTTGCATATGTCGGCTTTGATGGTGAAAGAGCTAGAGTTGATTGAGTAGTTTCGGGACATGAGTCTGGTTTGTGAAGTGACACCGCAGAGTGTCAGATTGGGGATGTTGAAGATTGGCAATGAATTTTTGGTCAGTGTCCGAGAAGCCCAAAAGTCAAGTGTAAAGTTGGTAGACCTGTTGGTTGTGAATTATCAAGGTGTGGATGGAGATTTCAAGTTAGACTCCCAAGGTGTATTGAGATTCAGAGATAGGATCTGCATTCCTGACGATGCTGAGATGAAGAGAATGATTCTTGAGGAGAGCCATAGGAGCAAGTTGAGTATTCATCCAGGGGCTACGAAAATGTACCAAGATTTGAAGAAAATGTTCTGGTGGCCTGGTATGAAGAAGGATGTGGCTCAGTTTGTGTATTCTTGTCTGACTTGTCAGAAGTCTAAGGTTGAGCATCAGAAGCCTGCGGGGTTGATGCAACCATTGGAGATTCCGGAATGGAAATGGGATAGCATTTCCATGGATTTTGTAACTGGGTTGCCAAATACAGTGAGAGGGTTTGATGCTATATGGGTGGTTGTAGACAGGTTGTCTAAGTCTGCTCATTTCTTACCAATTAATATGACTTATCCAGTTCCAAAGTTGGCAGAGATCTACATCAAGACTATTGTGAAGTTGCATGGCGTTCCGCTTAGTATTGTATCTGATAGGGATCCGAGATTCACATCTGAATTTTGGAAAAGTTTGCAAGAAGCTTTGGGTTCTAAGTTGAGGTTGAGCTCTGCTTATCATCCGCAGACAGATGGTCAGACGGAGAGGACTATTCAGTCGTTAGAGGACTTGTTGAGGGCATGTGTTCTTGAGCAGGGAGGTTCATGGGATTCTCATCTTTCGTTGATAGAGTTCACCTATAACAACAGTTTTCACTCTAGTATTGGTATGGCACCGTTTGAGGCGCTGTATGGCAGGAGATGTAGAACTCCGTTGTGTTGGTATGAATCTGGGGAGAGTGCAGTGTTGGGGCCTGAAATTGTGCGAGAAACAACTGAGAAGGTAAAATTGATCCGTGAGAAGATGAAAGCGTCGTAGAGTCGACAAAAGAGCTATCATGATAAGAGAAGGAAGGATTTAGAGTTTCAGGCCGGTGATCATGTGTTCCTGAGAGTCACTCCGGTGACTGGTGTTGGGCGTGCCTTGAAATCAAAGAAGTTAACTCCTCGTTTCATTGGTCCGTATCAGATTACGGAGAGGGTGGGAAGTGTTGCCTATAGGGTGGCTTTGCCGCCTAATCTCTCGAACTTGCATGACGTGTTTCACGTGTCACAACTTCGAAAGTATGTTCCGGACCCGTCTCATGTGATTCAAATGGACGAAGTAGAGGTACGGGATAATCTCACGGTTGAGACTATGCCTGTGCGGATTGAAGATAGAGAAGTGAAGATTCTGAGAGGGAAAGAAATTCCTTTGGTGAAGGTGGTGTGGTTAGGAGCTGCTGGTGAGAGTGTGACTTGGGAGCTGGAGAGTAAGATGCGGGAAGCATATCCGGAGTTGTTTGATTCAGGTAATTTCGAGGACGAAATATTCTAAGTGGGGGAGAGTTGTAACGCCCCAAAATAATTTAATTATTTATTTAATTAAGTTATTTAAGGCTTACAATATTTATTTAATTTAATTAAATAATTCAAGTTTAATTATTTTATTTTATTTTATTAGGAGGTGTTGTCACTATTTAAGTGGTGCGAGCAAGGGCCCGTGATCCACAATTAGGCCCGTGGCCCATTGCTTAGTCAAGTAATTCGACTCTCAAGGGGTCTTAGAAGCTAGTTTTCATTTTGATTCAAGTGGGAAAAAGAAAGAAAAGTAACGTAAGAGAGAGTGAGAAGAGAAAGTTGAGAAGAGAAGAAGAGGAGAAGAGGAGAAGGCGAAGCACATAGAGAAGAGGAGGAGGCTCGTTGGTGGCTTGCATTCTTCCCTTGGAGCTTGGCTAGCAATTCGATTTTCCATAAGGTTAGGGGGTCCTCTTTTTTTTCTTAATAATTATGCGAATTGTGAATTGCTTAGGGTTAGGGTTCTAGGTTAGTTCTATGAATGATTTGTGATGTTAATGATTGATTCATAATATTGTGATGCTTGATGATTGAATTGCTGTGTTGGAAATCGCATGATTGATGTTGAATTGTTGCTAAATGCGAATTGTAGACCATATGTTTGAATATATGATTATTTGGTGATTATATGGTGAAATTGAGAATCATGGTGAAATTGAGAAAAATTCTGTTTAGAAGCCCCTAGGCGCCTTGGGCGCCATAAGCATGTTGCTGAAATTTTCAGTGTTGCGCCTAGTCATGGGCGCCAGGCGCCCAGCAGTGTGCTGCGCCAGTTTCCAAAATTCTGTTGCCCTGTGTTGCCATTCTGTGTCACTGTGTGCTGTGCCTGTTGCCTGTGCTGCCATTCTGTGTTCCTGTGCTGCCAGTTTTGGCACATGTTGCTTGTGTCATGGGCGCCAAGGGCCCCAAAGTCCTGGTGATAGTTTTGTAAAAATTGTTTTCAGGTTTTTATACTCAGGTAAAATGGCTCATGAAAAATGATTTTGGGCAACAAAGGAGTTGAGTTGCGTATTTTCACTAGGTGCCTAGTGCATGGGCGCAAAAAATAATGTTCAGTTTTTGATAAAATTTTTATTGGGTTTTCATGTCCTGAGCATTTGGCTCGTGTAAAATCAATTTCGAAGAAAAATGAGTTTTGTTGCAAGTTGGTCTTAGGCGCCTAGTGCCTGGGCGCCGTGTTGCTGTGCTGGGCGCAATGCGCCTGTGTGCGTGTTGTTCCCCTGGGCGCCTAGCGCCTGTGCGCTGTTGCGCGTGCTGTTCCCCTAGGCGCCTAGCGCCTGTGCGCTGTTGCGCGTGTTGTTCCCCTGGGCGCCTAGCGCCTGTGCGCTGTTGCGCGTGTTGTTCCTGGGCGCCAAGCGCCCATGCGCCTGTGCGTGTTGCCTCTCCTGGGCGCCAAGCGCCCATGCGCCAAGCGCTGTGTTGCCCCTGGGCGCCCAGCGCCCATGCGCCAGTTTCCAGGATGTCTAAACATTTTTCCTAAATTGTTTTTAATGTAACTTTTGACTCGGTTATCCAAATTCAACGGTTCAAAATGCGTTTTGAAGCTAATTTCAGTGCCTATCCAATAGTCTCAATTTTATGCATAAATAAATTATTTTACTGGTGTTTCTGGGCTGATGATGTTCAAGTGTCCAAATGACTGTTTTCCTCCATTTTCCCTATGTCGTGTCAATGTCCTAAGCTGGTCTATTTAAATTGATGTTGGTGTGAGTGGTGAGCTGAATTGGTGAGTGTGATAGGGTGAGATTGGTGAGCAGAGGCTACGGCCTAATTTTAATTTGGTGAGCTGATTAATATACAATGGTGAGATTATGAATTTTAAATGATAAATTAATTGGACTTGGTGTGTTGTGATGCATTCCCATAGCATCTCATGGACATATGCATTATTGGTGAGCAGAGGCTACGGCCTAATTTTAATTGGTGAGCAGAGGCTTCGGCCTAGTTTGATTTGGTGAGCAGAGGCTACGGCCTATTTGTATTGGTGACGGATCCGACATGCATGTACCCGTGGAGTTTGGGTTGCATTACATACATAATCATATATTATATAGTGCTGCTTGGAATTAGTATGCTGATGTGATTGTTCCCTATTGTTATGAATTGGTGTGCCTGGTTTCCTTTTTCCTATGCAGTGCTTAATTCTCATAAGTTATTAATTATGAAAAGAGACTCACCCTACTGCTTTTATGTTGCTTCTTATGTCGGCAACGTGCAGGTAATAGCGAGTGAAGGATTTCTTATGCCTTCGTCTGGTAGGAAGTGTCACGCTCTGATACGTAGCACCAGGGGGGGGTGTCCTATGATTATGCATTATTTTCCTAACACTGTTAGATTTTATTGGTGATGTATTGGTTTCAATCTTTTGAACTTATTATTATTCCGCTGCTGATGGTGATTGGATTTAGTTGATGCGAACTAAACTTTTTCTCATGGTGTTATGTATCTTGATTTTTATGGAGTAAGTGTAGCACTCACTTTAATTGTTAAAAAAAAAGAGACTCTGATTTTATTAAAAAGTAAAGTTATTAGAAAAGGGGTGTTACAGCCATCACCGGCCTTCCATTGCTCCGTCGCAGGCTCCTCCTCTCCGGCGATCTCACCGTCGTCTTCCCCCATCTGCGCGAAGCCCCTCTTTCCTTCGTAAACCACTCCCTTCTTTTCTCTCACTTCCTTCGTTCCCCTTCTCTCTCTCTCTCTCTGAGACCTCGCTTTCTTTCTCCCAACCGTAACCTTCGCAAGCCCTCCTCTTCTCTCTGCATCTTCTGCTGGATACGGTGTCGAAAGAGAACTAGGTTTAGACGGTGGTGGACGAAGAAGGAAGGGGGGGTCGCAGCTTCCGTGAAGTGAGGCGGGGAGAGAGGGAAGATTAGAGAAATTAGGGTTGAGAGGTTTGCGGAGTGGGACGGCGCCGTAGCTGAAAGGGAAAAGAATTAGGTTTAGGGTTTATTTTTCAAACGCCTTATATAGTAGAGACCCATGGTTGTTTTTGTCTTTTCCTTTTAACCCAATACTATTTACACCTCTCATTTTCCATTATAAACCTCCCTACGCAAGCCCAAAAGTTCGCAGGCCAGTTTACAAACTGGGCTGCTGCTTTCCACACCCCAGTTTAATAATACAACCATCTGCTCTAACTACACCCTGTTTTATCAATGCAGCCCCTTTTCGTTTTCTTATTTATTTCTTTTCGAAAAAATTTCGTTTACAAAAAATATAAAAAATAAATAGATGAATATTTCATTTTCAAAATGTAAATAGGGGACTAAGTCGACTGTACAGTCGGGTTAGCCTGCTTTTTAGGTCACTAATGAACCGTTACGGATCATGGCCTAAAATCCCTATTTAAAACAAACAAATTTTTAAATTAAAATTAACCCCAACACAGTTTTTTCCCCACGAATCAAATTCTCAAAATAGGGGACTATGCCGACTGTACAGACGGGTTAGTCAGCGTTCTATGATAAATGAGCCGTACGGCTCAGGAATCCTAAAACCCTTATTCCAATAAAATCAAACAAACATACTACAAATCATTTTCCAAACTCCAAAAATTCTATTTTCACAAAGTAGGGGACTAAGCCGACTGTACAGTCGGGTTAGTCGTCGTTTTAGGACAAATGAACTGATCACTCAGGAGTCCTAAGATCCCTATATTAAAAAAAATACCAACCAACAAACATTTTTCTACCAAGAACTACGTGTGATTTGATTCTCTACCAAGAGATACGTAGGAGCAGATGGGGGCCCACATCTGTCAATTGCACTAATAAAAAACCTTTTTTAGTCTTTTCCTAAATAATCCCTTTCTTAAATTCAAATAAAACATCAATTTTCTTCTGTCTTTTTAATTCACAACAAAAGGGTAAAAATGAATGTTTTCAAAATTAACTTCCGCTTCTACGACTAATTAGCAGGTAACCTTCCTTAGGAAGGATGTCGTGGGGTGCTAATACCTTCCCCACGCATAACCGACTCCCGAACCCAAATCTGGTCTCAAGGACCCATATCCATTCCAAAAGGGATTTCCCAATGTTTGCCCTTAAACTAAACTTTGGTGGCGGCTTCATTTTTGAACCTTCGAGGAATCCTCACCCGGATTCTTCGGTCGCTACACATTTAAAACAATTTTTGGAGGTCTGCAGTAACTTTATCATTGCAGGAGTCAGTGATGATGCATTTTGGTTAAAACCTTTTCCTTATTCCTTGAAGGATAGAGCTAAGGCCTGGTTAACTTCTCTAGAGCCTAACTCTATCCACACTTGGAATGAAATGGCTGAAAAATTCTTGGCAAAACACTTTCCACCAAGTAAAAATGCAAGAATGAGGAATGAAGTTACTGCATTCAAACAAAAAGAATCTGAATCACTGTTTGAGGCATGGGAAAGATGGAAGGAGTTGTTGAGGAAATGTCCACATCATGGCATACCAGTGATCATTCAAATGGAAACCTTCTATAATGGATTGGACCCAAGTACCAGACTCATGCTTGATGCTTCTTCTGGGGGTGTGTTACTGAAGACCTCCTACAATGAAGCTTGTGAACTGATAGACAATATTGCAACAAACAGCTACCAATGGCCAACAGAAAGGCTAACTCCACAGAAAAAGGTAGCTGGAGTCCACGAAATAAGTGAAGTCTCAGCTCTATCAGCACAAGTGGCCTTTCTCACCAACATGATTAAAAACATGAACACCTCCAACGCTACAGCGTCTGCCGCTACAGCAGCAGCAGGACCAACTGTGGCTGCCATTGAACAAGCTCCTCCAGATTCAACTAGCTGTGTATATTGTGGAGGAGGCCATCTCTATGAAGAATGTCCCACCAAACCTGTCTCGGTTAATTATGTGGAATTCAACAAGAACAATAACCCATACTCAAATACTTATAATCCTGACTGGCAGAATCACCCTAACTTCAGATGGGGCGGTAACAATGCTGCAGCAACAAATTCAAATACACCTGCTGTGCCACCAGGATTTCCTGCTCAGAATTATCAAAGATAAGCTCCCCCAACTTTGGATAACTCTATGGAAACCCTACTGAAGTCATTCATGAGTGATTGCAGAACCACTTTGCAAACTCATGAAGCGTCTATAAAGAATTTAGAGACCCAAGTTGGGCAGATAGCCTCAGCTCTCACCCAAAGACCTAGTGGATCACTACCCTCGACTACAGAAGCTTCTAGTTCCCATTCAGTAGGAAAAGAACACGTGAAGGCTATATCTCTGAGAAGTGGGAAAGATTTGCAAGGGCCATCAACTGTTCCAGGTGATAAAAAAAATAAAAAATCTGAAAAAGAAAAAATTTCTTCTCCAGACGCTATAGCATCAGACGCTATAGCGTCTGATGTTGCACATGTGCCACCACCTAACCTTGTTCCAGAATACCCTCCCCCTCATTTTCCACAGAGGTTGAAGCAGGCTCATGAGAGCAAGCAATTTGGTAAATTTTTGGATGTGCTGAAACAACTCCACATTAATGTTCCCTTGTTGGAAGCACTTCAACAAATTCCCAACTATGCAAAGTTGATGAAAGATGTGCTCACCAAAAAGAGAAGACTAAGGGAATTTGAGACAGTAGCAATGACTGGAGAATGCAGCATGAACATGCAGAACAAGATCCCAAGGAAATTGAAGGATCCGGGCAGTTTCACAATACCATGTTCTATTGGTAAATCTTATTCTAGCCGTGCACTATGTGATTTGGGGGCAAGCATCAATTTGATGTCCAAATCCATATTTAAACAGCTTGGTATTAGAACTGCTAGGCCTACCACTGTTACCCTTCAGTTAGCAGATAGGTCCATAGCCTATCCTGAGGGGATAATAGAGGATGTGCTTATTAAGGTTGATAAATTTGTTTTTGCTGTGGATTTTGTTGTGCTTGATTTTGATGTAGATAAGGAGGTTCCTATCATTATTGGGAGACCATTATTAGCTACTGTCCAGACATTGATTGATGTCCAGAAGGGAGAATTGACTATGAGAGTCAATGATCAAGAGATTAAGTTTAATGCGATGAATGCTCTCAAGTCCCCAGATGCAGGAACTGAGGAGTGTTCTTTTGTGGTGCCTCTTGATTTGTTATTAAAAAACACTTCCACAAGCAAGGTGACCACTTGGTTAAGGCTCTTGCCAACACTGAAAAAGAAAAGCTTGTGGGAGAAGGTGTGTTACAAGGTGAGGATGATGTCAACGAGAGCTCTAAGGAGAGTGAGGGAGGAAGAGATGGATCAGAAGAAAAAGAAGAGAGTGCTAAAGAAATTGAGCCTGAGCCAGGCCCTAAAGCAACCCTCAACCAACAAGTTTCCCCACCTCACAAAAACTTATCCCTACAATCACCACCCAAAAAGCCCATACCACCACCCTCACCACCAAAAATCACCAAATTCACTCAAGTAATTGCTGAAATCAAACAACCAGAAACCAACCAGCTGCCACAACAGTCAAAACCAAAAGCTGAAGAAAACCTGGTTGTAGCATCTGCTGCTACAGCATCTGTTGCTACAGCATCTGCTGAACAAATGAATGTTGCAGCAACTGTTGTGGATATGTTTGATGAAGCCACTGGTGGAACATTCAAAATCAATGGTCAAAGGGTGAAGCACTATTCTGGAGCACATGTGGTCAGGGACAAGACCACCATTGAACTTCAAGACCTCTAACAAAAGAGGAAGTCTGGCTGAAGACTCTTAAAGCAAGCACTCCTGGGAGGCAACCCATGGATTTTAATTAACAATTTTGTGTTTTTGATTCTTCTTTTGTGCAGGAGTGAATTTTGCGAAGTGAGAAAATAATCATGTAGCAATTGATGCTGTAGCGCCTGTAGTGGTAGTAGAGAAGAAGCCATCAAAGAAGAAGCCAAAGAAATCCAGCAGCAGAGTCACCGCAGTACCCACCAGAGCAAGCAAAAGGCTCAAATCTAGGTTAGCAGACAAGTACTCTAACCCTTCTTTGAAAAAAAATGTTGTTGGCCTGTTTTCAATAAACCTGTTAGGTGCTATAGCGTCTGTACTTGCATCTAACAATATGTTTAGAGTTTTATTTCTGTTGTTTTTAATTCTGTTGAGTTTTAGTCATAAGACTCTCCCTTTAGGAATTGCATGAGCAGTGGGGACACTGCTAAGTCTTAAGTTGGGGGGAGGACCTTATAAATGTCAATGTTATGTTTAATTTGTTTGAGTAAAAAGGCATGATTAGTTGCAAATTTTAAATTTTTCAGTAATAGAAGTTGTACTTGTTGGGCTAAATTTAATGATGATTAAGTGTATATATATGTGTAGTGTAGCCTAGCTTGATTAATGACTAGTCTTATTGCTGCTTGTACACTCAAACTCTAGGCTTAGCAATGAACCTAGTTAGCTAGGAATGATAAGGTTTAGTCAAGTTTTTACTAAAAATTGAGAGTCGAATTTGAAGCTAAATTTGGGGGTGCATCGGTTATATTAAGGCTAGGTATGAAAATTATATGATGGTCAGTGCAATAGACTCACAAAGTATACAAATGTATTGTCACTTGATCATGGATATTGTAATTAGCTGCAATTGCCCGAAACAAATGCTGAACTGTTCCAAAAATGCATATAAAAAAAGAGAAAGAAAAGAAAAAAAAAGAAAGAAATGCAAATAAGGAGTTCAGTAATGATGGCATTGCAGCTGAATCTGTTCATCAAGTCACCAGTGCTATAGCATCTAACACTATAGCGCTGAGAAATCACCAAATCAATAGTTAGTGCACTGGCCAAAGATCTAAAATGCCTAATCAAGGCCTTTGTTGTGCTTTGAATCCCCTCAAGTTTTATGTGACGTTGTTAGTCTACTCTCATTTTTGAAAAATTATTTGGCTAAACCAAAGGAAGGCCACTCTTTCCAAGGCCAGGAGAAATGTTGAAACTAGCTAGGAGCTAAGCTAAGCCTAGTAATCACACACTCACAATTGAGCAGTAATAAGTCTATATGTTGTGAAAAGCAATGGCGTGTGTGTTGGATGTGAATCTGAAAGTTGGCCTAATAAGAGAAATTTGTGAATATCTGTGTGATTTAAAGATGCAACTAGTTTGATTTTGATTTTCGCCTGTCATTCCGTCCTCTTGCTTTATTCAAGTGTCATTACTTGAGGACAAGCAATGGTTTAAGTTTGGGGGTGTGATAACTCATATTTATATGTGTTATTTATGCTCTTATCACTTAAATAAAAGCAAGTTCTCAAGTAATATTAATACTTTATTCTGTAAATAAGTGATTTGAAGCATAAATGAAGCTGAGAGTTAATTTCCTAACATTTGGCACAAAGGGTGCCCTTTTGAGTGTTTTAATGTGTTGTTAGTGCTGCAGCGCTAAGCGCTATATGGCGGTGGACCATTTGGATAACGTTGAAGCCACTTGCTACCTGCTGAGTCATCATGCCAATCCTCTGCTTTCCTGACTGACACGGAAGTCTCCAAGTGGGTTGAATAGGACACTTGGCGTATTTTAATTGAAGCTTATTTGATAGTTGGTGATGTGTTTCATCATTGCACTTTTTGTAAAAGCTACTTTATGAGATCAGGATAATATCTACCAATCTTCTTCCCTAGACAACCCTTCGTAGATAGAGAGAGTTTTAGACTTGGAAAAAGAACTAACTTGACATTTTAGACTTCCTCCATTGTTGCCCTACTCTTAAGCTTTATTTTCTAGTTTAGTTTTCGTATCTCACCTACGGTTTGCTCACGCCATAGCATCATCCATCGTGTATGACTTGGGAATCTTGGAGTGCATCTTTTGCAACCATTCTTCTCTTGCTCACCTACGGTAATATGAACTTTTCAGTTTATGTTGTGTTGATGATGCTTGTCATGAGCTAAACACTTGTAGTTGGATTGTTCTTAGTTTGTAATGAACCTTGAGTAGTGTTTATATAATATTATGATGTTTGCGTTTCATTCCTTGTGTTATAATGCTTTCAAACTTGTTTTGGGATTGATCAACTAAAATAAGGGGCTTCGTAGGTACAGACATGGTTTACGAAGAGACTTCAAGGATTGATATGAATGAAAGGTCATTTAAAGACATTTAAAAGACTTGTGCTTAATCCTAGACATAGGGGAGTAATAGTTCATAAGGTAAAAGCTGTAAGTTCTTCATTATACAGGGGTGAACTTATTTAGAGCCTAGACATAGGAGTCTTGTAACAAAACCCTGGCGACAGTGACTGAAAGGCACGCTTCCATACGCTACAGCGCTTAACGCTACAGCGCTTAACGCTACAGCGTCTAATGTTATAACACTCTACTATTGGGAATTTACATAACAAATGAGCCATCCAATTTACTCTATAACACTTTAAATTCACTACTGTTTTACCACAAACTTATTATGTTTACCATTTCACATTTGTTATTGTCACTTCACTTGTTTCACTAAATTGCTAATCTCTTAAACTCTTAAATTAATTCCAATCCCTGTGGGAAAGATCTCTACTTATCATTGTATTACTTGTTGCGATTGTGTACACTTGCACAACTACTTTTCTCACAACAAGTTTTTGGCGCCGTTGCCGGAGATTGCATTTAATTTTTATTGTTTAAGTTTTTAGCAATATTAGTGAAAATTTTACGTTGGTGTGTTGTTTCTTGGTGTTACAGCATTAGGTGCTATAGCGCATGCCTAGGTCAGAATTTGAGTTGGATCCAGAACCTGAAAGAAGATTCAGAAGGTTAAGACAACTTCAGAGATTACAACAATTGAGGCCTACCATGTCAGAACATAATGGTTATGGTAGAGGAACAATTGGTGGAAGATCAAATTCTAGAGGTGGCCGTAGTACAAGAGGTGGTAGATCTGACCCTGGTGGTGGTCCAATCACTCATTCTGTCATAATACATGATCCAGAAGACTGGTACAGGCAACAATTCATCAACCAAGGTCCTGTAGACATGGTAAATGATAGGGACAGGCCTATGAGGGACAAGCATAACAAGGCCTGTTCTTCAAACAGCTCATTTTGAATTCAAACCCATGATGTTCCAGACGCTCCAAACAGTAGGTCAGTTTGGTGGTTCTCCCCAAGAGGACCCGTAGTTACATTTAAAACAATTTTTGGAGGTCTGCAGTAACTTTATCATTCCAGGAGTCAGTGATGATGCATTTAGGTTAAAACTTTTTCCTTATTCCTTGAAGGATAGAGCTAAGGCCATGTTAACTTCTCTAGAGCCTAACTCTATCCACACTTGGAATGAAATGGCTGAAAAATTCTTGGCAAAATATTTTCCACCTAGTAAAAATGCAAGAATGAGGAATGAAGTTACTGCATCCAAACAAAAAGAATCTGAATCACTGTTTGAGGCATGGGAAAGATGGAAGGAGTTGTTGAGGAAATGTCCACATCATGGCATACCAGTGATCATTCAAATGGAAACCTTCTATAATGGATTGGACCCAAGTACCAGACTCATGCTTGATGCTTCTTCTGGGGGTGTGTTACTGAAGACCTCCTACAATGAAGCTTGTGAATTGATAGACAATATTGCAACAAACAGCTACCAATGGCCAACAGAAAGGCTAACTCCACAGAAAAAGGTAGCTGGAGTCCATGAAATAAGTGAAGTCTCAGCTCTATCAGCACAAGTGGCCTCTCTCACCAACATGATTAAAAACATGAACACCTCCAACGCTACAGCGCCTACCGCTACAGCAGCAGCAGGACCAACTGTGGCTGCCAATGAACAAGCTCCTCCTGATTCAACTAGCTGTGTATATTGTGGAGGAGGCCATCTCTATGAAGAATGGCCAACCAATCCTGTCTCTGTTAATTATGTGGAATTCAACAAGAACAATAACCCCTACTCAAATACTTATAATCCTGGCTGGCAGAATCACCCTAACTTCAGATGGGGCAGTAACAATGCTGCAGCAACAAATTCAAATATTACACCTGCTGTGCCACCAGGATTTCCTGCTCAGAATTATCAAAGACAAGCTCCCCCAACTTTGGATAACTCTATGGAAAACCTACTGAAGTCATTCATGAGTGATTTCAGAACCACTTTGCAAACTCATGAAGCGTCTATAAAGAATTTAGAGACCCAAGTTGGGCAGATAGCCTCAGCTCTCACCCAAAGACCTAGTGGATCACTACCCTCGACTACAGAAGCTTCTAGTTCCCATTCAGTAGGAAAGGAGCATGTGAAGGCTATATCTCTAAGAAGTGGGAAAGATTTGCAAGGGCCATCAACTGTTCCAGGTGATGAAAAAAATAAAAATTCTGAAAAAGAAAAAAATTCTTCTCCAGAGGCTATAGCATCTGCCGCTATAGCGTCCGATGTTTCACATGTGCCACCACCTAACCTTGTTCCAGAATACCCTCCTCCTCCTTTTCCACAGAGGTTGAAGCAGGCTCATGAGAGCAAGCAATTTGGTAAATTCTTGGATGTGCTGAAACAACTCCACATAAATGTTCCCTTGTCGGAAGCACTTCAACAAATTCCCAACCATGCAAAGTTTATGAAAGATGTGCTCACCAAAAAGAAAAGACTAAGGGAATTTGAGACAGTAGCAATGACTGGAGAATGCAGCACGACCATGCAGAACAAGATCCCAAGGAAATTGAAGGATCCGGGCAGTTTCACAATACCATGTTCTATTGGTAAATCTTATTCTAGCCGTGCACTATGTGATTTGGGGGCAAGCATCAATTTGATGTCCAAATCCATATTTAAACAGCTTGGTATTAGAACTGCTAGGCCTACCACTATTACCCTTCAGTCAGCAGATAGGTCCGTAGCCTATCCTGAGGGGATAATAGAGGATGTGCTTATTAAGGTTGATAAATTTGTTTTTCCTATGGATTTTGTTGTGCTTGATTTTGATGCAGATAAGGAGGTTCCTATCATTCTTGGGAGACCATTACTAGCTACTGCCCAGACTTTGATTGATGTCCAGAAGGGAGAATTGACTATGAGAGTCAATGATCAAGAGATTAAGTTTAATGCGATGAATGCTCTCAAGTCCCCAGATGCACAACTGAGGAGTGTTCTTTTGTGGTGCCTCTTGATTCTGTTATTCAAAAACACTATCACAAGCAAGGTGACCACTTGGTCAAGGCTTTTGCCAACACTGAAAAAGAAAAGCTTGTGGAAGAAGGTGTGTTACAAGGTGAGGATGATGTCAACGAGAGCTCTAAGGAGTGTGGGGGAGGAAGAGATGGATCAGAAGAAAAAGAAGAGAGAGTAAAGAAATTGAGCCTGAGCCAGGCCCTAAAGCAACCCTTAACCAACAAGTTTCCCCACCTCACAAAAACTTATCCCCACAATCCCCACTCAAACAGCCCATACCACCACCCTCACCACCAAAAATCACCAAATGCACTCAAGTAATTGCTGAAATCAAACAACTAGAAACCAACCAGCTGCCACAACAGTCAAAACCAAAAGCTGAAGAAAACTTGGCTGTAGCATCTGTTGCTACAGCATCTGTTGCTACAACATTTGCTGAACAAATGAATGTTGCAGCAACTGTTGTGGATATGTTTGATGAAGCCACTGGTGGAACATTCAAAATCAATGGTCAAAGGGTGAAGCACTACTCTGGAGCACATGTGGTCAGGGACAAGACCACCATTGAACTTCAAGACCTCTAACAAAAGAGGAAGTCTGGCTGAAGACTCTTAAAGCAAGCGCTCCTGGGAGACAACCCATGGATTTTAATTAACAATTTTGTGTTGTTGATTCTTCTTTTGTGCAGGAGTGAATTTTGCGAAGTGAGAAAATAATCATGTAGCAATTGATGTTGTAGCGCCTGGAGTGGTAACGGAGAAGAAGCCATCAAAGAAGAAGCCAAAGACATCCAGCAGCAGAGCCACCACAGTACCCACCAGAGCAAGCAAAAGGCTCAAATCTGGGTTAGCAGACAAGTACTCTAACCCTTCTTTGAAAAAAAAATATGTTGTTTGCCTGTTTTCAATAAACCTGTTAGGTGCTATAGCGTCTGAACTTGCATCTAACAATATGTTTAGAGTTTTATTTCTGTTGTTTTTAATTCTGTTGAGTTTTAGTCATAAGAGACTCTCCCTTTAGGAATTGCATGAGCAGTGGGGACACTGCTAAGTCTTAAGTTGGGGGGAGGACCTTATAAATGTCAATGTTATGTTTAATTTGTTTGAGTAAAAAGGCATGATTAGTTGCAAATTTTAAATTTTTCAGTAATAGAAGTTGTACTTGTTGGGCTAAATTTAATGATGATTAAGTGTATATATATATGTGTAGTGTAGCCTTGCTTGATTAATGATTAGTCTTATTGCTGCTTCTACACTCAAACTCAAGTTTTTTGCTTGATACGTTATATATATATATATATATATATATATATATATATATATATATATATATAACGTGTTTTTGAAATATCTGTTATTTATTTGGTTATTCAAATTTTTTGTAGGGCACATTGGATATTGTTGGTAGTTGATCCTAAAAGAAATAGAATTTTCTATTTGGATTCGTGTCATGGTCATTATACCAACCACCTCAAGGTGAAAGGAGTATTTGAAAGGTGTGTATTTAGTTACATCGCATATTTAATCATTTAAATTATGTATGTATTTCGATTAATTAATACATTTATATGTATGATGTTTCAGTTGTATGATGACTTATTGGGGATCGAATGAGAGGAGGGCTAGAGATGGGAATGTCAACAATAAAACAAAATGGATAGTAATAACGGTAAGTTTATAATCAATATTCTTATCCATGTAAATATTGTTCGCATTTTAATAATTAATTGTTATTTTGATTTCTAGTGTCCCAGACAACCAAACATTGATGATTGCGGGTATTACGTTATGAAGTTTATGAAGGACATAATCACCCACAATCAAATGGAAATTCCAGAAAATGTATGTAATTTATATAGTTTGTTTTTTGACAAGTAATTCCATATCTAGCATTTAGCACTTAATTCTAAGTTTATTTTATTTATTTCATTTTTGCTTATTTTTGCAGTATTTTCCTGGCAATGAGGTTGGAGCTCCATTTTTTGATGACCAACTTAGTGAGATCAAGGGAGAGTGGTGTCATCATGTTACCCGTTTGATTAATGAAAATCGAAATTCATCTAACTTTGGTTAGCTGGTTTTTTGTTCCCCACAATGGATGTCATGTCATTTTTGCTGTCTATGTTAATATTCAGAATTTGGTTAATGATTTATGTAATTTTTGTTGGTACTTTGTTGATATGTATGTATGTATGTATATTAGATGGATTTATAAGTTTGTTAGTTGGAATTTGATTTGCAATTGCTTAGTTCATTTGAAATTTGGTTCATATTGGTTGTTGAGTTGATATTGGTTGTTGTTGGTTGATGAAAATGAGAGTAGGGATGTGCTGCAAAATATTGGATATACCAAAAACATGAAAAAATATTTTAAAAAGAAAACATAGAATCAGGGGCGCTTGCAGTTAGAAGCGCCCCTGTTGGTCTTACCCCCACTTGACAATCAGGGGCGCTTCTAACAGCAAGCGCCCCTGATTGTCAAAGTTTGCTAAGACCAACAGAGGCGCATGTTACTGCGAGCACCCCTGATTGTCAGAGGCGCTAAGACCAACATGGGCGCTTTTTTTTTTAGCGCTTCTGTTTCCTAATAATTAGAGGCGCTTGTTGTGCGCTCCTGTAGAAGGGTTGGCAACAGCGCCAGATTTAGGGGCGCCCGAAAGCGTCCCCAATGGATAAAAAAAGCACCCCTAATGGCCTTTCCTGTTGTAGTGTATATAATGAGAACTCTTAAATGTTAATTATAACTGTGAGATTAAAATTAACGTTTCAGATTACGTCATTAATTACAAGATCTTGTGTGATATTCAATTAATAAGGAAATAATCACACAAGATCTTGTATTTAATGACGTAATTTGAACCGTTAATTTTAATATGACGGTTACAATTAAAAGTTCTCATTTTTCACGGTGAAAACTAGTTCTTACTTGATACGCTCTTCGTATATATGACAAAAAAGTGCATGGCAGAAATCAAATGAAATTTAGAGTTGAATTTTTTTGACATTGTAGATATACAGTTTTTTGTTGAATAATTTTTATATGAATTTTTCTTAATTGGTTATACTTTTTGTTGATAAAAAATGAGAAGTTAGTTAGATTAGATGTATATGATATTATAGGTTGTGGATATACGCACGTGTAGTATATATATAGTAAAGGAAATATTTATGAAATGGTAACAGTATAATGTAAATTAATGAGATTGGATTGGAGGGGATGAATGTGAATGGGAATATGGGTGGTAGGATATGATGCATGCGTGACATGTACAAAAGTTTGTTTGGAAGGAATAGAAAAGAATGCAATGCAGTGATCACGATGACATGGGGTGGACGTAATCGATGAATATGAATGTTCTAAGAGAAAGTGGGCCCCACCACCACGCCTCCAACTTATTTTCAGCGCGTTCGTTCTTGTGATTGATCTTCTCTCTCCACATTCTCAAATATCGGCAATATAAATAAATAAATACTTCCATATATATATATATATGATGATATGATATGATACTCCAAGTAATGTAGGTAATGTATTTACACCAAATCGGATAGTTGATTTTCATTTGGTTGGGTTTGGTTTCACATATAAAAAGAATAGAAATATAGGGTAGACACCTACCACGCACACGCACGCAACGCGAAGACAGCTAGCTAGCTATAAGCAAGCTTATATGAGAAGAGCTATATTATTTAAGCTTAAGGCACAAACCTTTACTGTTCAATTATACCCACCCCAATATCTATATATATCTTCTTTTCCTTTGAGAAATACTACTACCACCATGTCACTATCAGATTCTTCTTCTGCTTTTAACACCCCCAGGTTGGTCCTCCAGAAGGTGTTGGCCAAATCTCAACGCGAAGGAGATGGAGCAGTTGTTAGAAGAGGCATTGGAAGGTATTCTATATATTCATTCATTCATACTTCCATTTTCCACTTGTTGATTTGATTTGATCATTATATCTATCTATCTATCCATCTCAGAAGAAGCGAGGTCAAGAACTTGGATCCCTTTATAATGTTGGATCACTTCTCAGGTATATATATATATATATATATCACTCTCCTTTCTTTCCTACGTTGACTTTCTTATCTTAATTTATTGTTCCGTTCCGTGTTTGACTTTCCAGTGTCTCCTCCCGGAGGATTTCCTGATCATCCCCACAGAGGCTTTCAGACCGTTACTTACATGCTACAGGTATATATATCTATTAAACATTAACTGCTGCTATTAAATATAATATAATATAATGATGGTTTTGATATATATATATATATATATATATATATATATATATATATATATATATTGTAATTCCCTCAATTATATGAATGATTTCAGGGAGGTATAACTCACCAAGATTTTGCCGGCCACAAGGGTACTATAAGAACCGGTGATGTTCAGGTACCACGTGACTATCTATATTTCACAACCACAATATTCATTCACACTGCAACAAAAATCGTGGCTAGAAGTGAAAAACCGTGGCCTAAAAACTTTAGGCCACGGCTTTTTAGGTATTGTGTAGGTGGCCGTTGTCTATTCCTTCAGGCCACGGTTTTTTGACATTAGGCCACGAAATATCAAAACGGTGCCGTAGTTGTTAAAATAGGCCACGGTTTATTAGTTTAGTTTCTGGCCACGGTTTTCAATTGGGTTTGGATTTGGATTTGAATTTTTCTTTTGTGTGATGCTGCAGTGGATGACAGCAGGTAGGGGAATAATTCACTCTGAAATGCCTACTGAAGCAAACAACAACGGTCTCCAACTCTGGATCAATTTATCAGCCAATGACAAAATGTATTAATCAATTTCATTCATATCTATATATAATAATAATGTCACTTCACTAGTTAACAATTAATTAATTGGACTGACTTAATTTTGGATTGATTCAGGATTGAACCTAATTATCAAGAACTTCCAAGTGAGAACATACCATCCGCTGAAAAAGATGGGGTTGAAGTGAGAGTGATAGCAGGAGAATCAATGGGGATCCACTCTCCTGTCTACACAAGAACTCCAACCATGTTCCTTGATTTCTCCATGTTGCCAGCAACTCAATTGCATCAGCCTATTCCAGAATCTTGGAATTCCTTTGTGTATGTGATTGAAGGGGAAGGTGTCTTTGGATCTCCAAATTCACCACCAACTGTGCCTCACCATGTCCTGGTTTTGAGTCAAGGTGATGGACTTAGTGTGTGGAATAACTCCTCAGAGCCATTGAGGTTTGTGCTGGTTGGAGGACAGCCACTGAATGAGCCAGTCGTTCAGTTTGGGCCTTTTGTCATGAATACACAGTCTGAAATTGAGAAAAGTATGGAAGACTATCAACATGGCAAGAATGGCTTTGAGATGAGGCTAAATTGGAGATCTCAATAATTACTACTACTCAGTTAGAAGAAGAGCAGCTACTTTAATTTGATATGTAGTGAAAGCAAAATAATTATTATTATTATTATTATATGTTTCTGAAATAACAAGGCTGCTTTGCCTGCCTGTCCTTTTCACTGTCATAAGCATAAGCATAGCTATCAAAGGAGTAGGAGCTGAAAAGATATCTTTGCTTTGCTTATTCTATCATTTCATTTCCATGTAACAAAAAGTTTCTAGAACATCTATCTAAATTGCAACTCCAACTATACTTGGTCGCTCAACTCATGATTGGTCAACCTTATCTTCATTTTTTCTTTCCTTACCTTACCTCGAAGATGTTACGTTGGAAATTTTTGAGTTTATGGAACATTAGTGATTTAGTGTAGTTTATGTATTACTTTTAGTGGTATGTTTTGATATGTTTTGATATTTGGTGGATTGGATTGACACTTTTAACATTAGTGTAGTTTATGTTTAACTAAGTTGGTGGATTGGATTGACACTTTTAACATTAATGGTATGTTTGGATATTTGGTATGTTTGACACTTTTAACATTAGAGTAGTTTATGTATGTTTGACACTTTAGTGGTTTGGATTGAATTGAATTGAATTGGTGGATTTGAGCCTGAATTGAATTGGTAGGGAAGTATTGCAAATAGAAATGGCAATGTAAATGGCTAATTTTTCAAGAATGTAAATTTTTTTGCGTACCGACGGAATTTGCGACAGAATTTCCATGGATAATTATTGAATTTGCGACGGAATTTTAAACAATTTGCGACGGAATTTCCAACGGATTTGCGACGAAAAGGTGTTAGAGTTTGCGATGACTTTGTCATGTATATTTGCGACGAATTTCTGACGACTTTGCGACGGAGACATTAGCGACGAAGAAATCCGTCGGAAACGATTTGGGATGAGCGATTTTGCGACGGATTTCTATCCGTCGGGAAGTTCGTCAGAAACGTCAATTTGCGATGAAAATCGCTGCATTTGCGACGGAAATCGCCGTCGGAAATCGTCGATTTTCTTGTAGTGATTAGTGAGGACCTGAAACTCATTCTGCGTGGCTTGTTTCCAATGAGTTTCATTCAGGGCCTGTTTAAAACTGGTTGGTTCATTATAATGAACGTCACTTCACTATTTGACAATTAATTAATTGGACTGACTTAAAATATTGATTAATTCAGGATTGAACCTAAGTATCAAGAACTTCCAAGTGAGAAGATACCATCAGCTGAAAAAGATGGGGTTGACGTGAGAGTGATAGCAGGAGAATCAATAGGGGTCCACTCTCCCGTCTACACAAGAACTCCAACCATGTCTCTTGATTTCTCCATGTTGCCAGCAACTCAATTGCATCAGGCTATTCCAGAATCTTGGAATTCCTTTGTGTATGTGATTGAGAAGGTGTCTTTGGATCTCCAAATTCACCACCAACTGTGGTTCACCATGTCCTGGTTTTGAGTCAAGGTGGGGGACTTAGTGTGTGGAATAACTCCTCCTCAAAGCCTTTGAGGTCTGTATTAAGAGTTACAAACTCTATATCTGAATAGAATATGAATTTCTTTTAAAATGAATTGTGAAGTAAAAACTTAATACAATATGAAGAGGTGATCACTATATATAGTGCACCTTCTAGTGTAAGTAAATACAAAATTCCAACTAACTAACTAATTGTGAAAAGTTCTTACAACTAAAAGCTAATTTTAACTAACTTTCTAATACTCCCCCTCAAGTTGGAAGAGAGATGTCAAGATCTCCCAACTTGGAGATGAGATGCTAAATTCGAATACACAAACCACGTGAATATCAATTCCATCGAGCAATCATCGTAGACACACTGGGAAACTTAGGAGAATGAAATATCACTCTACAATGCCAAATAATAGGGCTACTTTGTTGACGGCAACTGAGTTCTTGCAAGAAACCACGCGTCGATGAAAGAACATAGGGTAGTCTTGAATTCTCTGGAAAGGAGAAAGGGTTAAGAATAGTAGGAGCAAATCCTAAAATGTTCCCATGGTGGTGCCGATGATGGACAAAACACGACCAAATTTTGAACGGGATCTTTAATTTGCAAAAACGAACAACAATTCTGACATAAAATTAGATTGTTCGATACATGAGTTGAAAAATATTTCATTTGCTGGTTCATTCGTTCTTCCATAGCTACACAGCTCGACTAGGAAGAAACAAGAGACGGAGACACAACAATGATGATGAAGTTGGCTCGAGGGATGATCGAGGAATAAACTTCAATGAACTTCTTGAACACTTGCAAGAAGGGATAAAGAAGCGAAACATGGCTTCTTTCGGAAAAAAATTGTTGTTTCATTCACTACAAAAAATGTTGCCTTTAGCGACGGAATTAGAGAGGGACTTTATGTCCCTCGCAGAAACTGATATTAGCGACGGCATTAGCGAGGGCATAGAGCTGTCGAATTTTTTTAAGCGTTAGCGACGACAATGTTAGCAATAGCGACGGCAAGGCCGTCGCTAATGGCCTGGGCGGGAAAAATTAGCGACGGCTATAGTGTCCCTCGCAAAGGTTTTTTGACCGTTCAACGCTTGGCACCACGTGGAAATGTTTGTAACGGTTAGCGACAGCCCATGTCGTCGCTAATGTCGTCGCTAATGTCAAATTGATTTCCAAATCTGAATCTCAGAACAGAACCCCTCATTTCTGTTGCCTCAACGCATCTCTCTCTTCACCTCTCTCTCTCCGCCTCTCTCTCTCTCACCTACGACGGCCACCCCACCACCACCATCACCTACCTACGACCTCCTCTCTCCGTCACCTCCTCACTCTGGCTCTCTCTCTTCGCCTCCTCACCGTCTCTCTCTCCACCTCTCTCTCTTCCTACGGTGCGCACCCAAACGCCGCCAACGCCGCCAACGCCACCACCCTCACAACCACCACCACCATCCTCACCTACCTACGACAGCTCCTCTCCGCCTCTCTCTACTCGTTGTCTCTCTCCGCCATCTCGCCCTCTCTCTCTCCGCCTCTCTCTCTCACCTACGGCCAACAACCACCCACCACCACCGTCACAACCACCCACCACCACCAGCACCTACTTTCTGTCTGTCTGTCTCTCTCTCTCTCTCACCTACGAACCTGAACTGTGCACCGCCGCCACCACCACCACCACCACCACCGCCGCCACCACCCCCACGAATTTCTGCCCTCTCCCTTTTGTAGGTTTTGATATTTTTTTTATGATATTTTTTTGATATTGATTTTTTAAATTTGTTTTGGTTTATGTTTTTTGATTGATTTAGGACTGACATCGTTGGTGTTTGGAGTTTAAGAACCGCACCAGAGTGCGCATCGTCACCGAACAACCGCACCAGACGTCAATCTCATAACGGTTAGTTTAATTGAAAAATATTTAATTATTGTTTTGATAAATCCCTAGGTTAGATGACTGTGTGTTGTTGATGGAAAAGGGTGAGGGACATCCTAACCCCCATATTTTACTCGAAATCATCTCCATTGAGATAATTGCGAGACGATACTAACAACGGTAAGGTTGGGAGTTATATGAAATAACCTCCTTCACAACGGTAGGGTTGGGAGTTATATGAAATCGTGAGGTGGAACTTAATATTGGGAATATGAGGAGCCATAATTCGTTTGTGGGCCCACCATCTACTGCCCCACAACCTTCGCCTCCATCTGGCCCTGGATGGTTTCATTTACCATCTCATGGGCATTATACGGGCCCAACAGCTGGGTATGGCGCAGCAGCTGGGTATGGCGCAGCAGCTGGGTTTGGCACACCAGCTGGGTATGGCGCACCAGCTGGGTATGGCGCATCAGCTGGGTATGGCGCAGCAGCTGGGTTTGGCGCACCACCTGGGCATATAGGCTCATCATCTGGACATATAGGCCCATCAGCTGGGTTATCTATGCCTACACCAGATCCCTAGGATGATATTCAGCATGATGTACATGATGTTGGTGGGGGTAATGTTGATGCTGATTCATCCACTGATGACGAGAGAGTGGAGGTGATTGTTATTAATGGTATCAGACTCAAAGTCATTTATAGCAGTGGTAACGCATAAGTATTATATTGTTTGTTTTTTAAAGTTAATTATGCAACGACTTATATATGTTTGATAATTGTTTGATATATCTTTCAATATGCAGGCTTCTTCCTGCAAAGGTAGCTTCATCAAACATCACTCATGTCATCCGCAAACGATATTTTCAAAAGTTCAATAAAAAGTGGAGCAAAGTCGAAGAAGATGACAGAAATGATCTGCTAGACTTCTTTAGGGTAAGTGTTAATTATTTTGTCATTACTTATATTGTTTGTTTAAATTTTATGTTTAATAACGTTTAATATAATACAGACCAAGGTAACTTGGGACACAGAAGACGATGACAATGTGCGGAGAATTTTTTTCAGAAGGATGGGCGCTCAAATTTCTGATTTGCTTTATAAGCTCCGCTGTAAAGATAAGAAGCCTTCCTACATGAGTGATGAGATTTGGAATGCCTTCAAGAGCCATTGGGCTTCAGAGGCTTTCAAGGAAACTGCTGCAAAAGCCAAAAATAATAGAAACTCGAAAAAGGGTGGCTCGCTTCACTGCGGTGGGTCCATCAACCAGGCTCAGCATGCTGCTAGAATGGTAAATTATTTTTCAAATCTATGTGTTTTTTATATTATTTAATTAGTTAGCAATTTTTAAAAATGTGTTTAATCTTACAGAGTAAGAAGGCAGGACGCCCTATCACTGCTCCTGAGCTGCATAGAGCCACCCATGTGAGGAAAGGCACTGGCGAGTATGTTGATGAGCGCTCCAAGATGACCCAGGTAAATATACATATTGATTTGTATTATATAATGTTCATTTGTCAAAATGGAGCGCTAATTTGTGGTTATTCAAAACAGGAGCAAATAAATGAGTTCATGACTCAGCTAACTCAGGGGAGCTGGAACCCTGATTCATTTGGCCAACGTACTCCTGAGATGAGAGATCTGGCAAACAAACATTGGGAGAAGACAGTAGGTTGGTCTAAGGGTCGCCTGTATGGTACGGGGCCCATGGCTCCATGTATGAGTCAGTCTGGGGCCGAGAGCAGCAGAAGACGGAGTCGACCAGCTTTTACTCCTGCGGAGACAGAGCATAATAGGCGGCTGGAGCAGGAGCTGCACGAGACTCGACAGGAGGTCAGGACCTCCTCTGAGGCGATGAGAAAGATGCAGCAAGATTATGAGAAGGTGACCCGTAGGTAGGAGCTGATGTTTAAGTATTTTAAGAATATGCAGCAAAATGAGCAGCAGCAAGATGAAGAGGAAGATGAGGAGGAAGCTGAGGAGGAAGCTGAGGAGTCTGATGGTGGCAGCTTTTAGTGTTGTTGATTAAATATTTTGTTATAACATTTCAGATTAAGTGTTGTTGATTCAAAAGTTATGTTATTGGATAATTTTTATTTTAAACTATTTTATGTATTTTAGATTTTATTATTTATTAATAAAATAAACAGGTATAAAAGCAGATAAATTAAAAAAAATTCCATCAGGTTGAGCAGTAGCGTGGGAATTAGCGAGGGGGTTAGCGAGGGAACGTGGCCACGTGGTTGAGCAGTAGCGTGGGGGTTAGCGAGGGAACGTGGCCACGTGGCTGAGCAGTAGCGAGGGCATTAGCGAGGGGGTTAGCGAGGGAACGTGGCCACGTGGTTGAGCAGTAGCGTGGGAATTAGCGAGCGAACGTGGCCACGTGGCAGAGCAGTAGCGAGGGAATTAGCGAGGGAGCGTGGCCACGTGGCTGAGCAGTAGCGAGGGATTTAGCGAGGGACACTGCCCTCGCTAATTAGCGAGGGGCCCAAATCCCTCTCTAATCTCATTTGCGAGGAGGGAATTAGCGAGGGAAGTTGTCCCTCGCTAATTCCCTCGCAAATGACTTTTAGCGAGGGAATAAGGTGATTTAGCGAGGGACTTTGCCGTCGCAAATGACCTTTTTTTTTGTAGTGATTAGTTTTTCCATAGCTACACGACTGGACCAAGAAGAAACAAGAGACAAAAACGCAGCAAAGATGATGAAGCTGGCTCGAGGGATGATCGAGGAAGAAACTTCAATGAACTTCTTCAACACACGCAAGAAGAAGTGTTGAAAAGAAACTTATGATACTACGATGACCGTCATATTGTTTATGAATTACGATGCATAAGGGGATATTCGTGAGAAGACGATGGAGGAATCACCGAGTAGAGAGGAACGCGGAAGCTACTGCGCTCTTGATACCATATTAAGAGTTATAAACTCTCTATTTGATTAGAATATGAATTTTATTTAAAATGAATTGTGAAGTAAAAACTTAATACAATATGAAGAGGTGATCACTATATATGGTGCACCTTCCAGTAAAAGAAAATAAAAATTTCAACTAACTAACTAATTGTGAAAAGTTGTTACAACTAAAAACTAATTTTAACTAACTTTCTAATAGTTTGTGGTGGTTGGAGGACAGCCACTGAATGAGCCAGTTGTTCAGTATGGGCTTTTTGTCATGATGAATACACAGTCTGAAATTGAGAAAACTATTGAAGACTATCAACATGGAAAGAATGGCTTTGAGATGAGGAGGCTAAATTGGAGATCTCAATAATTAATTACTACTAATTAGTTAGAAGAAGAGCAGCTACTTTCATTTGATATATAGTGAAAGCAAAATAATAATAATAATAATGTTCTGTACCGTATCTCCGACTAAGTGTCCGACCTTGGATACAAAGTCCGGTCCGAGATAGTTGGTATTTATGTTCTTGGTCAATTCGAGTTGGTGCTCCGATCCGAGGTGGGGGTGGTACCTGCAATGACACTCTGACGCTCAAGTCAGTGAGTGGGTCAATTACAAGTAAGAGGATTGGAAAAGTGAGTACCATTAATGCTAGCATTGAATGCTTATTTATAGGTTTTTGGAGTGAAGGAGGACCATTGGATCTAGGTCTGAGATCTCCACCTTTGGCTGGTGGATTTGGCCCTTTACTGTTGGGCCTTGGGTGGATTGGCCATAGAGGCCCAATCCGTAACAGTTGCCCCCCAGTCGGGTCGCCTTAGGGCGGGCTAGACTTGTTGCTTTTGGAGAACCCGTAATTAACTTTCAAAACCGGGATTCCGCTTTTGTTTGTATTCTGCCCCCAAACTCTGGAGTGAGAGACTCATGTCGTGCTGAGTTTAGAGGACCGGGGTGAGCTGAGGGACTCAGGTCGTGCCGAGTGACTCGAGGCGTTCCGTTTGTGAGAGACTCATGTCATGCCGAGGTCAGGGGACCGGGGCGAGCCGAGGGACTCAGGTCGTGTCGAGTGACTCGTGGCGTTCCGTTTATAGCTATGCCTTGATTTCCACGCCTGCTAGTGAGGTCATTGATGAGACGCGTCGTTCGAGAATGATTGGGGCAATGATGGCGCTTGAAACGACGCGCCTGCCTAGGGGCTAGCGATGGATCGCGTAGCCTAGGCCCAGGTTCATTAGAGGCCTTTAGTTTCCTATAAATAGAAGAGGGGACCTCCCTCACTTTGCATTGCTTTTTGAGAATTGCTCTGCTTCCGATTTTAAACTCGTTCTTTAGCAAACTTCATCTTTCAGAGTTCCGCGGTGAGTCTCGGTGAGACCGTTGAAGTTCGTGATTCGATTCAAGTGTTGGCGAGCTTCCTATTTTACAAGGTTAGTTCCCTTCTTCTATTTATTACTTCTAGCTTTAGTTCAAGGTCGGGTTCTCTTGGAACCCGTATTTATTGATACAGAGTGGGGGTCGTCAGGTCGGGTTCCGACTTGGTTGTGGACCCACTGTTTAAGTATCAACCTGACTCGTCAAGCCCCCATTTCTGTAGGACCGATCTGGCGAGGACAAAACAGACTCGTCGGGTTGCCAACTTAGATCGCCCCGTCCTTGCAAAAGCAATGGCTTCAGGTGCTAGAGACTCGGTGGAAATTCGTACTAGTCCCCCCGGGTCGGCTGTTCCCGAGGTTCAAGATGATCTGGGCTCTGTTCCTTTGAGTTTTCACGCTGAAGACCGTTCTCCCGGGGTTCCCAGCAATGAGCCGACAGATGAGGACAACGCCGAGATAGTGGTCCTTGACTCGGAGGAGTCCGACGTCGAGCCGGATAATGAAGAACAAGGAAGCACTAGCTGGAGTTCCGACGATAGTGAAGCAGAGGTTGCTGAAAGTCGCAACAACGAAGACGGGCTCGGATACCACGGGGATCCCGTGTATGAGGGAGGTGATTCCGATCAATACCCCCGCGCCGGAGTTGGGCCGGTTAATGTTCTCTTGTCTCAACCTCTGAATGTCCCTCGGGAGTACTCGTGGGTGTCAGAAACGTTGAGGGGAATTCAGTCCGTCTACAGGACTGGGGATGATATGAGCTACTTCGTCAAGCGCGTTTCTAGGAAAGATCAGGTCTGGAACGTGGAGGGGATGGCCGAAGGTCAACACGTAGCTGTTTGGCCAAGAACTTTGAAATTTGTCATGTATGGAGTGACGATTCTTGACATGCATATTAGTCCCCCCTTCACCGCCTTTCAGCAAGAGGCCTCGGGGATTCTGAACCTCGCTCCCTCTCAGCTTCATCCCAACGCGTGGGCGTTCCTCCGGGCTTTCGAGCTAATGTGTAATCACTTGGAGAGGCCAATCTCCTGTGATCTGTTCTTTTACCTTTTTGAGGTCAACCGGAGGCACGAGGATGGAACCAAGGATCGGTGGGAACACGTGAGCTTTCGGGCTAGGAGGGGTATTAAAATTTTCATGCCCTACTCCGATTCCTTGAAAAATTGGAAGAACAAGTACTTCTTTGTCGAGCCCGTGAATGAGGAGGCAGTGAGGCACGTCGACAAATATGCTGCGAATGGGGAATCCCTGGAGTCCACCAAGTTTCAAATAGGGTGGTCTCTTTCTCATTTCAGTCGGCGACCTCACACATATACTGTCAGTTTAAGCCGGCTATCCCCAGTTGATCAGGACTCTTTAGCGATCTTGACCAACTTCGCCGACCTGATTGTCTACCGGGATCCCAAAAAATTCGGGATTGATGTAGCTCGACTGGTTGGGGCGGGCTCTAAGTCTCAAGTGGTGTCCGTGCTTGGTAGGTTTTTGATAGCCAATACCGCCCATAATTTTTCAATTGCCGTCTCTTTTAACATTGCTTCTTTTCCTTGTTTTGCAGACGGCATGGGACCTGACAAATTCTCCCGCTTGAGGGCTATTGCGGAAAGGAAGGCCGGGGTCCAGCAGGAAGATCCTCCCCGGAATGAGCCCGTTCTTGCCGTTCTGATCAACACTATCACAGAGGCCAGCTTGGCCGGTGCTGAAGATCAGGCGGCTGATCTTTTACACCGGAAAAGGCAGCGTCCTTTGTCGCAAGGATATCCTGCCTCCACTTCCCATGCTCTGGAGCAGCAGGTGCAGGCTGGTCGAGCCGGTTCTCCCCGAGCTTCAAAGAAAAGTCGCCACGGGAAGCATAAAACTTCGAGATCTTCTGGTATCTCGATAGATGGCGAGTTCTTGAAGAAGCATTTGGAGGATTCCCAGGTCGATCCGGTTGAGGCCGCTGCCAGGTTGTTTTGGCATCTGGCCGACGTTTCCAAGCTTCAAAGGGCCGAGGCTGAGGGCCAGACGAAAGGTAACACCAGGTTCCGAAGGGTTTTACTTGGTTTTTCTTTTGGTTAATTCCGTTCCTGACTTTCTTGTTTCTGCTATTTCAGGGGCCCTGGCAGAGAGGGATACAGAACGGAAACTCCGGGCAGACCTCCAGAGAAAGTATGAGTTGCTGTCCTCGACTCTTTCGAAGTCCCAGGAAGACCAGATCGCGCTTAAGGAGGTGAATGATAAGCTTGAAAAGGAGAGGGACTCTTCCTTTAATCAAAGCATGGAGCTTGAGCTCCGTATTTCCGAGCTTGAAAGCCAAGGGAGGCAGTCTGAAGAGGTGGTTTCTTCTTTGAAGGTCCGGGTTTCCGAGCTTGAAGCCGAAATTCGGAAAGCTGGACAGGTCCAGGCTGGGACTAGCGTGGATTCCTCGCTCCGGATTGTCGAGTTGGAAAAGGAGCTCGAGGAGGTACACGCGAAGGCCGAGAACGCTAAGAAAGAGATGGTTGAGGTGGCCCATATGGCAATGGATGTGGCTGTGGAGAGTTATGAGAAAGCGCTTGCCCAGGTCGCCATTATTCATCCTTCTTTGCCTCTGGACCGGGGGATTCTAAGTGTGGAACACACAGTGGAAGGTGGGCGGATTGTCAAGCTCAGTTCCGACTCTGAAGAGTGCGAGGTCATTTACCCTCCTCGCCCATCCCTGTCGTGACTTGTGTGAAAAGATAGTTCCGGGTTGGTTGTTTTTTGGGTTCCGGGTGGAACCGGTGGGGAAGAAAGCCCCGGGTTCCAGGCGGAACCGGAATTTGTAATATTTTGCCATCTTTTTGAATTTGAGGACCCGGCCGTATCCGGGGTAGCTTGTAATACAAATTTAATTGCATGTACTTCCGGTTTTATCTACCTCGGTTGAGCTTTACTCTGTTGATTTAAATTCATGCACTTGCGTTTCGATTCGCTTAAGTGGTAGGCGTCGCCTTCGGGGCAGTTTACCGGGACTCGGCCCAGATCGAACTCGCCCCTTAGGGTAGTGGCAACCTCGGCCAACTAGTGCGTTTGCGTAACGATGGTCGCCTTCGGGGCAGTTTACCGGGACTCGGCCCAGATCGAACTCGGCCCTTAGGGTAGTGGTAACCTCGGCCAACTATAAAGGGAATGACAAGGTGTAAATTGATAGTCTCGGTATACACCGTTCTTTAGATACAATAAGTGATAACGTCGGTATACACCGTTCTTCAGATTAAATAAGTTATAACATCGGTATACACCGTTCTTCAGATTAAATAAGTGACAACATCGGTATACACCGTTCTTCAAATGAAACAAGTGATAACATCGGTATACACCGTTCTTCAAATAAGATACAGGAAAAGACAACATTGGTATACACCGTTTCTTGCCAAAATGTAAATCAACTATAGTACTTCTTCAATTTGGTGGCGTTCCAAGTCCTTGGGATCGTTTTCTCGGCCAATGTCTCCAACTCATAGGCACCTTTACCAGTTTTAGATACAACTCAGTATGGTCCTTCCCAATTAGGAGCGAGCTTGCCTTGCGCAGCGTTCTTTAAACCGACGTCGGCTCTTCGTAAAACTAAGTCACCGACTTCAAGATCCCTGGGGATTACTTTCGAGTTATACCGTCTGCTACCCTCTGCTTTATTATTGCTTCTTTAAGGGAAGCCTGGCCTCAGACCTCGTCAACAAGGTCGAGGTTCTCTTTTAACGCCTGATTATTGTCCTCTGGTGACTTTGGGTGGAGGGTCCTCCAGCTCAGCTCTCCGATCTCTACTGGGATTACCGCCTCTGTCCCGTACGAAAGCCGGAAAGGGGTCTCCCCCGTTGAGCTCTGCGGGGTGGTTCTGTAGGCCCACAACACATAAGGAAATTCTTCAACCCAGTTTCCCTTCGCTTCACCAGGCCGCTTTCTCAATCCATTGAGGAGAATTTTGTTGGCGGCTTCTGCCTGTCCGTTCGTTTGCGGGTGTTCTACTGAGGTGAACCGGTGTTTAATTCGAAGGTCGGACATGAGTTTTTTGAAGCCTTTGTCGGCGAACTAGGTTCCGTTGTCAGTGATTACTACCTCGGGAATCCCGAATCTAATCATGATATTCTTTTTGAAGAACTTGATGCAGTTCCTTGCACTGATGATGGCTAGAGGCACGGCTTCAATCCATTTTGTGGAGTAATCTACTGCCACTATCAAGTACTTGATCTGGCCGGGGGCAGTTGGGAATGGTCCTAGGAGATCTATTCCCCACCATGCGAAGGGCCATGGTGAGGTGAGGCTGGTGAGCTCCGTAGGAGGTGCTATGTGGACCTTGGCGTGGATTTGACACTTACTGCATTTCTTTACATAGTTCCTTGCATCGGTCTCCATGGTTGGCCAGAAATATCCCGCTCTTAAGGCCTTCCGAGCTAGAGACCGACCTCCAAGGTGCTGCCCACGGATTCCCTCGTGGATCTCGGCCAAGACGTAATCCGCCTCTCCTCCTTCAACGCATTTTAACAGTGGTGCGGATAAGTTTCTTCTGTAGAGGTTTCCATCGATTATGCAAAAAGATGAGGCCTTCCTCCTGAGGATCTTGGCTTCGCTTGAGTCTGGAGGCTCGTTCCCCGATTTGATGTACTCCATTAACGGCGAGATCCAACCTTTGCTTTCCTCTACCACATTGACAGAAAAATTGGTCTCCGGGTTTGGGGGGACGCACTACAACAAAATTGGCAACCAACGGCGGTTAATCTGGCGGCGGTTTGTTCGGCGGTTTAGTTGATTGCCTCAGTTAGTAAGTAAACAGCGGCAGTTATAGGGTAATCTGCGGCGGTTTGTTTTATGGAGTCAAGCGACGGCAGTTTCTGGCAGATACTGCGGCAGTTCTTTTCTATTAACTTTTGTTTTAATAAAAATTAAAATCAGAAAACCCTAATAAACAACTCTCTCTCACGATTCTTTCATCCACCACTCTCACAGTTTCGCTCTCTCTCTCTCTCTCACAATTCTTTCATCCACCACTCTCACACAACTCTCTGCAACTCTCAGTTTCGCTCTCTGTCTCTGGAACTCTGTCTCTGTTCGAAATCTTTAAACACCCCGTCCAGCGCATCCTCTTCTGCCGATTAACTCGCAAAGCAATCCTTCAAATTGAACAAGAACGCAACGCGCTTGCTGCTCAAGTCTCATGCGCCGTCACGCGCCTCCGTAAGCTTCTCATGATGTCGAACGGTTTACGACTCCGGTTCGAGCATGTAAGAATCGCACGTGCCGCATATGGGTTACCGGATGGTTTTGAATTGTAACATCCCTAAATTTTAAAGACTCGTACTATGATGCCTAAGACCGAGTAACTATTTGTGGGAATAATTGGTCGTGTCTCGGGGATTAATAGTCGAGGAAAAGTCCAAAGAAATCCTACTCTACATTTAATTGTGGCTTAGTCATAATTTAATTGAACAATTCAGCTGAAGGGTAAAATCGTCATTTCGCCTCACATCGAAGACGTATCAATTGAGTGAGCAGTTAGTCTCGACTCGAATGAGGATTAGTCGAGAAAACCTATACCGAGCGGAAAGCCATAAGATTATTGGGGTTTTAGCCTCAAAACTAAGACTTAATGGGCCAAGGGCAATTTGGTCTTTTCCACCCAATTAAAACCCTCAGCCCCTTGAAACATAACCCTTCTCATCCTCATTCCCATTTTCAGCTGAAGTTCAGAAAAATAGATAGAGAAAGAAAGAGAGTGGAGAAAATGGAGAGGAAGAGGAGGAGAAGTCAAGAGAGTGGAGAAAGAGGGAATGGATCAACACCCAAGCTTCATGCATGTAAGTAATTTTTGTACCATTCTCCTCCATTTTCCAAGCCCTTTCCATTGATACCCCTTCTGATAGCTCAGTCACCTTCCTCACCCTTCTACCATTTTCGAATTCCAAAGCTTCATCTTGACCAACAATGGAGTTTTATGCTTTCCTTGAAATTGCATGTTCAAGTTGAAGCTTGAGGGAGTCAAAACTGAAGATGCATGGCTGATTTTAATGCATTAGGGTGAAGTCCAGTAGCTTTGTTCTGTATTGGAATGTTTAGGTTAGCTATTGGAGCTCAAATTCGTGATAGCAAGTGATTGAGGATGATGATGATCAAGTCAATCAAGAATTCTGGGTGAAACCCGTATGGTATACCTTCATTGTTTTCATCGTATCTCACTGTACCCTACTCCGATGATCGTGATTCTTGTCCCTCTGGAAACTAGACACAAAGATCTTCATTTTGGGCACAAGAACCGTATGATTTCATGGAGAAATGAGAGATATATCATGCTCACAAGTTTCGGATTCAGAATCAAGCACTGTCCTGGACCAGTCACCTTGTTTTGTTAATATCTCTCAATATACTGGATGCATGCGCGTGAAATTTATTCCATCAGAAAGTAGACGAAATTATCTTCACAATGAGAACCTGTTTGGATTGTTTTGGTCACGGATTGACCAAGTTATGCTTGTTGCAAAACTGAATCCTGATGCTGGGGAAAACAGAAATAAAGCTGGGAATGTTGATTTGACGGATCCGGGGTCGAGTCGTCAAAGTGTCGAGAAACACCAATTCCAGTCACCGGAAGGAATTCAGTATCAAGAGTGATGTCGGTTACTGAATTCAGATACGGAAGCATTCGGATCGTGTTCGTGATTCGGGAACCGTTCGAGTGGCTATCGGTTCGGTAATTCGAGCGAGGACGCGACTTCTCGGGGATCGTCAACCGGGTGAGTTCTACTCACGATTAGGGTTAATTTGATTGTTCTGAATTTATCCTGTTTTTGAATCCTACGATAACAGTTCAGCTTTCGAAAATTCTAGAACCGAGAAACGTTTATTCGAGTCAAAATCGTTTTCGTCGGAAAACGCTATTTTACGATTTTTATGAAAATATATATATCTATACTCTGGTTATGTGTTGGAATATAATCTGAATATTGTCGACAAACATCTATTTTTAAGTCTCGGGGTTCATGGGAAGTCTCGGTATAAATTGGAGTCGCTTTGGGGAGAAACTGGTTTCGAAACAGCTGAATTTTGAACCTTCTGGTGTCCATCGCGTCGCGACCCGTGTCTGTCGCGACGCGACCAAGTCAAAAATTTTCAAAGATTTTGGTTCTGTGTAGTTTCGCCTCGCGACGGACCCTGTCCGCGTCGCGACGCAGTGTAAATTTTCAGTAAACCTAATTGGACTTGTTTTCTCTATAACTTTTGATCCGGTGGTCCGATCGAAGTGTTTTCAGTTGCGTTTTGAAGCTTATTAAAAACCCTATTTAAAGGTGCGATTTGAATTCTGAAATTCTCTGTTTTGAAAGAGTTTAACTCATTATTTTGAGAAGTCTTGTGAAGACAAATGGTTTTGAAAACCGAAACTTAGCACACGTGTGGGTACGCCTATTAAATGGATGGACTGAATATACATTCATATATGATAATTGAATAATGATTATAACGCCGAATGTCTAACTATTGAATTCATCTAAACGGGTTATAGATCGATAAGGATATAAATTATCTAAAAAGCTTATGTGATTGATCCTTTGGTGATCGAAAAGATATATATTATCTAACTCTCGAGAATTGATACGTATTGTCATATGTATCGCGTTGGGTGACGATCCGACAAGTAGCATACTAGGGAGGGTAGTCATGACCCCTTACCTAGGCCCTGTATACGTTTTGGCGTGGTCAATTCGTGGGTTATCGGGATTGTGGGCTTTGCACGGCCGATTTATGCTAAGATAGGTTCACGACTCATCGGGATTGTGGGATTTGCACGGCCGATGTTTCGTTTGGTAAAGCTTGTAATTATATAATAATTGACAAGGCTAAAATATATATAGTAGCACTTCATTCACCGGGATTGTGGGCTTTGCACGGCCGGTAATGGGCTAGGTATATATATTGGTAAAAATAGTTATAATTTAACTATGTAAACTGTTTTATATATTAACCGAGTGTTAGTGAGGGGGCACGGTAGGAATCACTGAGACAAGTTGTCTCACCCAATCCATATTTGTTGTTTTTACAGAGAACAGGATATAAGGACAGCAGGCGACACATTTGGTTGTCGGGTTCGAGGAGAAGACTGAAGATTGATTCTTTTATAGTTGTCCATGTTCTTCTGTAGTTGTCTCTGTATTCGGTCGTATGACTCGAGCTTGTATTATGTTATATTTTTATAGTTTCCGCTGTTTCTTGTAAAGATGTATATCTGAACAGGAATTTTTATACTCTGATTTATACCAAATTATATATTTAGGTGTTTCTTTGTTAAAGAAATACCGGGGTGTTACACGAATACTCGGTGGTTCTTAGGTATCTTGAATATTTTCGGTTAATTGATGCTAAGGAAACTAGGAATAAGTATATTGAACTTGTGGAAAATGACCCTAAGTTAGGAATTTGTGCAATTGAGAATGTCAGGAAACAAGTTTATAGAGAAAGAGGTAGTGAAGCTGAAGATATTAGGTTTTCTTTTTTGATTGATTTTCCACCTGGTTTTAAGATTAGTAAGTATTTTAGAATTGCAATGTGGAAATGGCAGAGACTTCCTTATTGGTCACCTTATGAGGATGTTAGTGGGTATGATTTGAGGTCTATTGAGGCACAAAAGAGAATGGAGAAGAGAGCTGTTGCTACAATTCATGAATTGTTGTCATTGACTGTGGAGAAGAAGATTACTTTGGAAAGGATCGCGCATTTTCGGATGGCGATGAATTTGCCTAAGAAGTTGAAGGAGTTTTTGCTTCAACATTAGGGGATATTTTATGTTTCTACTAGAGGGAATCATGGGAAGCTTCATACTGTTTTCCTTAGGGAGGCTTATAGGAAAGGTAAATTGATTGAGCCTAATGACTTGTATTTGGCGCGGCGGCAGTTGGCCGAGCTTGTGTTGTTAAGCCCTCGAAAAGCTAAGGTTGATAGGGAATTGGTTGGGTATAGAAGGAGTAAGTTAGATGATGAAATGGGGAAAGTTAGAAGAGCTTATGTTGAGGATGGTTGTGAGGACTTTAAGGGTGGAAATGATGTAGAGAAAGGTGAGGATGCTGAAGATGATTTCACTTCAGATGTAGGTAGTGATGTTGATTCTGGAGATGATGATAGTGTTAAAACTTGATTCTGCTAATTCTGATGTTGACAAGTCTCTTGATATGGTTTTAAAACTTTGGAAGCAGTAGATTTGGTGGAGTTATGGTTCATATTTCTACACATCTTGAATGATATGAGTTTTTTCATGTGATTGATTGGCAACTATGTTGACTTGGTTAGAAAAATCTTGGACTCCTTTGGTGAAGGAAATTGGTTTTTCTAGAAATTTTGCTCAGCGTCTCCTGGATTATTGATCGGTGATTCCCTGGAATTTTGGTGCTGGCGAGCTTGGAAAGAATGTCGGCCCTGATATTTTCTGTCCTGGGAACGTGTTTAACCTCCGTAAACACGAAACAGGAAAGCAGTTCCCGCACACGGGTTAAATACCTCTGCAAGGTCGGGTCTTTGGCTTCGTACTGTTTCCCGATTTGAGAGACTACCAACAATGAGTCGGTTTTTAAAAAAAGTCGAGTAACTCAGAGGTCGATGGCAAGTCGGAGTCCTGCTATGCATGCCTCGTATTCTGCCTGGTTGTTTGAGGTAGGGAAACCAAACGTGAGTGATACTTCGATTACAACGCCCGCCGGGCTTTCGAGCATTAACCCTGCACCACTCCCTTTTGGATTTGGGGATCCATCTACATGGAGCGTCCACAATCCGTCCTCAGGGTCGGCGGGTGTCATTTCCGTGATAAAGTCGGCCACTATCTGAGCTTTCATGGCCGGTCTTGTTTCGTATTTGATTCCGAACTCAGAGAGTTCTACTGCCCATTTGATCATTCGTCCTGCTAAGTCGGGTCGGTGCAGGATCTGCCGGATTGGATAGTTTGTCCGTACCACGATTTGATGAGCGACGAAGTAAGGTCGGAGACGGCATGCCGAGACGAGCAGAGCAAAGGCGATTTTTTCTATTTTCTGATATCTAATTTCTGATCCCTGTAAAGCTTTGCTCACGAAGTATACCGGACTTTGACCCGTTTCTGTCTCCCTGATGAGTAGGGCACCAATGGCCTCTTCCGAGATGGCTAGGTACAGGTATAAGTCTTCCCCTGGGTTTGGCTGAATTAAGATCGGTGGTTCGGTCAAGACTTTTTTGAGTTAGGAGAGGGCCTCGTCCCATTCCGGGGTCCATTCGAATGTTGCTTCTTTCTTAAGTAGTTTAAACAAAGGGAGTGATTTGAAGGCAGCGTTGGAAATGAAGCGGGATAGAGCAGCAATCATGTCGTTGAGCTTTTGGAGTTCTTTCTTGGTGGACAGGGTGCGCATCTCCGTCACATCTCGGCATTTGTCCGGGTTGGCTTCAATGCCCCTTTCTGTGAGATAGAAACCAAGGAATTTCCCAGCCCGGACCCTGAAAGTGCATTTTTCCGGGTTTAACCTCATATTATTTTTTCGGATTTCTGTGAAGATCTCTTCTAGGTCGGTTACGTGGAGGTCCTCCCCTTCGCTTTTTGCGATCATGTCATCGAGGTAGACTTCCACGTCACAGCCTTTCTGCTTTCGGAACACCTTGTTCATCACCCATTGATAGGTGGCCCCCGCATTTTTCAAACCAAATGGCATGACCCGGTAACAAAAATTACCGCGGTCAGTCATGAAGGCCATTTTCTCTTGGTCGGGGGGAAACATCAGGATTTGGTTATACCCGGAATAGGCGTCCGTGAAGGATAGTAAACGAAAACCTGAAGCATTATCGACGAGCCGATCAATGCTAGGAACAGGGAAGGCGTCCTTAGGACAGGCCTTATTAAGATCGGTATAGCCAATGCACATTCGCCATTTCTCATTGCTTTTCTTAACAAGTACAGGGTACGAAAGCCAAGTTGTGTACTTGACTTCCTTTACAAAATCAGCTTTAATTAAATCATCTACGACCTTGGCCGTAGCAGCTGCTTTCTCCTTGCTTTGAGCTCTTTTGCGCTGGGCGACCCACTTAGCCCCGGGGTTAACTGCCAGTTGGTGACAGGCGACTTTCGGGGGGATCCCGGGCATGTATTTTGCCGACCAAGCGAAGAGATCGGTGTGAGATTTCAGACAGAGGGCGAGGTTTGCTCTTACTTCTTCAGGGAGATCGGATCCGATCTGGACAGTTTGGGTCGGGTCCTCTCCCAACTGGATCTGTACGAACTGGCCATCAGGTTGGGGTCGCCTGATTTTCTTTTTCAGCTCCCGTGTCAGCTCGTCATCGCTCTCTTCCTCAGAGCTGTCAGGATCATACCTCGCATCGAGGTCTGTGACGTTGACCTCGGCAGCTCGACCGCTTCTCTTCTTTTTTGGGTATTTCTGAGCTTCTGCTTCTACGGGGGGAACCCCCTCCTCTAAGGCCTGCCTATCTACCTTGACATGCAGATAGAAACATCTTTGGGCGGACTCTAGGTCGGCATCAAGGGTGATTACCTGGTTGTTCAAAGAGTAGAACTTCATTTTCAGGTGAACCGTCGAGGTTACAGCCCCGAGCCTTCCTAGAGTCGGTCTTCTGATGATGCAGTTGTAGACCGAAGGGCATGGCAGCACTAGGAATTTGGTCTTGACTGTCCTCTCTAGTGGTTCCTTCCCATAGGTGACCATCAGTTCCAGATAGCCGAGGGGTTTGGTTCGGGACCCGTTGAAGCCCGAAAGGTCTGATCCTCTGTAAGGGGTGAAGTCTTCCTCTGAGATCTGCAGTTTCCTCACAAGATCGATGAAGATGATATCCGCGGAGCTTCCTTGGTCGACCAAGATTCTCCTTATCTCGTGGTTGGCCATGACTGCCCTGATTATAAGGGGTATGTGCTTATTAGGCTTGCCGTCTAGCAAGTCTCGGTCGCAACGCTTCGGAGTCGAGCTTACTGCTGAGGTGGAAGCAGCACACATGACCTCCTTCCATTTTCTTTTCATTGTTTTGCCCGATGCCTCGACGGGGTAGCCCCCAGAGATAACCATCATTACCGGTCGGCCCTTCGATTTTCGAAAATCGCGCTCATCCTCCGAGCTTTCTTCTCTTTCTTGGGGAGCTTTACCCTTCTTCTTAGGGTCGACCTTCTCTTCCTTAACCTCGGCCTCATGCCGGGGAGTTTTAGCCACGTACTGGCTCAATTTCCCTTTCTTGATCAGGTCCTCAATGTCGTCTTTCAAAGCATTGCATCGAATGGTGTCATGCCCTTTGCTCCGGTGATACCGGTAGTACTTGTTAGATCTCTGTCCCGGCCTGTGTGGGAGCGGATCGGGGAACTTGACTTCCTTGAATTCAGCGTTCATACATTCCGCCAAAATCCTAGCTCTTGTTTCATTAAGGTCGGAATACTGTTGGTGTCGGTTGCGAGGTCTGGGTTTACCGTCGTTCCGGGCCTCCTTCTCATATCGAGGCTTGCTCATCCCAGGGTCGGCATCCGACTTTCTTGCAACCGCCCCCTCTTCATGATCAATATACTTCTGAGATCACAGAAGGAACTCGGCAAGCGACTCAGTTTGATTTACTCCGACATCAATCTGGAATAGACTTCCTTCACGAAGACCGGCTTCCATGAAGAACAGTCGGAAAGAATCATCTAGGTTCCGGACCTGAGCTGCTTCCTTATTGAATCTCTCGATATAGTCCCGGAGAGACTCGTTCTCCCCTTGTCGAATTGCTTGCAAGACTTTCCGAGACTTTGGTTTCATCTTGGAGTGGGCGAAATGGGCTGAAAATAGCTTCGCCAGTTGGTCCCACGAGGATATCGAGTTTGGCTTGAGGGCTCTGAACCAGTCCAGTGCCAACTTTTCCAGGGTAAGAGGGAAGATTCGACACTTGATCTCTTCCGGGACATTTCGATATTGCATCATTGTGTCGAAATAATCAAGGTGATGATCGGGATCGCCAGTCCCGTCATGCATCTTTAAACCTTCAGGGGGTTTCTCCAAGTGTTTGGGAACCGGAAAGTAGTCGATCTTTGCTGTAAAGGGTCCCTTTCGCGCCGTCGATCTCTCCCTTGGAGGAGGTCTCTCGATAGGGCGCCGAACAGGGGACCTCGGAGAACGAGGGCGCCGACGTTCATGCCTCGGGGGACTCCCCCGGCTTATAGAACGTCGCCTCGGGGAAGAGGATGCTAATGACGAGCTCTGGTGAGGAGAGTCCTCGAGGGTAATAAGTGTCGTCCCAAGTCTCGCTTGGGAGAGTCCGGTGACGCCTTTTGCTGGACGTTCTTCTGCTGGGAGAGCAGGTTTGAGGAGAGGACCGATCCGAGATATCTCGGGCCCGGATCTCGGCAATCTCGGCCTCCAGTTGGGAGTAGCGCTGACTCCTTTGCTGGTCAGCCTCGGCTTGGCTTGTCAGCAGTTGGACGAGCTGTTGAACAGCGTCGACCGGTACCTGGACGGTCTGGACAGGAGGTGGAAGCTGGTTCCTGGCGGAGCTTATGGGAACCATTGCTCTGGATGAGTTGTGGTCGTGGGCCGAGCTGCGAGGGAGAGTGACTGCTACCCCCTCGGGCGTTTCTTGCTGTTGAGCGGGTCTAACTACGACGCTGGAGACGTTCCTCCGTCGTAGTTCTGGAGCCATTGCTGACCAAGAAGGTTGGGGGAGGGACTAGTGTATAAGATGCTCCCACTGTGGTCGCCAATGTTCTGTACCGTATCTCCGACTAAGTGTCCGACCTTGGATACAAAGTCTGGTCCAAGATAGTTGGTATTTATGTTCTTGGTCAATCCGAGTTGGTGCTCCGATCCGAGGTGGGGGTGGTACCTGCAATGACACTCCGACGCTCAAGTCAGTGAGTGAGTCAATTACAAGTAAGAGGATTGGAAAAGTGAGTACCATTAATGCTAGCATTGAATGCTTATTTATAGGTTTTTGGAGTAAAGGATGACCATTAGATCTAGGTCTGAGATCTCCACCTTCGACTGGTGGATTTGGCCCTTTACTATTGGGCCTCGGGTGGATTGGCCATAGAGGCCCAATCCATAACAAATAATAATAATTATATGTTTCTGAAATCAAGGCTGCTTTGCCTGCCTGTCCTTTTCATTGTCATAAGCATAAGCATAGCTATCAAAGGAGTAGGAGCTGAAAAGATATCTTTGCTTTGCTTATTCTATCATTTAACAAAAAGTTTCAGAACATCTAAATTGCAACTCCAACTATACTTGGTCGCTCAACTCATGACTGGGCAACCTTATCTTCATTTTTTCTTTTCACTTTCTATCCCATTAATTAATAACTTTTCACTATAAATTTTATAAATGGTCAAATATAATTTTAAAACTAATATATTTAACATAATCGTTTTACCTGTACAAAATGTAAATTAAAGAAACAACAAAAAAATAAAAAAACTGACAATATAAAACTCTACAGCAAAGTTGAGCTCAACGAGGCTTTAAACAGTCAAATTCATTCATAATCGGCCTCGTACTAAATAAATTATTAATGCATTTTTGAATTTAAATGATCAAACTATCTACAAGAAATTCATCTTCTATCTTGTTTTTAAGTTTTGTCTTGACAATTTTCATTGCTGAAAAAACTCTGTTTGTAGTTGTTGTGGAGATTGAAAGAGGGTTGTTAAATTTTGAAAAGCTTGATATTGACATGTATCAAACTTGTGATATCCTAATTGCAATCTTAGATGCATTCTTTCTTGCTCAGTAAAATCCTGAGAAAAGAAACTCTTTACTAACCTGCAATATAATCGATGTTATTAGTATTGTTAATTCATATGAAGTGTTTTTTGGTAAATGAAGTCATTAGAATAAAAACTTCGTGCTAACATGTAAATATTATTAATGCTCTTGTTCTTGTTTTTTATCTCCTTGAACTAGTAATTCTTTTTGGAGAATCTTAGACTAATAAACTTGATTGGGTTAGTTGATTAAAAAGTTATTGGATTAACTAAATATAAATATACCTACTTACTCAATTTTTTTTGATATCCAAAGCTTCCCAAAAGCATTCACCCCTGTTCATTAGGATTCTAGAAACTTTCATACATCGGCTTTAAGCTAGCCTCCCAAAAATAATTTTTTCTTTACATTATATATATATTATTTATATTGTCAAATAGATCTATCATTTTTTGTCAAATAGATAATAAGTTATTACGTTTGTTTGTCGATTGTTATTGGCCGAATTTTATCCCTTTTTAAGTCTATATGCATTCAGTTTGAAGCCATAGGAGTGGCAATGCCCTTACAATCTGTCATGGATACTTTTTGAAGGAGGTCACAGATGTACTTGTCTTGATTAAGGATGATAGAACCATTGACTTAATATTTGACTTCAAGACCAAGGAAGTGGTAGGGCTTACCCAAGTGCTTGAGGGAAAATGTAGTATTGAGCTTCTTGATTAAGTCTCTGATGAGTGAGGCAGGAGAACCAGTGATGAGAATGTCATCAACGTAGACCAAAGCAAAGAGTTGTACTCCAGGAGAGGTATGCACAAAGAGAGAAGGATCACATCTACTAGAGGCAAACCTGAACTGTTGCAGAATTTGTTTAAGGCGCTTGTGCCATGCTCTTGATGCTTGTTTTAGACCATAGAGAGTTTTATGAAGCTTGCAAACCTGAGATTTGTCATTGCTTGTGAAACCTGGAGGTTGTACTATGCAGATTTCTTCTTGAAGATTGCCATTGATGAATGCATTATTAATATATATTTTTTGGATGTCCCACATGTATGTGATGGCCAAAGACAAGAGAATTCGAATTGTTGTTGGTTTCACCACTGGGGAATAGGTCTCACTAAGGTCCTTGCCAGGTAATTGATTGTAGCCTTTGGCTACAAGGAGAGCCTTGTATTTATTTATTGAACCATCTAGGTTTTCTGTGTCCCTATATATCCATTTGCAGCCTATGGCTTTCCTGTTGGGTGGTAGGGTAATGAGAGTCCATGTATGGTTATTCACTACAAGAAAACCTTTGTTTTCCCACTAGAATTTCCGACAGACCCATTCCCGTCACAATTTCCGACGGAATTGTTCCTCGGTAAGTATGTGCACATATTTTAAGGCTTTTCCCGCTTCGTTTCCGACGGAATTTGGTTCGGTCGGTAATTTTCGACGGCTAGTTTTGTCGGTATTTCGTCGGAAACCTCAATTAAAATTTTAATTTGCATTTCTCATACTCGATGCTCACTAAACCCTATTCTTTTTCTTCTCATCACAAAACACATAACACTCTTCTCTCTGCTCTACTCCTCACTTCATCTCACCACAACATCATCCATCATCCATCTCACCACAACATCATCCACGCGAAGTTCACTCATCAGCCATGTAAATTCATCCCACTTCTCTCCGCCCTGCGTTGCATTGTGCCGCCACAACGTCTTCTCTCTCATCTCTGCTTTCACCACGGGAAGTCGCAAAACTACCACACCATCTCTGCCGTCACTTTTTCCGGCGAGCGTTGCTTTCTTCTCCACACCTCCCGACTTCGAGTTTGCCATTTTTTAGGTGAGAAATTGATGTTCCCCCAAAAACCTATATCCCCAATGTTGAATCTTTTGAATCTGTGAAATTGGCTTCTACCCATTCTGTTAATGCATGTGAAATTAATATCAGAGAAGATGATTTCTGTTAATGCCTATGAAATTGAATTTGTTGAATTTGTTTAATGGATTTAGGTTAACGTTTTAGATTATTGGTATAAGGAGAGAACTAGCAATTCATGATTAACAAGCGTGGGTGATTTTAGTTTATTGCAATTTGAAAAATAGTGTGATTGATTTTAGGGCTTGATATTCGTTTGTCTATTTATTTTTTGGTTTTGTTTTTCTTTTTTGGATTTGGTTGTGTGGCTTTGGAAAAGATGAGTAAGAGCACTAGAGGAAATAGGGTGTACTGGTTATTGTATTAGCTGACGTGCCTGTGCCTATATTGGTTATTTCTTTCTTCCTGATTGCTTGCTTTTTCGTTTTGGGGTTTAGTTTTGAATGAACAATACCTTTTCAGAATCTGTGATATGTTAATGGGGACTAAACCTGTTGGTAGCTTACTGTTTTCATTTTAAATATAAATCACAATAAGGCACAAATCTGTTTAGCACAATTCTTGATACCCCCTTGTTCTTAAAATTAGAGATTGAAGTACTTATCCACTGTTTATTTGACACATGATAAACCTCTTTAGTGTTTCTTTTACCTTGTATTCCTGAATTCTACAATGGAAGGTATGATTTTGGTAATTCTCTCTATTTTATTTTATATAGAACACTGCTCAATTAAATTCACATACCCTTCATTAGTTACCTTAATAAATTAACCCATCAATTTTTCCTTGATATCCCATTTGATGACTAAGACTTTCTTGACAATGCTGCTTCCAATTTTGAATTTAAATTGCTAAATGCTGAAACTATTGTGTTGCAGCTCCATCTCCAAATAACTATTAGTACAATACCGTTATGCTATTTGGTTTCAAAATTCAGTTGAAGGAAGTCTTCAGTAAGGGTAATATTTGCTATAAACTACTGTATTCTAATTAGTTTATTTTCTTATCTTGTTCTTTTGCAAAGAAAACCTGGAACTTTTTTTAAACCATGTTTAGTAAGTGTTTAGGGTTTAGGCAAATGTCTGAAATGATTATTGAATATGAGAACATGTTTAATTTGCCACTTTTGCTACCCCATTATAGTAGCAAAAATAGATACAGATATTTATACTTAAAATTTTGGCTCCCACTTATGCTGCGAAATTTCTGCTTTCAACATATCTGTTTTTGCTACTATAATGGGGTATAGTTCTCTTGTTAATTATCTTAATCCTGGAATTAATTAGTGTTCAATAGTAGCTGGTTTGTGGGTTTCCTCATTTAAAGATAGAGATTAACAATTACATAATTTGGTGATAGTTGAATTCTTTACTAGGGATTAAAAGGTTCACCTAGAATGAATTACATATATGATAGATTTGGTTGTTGTATTGTTGAGGTTGTGTTGCTAGTTTGGATAGGGTGTGAAGGCTTCATTTCTATAGATTCTGCACTTAATTGTTGCGGTTGTGTTCCTGATAACTTCATTTTGCAGGTTAGGTTTAAATACAACAAATTGGCCTCTTCTTGTTCTCGGGTACCTTTCCAAGTTTCTTCCTTTCCTTTTGTTTCATAACTATTCCAATGTTTTCTGCTTGTATCTTCTTACCCGTATCATTGCATTGTTGAATTAAACTTGGTTGGCTTGTATGCTTCTTCTCTAAGTAGCTTCTTAGTTTCTGGAAGTGGTTGATTTTTGTTTTTATTTCAAAATGAAGTTAACCCTCTCATTGAGTATTGATTTGAGTTGAGCATAGTTTGAAGTGATTAATGGTTTGTATTGAGCATAGTTTGAATTCAGTATTGGTTTGCATAGTTTAAATAAACTAGTTGACTTGTGCAATTCTTTTGATTTTATAACAAGTACCCAAACTAGTTGACTAGTTGACTTGTGCAATTTTTTAAAACTTTCCTCTCTGACTTTTTTAAAACTTTACTTGATACAATTCATAGTTTCATTTTTGAGTCAAATAGGAAGTTGGTCCTTTGCATGGCTTCTTATCTATACATTACCTGATTTCTTATACACTACAATAATAAAATGATTTACATCTTTTTTTAATCTTTTTGCCCACTCTTGACAACTTATTGATGTTGGAAGAGGGATTGATTTAATATGTCATTGTCTAGATAGTTATGTGTAAAAGTATTGATTGAATATGGATGGATGCAATATTTGGGCATGAGTAAAAGTATTGATTGAATTTGTTAAGTAACTTGATTTATTCTATATTTTCTTTCTTTAATTTGTAAAGTCACTTGAATTTGAAATTAGCTCCATAGTTTTAATGTGCTTGACTTGAAGTGATTGACCTAGCTAGGTAGCCGTGAGTTTTTATTTAAATATATGTGCTACATTTTCAAAGATTTTCTCTTTGGCCATGGGTGGTTTCATTTACACATTTGTGAGTGAGCCGATTGTTATTGAATCCTAATTTTAGAATGTTTATTATGATGTAAAAGTTGAAGAAAAACTTGTGAGTATTTATTGTTGGTGAGTGGTGTCTGAGTCATCCATTTTGCAATAAACTATCAATTAACCCTCTCATTGAGTATTTATTTAAATTGAGCATCGTTTGAATTGATTAATAGATTGTATTGAGCATAGTTTGAATTGAGTATTGGTTTGCATAGTTTAAATAAACTAGTTGACTTATCCAATTCTTTTGATTTTATAACAAGTACCCAAACAACACTTGTGCAATTCCTTATGATTTACGTTTTAGGTAGCTATGAGTTGTTTAAAACTATCTAGCTAATATGATATGAAATGTATCATATTAGCTAGATGAGTTGTTTAAAACTATCTCGCTCTTTCTCGGTGGACATCCATCGTTTAAATACATTTCTAGCCCATTCTCTTTCTTGATGGACATCCATCGTTCTCTATTTGATATATCGGCAATTTTAAATGTGCAGAATGGAATTTCCTCCTTTGCACCGCCTTTGGATGTATGATAGGTTGTTTCCAAAAAGAGCGCGTTTGAAACAATCTTTTGTAGACGGCGTGTGGGAGCTTGTTCTTTTTGCAATGAGTCAAGAACAATTTGGAGTTGAAGGGGGGATTCGATGTCTGTGCGTCAAATGTGAATGTGGAAAGATTAAGAGTCCAACGGAGGTCATTGAACACTTTGAAGAGTCCACCGGCGGTTGTCTCAGACTAATCTACCAGTAGATCCCGCTGAATTGGAGAAGTTGAAGCGGATGTTGTGGCAGGAAGCTGTTGGAGGGCCTATAAGAGTCGTCTGTATGGGACAGGAGGCATATATGGTAATATGTTAGACTCTGGAGCTTCGACGAGTGAGAGCCTGTCCCCTGAGGCCCTTAGGATCATCCAGTCATTGACAGGCCAATTTGCACGACAGCAGGAGGCGATGGCACAACATGAGGAGAAGGTTGCCCGACAACAAAAACTTCTTGAGTATGTATTTAGCCATTCTGGGATTCCAGTACCTCCACCTGATTGGCAGCCGCCCGAGCAGGACCAAGACGCCCAACATGACCAGGACGACGCTGCAGATGATGGAGACGGTGGAGATCACATAGACTACACTTATGAGAAGGGTTATTGACGGCACATAGGTAATTTATGTTTTAATTAATGTGTAAAATATCTTAGTTTTATGAATTATACTATATAGTAATCATTATCGTTTTTGGATTGTTAGGAATATTGTTTAGAGCTGGACTTGAAGATGCTACGTCAGAATTTTTTGAGTTTATGGAACATTAGTGTAGTTTATGTATCACTTTTAGTGGTATGTTTTGATATGTTTTGATATTTGGTATGTTTGACACTTTTAACTAAGTTGGTGGATTGAATTGACACTTTTAACATTAGTGTAGTTTATGTTTAACTAAGTTGGTGGATTGGATTGACACTTTTAACATTAATGGTATGTTTTGATATTTGGTATGTTTGACACTTTTAACATTAGAGTAGTTTATGTATGTTTGACACTTTAGTGGTTTGGATTGAATTGAATTGAATTGAATTGGTGGATTTGAGTCTGAATTGAATTGGCAGGGAAGTATTGCAAATAGAAATGGCAATGAAAATGGCTAATTTTTCAAGAATGTAATTTTTTTGCGTACCGACGGAATTTGCGACAGAATTTCCATGGATAATTATTGAATTTGCGACGGAATTTTAAACAATTTGCGACGGAATTTTCGACAGTTATTTAAGAAAATTCATATAATTTGCGACGAATTTCCAATGGATTTGCGACGAAAAGAGGTTAGAGTTTGCGATGACTTTGTCACGTATATTTGCGACGAATTTCCGACGACTTTGCGACGGAGACATTTGCGACGAGCGATTTTGCGACGGATTTCTGTCCGTCGGGAAGTTCGTCGAAAACTTCAATTTGCGACGAAAATCGCTGCATTTGCATCGGAAATCGCCGTCGGAAGTCGTCGATTTTCTTGTAGTGATTAGTGAGGACCTGAAACTCATTCTGCGTGACTTGTTTCCAATGAGGTTCATTCAGGGCCTGTTTAAAACTGGTTGGTTCATTATAATGAACGTCACTTCACTATTTGACAATTAATTAATTGGACTGACTTAAAATATTGATTAATTCAGGATTGAACCTAAGTATCAAGAACTTCCAAGTGAGAAGATACCATCAGCTGAAAAAGATGGGGTTGACGTGAGAGTGATAGCAGGAGAATCAATAGGGGTCCACTCTCCCATCTACACAAGAACTCCAACCATGTTTCTTGATTTCTCCATGTTGCCAGCAACTCAATTGCATCAAGCTATTCCAGAATCTTGGAATTCCTTTGTGTATGTGATTGAGAAGGTGTCTTTGGTTCTCCGAATTCACCACCAACTGTGGTTCACCATGTCCTGGTTTTGAGTCATGGTGATGGACTTAGTGTGTGGAATAACTCCTCCTCAAAGCCTTTGAGGTTTGTATTAAGAGTTACAAACTCTATATTTGAATAGAATATGAATTTCATTTAAAATGAATTGTGAAGTAAAAACTTAATACATTATGAAGAGGTGATCACTATATATAGTGCACCTTCTAGTGAAAGTAAATACAAAATTCCAACTAACTAACTAATTGTGAAAAGTTGTTACAACTAAAAACTAATTTTAACTAACTTTCTAATACTCCCCCTCAAGTTGGAAGAGAGATGTCAAGATCTCCCAACTTGGAGATGAGATGCTAAATTCAAATACACAAACCACGTGAATATCAACTCCATCGAGCAATCATCGTAGACACACTGGGAAACTTAGGAGAATGAAATATCACTCTACAATGCCAAATAATAGGGCTCCTTTGTTGACGGCAACTGAGTACTTGCAAGAAACCACGCATCGATGAAAGAACATAGGGTAGTCTTAAATTCCGTGGAAAGGAGAAAGGGTTAAGAATGTGAATAAGGAAAATAGGGAAGCTGTAAATAGTAGTTATGTAGATTTATTTATATGCTTGTGCTTTGTCCCAGGCCCGTTAGGTTTTCTGAGAGACAAAGCTATTTAATCTCCTTTGTAATTGTATTCAAGGACTTCGAGACATTATCAATAAAACGGAACTACAGCTACTCTGTAGTCGCAGACGTAGGCAAACTTTGGCCGAACTGCGTAAAAAATATCGTGTGTATTATCTGACATGGTATCAGTAGGGTTTCGATCATCCTTGTGATTTCGGTTGTTTTTTTCCTCTTGGTTTCATCTTGGTCACGTGTTGGGCACTGCTCCTGGGTTCACTGTAGGTGGATTTTTTTTTTCGTTTTTTGCTCCTGGATCTTGTTTGGCTGTCGCCTTCTGTGTGCTGTGTGCTACTCGCACCGTCGCCGTTCTCCTCACGCGTCCTCCGTTGTGCGCATCGCCCTCCGTCGTTCGCATCGTCCTCCGTTCGCTTTCGTTTGCTCTGGTTCAGCGTTCGTTTGCTCCTGCTTCACGAAGTAAGTACTGTTCGCGTTCCGTGGTGGGTTTCTGTATCTGGATTTCTGGATCTGTTCGTTCTGGATCTGTTCGTTTTGGGTGCTGGTTCGCATTTTGGGTGCTGTTCTGCTGGGGTTCGGTTTTGCGTTTCCGCCTCTGCTCACCGCCACCTTGGATTTCTGAATCGCGTGTACTGCTGGGTTCAGCTTGCGTTTCAGATTTGTGTGTTTTCCTCTGTTTGAGATTTGGCTCTATTTGTCAGCTTGCGTTTCAGCTTTCGTGTCTTGCTTACGTGTACTGCTTGCGTCTGGTCTGCTGTTTGACTTTCAGTATTATTACAATTATATTATATCTTATTATTGCAAGCTACAGTAATTATTTTAATGGCTTCGGAAGGAAGAGATGATTTTTGTGTTTGCTTTACTGGCAAGAATTATGCTGCTTGGGAATTTCAGTTCAAGCTGTATGTCAAAGGAAAAGGATTATGCAGTCACCTTGATGGGGTTTCTAAGGCCCCAGAAGATAAACCCGCCTTAGACGCGTGGGAAGTCCAAGATGCTCAGATTATTTCTTGGATCCTCAGTACTATTGATCCTCAGATGATCAATAATTTGCGAGCATTTTCAACTGCTCAAGAGATGTGGAATTATTTGCAGCGTATTTACATCCAGGACAATACAGCTAAGCGTTTTCAATTGGAGCTAGAGATTGCCAATTACAAACAAGGTAATTGGTCAATTCAAGAATATTATTATGGTTTTTTAAATTTATGGACAAAACACTCTGCTATTATATATGCTGCCGTTCCCAAACCATCATTGTCGGCCGTTCGTGATGTGTATGATACTAGTAAACGGGATCAATTTCTCATGAAACTTCGTCCAGAATTTGAGGCTGTTCGGGGTGCCTTGCTGAATAGGAACACTGTTCCTTCCTTGGATATCTGTGTTGGTGAACTGCTCAGGGAAGAACAACGTCTGAATACTCAAGGAACCATGCTTAATGATCCCGTCCATTCTGAACCTGTGACTGTCGCGTATGCTGCGCACAATAGAGGCGTGGGCCGTGATATGCGACAAACTCAATGATTTTCTTGTAAACAGTTTGGACATGTTGCTCGTGGTTGTCCTAAGAAATTTTGCAATTACTGCAAGCAGCAAGGTCATTTCATCTCTGCATGTCCTACACGTCCTCCACGACCGACTAGGCGTTCGGCACAAGCATTCCATGCCACTACTACCTCTACTGCTGGTGCTTCCACCACTGGTGCATCTGATGGTGGTGCTCTTCAGCCGGAATTAATTCAACAAAATGGTACTATCTGCCTTGGGTGTTACTGGTATGTCTTCTTTCATTTCTTGGTTACTTGACTCTGGTGCATCGAATCACATGACGGGTTCCTCTGAACTCCTGCACAATTTACGTTCTTATATTGGTATTCAAAAAATTCAAATTGCTAATGGGAGTACCCTTCCTATAACGAATGTTGGTGACATTAATTCTACTTTTAGAAGTGTGCTGGTAGCACCTGGCCTTGCCTCAAATTTATTGTCTACTGGTCAATTAGTTGATGAAGGCTGTGATGTTAATCTTACTCCGGATGGTTGTCTTGTGCAGGATTGGGTGTCAGGGAAGGTGATCGCGAAGGGGCCTAAAATTGGAAGAGTGTTTCCACTCCAGTTTAGTTCAAACCATTTATCTCTTGCTTGTAATAGTGTTTTGAATGCATGTGAGGATTGACATAGGAAATTGGGCCATCCAAACTTTGTTGTTTTGTCTCACTTATTTAAGACTGGTGTGTTAGGTACTAAACTGATAGATTCTAGTACCTCTATTTCATGTTCTGTTTGCAAATTAGCTAAAAGTAAAACTCTTCCTTTTCCGTCTGGTGTACATCGTGCTTCTATGTGTTTTGAGTTGATTCATAGTGATGTTTGGGGGATTTCTCCTGTTGCTTCTCACGCTCACTACAAATATTTTGTCACCTTTATCGATGATTATAGCCGTTTTACTTGGATTTATTTTCTTAAATCTAAATCTGAAGTGTTTTCTATGTTTAAGAAATTTCTGATGTATGTTGAAAATCAATTCCAAAATAGTATTAGAATTCTTCGGTCTGATTCAGGTGGTGAGTATATGTCTCATGAGTTTCAGGAGTTTTTACAGCAAAAAGGTATACTGTCTCAACGATCTTGTCCCAATACCCCTCAGCAAAATGGTGTTGCAGAACGTAACAATCGTCACTTGTTGGATGTGACACGTACCTTACTTCTCCAGGCCTCTGTTCCATCCAAATTCTGGGTGGAGGCTCTTTCAACAGCTGTTTTTTTTATAAACCATCTTCCTTCCACGGTGATTGGGTTTGATTCTCCTCAATTTCGCCTTTTTAAAACTCAGCCTGATTACAGCAATTTACATACTTTTGGGGGTGTATATTTTGTGCACCTCCCATCCACTGAAAGACATAAACTTGGAGCACAATCTGTCCAATGTGCATTTATGGGGTATAGTCAGTCTCACAAGGGTTTTGTGTGTTATGATGTCTCTAACCGTCGTTTTCGCATTTCTAGGAATGTCACATTTTTCTATAATCAGTCTATGTTTCCTTGCTCTTTTCTTGGTTTGAATGATATTGCTATACTTCCGAAATTTTTTCATAAAACAGGACTCGTTCCCACTTCCCCTTCCGACACTGATCCTGACTGCTCCTGATCCTGCTCCTGCTCCTACTCCTGATCCTGATCCTGATCCTGATCCTGTACCGCCGGCACCACGACGTTCTGGTAGAACGTCTCGAGCACCTGACAGATATTCCCCAGACAGGTTTGGTTCCTCACATACTACTTTAACTGCTTCTCTAAGTGGCACATCTATTCCTACTTGTTAGTCACAGGCTGTTAAAGATGTGTCTTGGGTCAATGCCATGAATGAGGAACTTCAGGCCCTTCAGGACAACTTCACCTAGGATATTGTTCCTTGCCCTCCTGGTATCAAACCCATAGGCTGTAAATGGGTTTATTCTGTGAAATTGAATTCTGATGGATATCTCATTCAGTATAAGGCTCGATTGGTTGCTTTAGGCAACAGGCAGGAATATGGTATTGATTATGATGAGACCTTTGCACCGGTTGCTAAAATGACTACTGTTAGAATGGTGCTCTCTATAGCTAATGGGTGGTCTCTCCACCAAATGGATGTTAAGAATGCATTTCTTCATGGCGACCTTATTGAAGATATTTATATGACTCCCCCTCAGGGCCTTTTCTCTTCATCTAAGGGGGTGTGCAAGCTCAAACGATTTCTATATGGTTTGAAACAGGCACCTAGAGCATGGTATGCGAAATTCCGTTCCACTCTACTTGGGTTCTCTTTTACTCAAAGTCAGTATGATTCGTCTTTGTTCATTCACCGCACATCTACGGGCATTGTTCTACTCCTTCTTTATATTGATGATATGATCATTACGGGTTCTGATGCAGCCTCCATACAGGAAGTTAAACAAAAGCTTCAAGCCCCATTTCAAATGAAAGATATTGGTCTGTTACTTTATTTTCTTGGGCTCGAGGTTCATTCTACTTCTAAGGGCATATTTCTCCATCAGCATAAGTATGCCACCGACCTTATTGCTATGGCTGGCCTCGAATCCGCTAATCCCGTGAATACTCCTCTTGAAGTTAATGTTAAATACCACTGTGCCGAGGGTGAACTTTTGACTGATCCGTTATTGTATCGACAGCTCGTGGGTAGTCTTAACTACTTGACCATTACACGACCAGATATTTCATTTGCTGCTCAGCAAGTAAGTCAGTTCATGCATTCTCCTCGTCATCTTCACCTGGCAGCGGTTCGTCGTATTATTCGCTACTTGAAAGGTACCTCTCAACAGGGTTTATTCTTTCCTAATGGAACCCCCCTTACGTTGAGTGCCTACAGTGATGCTGATTGGGCTGGGTGTCCCGACACTCGCCGCTCTGTCACGGGTTGGTGCATGTTTCTTGGTTCTTCGTTGATCTCTTGGAAAAGTAAGAAGCAAGCGAGAGTCTCTAAATCCTCAACCGAATCGGAGTATCGTGCTATGTCTACGGCATGCTCCGAAATACTTTGGCTTCATGGTCTTTTGGGTGAACTTGGATTTCCTCCAACCGAACTAACATCTCTCTATGCTGACAATACAAGTGCCATTCAGATTGTAGCAAATCCGGTTTTTCATGAGCGTACTAAGCATATCGAAGTTGACTGTCATGCAATTCGTGAAGCCTATGATAATCACGTTATATCCATCCCTCATATCAATACTCAATTTCAAGTTGCAGACATTTTGACCAAAGCTGTTCCTTCTCCACGCCATCAGTTTCTTGTCAGCAAATTGATGCTCCTTGATGACCCGCATCAATTTGAGGGGGGATGTGAATAAGGAAAATAGGGAAGCTGTAAATAGTAGTTGTGTAGATTTATTTATATGCTTATGCTTTGGCCCAGGCCCGTTAGGTTTTGAGAGACAAAGCTATTTAATCTCCTTTTTAATTGTCTTCAAGGACATCGAGACATTATCAATAAAACGGAACTACAGCTACTCTGTAGTCGTAGACGTAGGCAAACTTTGGCCGAATTGCGTAAACAAAATCGTGTGTATTATCTGACAAAGAATAGTAGGAGCAAATCCTAAAATGTTCCCATGGTGGTGCCGATGATGGACAAAACACGACCAAATTTTGAACGGGATCTTTAATTTGCAAAAACGAACAACAATTCTGACAAAAAATTAGATTGTTCGATACATGAGTTGAAAAAGATTTCATTTGCTGGTTCATTCGTTCTTACATAGCTACACAGCTCGACTAGGAAGAAACAAGAGACGGAGACACAACAATGATGATGAAGTTGGCTCGAGGGATGATCGAGGAATAAACTTCAATGAACTTCTTGAACACATGCAAGAAGGGATAAAGAAAGCGAAACATGGCTTCTTTCGGAAAAAATTGTTGTTTCATTAGTTCTTCCAAAGCTACGTACGATTGGACCAAGAAGAAACAAGAGACAAAAACGCAGCAAAGTTGATGAAGCTGGCTCGAGGGATGATCGAGGAAGAAACTTCAATGAACTTCTTCAACACACGCAAAAAAAAGTGTTGAAAAGAAACTTATGATACCACGATGAGCGCCATATTGTTTATGAATCACGATGCATAAGGGGATATTCGTGAGAAGACGATGGAGGAATCACCGAGTAGAGAGGAACGCGGAAGCTAGAGCGCTCTTGATACCATATTAAGAGTTATAAACTCTCTATTTGAATAGAATATGAATTTCATTTAAAATGAATTGTGAGGTAAAAACTTAAAACAATATGAAGAGGTGATCACTATATATAGTGCACCTTCTAGTGAAAGTAAATACAAAATTCCAACTAACTAACTAATTGTGAAAAGTTGTTACAACTAAAAACTAATTTTAACTAACTTTCTAATAGTTTGTGGTGGTTGGAGGACAGCCACTGAATGAGCCAGTTGTTCAGTATGGGCTTTTTGTCATGAATACACAGTCTGAAATTGAGAAAACTATTGAAGACTATCAACATGGAAAGAATGGCTTTGAGATGAGGAGGCTAAATTGGAGATCTCAATAATTAATTACTACTACTTAGTTAGAAGAAGAGCAGCTACTTTCATTTGATATATAGTGAAAGCAAAATAATAATAATAATAATAATAATAATAATAATAATAATTATATGTTTCTGAAATCAAGGCTGCTTTGCCTGCCTGTCCTTTTCATTGTCATAAGCATAAGCATAAGCATAACTATCAAAGGAGTAGGAGCTGAAAAGATATCTTTGCTTTGCTTATTCTATCATTTCATTTCCATGTAACAAGTTTCTAGAACATCTATCTAAGTTGCTGCCTGCCGGTGCATCTTCAACTATACTTCAACTATACTTTTGCCAAAGCGGCTACAATTCAGATAAGATTGAAATCCATTTTTTTAACATTAACTCAAACTGTGTCCTACTATATTCTTTCAAATGAGATGTTGGTTTATGTTCCTTCTCACATTCAGTTAAGCATTCTACATATGGCATGTGTTAATTTTTGTTCAACATAAGCATCACACTCAAAGTTAAACATCAAAACACTTATATATGAAGAAGGCAACTTATCAAAAAAAAAACGCATAACATAATTTAGTGTTGGGGTTTAAATAGAATCACATGCATTGAGAGAACAAAGTAAATCACAAACCCTAAAACAAAAAACCTGGAAAATTTAGGGTAAGACTGGGGCAATCTTCAAATCAAAGAAAATATGAGGAGAGAACATCTAAACAAATGAAGCCAAAGCAAGTTTCAGACCATAAACATGATTATATTGAAGCTGATTCTGAAAACAATACTCAAACATTAAATATCACCCAAAAGAGTTTATGAGAAAAAACGCACCAGAACACGTGAAGTGGAATAAGACGACGAAATTGTTCGGAGTTGTAGCAAACCCAAAGCCACTGCCGTTCCAGTTGTGGCGGACAAGAGAAAATAGGGTGAACCGGGAAAGGTCTCGCTGTGTTTGGTTTGTACTTCTGAGTCATGCATGACCTGGCTCAATCCTTTATATGAATGAGCATTCCGTATCTTTTCTATTTTGGTCAATCTGATCTTAATAGTTGAGTTACTCTCTTTTCGAATCTAATAAATCAGTTAAAATCATTTCAAATATTTGGGTAAACTCAAGTATCCACCGCATACGGACACTAGTGACTAATCCCTCACTTGTTCATTGTAGGTGTCTCGAGGGACAGGACAGCTGACCCAGAATTTTAACGCTGTTCCGTACCCAATGCGGGGATCGATCCCGACCCTTGATTAAAGGAGGTTTAGCCCCGACCGCTAAACCTCCCTAACTGGTTAAATCATTTCAAATATACTAAATAGTTAATTTCGGAACATCATTTAAATCATCTAAATAATATAATATCTGATCAAATCAATTGGTTAAAAAAAATATCTGATCAAATCAAATGAAGTTGAAGTAAAAATAACATTTAATTTTTTCCAGATATGTTTTATTTAAAAGGCTAAACAAATATCACCATGTGCAACCAACACGTCTAGCCCAGTGGTCGGGCTACCCTGAGCTACGTAGTGGGGGTCGATCCGGTTTGCTCTCGGGTTCGATTCCCGCCCACCTTAAAAAGGCGTGTTGGCCAGCGAAATCCTTGCCGCAAGTAGCGAGCGGAGATTAGTCATTCGTTGAAAGCTTTGGGACACTCCGTGGGTAGCCAGCAATGGTCCTAAATCAAAAAATATCACCATGCGCAAAGATTAATAATAATATGCATATGAATAATATATTTACATATTAGCAATCAATGATTAACTAATTAATTAATTAATAAAAATAGCAAATAATTAATTAACTAAGTTATCTAATTTTATAGAGACGCGTTTGTATTCTGGCACTCCGTAAATTATCTAATTTTATCTAAATTACAAACGCGTCTCTAAATTCATTTATTTAGCAAAAATAGAGTCTAAGTTGACAAACAAAACACATCTGATGACAAAATATACAAATATACATAGCTATATAGTTTTATGTTTTAAATTTTGGTGCGGATTATTCTCCTTGGGGACACAGGTAGGAATATTAGTATTGTTAAAGAAGTGATGCAAATTTCTAGATTTCTCTATTGAAGTCTAGATCAAAGATATTCTAGAAATTACCATTATATGTACTAAGTAAAAGAATCTAGAATATTCTATGTAAATATCAAAAGAGAAAAACCTAGAAGCTACAAGTACAAGATAAATCTAGAATGTATTAGAGATGCTAATCATGTAGAATTATCTAGAACCATCCTCAATCACCTATAAATAGGCAAGCTTGGGAGTATTTGTAATCAAGTCATTTGTGACCAATTTGAGAGCAATACAACTATTCGTTTATTCCAAACATCACACTACTAATTAACTATCATCTTCCAACTATCAACTAAAGCACTAGTGGAAAAAATGGATTCTGCATCATCAATTAATATCGGTTCAAAAACTAACTGATGTTAAAAATAATGCGGTGGCATTTTTGAAATTATCATTAAAGTTTTGGCATCGGTTGAGGCTCTAACCGATGTAGAATTGCACACCTAAGGCAAGATTACACATTCAATATCAGGTCCAATGGCAACTGATGCGGAAAACCGAAAATTTACATCGGCTCTCTAATTGGAACCGATGCGGAAAATCCCCAATTTTTTTGAGGTCTCACGACATTTCATTTAGCTCTTCGTTCTCACATTCTGCTTTCTCACCCTTCACTGTCGTTCTCTCCCTCTCACACGGCACCGTTCTCTTCCTCTCACATGGCGCCGTTCTCTCCTTCTCACTCTGTGTCGTTCTCTCTCACCCACTCCATTCTCCACGCCGTTCTCCAAACGTTCTCCACGCCGTTCTCTCTGCGTCGTCCACGCCGTTCTCTCTGCGTCGTCCACGCAGTCGCTGTCCCGATCTCTCGCGTCCACGCCGTTCTCTCTGCGTCGTCCATGCCGTCGCTGTTCCGATCTCTCGCATCGCCGCCTCTTCAAGTAAGTTCCATTTATGATTTATGAGATTTTTCAGTTTCCCTATAATTCCAAGTTTCCTGTCACATTGGTTTTTCCCTCTATTCGCGTAGGGAAAACCCTTGCGCGACTAAGCCTTCTTCGGCCATAACGAAGGCACCGTTCAATCTCTGATGGCACCTTCATCTTTCCGTTGTACAGGTAAGCCTTCATCTTATCGCGTTTTCGTTCTTGTTTTAATCTTCGATTACAATTTCGCTTTTGTTTTTGATTTCATCTTTGTTATTCATCGTGATATAGACCTTCATCGCTGTGTCCGGCTATCGCTCTACTCTCTTTACCAGCTTCGTTCTTCACCTGGTTTGTAAGACCGAGAGTTAGATCTGAAGAGAACATGCTTAGAGCAGAATAGACGGTGTGATGGGGTTTCGAGACAAATGTCAAGGTTCGTGATGGTTGTCGTTTGTGCTACAGATCGGTTCGATTGGTGAGCAATTACTTGAATACGATTTAATGCAAGAGTAGTGCTTATATGTTTCTAGAATTGCATAATCTTGTACTTAGTTTGATGTGATTTCTTTATTTTGAATAAGTCTACTGTTATGTCATTCTTTTTTGCATCAAAGGTGGACGTTTTGGTACATACCCACCATAGGGGTATTGACTAAAGTTCAAGACAGCATGTTGTGCTGATACAATCTAGATAATGGTGGTAAGCAAGGATATGAGATCCTCTGAGGTGTTAAGTTTGGGCCACCAGCCACTACAAAAAAAACAGTGTTTAGCGACGGATTTTAGCGACGGATATGTGGTCCGTCGCTAAAATCAAAATTAGCGACGGATTTTACACAAAATTAGCGACGGATTGAAAACAAGGTATTTAGTGACGGAAATTGGTTAAATTAGCGACGGATTTAACATGGCGCGAAAATTCAAAAAAAAAATTTGAATTAGCGACGGAATCCGTCGCTAAATCCGTCGCTAATGTTTGGAAAATTGTGCCACTGACCGTTGCAGTTGATTTGACACGTGACAGACATTAGCGAGGGAAATCCGTCGCTAAATCCGTCGCTAACGGGTAATTTTTTTTTTATAAACCCGAATCCTTCCTCTTCCTCTTTCATTTCTTCCTCTTCCTCTTTCATTTCTTCCTCTTCTCCGTTTTTTTCCTCTCTTTCATTTCTTCCTCTTCCTCTTTCATTTCTTCTTACCACCACCACCATCATCTTCTCCCTTCAACACCACACCACACCACACCATCCTCTTTCATTTCCTCTTCTTCCTCTTTAATTTCTTTTCCTTCTCCATTTTCCTCTTCCTCTTTCATTTCTTCCTCTTCCTCTTTCATTTTTTCTTACCACCACCACCATCATCTTCTCCCTTCAACACCACACCACACCACCACCACCACCACCACACCATCCTCTTTCATTTCCTCCTCTTCTTCTTTAATTTCTTTTCCTTCTCCATTTTCCTCTTCCTCTTTCATTTTTTCTTACCACCACCACCATCATCTTCATCTTCTCCCTTCAACACAACACCACCACCACCACACCATCCTCTTTCATTTATTTTCCTTCTCCATTTTCCTCCCCAACCCCTTATCTCTCCCTCTTTCTATCTGAGATTAGCATTTTTAAAAAAAAAAAGAGATTAGCGACGGATTTTAGCGACGGATTTCCGTCGCTAAAATTGGTCAGTGTCACTGTCAAATCAGCTGCAACGGTCAGTGTGCACAGTGTTTAGCGACGGATTTTAGCGACGGATTGTATTCCCTCGCTACCCAATTAGCGACCAGCTTTTTAGCGACGGAATTGGTCCGTCGCTAATTCCGTCGCTAACAGTAATTAGCGAGGGAAAAACAGGCATTAGCGAGGGAAAAATCCGTCGCTAATGCGCTGTTTTTTTTGTAGTGAGCTAGCATTTTTATGATCAGGGTGTCCCATATTGATGAATTCTTTGTACCATGATTGGAGTTCATTGTCAGAAGAAATGGCATTCGATCCTTTGTAATAATGGTTCACATAGGTCTTGACCAACTTTTGTGTACTGGACCATATGAGGAGTCCATCAGCTGCATAAGGATAGTCTTCAATAATTAGTCTAATGTCGTGCGGCTGAGTTGCATCAGGTACTGCTAAACCTCTATAAGAAAAACCAAATTATTAGATTTTGGCATTTTGCTATCCATTTCTGGATACTACACATTAAATCCTGCATAGAATTGCATTGCAAGATAGAAATACTTTTCAAAGCTAAAAATATTATTAAGGGGGGCTGCAGAAAATTTTCATAACAAAAATAGTTTTATTTACCTTCTTATAAGATCTGCAGGAAGACTTTCCATATCAAACCGCCACCAGTCTTTGTAGGCAGCACAAGAAATTTTCATACAGTATTTTTCAGGAGTGTAGTTTGTTTCAATGGAACCTTCAGCATTGATTAGTACCTCTCGGGCTATTGCATTTGTCTTGATTGTGTATCGCATATCGGGTTTCAGAAGCTTAAAAACAGGATGCATCACACTTAGTTGCCGATGAGCAGCAATTATTAATGGTTCCATGCATGCATGTATTCTTAACCTGTTCCATTATCATATAGCTCAATGTCATCATGTAAATTACTAACCTTATTTAGAAATTTTAACGTGAATAGTTTATCATTGAATCTAATATACATAGCATGATTTTATGGCACCAACTGATTCATGTTGTTGTCATTTTATATATATGATGACAAGGTTCTTACAATCATTTGTAGGGAAATCAAATTTCATACCAGTGGTGCACAAGTGTATGAACGCCAGCATCATTGGCGCAGACATGTGCTTTGCCAAGTTGCCACAACCATTTGGAGGTGTCATCTACAGGAGGAGGAGGGGTGAGAACCTGCTTAGATGCAGTATTTGGATCCTTTTTTGGCAGAGCAAGCTGGATGGCAATCGGCTTCAGGGTTCCCATTTTTGTGAGGAAGAAAATTGTGGTTGTCGCATAGGCTTTGCGCTCGTCGAGAGCATTGATCCGATCCAGAAATGGCAGGTAAATATCATGATAATCCAGAATGAACAACTTATTCTCTTCTAATGCCTAAAATTTGAAAGCAGAGAACATTTTATGGTTTGTCACTTACATGATGGAAGTTAGCCTAAGGAAAAATGACATATTTTTGTACCTGTTGGATAGACATCCCTTCAATATGGCCTATAATGTGTTCCTCTTTCAATGCTGACTCTACCTTCACAGGGATACTGCAGGGCAAGAAAGATTTAGAAGTCTTATTCCAAGCTACATAAGAGATTCTTCTGTTGCAGTTATTGTCTATGATGTAGTCAGTAAGTTCTATGTTTATTTTTTCAATACCAAATTTTATCTTTGCTGATTTTCTCTTCATGTAAAATTTCCAAGACTAGTTATGTTACATGGGGGGGGGGGGATGTTTTATAGCGTATGAATGCATGTTCAATATATAGTTGCTTGATTGACTTCTCTGATCTTACTTCCATAGATACATATAATGTTGTGATGAGAATATCATCCTCCCGGGATGTGTGTGGTTGCTTGCATGCTCATTCCAGCTCTCATGCCTTATTTTTCTAAATTGCATTTGCATGTGGATCGGAAGTGCTTAAGTCAGTTTAGGGTGCTTGCTTGCATGCACATTCCAGCTCTCATGCCTAATTATGCTGTTTTGATGTAGACAGGCAATCATTTCTAAACACTAACAAGTGGGTTGAGGAGGTTCGTCAAGACCTGTGATTTATCCTTCCATATTGTCATGCATCCATCATATGTTCAAGCTCCTTATCAGCTGGTAAGCTGCAACTAAAAGGAGAGAAGCTACTTAAGGACATAGAAAGGGAGTGAAGATCATTACCATCACTGAAGTGTTTCAAATCTTTTTGTATGGATCAAGTGCATGTTTTTGGAACACTACTACCAAATGTAAATATTATCAGTCTACTACGTACGTCTAACCAAGAAGCAGTTGATCTTTAAACTTTATATTTGGCATTTTGTAGACATTACTACTAGTTGATGACATGTTAAGACATAGTTTTTGCTGATGGAAAAATAATAATTGATCATAGAATGTTGCATTATGAAGATTTTCTCCATAAGAGAAAAGGTGACAAAGAATTTTTTTTTTATTTAAAAAAGTTAGTTTTAACATCGGTTCCCATCAGGACCTGATGCGAAAAGTACTTTTCGCATCAGGTGGTTCTGAAAATCCGATGCCAAAAAGGTGCTAAAATCTAATTAAAAGGGACTTTTGGCATCGGGTGGTAATACAACCGATGCGAAAAATACTTTTCGCATCAGGTCCGTACCTGATGTAAAAGGTGCGTACTTTTAACATCACCTGAATCTGTAACGGACACGGAACCGATGCGAAAAGTCATTTTTAACCGATGCGAAAAGCCTAAATTGTAGTAGTGAAGCCTTCTCTACTATCCAACTATTTACTAAACTAACATTACTACCTCAAATATTAACAGTGCTACCAGAGCTACGTTCGGTCATATACTGGGCGTAGATAAACTATCCAACTACCAATTAAAAATCACTACCCTCACTCTACACTACTTCCATATTTTTTCTTAGCCAATGGCTAACAACACCCAATCATCATCTAATATCCAAGTCCCTCCTTTTGCCGGTGAAAACTATGATTTTTGGAGCATTAAAAAATGAAGACATTTTTTTGCTCCCAAGATCTATGGGAAGTTGTGGAAGAAGGATTTACTACTCCCGCAGATACTTCAACTCTTACTGCAGCTCAAAGGAAAGAGTTGAAGGAAAATAGGCAAAAAGATTCAAAGGCGCTATATTACTTGCAGCAAGCTGTGGGTGACTCTATTTTTCCGAGGATAATGGGAGCTTCTAGTGCCAAGGATGCATGGAGTACACTACAGGAGGGGTTTCAAGGAACCGCCAAGTTACGTGCCGTCAAACTCCAAAGTCTAAGGCGTAAGTTTGAATTATTAAATATGAAGGAATCTGAGACCGTACAAGACTATTATACTAAGATAAAAGAAATTGTTTCTAAAATGAGAGCCTACGGGGAAAATATTCTCGACAAAAGAATTGTTGAGAAAATTCTAGTTTCTATTCCCTGTAAGTATGATCCAATCATGACGACGATTGAACAAACGAAGAATCTAGAACTAATGGGCTCTCTTGAAGCTTATGAGCAAAGATTGAGTAGGCGTGATGATGACTCTGTAGAAAATTCCTTTCAATCTAAGCTTAAATTACGGTCTCAAAATAAAGGATACGGAGGAAACAAGAGTAGTGGAGAAAGTTCTAGAAATAGAGAGAATTCTAGAAATTTCTCAAAGAAAAATCAAGATGAGTATCCTCCATGTGGCATCTGCAAAAGGACAAATCATGCCGAGAAAGACTGTCGCTGGCGAGGAAAGCCACAATGTCGGCACTGTAAGAAATTTGGGCATGTGGAGAAGAATTGCTATAGCAAAAATAAACATCAAGCAAATTTCGTCGAAGAACGTGAGAATGACCAGAATAAACATGACAGTGAAGAACATCTTTTTTATGCCACCCAAGATTCCAACGATGACAAGAAAGGAACCTGGTACTTGGATAGCGGTTGCAGCAATCACATGGCTAAAGATGAGAGCATCTTTAAGGAAATTGATGACTCTGTCAAATCAAAGATTCGACTAGGGAATGGCACTACCGTGGAATCAAAAGGCAAAGGCACTGTCATGGTGGAGACAAAGAAAGGTACGCGACTCATTAGAGATGTCTTACTAGTTCCCAATCTTAAAGAAAATCTCTTGAGCATCGGTCAAATGATGGAGAAAGGCCATGTCCTTCACTTTGAAGGAGATAAATGCACAATCTATGATAACAGTAGTAAAAGGGTTGAGATAGCCCAAGTAAAGATGGAGACGAGGATTAGAAGCTTCCTGATAAACTTTAAATATACCAGTAACATTGCCATGAAGGTGCAAGCTGATGATTCATGGCTATGGCATCGAAGATTTGGCCACCTCAACTCGAAAGCCTTAAAGTTGTTATATCAAAAGAATATGGTAAGAGATTTACCAAGCCTAAAAGAAGATAATGGAGCATGTGAAGGATGTCTTCTTGGAAAACAACACAAACTACCATTTTCAACGAGCAATGCATGGAGAGCTAAAGATGTGCTAGAGCTCATCCACACTGACGTTTGTGGACCGATGAGGACACCATCACTCACCAACAACAGGTATTTCATCCTCTTCATCGATGACTTTTCTAGAATGACTTGGGTCTATTTCATCAAGGAAAAATCAGAAGTCTTTGGAATATTCAAGAAGTTCAAGGCCCTTGTAGAAAAGCAAAGTGGCAAACACATAAAGAGGCTTAGGAGTGATCGCGGCAAAGAGTACAACTCCCATGAGTTTGATAAATTCTGTGAGGATGAAGGCATTGAAAAACAACTCACAGTCGCATATTCTCCTCAACAAAATGGAGTATCTGAAAGAAGAAACCGCACGGTCATGGAGATGGCTAGATCGATGCTAAAGGATAAAGGACTACCAAACACTTTTTGGGCTGAAGCGGTTTATACTGCAGTCTACATTATCAATAGATGTCCAACTCAAGCAGTCCAAGACAAGACTCCCGTTGAAGCTTGGAGTGGGCAAAAACCTTCTGCCAATCATTTAAGGGTCTTTGGATCAATCTGCTACATTTATATCCCAGACCAAAAGATGCATAAGTTAGAAGACAAAACGATTCGAGGCATCTTCTTGGGATACAGTACACAATCAAAAGGCTCTCGAGTCTACAACTTACAAACAAAGAAGCTCATCATTAGTCGAGATGTCGAAGTTGATGAAGCTGCTGCTTGGAATTGGGATAAAAAAAAATTGAGAGAAGCAACATTTCCCTTTCAGTACAGCAACCTCAAGAAGAAGTTGAAGAAGTAACAGAAGATCCAGGTATGCCTTCTTCGTCTTCCCTTCAACAAGATTCCTCACCAGAATCTACTCCGAGGCGAGTAAGATTTCTGGCGGATATATATGAAACTTGCAATTTGGCCATACTTGAGCCTGAAAACTATGAAATAGCATCAAAACAAGAAGTATGGGTCAAAGCAATGGAGGAGGAGATTAAATCAATTGAGAAAAACAAAACATGGGAGCTAGTAGACTATCCAAAAGATAAAGATATCATAGGAGTCAAATGGGTTTATAAGACAAAGCTTAACCCTGATGGCTCAATACAAAAACACAAGGCTAGGCTTGTAGCAAAGGGCTACTCTCAGCAACCTGGAGTTGACTACAATGAGGCATTTGCTCCAGTTGCTCGTCTAGACACTATAAGAGCTTTAATAGCTCTTGCAACACAAAAAGAGTGGAGCATCTATCAACTAGATGTCAAGTCTGCATTTCTAAATGGAGTGATAGAAGAAGAGATTTATATTGAGCAACCACAGGGCTTCATCAGCAAAGGAAATGAAGATAAAGTACTGAGACTAAGAAAAGCTTTATATGGTCTCAAGCAAGCTCCTCGAGCATGGTACAGCCGAATTGATCAATACTTCATCAATCAAGGATTCAGGAGGAGCAAGAGTGAGCCAATACTATATGTCAAGACCCAAGGTCAGCAGGATACTATTGTCTCCTTGTATGTAGATGATCTAATCTACACAGGAAACAACACAAAGATGATCGCTAATTTCAAAGAAGACATGATGAAGACATTCGAGATGACAGATCTTGGCCTGATGAACTACTTCCTCGGCATAGAAGTAAAACAACAAAAAGAAGGAATATTCATCTGTCAAAAGAAATATACCGAAGCACTATTAAAGAAATTCAACATGAACGAATGCAAGCCAGTAGCTACTCCGCTCGTGACAAATGAGAAGTTACAAAAAGAAGACGGAGCAACAGAAGCTGATGCACCGCGCTATAGAAGTTTGATAGGGAGCTTACTATATCTCACTGCTACACACCCAGACATCATGTATGCCACAAGTCTTCTATCAAGATTCATGCAGAAGCTGAGCCAAATTCACTATGGAGCAGGAAAAAGAATTTTAAGATACCTTCAAGGAACAAAGGAGTTTGGTATATGGTACAGAACCACGACCAACTCAAGATTGCTTGGCTACACCGACAGTGATTGGGCAGGTTCTATTGATGACATGAAAAGTACATCAAGCTATGCCTTCTCACTAGGATCAGGATTTTTCTCATGGGGATCTAAGAAGCAAGCAACAGTAGCGCAATCAACAGTAGAGGCTGAGTACGTGGCAGCAGCTGAAGCGACAAGTCAAGCTATATGGCTTCGGAGAATACTTGAAGACATGGGTGAACAACAAGATCTCCCTACTACAATCTACTGCGACAACAAGTCAGCTATAGCAATGGCAAAGAATACGGTTCATCATCATCGAACAAAGCACATTTCAATAAAATATCACTTTATTAGAGAAGCAGAGACAACTAAGCAGATTCATCTCGAGTACTGCACAACAGAAGATCAAGTTGCAGATATATTTACGCAGGCATTACCAAGAGTCAAGTTTGAGGAACTAAGAACAAAGCTTGGAGTTTCCGAAGTTTGCATCAAGGAGGAGTGTTAAAGAAGTGATGCAAATTTCTAGATTTCTCTATTGAAGTCTAGATCAAAGATATTCTAGAAATTACCATTACATGTACTAAGTAAAAGAATCTAGAATATTCTATGTAAATATCAAAAGAGAAAAACCTAGAAGCTACAAGTACAAGATAAATCTAGAATATATTAGAGATGCTAATCATGTAGAATTATCTAGAACCATCCTCAAGCACCTATAAATAGGCAAGCTTGGGAGCATTCGTAATCAAGTCATTTGTGACCAATTTGAGAGCAATACAACTATTCATTTGCTCCAAACATCACACTACTAATTAACTACTATCACCTTCCAACTATCAACTAAAGCCTTCTCTACTATCCAACTATTTACTAAACTAGCATTACTACCTCAAATATTAACAGTGCTACCAGAGCTACGTTCGGTCATATACTGGGCGTAGATAAACTATCCAACTACCAATTAAAAATCACTACCCTCACTCTACACTACTTCCATATTTTTTCTTAACCAATGGCTAACAACACCCAATCATCATCTAATATCCAAGTCCCTCCTTTTTCCGGTGAAAACTATGATTTTTGGAGCATTAAAATGAAGACATTTTTTTGCTCCCAAGATCTATGGGAAGTTGTGGAAGAAGGATTTACTACTCCCGCAGATACTTCAACTCTTACTGCAGCTCAAAGGAAAGAGTTGAAGGAAAATAGGCAAAAAGATTCAAAGGCGCTATATTACTTGCAGCAAGCTGTGGGTGACTCTATTTTTCCGAGGATAATGGGAGCTTCTAGTGCCAAGGATGCATGGAGTACACTACAGGAGGAGTTTCAAGGAACCGCCAAGGTACGTGCCGTCAAACTCCAAAGTCTAAGGCGTAAGTTTGAATTGTTAAACTGAGGGGGTTTCTCCAACGACCTCGGCACCTTACATTCAGCAATCTCCCGCATAAACGGGCTTCGTCGCCCTCGGCAAGGGGAATGATGCTTCTTGCGAGAAGATCTTTCTCTGCGAGGAGATCAGCTGCGAGATGAGGATGAGCCGTAAGAAGAGCTTCGTCCGGGACATTAGCTCGGGGAGGCAGACAGAGAGAGAGCCTGACGAAGCGGACACCTATGAACGTGCTGTCTGTGAACAAGCTTCCTCCGAGGTGGGGAACGGTGACGCCTCGATACCTCAGTCTGCTGTGGGGGAGACTTGGCACGAGGTTGTCCTGATGGAGCAGCTGTGTTGTCTCGGACGGCTGCGACTTCTTCTTCCATCTGAGTAAGGCACACTTCCTGTTGTTCTATGTCTCTGCTTCGACGATCTAGAATGTCTAGTATCTGATTGACTGCGTGTACTGGGACGGCCTTGGCAACTGGCTGAGGTGACAGTAATGGCGCAGGGCGTGCTTCCTCTGCCTGGAGTTCTTGAACGTGCCCCTCTGGTGTCTGATCTGGCTGGGGCACAACCTCGATGACGCTCTGTGGCCGAGGTTGGCTTCGAGTTGGAGGTCGACCTCGAGAAGCCATAGGAAAGGACGTGAGTCTGGTGAGAGCTAGTGATGTGCTCCCACCGTGGTCGCCAATGTACAGTACCTTGCTTAAGGATCTGAGTCCGGAGTGAGCAGTTATCCGAGTCCGGAGTGAGCAGTTGGTAGATCAAGTCTTGAAGTCGTCCCTTCCCATGTCAGGGTCGGATGGATATTCTTGGAGTCGTCTTCTCCCGAGGTTAAACTCGGTGGGGTTGGTACCTGCAGACACTTTGATGCCAAAGTCAGCAATCAGAAGTCAGTGAGAGGTACAAACGAGCGAAGCGTACCTAGTTTCAAGGGGTGATGCTGTATGTAACGCCCCAAAATTTAATTAATTATTTAATTGAATTGTTTGGGAATTTAATTGGCAGAAAAATAATAGAATAATAATGCTAGTATAGGTGGGCCTATTGTTAGGGTTGGGAGTAGTAATATGAGAAGTGTTAAGCGAGGCCCATGATGTAATCCGCATAAGCTGTAGAAGAGCCCATAAAATTAAATAAGTATAAATAAGAGGTATTTTAGGGTTTGGCTCATTTAGAAAGAACAAAAAAAATAGAATTAGAGAGAAGAGAAGAGGGAGAGAGCGACGGCCAAGAGGAGAGAAGAGGGAGAGAGCGACGCCAAGAGGAGAGAGGAAGCTAGGGTTTCGTGATCTTCTAAGGCTAAGGTAAGGGTGGGATTCAAGCCTTATAATGGGATATATGAATTACTTTATGTTGGGGTTAGGGTTTGATGATTGATATATGAATCTCAACTTGTGAAGCAAGTTGAGATTTCAAATGTGCTTGCATAAGGCCATTTTCAAGTGAATCATCTAAAGTGATAAAAAAAATCTTTTTCTCTATTCCCCAATCAGCCAACAATTCAAGCATTTGATGAGAAAAATCAGGCTCAACGAGAGGGAAAATCGCGCAACAGAAGTTGAGAATCTTTCTATTTAACTTCCAATTTGTGTCAAAAAAATGAGCAATCAAAACTATATAAACATCAGTAGTAGCAGCTGTCCATAAATTAAGAGCCAAAGATATCCTAGTAGGAATGCTAGCCATTTCTTGTTTAAGCTTTTCCTTCTCTTCCTTATACATATTCAAGATATAAGCCCTAGTATCTTCTTTAGAAGGAATAAAAGCTTGTGGATCTAGGCACTTAAACAAATTCCGAAAATACTCGCACTCAAAAATACCTATGGATAAATCATGCTTAAGGATCATAGTAGCGGATAAATGCGTTATATGCATATTCCGTGATTTCATTTGATCTACCTAGCTCTGATACCATTAATATTGTTCGCACTCAAAAACCTTGTAGTCTATCATAATTGTCACTTATTTCGTTTCTTAATATTCTAGATCTATCTAGCTCTGATACCATTAATATTGTTCCACTATCATACGTATAAGTTATAGGATAGATAGACTTGTTTCTTTCTGCAGAGACTTCATCTGCTATATTTATAACATCTAATATTACTTTTATTCTATTCTTTATTAATCTATGTAACTCTTTTTCATTTCTGTTTATGTTTTTCAGATTATCAATTATAATAGATAAGAAATTTATGATACTGTTGAACTCTTTGATATTGTTATATCCTCGTTCAATACTAACTGGATTTACAAAAATACCTTCATCGTCATTAATACCTAGGTTTTTAAAAGCTCTTTCTAAACTAAAGGGAGGACTAACAGGTTCTCCTTCTAGAATAGCATATTGTGGCATATTATCTATTTCTTCATTAATTTCATTTATTTCATTGAGATATTCTTCATAATCCTGGTTATAATCTATTTCATCTTGATTTTCAGCTAGGTAATCATTAAACTCATTTTCAGTTAGGTAATTATTAAATTCATCGGAACCTATTGAACTCATTTTTTGGAAAAGATTTCTTACTCTTCTTTTAAGATCATAGATCCTCGTATACGGAGGTTTCCTACTTAAGAATAACAATGATAATATACCTGGAAAGTTAGATGGGCCTTACCACGCTTCACCTTTAGATGATCTTCAAGCTTGCCACCATAAACATCGCCTTTAACAAACGCCTATCCGGCTAACAAACGGCGGAAACAGGCCTCGGGCTCTGTATCATCTTCTGGGAATTGTGTAAAAACTCTTCTTCTCTCGTTTTGGTATAAAACACTCTTACTTAACTAGAGAAACTTGAAAAGAATCTAGGCTTAAAGAGAATTTCAGAAAACTAAAAGTTTATTTAGCTCATTGCTGATATTTTACAATGCATAAGATGGGTAGTGAACTCGTGGTTCTATAAGGAAGCGAAAGTGGGTTTATATAGACCCATACATGCTGATTACATATTTAACTTCAGTTCTAAAAGTAACTCTGGTTACATGACTATGGTTGAGTGGAATCTGCTTTTGCTTGATTGATATCTGCTTTTGCTTTATTTCCTTGTCGTTTTCTTTCTTTATTGATCACATTTTTTATCTTGTCGGCCACGCCTCTATCTTGTCGGTTATGCCTTTAGGTCTTGTCTCTTCAGTAACTGCACCTGTGTTCTCCATTATTTTTCATTATCTTGCAAAAATGCTGATGTGTATCTTTTTGTCCTTGAAACGTGTTCTTCTCAATTTTTTGAGTAAATAATTGTAAGGTCCTTAGGGTTCCTGGTTGTTGATTCTTGTCTTTCTTGCAGATTATTATTGCCTTTTCGGTCATGGAATAACTCCAGAATTTTCCTTGGTCGTATGCTGTCTTCATTACCATTGATAATACATGAAACCCTAGAGCTCTTCTCTGGGTGATCCATTCTTCATCAATTTTGGGTACTTCTTCTTTGTTTGTATATTCTTGTGCCCCTATTTCTTCATCATTAAGAGTACCTATCTTGACAAAGTATACTGCGTCACCTTCTTGGTCTGGGCTTGCTGTATAGATCTTGACGAATATTGTTCTTTGTGGATTAACTCCCTTAATGTATCCTTTTATTCCCGTAACAAAATGCTCAGGAAAATGTTTCAACTTGGATAAATCATTTGTTGGATCAATATATATTGAATCTATGAAACCAAATCTTAAAAGAATTGTTCCACTATCATACGTATAAGTTATAGGATAGATAGACTTGTTTCTTTCTGCAGAGACTTCATCTGCTATATTTATAACATCTAATATTACTTTTATTCTATTCTTTATTAATCTATGTAACTCTTTTTCATTTCTGTTTATGTTTTTCAGATTATCAATTATAATAGATAAGAAATTTATGATACTGTTGAACTCTTTGATATTGTTATATCCTCGTTCAATACTAACTGGATTTACAAAAATACCTTCATCGTCATTAATACCTAGGTTTTTAAAAGCTCTTTCTAAACTAAAGGGAGGACTAACAGGTTCTCCTTCTAGAATAGCATATTGTGGCATATTATCTATTTCTTCATTAATTTCATTTATTTCATTGAGATATTCTTCATAATCCTGGTTATAATCTATTTCATCTTGATTTTCAGCTAGGTAATCATTAAACTCATTTTCAGTTAGGTAATTATTAAATTCATCGGAACCTATTGAACTCATTTTTTGGAAAAGATTTCTTACTCTTCTTTTTAGATCATAGATCCTCGTATACAGAGGTTTCCTACTTAAGAATAACAATGATAATATACCTGGAAAGTTAGATGGGCCTTACCACGCTTCACCTTTAGATGATCTTCAAGCTTGCCACCATAAACATCGCCTTTAACAAACGCCTATCCGGCTAACAAACGGCGGAAACAGGCCTCGGGCTCTGTATCATCTTCTGGGAATTGTGTAAAAACTCTTCTTCTCTCGTTTTGGTATAAAACACTCTTACTTAACTAGAGAAACTTGAAAAGAATCTAGGCTTAAAGAGAATTTCAGAAAACTAAAAGTTTATTTAGCTCATTGCTGATATTTTACAATGCATAAGATGGGTAGTGTCCATTATGAATAATTTCAATAAATTTATAAGTAAGAGTGTTTTATACCAAAACGAGAGAAGAAGAGTTTTTACACAATTCCCAGAAGATGATACAGAGCCCGAGGCCTGTTTCCGCCGTTTGTTAGCCGGATAGGCGTTTGTTAAAGGCGATGTTTATGGTGGCAAGCTTGAAGATCATCTAAAGGTGAAGCGTGGTAAGGCCCATCTAACTTTCCAGGTATATTATCATTGTTATTCTTAAGTCTATTGATATTTTTTGCTGGCTTGCCTTGATCGAGGTGATTGATGGTGAGTATGGGCGAGCAAACCACATTTTCTTTTCCTCTTGACCGATTACATTGCACCTAGGGGGCGAGCATAGGAGAGTGTGAGGGCGAGGGGAGGAGAGTGTGAGGGCGAGCAGAATGACACCATCACTTCAGGCGTTACTTTATTTTCTCTCACGCTCATGCATCATTTGATTTTCTCACGTACTCGCGCACTATATTATTTGCTCACGTGCTCGTGCACTATTTTATTTTCTCACGTGCTCGTGCACTATGTTTTTTTGCTCACGTGCTCGTGCACTATGTTTTTTGCTCACGTGCTCGTGCACTATTTTATTTTCTCACGTGCTCGTGCATTATGTTTTTTGCTCAGGTGCCTGTTTCCGCCGTTTGTTAGCCGAATAGGCGTTTGTTAAAGGCGATGTTTATGGTGGCATTATATATATATCGTATGTATTTAAATAAAGTGGTACGGTAATACCACGTCATTTATATAGTCTAGTTTTTCTGGGTTTATTAATTTTATAAAATTTTGTTGACTTTGTTTTCTTTCTAGGGCTTCTATTTCTGCGTTTAGTATTTTTATTCGATTCATAATTCAAAACCTTGTAAAATAGTGTTTATCATATAAATGAAAGCATAGTAGAAACAAAACCAAACATTCCTGTAGTCGTGCCACCTCCTAAACAAGAATATGCAAGTACAAGCAATACCAGATGGGTAAAAGATCCTAATTGGACAGATAGTATGATAACAGAGGATAATGAATGGAGAGCTGAAGAAGCTGAGCAAGCAAATCCTAGAAGAAAATACATAGATAGAAGACAATACTTTGTAAAAAGGGATGATTCTGTGTCTATGAAATATACCCCTTACAATAAAGAACCACAAGCCTTAAATCCAACAGGAGTCTACTTAGATTTAGACTGCGTTGAGAACAAAGATAGAATGCTAAGCACATGGATAAAAGAAAATTGCTTTATATTTTCTAATTGGTCGGGGAAATTCTAGAATCTTTTCGGAAATATGGGACTGAAGCTCAATTATCCCTTTATCTATAATTAGGCCTAAGTAATCGATTCTTTCTTTCGCAATTTCTGCCTTTTTCTTGCTTAGAACTAAACCATTTTCGTATGATCTTGTAGCAAAGATAAATAGGTGTTTATTATGTTCTTCTATATCTTTGCTATATATAAGGATATCATCTATATATATAATAATGAATTTGTGACAATCTTTAAAAATCTTATCCAACCTTTCTTGGAAAATACCCGGGCTTGTTTTTAAACCCATTGGTAAGACATTCCATTATAGATAGAAATCTACCCTATCTAGTAAATAAAAATGAAATATATTTTACTAGCCCATGTGAAACCAAGTTTTCAACAAAAAGAATAAACCAGCCTTATAGACATATTTACCAGCATAGCAAGCATGGTGGTATTACCGTACCACTTTATTTAAATACATACGATATATATATAAAGCCAAAGATTTTACAATTACTAGAAAGTTGCTACGAAGAAAACCCACAAGCTTTTATAAAAAGGAAGGCGTATTTTGCCAAAATTGACTTACTAACAGAAATACCTGTTTGCGAAAAACCTATGATCTACACCAAAGAAGATGAAAATGATTATGAAAAAATCATAGAAAAACATCTAAAATATAAGCTTATCAGAGAAACTAAGAGTGCATATAACTCTGCAAGTTTCTTAGTAAGAAATCATAATGAAATTAAAAGAGGAGAACCAAGAATGGTTATTAATTACAAACCCCTTAATAAAGTCGTTAAAAATTATCCTTACCCTCTACCCAGGAAGGATATGATTTACGAAAAGATAAAAAATGGAAAGATATTTTCAAAGTTTGATCTAAAATCGGGTTTTTACCAAGTACTTTTAAAAGAAGATAGCAAAGAATGTACTGCCTTCAGTACCCCTCAAGGTAGATATGAATGGAATGTCTTACCAATGGGTTTAAAAACAAGCCCGGGTATTTTCCAAGAAAGGTTGGATAAGATTTTTAAAGATTGTCACAAATTCATTATTATATATATATAGATGATATCCTTATATATAGCAAAGATATAGAAGAACATAATAAACACCTATTTATCTTTGCTACAAGATCATACGAAAATGGTTTAGTTCTAAGCAAGAAAAAGGCAGAAATTGCGAAAGAAAGAATCGATTACTTAGGCCTAATTATAGATAAAGGGATAATTGAGCTTCAGTCCCATATTTCCGAAAAGATTCTAGAATTTCCCGACCAATTAGAAAATATAAAGCAAATTCAATCCTTTTTAGGACATATTAACTATGCATCACAATTTATTAAAAACTGTGCAAAATTAAAAAGTAAGTTACAACAAAAGGTTAAAAAAGGGAAAATCTATGAATGGACTGAAGAAGACACAAGACATGTACAGCAGATCAAGCTACAGGTAAAAAATCTAGAAAGATTACCATTACCAAAAGAGGAAGATGAACTTTATATCGAGACTGACGCTTCAGACAAATACTGGGGAGCAGTGTTAAGGAGACAAAGCGATGATATTATTCTAAGATATACTTCAGGGACTTTCAAAGGATCAGAATTAAATTATGATATCAATGAAAAGGAAGTTTTAGCTGTCATAAATACAATAGAAGCTTTTAGAATATGGTTGGCTAGAAAGATTTTTATTATTAAAACTGATAACACTCAAGTTAAAGCCTTTTTAGAAAATAAAATAAAAGATAACATTGTCAATCGAAGAAGAATCAGATGGCAAATGAAGGTAAGTCCTTTTACTTTCAAAGTAGAATATATAAAAGGTATTAACAATTGTTTTGCTGATCAGTTATCAAGACCAAATGGATAGTCAACTACAAGAAGACCAAAAGAAGGTGATATCCGACAAGTTGGATGAAATAAATCATCAATTCCATTTGATGGCCTCCAAAATTGACGAATACTTCGTCAAAATCGACTCCAAGATGGAAAGTTTTTCCGAATATTTTATAAAAACCAAGGTAGAAATTTTCAAGGTACTTGATATCCATCAATACCCAGAATCTTCAAAAGGAAAATCTATTGAAAAACCAAGTTCAAGTTTTTTAGAAAAAGAAAAAGAGCCTAGAAAACTCAAATTTACAAATACTTTTAAAGACAAGCTGGTGAATTCACCTGCCAGAGAACCAATTGACAAATTTAAAACGACCTATCAAAACCTGGTCAATTTTATGTACCAAGGAAATCCAAGAGAACTCAATAGTTTCATTATTGAGTATAAAGGAATATATCCAAGAGCAATGATAATCTTAGATGATTGGGAGGATGTTACTCTTCTCACTGATCTTTTAAGATTTGGTTTCATAGATTCAATATATATTGATCCAACAAATGATTTATCCAAGTTGAAACATTTTCCTGAGCATTTTGTTACGGGAATAAAAGGATACATTAAGGGAGTTAATCCACAAAGAACAATATTCGTCAAGATCTATACAGCAAGCCCAGACCAAGAAGGTGACGCAGTATACTTTGTCAAGATAGGTACTCTTAATGATGAAGAAATAGGGGCACAAGAATATACAAACAAAGAAGAAGTACCCAAAATTGATGAAGAATGGATCACCCAGAGAAGAGCTCTAGGGTTTCATGTATTATCAATGGTAATGAAGACAGCATACGACCAAGGAAAATTCTGGAGTTATTCCATGACCGAAAAGGCAATAATAATCTGCAAGAAAGACAAGAATCAACAACCAGGAACCCTAAGGACCTTACAATTATTTACTCAAAAAATTGAGAAGAACACGTTTCAAGGACAAAAAGATACACATCAGCATTTTTGCAAGATAATGAAAAATAATGGAGAACACAGGTGCAGTTACTGTAGAGACAAGACCTAAAGGCATAACCGACAAGATAGAGGCGTGGCCGACAAGATAAAAAATGTGATCAATAAAGAAAGAAAACGACAAGGAAATAAAGCAAAAGCAGATATCAATCAAGCAAAAGCAGATTCCACTCAACCATAGTCATGTAACCAGAGTTACTTTTAGAACTGAAGTTAAATATGTAATCAGCATGTATGGGTCTATATAAACCCACTTTCGCTTCCTTATAGAACCACGAGTTCACTACCCATCTTATGCATTGTAAAATATCAGCAATGAGCTAAATAAACTTTTAGTTTTCTGAAATTCTCTTTAAGCCTAGATTCTTTTCAAGTTTCTCTAGTTAAGTAAGAGTGTTTTATACCAAAACGAGAGAAGAAGAGTTTTTACACAATTCCCAGAAGATGATACAGAGCCCGGGGCCTGTTTCCGCCGTTTGTTAGCCGGATAGGCGTTTGTTAAAGGCGATGTTTATGGTGGCAAGCTTGAAGATCATCTAAAGGTGAAGCGTGGTAAGGCCCATCTAACTTTCCAGGTATATTATCATTGTTATTCTTAAGTAGGAAACCTCTGTATACGAGGATCTATGATCTTAAAAGAAGAGTAAGAAATCTTTTCCAAAAAATGAGTTCAATAGGTTCCGATGAATTTAATAATTACCTAACTGAAAATGAGTTTAATGATTACCTAGCTGAAAATCAAGATGAAATAGATTATAACCAGGATTATGAAGAATATCTCAATGAAATAAATGAAATTAATGAAGAAATAGATAATATGCCACAATATGCTATTCTAGAAGGAGAACCTGTTAGTCCTCCCTTTAGTTTAGAAAGAGCTTTTAAAAACCTAGGTATTAATGACGATGAAGGTATTTTTGTAAATCCAGTTAGTATTGAACGAGGATATAACAATATCAAAGAGTTCAACAGTATCATAAATTTCTTATCTATTATAATTGATAATCTGAAAAACATAAACAGAAATGAAAAAGAGTTACATAGATTAATAAAGAATAGAATAAAAGTAATATTAGATGTTATAAATATAGCAGATGAAGTCTCTGCAGAAAGAAACAAGTCTATCTATCCTATAACTTATACGTATGATAGTGGAACAATATTAATGGTACCAGAGCTAGATAGATCTAGAATATTAAGAAACGAAATAAGTGACATTTATATAGTCTAGTTTTTCTGGGTTTATTAATTTTATAAAATTTTGTTGACTTTGTTTTCTTTCTAGGGCTTCTATTTCTGCGTTTAGTATTTTTATTCGATTCATAATTCAAAACCTTGTAAAATAGTGTTTATCTGATTTAGAATTTCCTCTTCGGATCCTTTTATGATATTAAGCTTATATTCTATCCAATTTTCCATTTGCACTTTATAACATTCTGCAACGATTTTTAATTCAAAACATTCTTTTATAACAAAATCGATATGTTTGTATCCTTTATAATAATATGATTTTTACTTTTTTGAATGTAATTGTAACTTTCTGGTAATTGTTCATATGGATCTATAGAAATTTAAGGTATTCTGAAAGTACTGTTCAACTTTTGGATTAATCAATGAAGAGCAATTGAAAGTACTGTTCAACTTTTGGATCTATAGAACAATTTTCTAGCAAAGTGATGCAAAATTAGCTATTAGCTATAGAGAAGGTCATATGATGACATTCGCTCGAGCCACTGCTGAAGTATTAATCAATGAAGAGCAATTGAAAAACAATCAATAGATTATAAGCGACTTGAGGATCAGCTACAGGGGCACAATAGGAAGAGACCATTAAGAAAATACCTATGCTCAAAAGGCACTCTTCAGCTTATCTAAAAAAAAAGGCACTCTTCATTTGTTCCCCTATTGAGAAGAACTTTTGTTCCCTTCACAATGGCTGCTTCTTAACAAAGATTCTTTAAAAATATTACATTTCCTCTACAGACAAAAAGAAAAGGAGTTCATGTCCTCTGCAATGAAAAACATGAAACAACCTAACAACCATTAATTAGTTTTAATTTTCTAAACCATTAATCAAAAGCAGACATTACAGACAAATACGAGTAATAATTATAACTGCTGTTAGTGGCAACACCGCCTTCGTCAGCATTGGTGTCGTCGCCAACGACATCCTCCATATCTAGATGCTCGTTCGTAATCCAAATTTTCTTCATTGTCATCACCATCTTCATCTACATATCACAATTGAAGAGGTAGATGATTGATTTGCAAATCGTTAAAAAAACAATACAACAATATATAATTATATTTAAATTAAAAAAGTTACCTTTGCTATCGAAACCGTACATCCAGTTACGAGTACAAATTCTAATTTCCACGCAATGCGACACAGCTCGGTCTTTATATTTGTCAAGGAAGCATGAACTGAAGTTAAATGGAGATTCAGATAAGACACTGGTAATAGGAATGCTTAACAAGTCACACGCCAATGTTGATAGATTCGAAAATCGATATTTATTACTCTTCCACCATTGTAATACATCTAAATCTTCATTATCACGAAAATCCAAATTCGGCTCATCTAAATAAACATCAAATTCAGACTTTCCAGTTTCAGAAGCAAGCTGTTGATAGTGCCTTTTCAATTCCTATTGTATTTCACAAGTGAAAGGAAAGCAACATGAAGTTAAACAAATGCGAAATAGAAAGCAAACATTAAAACAACCTATTAGCCTTTATATATATATATATATATATATATATATATATATATATATATAGGGCTAAATAGCACTTTTGGTCCTTTATCTTTGCTCCAAATTTCACTTTGGTCATTTATCTTTTTTTTGGTCCGTTTTGGTCCTTTATCTTTCATTTTCGTTTCACTTTGGTCCTTTATCTTTTTTTTGATCCGTTTTGGTCCTTTATCTTTCATTTCGTTTCATTTTGGTCCCTCACGTTATTATTTAATTCAATTAAAACATTAAAACAATTAAAACAATTAATTCAATTAAAACAATTAAAAAAATAAAACATAAACCCCCCCACCGTCCACCACCATCCACCACCACCCACCACCGTCAACCACCACCCACCACCACCACCTCCCAAACCCAGATCTGCGCATCTTCACTGTTCTCCTCCCCCCCTCGTTTTCCCACCACAGCAATGGAAAGGGAAATCGATCTGGAAAAGCAAACAGATCTAGAAAATGCAAACGAAATTGTAATAACGAAAATGGGTTTCGATGCGCAGATGGGTTTCGATTTCGTTTCGCAAATGAAGATGCGCAGATGGAAAATGTCTGGAAAATGCAACGCAAATGAAGATGCGCAGATGGGTTTCGATTTCGTTTTGCAACGCAACGCAAACAGATCTGATTTCGTTTCGCAACGCAACGCAACACAAACAGTTCTGATTTCGTTTCGTTTCTAAGATACCATTTCGTTTCTTCATGGTATGGGTTTCGATTCTGTTCTTCATGTTATGGGTTTCGATTCTGTTCTTAAGGTTGCAATCCCAACGCAAATGAAGATGTGCAGAGAGAGAGAGAGAGAGTGAGGGGGGGAGGGGTTCACGGTGGTGGGGGAGGGGCGACGGTGGGGGAGGAGAACAGTGAAGATGCGCAGATCTGGGTTTGGGAGGTGGTGGTGGTGGGTGGTGGTTGACGGTGGTGGGTGGTGGTGGATGGTGGTGGACGGTTGGGGGGGGTTATGTTTTATTTTTTTAATTGTTTTAATTGAATTAATTGTTTTAATTGTTTTAATGTTTTAATTGAATTAAATAATAACGTGAGGGACCAAAATGAAACGAAATGAAAGATAAAGGACCAAAACGGATCAAAAAAAAGATAAAGGACCAAAGTGAAACGAAAATGAAAGATAAAGGACCAAAACGGACCAAAAAAAAGATAAAGGACCAAAGTGAAATTTGGAGCAAAGATAAAGGACCAAAAGTGCTATTTAGCCTATATATATAGAGAGAGAGAGAGAGCGACACACACACAAACTTACACCAAACAGGTTGTACGATAAAGGCTTGTATTTCTTTGGCATACTAGAAGATTGATTAGATATATATAATTAAAAGATCATAGGTTAATTTTGGTTTTGAGATAAATAAGAGGTTATGAGCATTAACTATTTGATAGGAGACATTGAGTACTTTTTGTGATGTATAGAGCTCAAAACGGATAACTACTGTTAGTGGGAGTGATTTGAGATTGCATTTTCTTGCTGAGCATAATTGCATTTGTCGGATTTAAAAATTGATATTTCATTGTTAATTTCTTATTGCTTATGTGTCGATGGATGTAATAATGATGTGATTATTTATAATGAATAATTTTGTCTTCTAACTTTGATGTGAAAGACATGTTATACATAAGTGTAATTTGCGGTGTTAGTTCATAAAGAAGTATAATAGTATGATAATGCTATGACCAAAATGTTATTTTGAGATACTTCTTTTGAAGTTTAGATGCTTTTGAGATAAATCATTGAATATCCTTTATGATCCTAACACATAGTCAAAAGAAAAATAGAGACAAACTTAATGCACTATTTGAGTATGTATACTAGTTTTCTTGGAATGAAAAAACAATATTGCAAGGATTTTGCTTTATCAATTTATTGAGTTTAATGTAAGCATGTTGTTTGTATTATGAAATGTGAATTATATGCAATTTTTATATTGTTCTTTATATCACATTGATACACTAATGATATATGTGAAATTGAGATTGATTCGTTTTTTTAAATAAAAATTGAGATTGATTCTATTGGAGGGATTATATGTGCACAAATATGCTAATAATTTATAGCTAATATAAAACAAAATTGTTTTATTTAGAGATTCAACTTGCAAGTAATATTTTTATTAATATGTGATGCATGTAATATTACTATTGATTTTGGAATGCTATGTCGTGTGAGGCATTGTGGGGGTTGTTCTTGGATTCATGCTTTCTATAAAGATTGAGTCTTCAAAATGTAGACATGTCTTGTTGATAACTGTTCTGGAGTCAACCAGGGGGTCCCATTAGAAAAACCAGGAGGTGCATCTAGCAAGTGATATGGATCAGCCCAACCGATTCAGCCCATATCCACCTCATGCAAGCCCAATATGCTTGGACGATCAAGATCGACTCTACCCATCCAACGATCCACGAGAGGGCGCGATTTCCTATAAATACAGGCAAACTTTGCCCTAAAAAAGGTTCAATCTCTAATCCCTAGTACCTTCACTCATATACTCTCTATACTGACTTGAGCGTCGGAGTGGCTTTGCAGGTACCCCCCCCCCCCCCCCGGGCGATCACTGACCCCCTACTGGGACAGCAAGAGACCTGCCAACAGCAGCCTACCAAAATACTGCTAGGTACAGAACATTGGCGACCACAATGGGAGTTATCAATCTTTCACATCATCACTACTCGCAATTCTCTCTTGCTATTCCATGGCTCCTAGGGGCAGACCCCGGGTTCAGAGCGTAGCCATACCTGCACCCCGACCAGAGGAGACCCCCGAGGGTCACGTCGCCAGCTTGCCTAACGAGGGCAACGTCCCCAGCCTGCCTTATGAGGGCAACGTGGCCAGCCTACCTGACGAGGGCACTAGTCAGCATACCCAACCATCAAATGTAGGCCAACTTTTGGATCTCCTCGCCAGCCGCACTCAAGCGATGCTGCAACAGGAAGCTCGCCTAAGACAGATGGAAAGGCGTGTAGCTTCCCTACCCGAGCAGCCTCCTCCGATAACGGTGGCTTCAAGGCGTCATCGGTCTCCCCCTCGAAGGCACCTCGTCCATCGTTCTCCCCCGAGGCGAAGGCATGTGCACCGGTCTCCCCCTCGGCGGCGCGGGCACGAAGGGTCGGGCTCACCTCCGAGGACTCCTCCGTCCCCTCCAGATGATATCTACCAACCTCACGACTCCCATTCCAGGACCTCCTCACGCGCATCCCCCGACTCTCGTGAGAGACCAACGAACCGGGTCAATGCCCATCGGAGGCACCATAGGGGATCGCCCTCGAGGAGATCCCCCGACCGAGGCAGGTATCTCGAGTTGAACTATGAGGACGCCTCCCCCCGGAACTCAAGAGGGTTTTCAGAAGAAGGACCGTTCACTCGAAGGGTGGATGAATGCCGGATCCCAAGGGCCTTGGAGAAGCTGCCAGCCCTTAAGATGTATGATGGAACCGCAGATCCGGACCGCCAATTGGCACACTTCTCACTGATGATGCGCTATAGAGGCGCCAGGGAGCCTGTCCACTGCAAAATCTTCCCCCCCACTCTCGAGAATTCCGCAAAAGAGTGGTTTCAAGAGTTGAGGCCGAACTCCATCTCCTCATGGGGGCAGTTGGCGAGAATGTTCACAGCTCGATTCACAGCCTCCCGGTTGAAACCTAAGTCTGAAGAAGTGCTAAGGGCCGTCAGGAAGCATGACGATGAGACACTCAGAGAGTACATTGAGCGTTTTAACAATGAGGCCTCATGTGTCCGAAACTTGGAAGACAGGCAGAGGCTGTTTTGGATGAAAGACGGATTAAGAAAGGGGAGTCTTTTCCATATGGATGTCGGTATCAACAAACCTAGGAACTTAGGAGAGTTCCTTCGAAGGTCTCAGAAGTACATGGATTACGAAGAGGATGACATGGCTAACCGAGAGGCAGCCAAGGTCGGGGGCGACAGGGAAGACGCCCGCGAAGTCCGCTAGCGAAAAGTAACAGGAGGCGAGCATCGCGAGGTATGACCCCGCAAATTCACCGAACATACCCCCCTCATCATGACTCGGTCCAGGATCCTGGCTGAATGCGCTAACACCGAGTTCAGAAACGTCAAGAGACCGGAGCCTTTGGTGCTGAAAGATGGCCAGATCCCCTCGAAGAAATGGTGCCGCTATCACCGAAGCAGAGGCCACGATACCAATGGTTGTCGTGCCCTCAGAGACGAAATTGAGGAAATGATCCAGAAAGGCAAACTGCAGCAGTACGTGAGGAAAGAAGAAGAACCAAATGGCTCACGCAAAAGAGCCTGATCCCCCGGAAGAAGATCTAGATCCCCTAGGAAGGCGAAGGCACCAGTCGGGGAGGGGGTCAATGGAGAGGAGAGCGAATCTTTTGAGAAGGAAGACACCCGTAAATCCAAAGGAAGGCCAGTGGCCATGGTGATTCACGGGAGCAACCCCTTTGATGAGTGGGGGTCAAACAAGTCGATGAAGAGGAAGTGGAAGGAAATCCTAAGTGTGGCATCAACCTCAGCCCCTATGAAGGGACCAACCAGACCGCCTTTATTCTTTGAGGATAAGGATCTACTTGATGGAAAGCCGAATAAGCATGTCCCGTTGCTCATCTCTGCCATCATGGCCAACATGGAGGTAAGAAGAATCCTGGTCGACCAGGGAAGCGCTGTGGACATCATTTTTGAGGACTTGCTGCCAGTGTTAAACATATCCCCCAATGACCTGACTCCATACCAAGGAGGGGATCTAACAGGTTTCAACGGGTCAAAAACCAAACCGCTGGGCCACCTGGAGTTGATGGTCACCTATGGAGACCCTGATGGCAAACCTCCTTTGTTTAGAACTGTGAAGACAGCCTTCCTAGTCCTTCCCTGCAAGTAGGTCTACCAATGCATCATTGGGAGACCCACACTGGGCAAACTGGAGGCTGTAACATCAACGGTACACCTTGAAAAAGCTGAGGTGTGTCTGACAGATTGGGATGCCAGAAGCGAGTCAGACGAGCATGAAAAGGAGGAAGATTCCACCCCTACGGGGGAGCCAAAAGAGCGTGTGAAGAGGTGCAAGCCATGCGATGAGTGTTCTGACCTCCTCGAAGAGGTCAAAGAGAAACTCATTATCCACCCAAGTGAGAAGGGGGACCTGTTTCCTTGATCTGAAGCAGATGGGACGGGGATACCACCTGAGGTAGCCGCCACCATACAGCTGTTGATCATAATACCTAGATCTCTCTTAAGCTAAAGAAATTGGTTGTATGAGCCTTGCTTTCATAATAATGTGGTAGCGTGGATTGATAACACGCACAAATGAATGAATAAAATGTTTACTCTTTACGATTCAAAATTATCATGTCGGCAACATTTGCTATCACCTATAAGATAGAAAGCTGCCAGCGCCCATGAGGGCGCCATGTGAAAGTAGCTGGCGCCCCAAATTAAACTCCGCCACGAGACAAGAAGTGACTTTAAACGTGTCGCAACCTTTGATGGGCGAGTTAGATTCAGTCGAGTCTGATAAACTGCCCCCAGAGTCCCACGAGGTGAGAAGCGACTTTAAACGTGTCGCAACCTCTGATGGGCGAGTTAGATTCAGCCGAGTCTGATAAACTGCCCCCAGAGTCCCATGAGGTGATAAGCGACTTAAAACGTGTCGCAACCTCTGATGGGCGAGTTAGATTCAACCGAGTCTAATAAACTGCCCCCAGAGTCCCGCGAGGTGAGAAGGGACTTTAAACGTGTCGCAACCTCTGATGGGCGAGTTAAATTCAGCCGAGTCTGATAAACTGCCCCCAGAATCCCACGAGGTGAGAAGCGACTTAAAACGGGTCGCAACCTCTGATGGGCGAGTTAGATTCAACCGAGTCTAATAAACTGCCCCCAGAGTCCCGCGAGGTGAGAAGCGACTTTAAACGGGTCGCAACCTCTGATGGGCGAGTTAAATTCAGCCGAGTCTGATAAACTGCCCCCAGAATCCCACGAGGTGAGAAGCGACTTAAAACGTGTCGCAACCTCTGATGGGCGAGTTAGATTCAACCGAGTCTAATAAACTGCCCCCAGAGTCCCGCGAGGTGAGAAGCGACTTTAAACGTGTCGCAACCTCTGATGGGCGAGTTAAATTCAGCCGAGTCTGATAAACTGCCCCCAGAATCCCACGAGGTGAGAAGCGACTTAAAACGTGTCGCAACCTCTGATGGGCGAGTTAGATTCAGCCGAGTCTAATAAACTGCCCCTAGAGTCCTGCGAGGTGAGAAGCGACTTTAAACGTGTCGCAACCTCTGATGGACGAGTTAAACTCAGCCGAGTCTGATAAACTGCCCCCAGAGTCCCACGAGGTGAGAAGCGACTTAAAACGTGTCGCAACCTCTGATGGGCGAGCTAGATTCAGCCGAGTCTGATAAACTGCCCCCAGAGTCCCACGAGGTGAGAAGCGACTTTAAACGTGTCGCAACCTCAGATGGGCGAGTTAGATTCAGCTGAGTCTGATAAACTGCCCGCAGAGTCCCGCAAGGTGAGAAGCGACTTTAAACGTGTCGCAACCTCTGATGGGCGAGTTAGATTCAGCCAAGTCCGATAAACTGCCCCCAAAGTCCCGTGAGGGAAGAAGCAACTTTAAACGTGTCGCAACCTCTGATGGGCGACTTAAATTCAGATCGATTCTGGTAAACTGCCCCTGAAATCGACTTTGCCACGGGGCACGAAGCGATACATCGCAATCTCTAATAGACAAATTAGGTTCAGATCCCCTCGACAAACTGCCTCCAGAAAAAGTGAACAAGCCAGTGCCCATGAGGGCGCCTGGCAGAGCGCCATATGAAGAACAGGCCAGCGCCCATGAGGACGCCTGGCAGGGCGCCAAGTGATAAGCCAGCGCCCATGAGGGCGCCTGGCAGGGCGCCATGTGAAGAACAGGCCAGTGCCCATGAGGGCGCCTGGTAGGGCGCCAAGTGACAGGCCAGCGCCCATGAGGGCTCCTGGCAGGGCGCCATGTGAAGAACAGGCCAGCGCCCATGAGGACGCCTGGTAGGGCGCCAAGTGACAGGCCAGCGCCCATGAGGGCTCCTGGCAGGGCGCCAGGTGAAGAACAGGCCAGCGCCCATGAGGGCGCCTGGCAGGGCGCCATGTGAAGAACTGGCCAGCGCCCATGAGGGCGCTTGGCAGGGCGCCAAGTGACAGGCCAGCGCCCATGAGGGCGCCTGGCAGGGCGCTAGGTGAAGAACAGGCCAGCGCCCATGAGGGCGCCTGGCAGGGCGCCAAGTCAAAAAGCAGCCAGCACCCATGAGGGCAAGAACGTGTGCCCGAGGCAATCCAACGCGTGTCAATTATAAACATAAGAAACAAGCCACATAACGATGAAACATAGACGTTTCAAAAAGTAATACAAATATTAGCGGACAATGACATCAAAGTCAACCCCGTCAGGGGTAAAGTGTAATACATCCATTAAGCAAGACACATAACGAAACTCGACAAATCAAAGAGGAATTACAAAATCAAGCAGCGAAGAAATAATCAGGGGGCAACGACATCGAAGTCAACTGTAACATCCCTAATTTTTAAAGACTCGTACTATGATACCTAAGACCGAGTAATTATTTGTGGGAATAATTGGTCGCGTCTCGGGGAGTCATATGTCGAGGAATTTGTCAAGAAATCCTATTCTCCATTAAAGTGTGGCCTATTCATAATTTAAACGAGGAATTGGGGTTGAAGGGAAAATCTGTCTTTTCACATCCCTAATTATTAAAATATAATTATAAAGATTATTATTAATTACGAACCGAAAGAATTGAGGAATTTCGGATCGGAACCAGATTAATCGAGAAAGTTTTTTTACCGAAGAGAATTTTCAGCTCCTAGATTATCATTTTATGGGCCAAGGGCAAAACGGTCTTTTCACCATCATTAAACCCCCCAGCCTATATTCACCAACTGAACTCACCCTCTCACTTGGACATTTCTCCAGCTGAAAGGAAGAAAAACAAAACTGAAAGGTAGAGAGAGAAGAAGGAGGAGGCGTGAGGGAGGAGAAAAAAAGAGAGGAGGATCTCATCCACCATTGTTGCATGTAAGCCTTCTTTGTAACAGCCCAGGTCCAACGCATTGGCCACCCCGGCACTATTACCTCACGGTCATCTCTACCCCCCTTGTAGAATTTTTGCCTTCCGTGGGAATCGAACCTTGCACCTGAGGCATAAGTGCAAGGTTCGATTCCCGCGGAAGGCAAAAATTCTACAAGGGGGGTAGAGAAGACCGTGAGGTAATAGTGCCGGGGTGGCCAATGCGTTGGACCTGGGCTGTTACATTCTTCACACCTTTCTCTCTCATTTTTCATTCCCTTTCCACTGGTACCACCATCTGAAGCTAACTCCCCCTACATTGTACCTTGCCATTTGCGACTCCTTGAAGCTCCAAGTGGTGAAAATGGTAGACTTGTGTGTTGATGGGTTGCATGTTATGTTGTAGATGTTGAAGGTGAAGTACTAGCCTTGCATTTCGAATTTGAAAGGATTTCAGTCATCCTAGTTGCTGTTTCAGTTGCTCTAGTGGTGGAGATTGCCGTTTTGGTAATCGGTTCGAGTTCTAGCGGGGACCGTTCGTGTATTTCCGATTCGGTGAATTTGCTTTCCGGCCCAACTCTCGGACTTCGGTGTAACGGTGAGTTCTACTCACGGATAGCGATATTTTTATGTGTCTTGAAAATATATCGGTTTTGAGTCATAAGGCATTATCCGTTTTCGAAAGATTTTGGAACCGAAAACCGTTTTTGAGAAATATTGCGTTTTTACGGTTTTTATGGAATTGTTGAACAATTTACGATGTTGTGATTAAATTGTTGAAGTAAAATGATTTGTATACTATCTGGAATATTTGGGATTTTCTGAGTTTTAGGAGTGATCGATATTAGAAATCGAAACAGGCGAAAACGGAAAGCGGAATTGAGAAATAGGTGGATTTTTGGAAACAGACACAGGTCGCACGGGCCGTGCTCCCCTGGGCACGGACCGCGCGCCTGCTTCGGGTTGGCTCAGTTGGAAATAAAACGGGACGCCCGGACCGTGCGGCCCTGGGCACGGACCGTGCGCCCCTTTCGGTTTGGATTGTGTGATTCTGGTAAATCACGCACGGGTCGTGCGCCCCTGGGCACGGACCGTGCGTGAGCTTCTGTCACCGATTCCCGATTTCTCGGTCCGGAGCTCCGTTTGATCCCGAACCTTTTCTAATCTCTTTCTCAATCATTTAAAAAGGAATTGCCTTATTGAAAACCTTATTTTGAACTGGTTTGACTCATGATTTTGAAAAAGAGCTTTGAAAGCCCATTTGATCGAAAAACCGAAACCCTAGTACGCGTGTGAGTACACCGACTTATGGACTGACTGAATATATATGTTTATATATGTCAATTGAATATGATTATAATGCCGGAGGTCAAATATATGAATTCCTCAAAACGGATTATAGATCGATATGGATATTGTTTATCCAACTATTATGTGATTGATCCTTTGGTGATCGAAAAGATATAAATTATCTAACTCTCGAGAATTTGATGCGTATTGTCATATGTATCGCGTTGGGTGACGACCCGATAAGTAGCATACTAGGAAGGGAAGTCATGAGCCCTCACCCTAGGCCCTGTATACGTCTTGGCGTGGTCACCGGGATTAGCAAGCGTTGTGCAGCCGGTTTGTGCTAAGGTTAGACACATGGTTCCCGGGATTAGCAATCGTTGTGCAGCCGGATCATGTTAAGGTAAATTCACGATTTGCCGGGATTAGCAATAGTTGTGCAGTCGGCATTTCGATTAATGAATAAGACATTGTCATGTCAGCTTTTGTTGTAACGGTTTAATACTTGAACCGAGTGTCAGTGAGGGGGCAAGGTAGGACTCACTGAGATAATGTTATCTCACCCAATCCATATTTGTTGTTTTTCAGAGAAGCAGGGAAAAAGGAAGACTATTGTGCACGAGTAGTTGGCATACTCCCGGAGGTGCTGAAGACTTAGTCATATTTATCCTTTGTTCTTTGTTGTCCTATTGGTTGTATAAACTTGTATTGGTTATGAGTTATACGAACCGCTTTATGTTTCTGTTTGGTTTTGGACTTGGATATTGTATTCCGTTCGGTATGGAACCGATGAACTTCTATTGTATGAAGTAATGTTATTTCCGATTTTGTGTTTATTTCGGAAAAAGTTTGTATGTCCAATACTTAAACAGGAACTGTGTCCTCTGAATTTCCGCATCTGTGCATCTTCGGTTTCTCTACACGTTAGAAATATATATCGGGGTGTTACATTTGGTATCAGAGCGGTTCGACCTAGTCGGACTTAGGTGATAAGAGTCTTTTACGTCTTCTTAGTCCGATTCTTCTTAGTATGCTATTAGACATTCAGCCTGATCAACTTAATACTTTGTGCATATTTCGCAGAATCATGGCTGGAAGAGGTAGGAGAAACCCACCTGTTGATCCTCATCAAGAATGGATGCAGATTGTCATCGAGACTCAGCAGAAGATGATGAATGACATGATGCTAATGCAACAGCAACAGATGGCCCAAATGGCTCAAATGCAGCAGATGCATCAGATGCCTCAACCACAACCAGCTGAGCCAGTCAATGTGCCAACACCTGAGGATCACAACAGGGTGTATTTCCGGTTTCTGAAGATGAAACCCCCAACCTTCAAAGGAGGATCCGAGGCAATGAAGGCCCATTTCTGGGTAGATGACATGGAGCGGATCTTTGATACTTTGCAATGCAATGAAGAAGAAAATGTAACTTGTGCTGCTAACGCTCTGGACGAGGATGCTCACACCTGGTGGGTTAATGCTCGTAGAATGCTACAAATTCAAGGGACTCCTCTTGAGTGGAATAATTTCAAGGAATTGTTTTTGAGCCATTATTTCCCCGACTCTCAAAGACTTGCCAAACAAATGGAATTTCTGAGTTTGAAACAGGGAGACATGACAGTTGGGGAATATGCTGCAAAATTTGAGAGGTTGTCTCAATTCTATGAATTGGGGACCACCGCTCCTGATGATAAGTGGAAAATGGTGATGTTCAGACAAGGTCTGAGAGGCGATGTGAATCAAGGTCTCAGTTCTTATTCCATGACCACTTATCCTGCTTTGGTTCAACAAGCTCATTCAGCTGAGAGCGATCTTAAAAGAATGTATGCAGAGAGGAAAGATTTCTGGAAGGATAAGAAGAAGGGTAATGAGCCAACTTCTTCAAACTCGAGGTATAGAGGGAATTCAGACAAGGGGAAACGAGTACAGTCAAGAGACTCTGCAGGATATGATAGGTGTCATGTGTGCAAGAAGTTTCATAAAGGTAAATGTCAGGTGGGACCGAACCAATGCTACCTTTGCAAAGAAGTGGGCCATTATGTTAATAATTGCCCGTCGAGGAAAGCTTTCTTAGAGTCTCCTGATGCTCCTAGGCAGACTCGAGTCAACACTTTGGATGCTAAGACCATCAAACCAGTTGATAATCTTATAAGGGGTACAGGTTCTCTCTTTAATCAAACTGTTAATATTCTATATGACTCTGGTGCTACTCATTGCTTTATCTCAGAAGCATGTGCTGAACGGTTAGGATTAACAGTATCTCCTATATCTGAGCCAATAACTATCCTTACTGCTGCAAAGGGTCGTGTGCGAACCCAATCATTGTGCCTTAACTGTCTGCTTACCGTAGGAGGTAGGGATTTTGTTGTTGATTTTATCTGTTTGCCTATGAGGGGAATGGAGATCGTATTGGGAATGAATTGGATGACTTCCAATCACATTACTATTGACTGTTTCAATCGTGCAATTAATTTTCCTTCTGAAGTAGCGGAACATTCACTACCTGTAGATGATGGTGTTATTTCGTTCGCTTCAGCCAGCCAGTTCCTATTCCAAGGTGCGGAAGCTTTTGTTGTTATTTTGTCTGCATCAACTGAAGCTGATTTGGATTTATCGTCTATTCAAGTTGTTAATGAATTCTTAGATGTTTTTCCCGAGGAAGTCTCCTCTTTGCATCCAGAACGAGAGGTAGAATTCTCTATAGATTTGCGCCTGGTGCAGGGCCAATATCTATAGCACCTTACAGGATGTCTCCTCTCGAACTGAAGGAATTGAAGTCCAAACTTGAGGAATTAATTTCCAAGAAGTTTATTCGACCGAGTGCTTCTCCATGGGGTGCTCCGGTATTGCTAGTCAAGAAGAAGGACGGAAGCATGAGATTATGCATAGACTACCGTCAACTGAATAAGATCACTATCAAGAACAAGTATCCATTACCAAGGATAGATGATCTACTTGACCAACTTCGAGGTGCTAAAGTTTTCTCCAAAATTGATCAACGGTCAGGATACCACCAAATAAGGGTAAGAGCCTTAGACATTCCGAAGACCGCTTTTCGTATGAGGTACGGACACTACGAGTTTGTGGTGATGCCCTTCGGATTGACTAACGCTCCGACCGTATTCATGGATTATATGAATAGAGTATTTCATTCCTACCTAGATCAGTTTGTGGTTGTCTTTATTGATGATATCTTGGTTTACTCAAAGTCAGTTGAGGAGCATGCCCAGCATCTCCGCTTTGTCCTAGGAGTACTCCGAGAAAAGAAACTCTATGCTAAACCGTCGAAATGTGACTTTTGGATGTCCGAAGTAAAGTTCTTGGGTCATGTGATTTCCCAGGAGGGGGTTGCAGTTGATCCTAGCAAAGTGGAAGCAGTGTTGAATTGGGAACGACCGACGTCAGTGACTGAGATCAGAAGCTTTCTGAGTTTAGCTGGTTACTATAGAAGATTCATTGAAGGTTTTTCACAATTGGTACTTCCGCTTACTCGATTGACTCGCAAGGGTCAACCGTTTACTTGGGATGCCGATTGTGAAGAGTGTTTCCTTGGATTGAAAGAAAAGTTAACTTCTGCTCTGATCCTAATTCTTCCAGATCCATCATTGGGATTTCAGATTTACAGTGATGCATCTGGGAAGGGTTTAGGATGTGTTCTCATGCAGAATCAACATGTTGTGGCCTATGCATCTAGGCAATTAAAGACTCACGAACGGAATTATCCAACTCATGTCCTGGAGTTGGCGGCTATTGTGTTTGCACTGAAAATTTGGAGACATTACCTTTACGGTTCTTGTTTCGAAGTTTTTAGTGATCACAAGAGCTTGAAGTATCTGTTTGACCAAAAAGAGTTGAATAACAGACAGAGAAGGTGGGCTGAATTTTTGAAGGACTACGACTTCGAATTGAAATATCACCCTGGGAAAGCCAATGTGGTAGCAGATGCTCTGAGCAGGAAGTCTATCCACACGGCAAGGTTAATGGTTCACGAGATGGCTTTGTTGGAGTCATTCAGAGACTTGAAGCTCAAGGTAGCAAGAAAGAAGGACCGCATAGTGTTGCGGCATATTCGGATAGCCAGTGTGTTAAGGGAACAAATCCGTGTAGCTCAAGAAAATGATATGAAGTTACAGTCTCAAAGAGGATCGCCAGATTTTACTGAGGATAGTGATGGCATGATTTGCTATAATGGGAGGATTTGTGTTCCCGATGATGATGATATCAAAAGGCAAGTATTGGAAGAAGCTCATAGGAGTCAGTACTTTGTACATCCGGGATCCACCAAGATGTACCGAGACTTGAAGTTAATGTATTGGTGGCCTGGGATGAAGGCCGAGGTTGCAGAATTTGTTTCTCGGTGCTTAACTTGTCAGAAGGTTAAGGCGGAACACCGAAGACCGGGCGGTCAGTTGCAACCGCTAGATGTGCCAGTTTGGAAGTGGGAAGATATCTCAATGGACTTTGTTATGGGTTTGCCGAGGTCACAGGCCGGCAATGATTCTATTTGGGTAGTAGTGGACCGATTAACTAAATCCGCTCACTTTATTCCCGTTCGCTCGACTTATAAACTCACCAAGTTAACAGATGAATATGTAAAGAACATTATCAGACTGCATGGGGTTCCAACGAGCATCGTGTCAGACCGAGATCCCAAGTTTACTTCCAGATTCTGGAGAGCACTGAATGAAGCTTTGGGAACGAGGGTGCTGGTTAGCACTGCTTATCATCCTCAGACTGATGGTCAGACTGAGAGGACTATTCAGACTCTTGAGGACATGCTTCGGGCTTGTGTGCTCGATAGCGGGAGAAAATGGGAGAATCATCTTCCATTAGTAGAATTCTCCTACAACAACAGTTACCACTCTAGCATTGGAATGGCACCGTTTGAAGCACTTTATGGTAGGAAGTGTAGAACTCCGTTATGTTGGTGGGAGATTGGTGAAGATAAGTTTTTGGGACCCGATATGGTTCGCGAGACTACAGAGAAGATCAAGTTAATTCGAGAAAGGATGAAGGTTGCTCAGAGTCGACAAAAGAGCTATGCCGACAACCGAAGGAGACCGTTGGAATTTGAGGTTGGTGATCATGTGTTCTTGAAAGTTTCTCCAACCATAGGCACCGGGAGAGCTTTGCGAGCGAAGAAGCTCAGTCCTCGATATGTTGGACCTTTCCAAATCATCGAGCGGATTGGGCCAGTTGCCTATCGCCTCGCATTGTCTCCGGCCCTATCAAATCTCCATGATGTGTTCCACGTGTCTCAGTTGAGGAAGTATGTACCCGATCTGCATCAACAGTTGAGTGTTGATACGATTGACCTTCGACCGGATTTGTCATTTCAACCTTATCCTAGTCATATCTTGGAACGTGGTGTGAAGACTCTGCGTTCAAGGACCATTCCGATTGTCAAAGTAGTCTGGGATGGTTTTCCAGCCGAAGAGGCTACTTGGGAACTGGAAGAAGACATGTAAACTCGATATCCATATCTCTTTCAGTAAGGTACGTCTTGTCAATTTTGAGGACAAAATTTTTAAAAGTTTAGGTGATTGTAACATCCCTAATTTTTAAAGACTCGTACTATGATACCTAAGACCGAGTAATTATTTGTGGGAATAATTGGTCGCGTCTCGGGGAGTCATATGTCGAGGAATTTGTCAAGAAATCCTATTCTCCATTAAAGTGTGGCCTATTCATAATTTAAACGAGGAATTGGGGTTGAAGGGAAAATCTGTCTTTTCACATCCCTAATTATTAAAATATAATTATAAAGATTATTATTAATTACGAACCGAAAGAATTGAGGAATTTCGGATCGGAACCAGATTAATCGAGAAAGTTTTTTTACCGAAGAGAATTTTCAGCTCCTAGATTATCATTTTATGGGCCAAGGGCAAAACGGTCTTTTCACCATCATTAAACCCCCCAGCCTATATTCACCAACTGAACTCACCCTCTCACTTGGACATTTCTCCAGCTGAAAGGTAGAAAAACAAAACTGAAAGGTAGAGAGAGAAGAAGGAGGAGGCGTGAGGGAGGAGAAGAAAAGAGAGAAAGATCTCATCCACCATTGTTGCATGTAAGCCTTCTTCACACCTTTCTCTCTCATTTTTCATTCTCTTTCCACTGGTACCACCATCTGAATCTAACTCCCCCTACATTGTACCTTGCCATTTGCGACTCCTTGAAGCCCCAAGTGGTGAAAATGGTAGACTTGTGTGTTGATGGGTTGCATGTTATGTTGTAGATGTTGAAGGTGAAGTACTAGCCTTGCATTTCGAATTTGGAAGGATTTCAGTCATCCTAGTTGCTGTTTCAGTTGCTCTAGTGGTGGAGATTGCCGTTTTGGAAATCGGTTCGAGTTCTAGCGGGGACCGTTCGTGTATTTCCGATTCGGTGAATTCGCTTTTCGGCCCAACTCTCGGACTTCGGTGTAACGGTGAGTTCTACTCACGGATAGGGATATTTTTATGTGTCTTGAAAATATTTCGGTTTTGAGTCATAAGGCATTATCCGTTTTCGAAAGATTTTGGAACCGAAAACCGTTTTTGAGAAATATTGTGTTTTTACGGTTTTTATGGAATTGTTGAACAATTTATGAAGTTGTGATTAAATTGTTGAAGTAAAATGATTTGTATACTATCTGGAATATTTGGGATTTTCTGAGTTTCAGGAGTGATCGATATTAGAAATCAATTCGGGAGAAAATGGAAAGCGGTATTGAGAAATAGGTGGATTTTTGGAAACAGACACAGGTCGCACGGACCGTGCTCCCCTGGGCACGGACCGCGCGCCTGCTTCGGGTTGGCTCAGTTGGAAATAAAACGGGATGCCCGGACCGTGCGCCCCTGGGCACGGACCGTGCGCCCCTTTCGGTTTGGATTGTGTGATTCTGGTAAATCACGCACGGGTCGTGCGCCCCTGGGCACGGACCGTGCGTGAGCTTCTGTCACCGATTCCCGATTTCTCGGTCCGGAGCTCCGTTTGATCCCGAACCTTTTCTAATCTCTTTCTCAATCATTTAAAAAGGAATTGCCTTATTGAAAACCTTATTTTGAACTGGTTTGACTCATGATTTTGAAAAAGAGCTTTGAAAGCCCATTTGATCGAAAAACCGAAACCCTAGTACGCGTGTGAGTACACCGACTTATGGACTGACTGAATATATATGTTTATATATGTCAATTGAATATGATTATAATGCCGGAGGTCAAATATATGAATTCCTCAAAACGGATTATAGATCGATATGGATATTGTTTATCCAACTATTATGTGATTGATCCTTTGGTGATCGAAAAGATATAAATTATCTAACTCTCGAGAATTTGATTCGTATTGTCATATGTATCGCGTTGGGTGACGACCCGACAAGTAGCATACTAGGAAGGGAAGTCATGAGCCCTCACCCTAGGCCCTGTATACGTCTTGGCGTGGTCATTTCGTGGGTTACCGGGATTAGCAAGCGTTGTGCAGCCGGTTTGTGCTAAGGTTAGACACATGGTTCCCGAGATTAGCAATCGTTGTGCAGCCGGATCATGTTAAGTTTAATTCACGATTTGCCGGGATTAGCAATAGTTGTGCAGTCGGCATTTCGATTAATGAATAAGACATTGTCATGTCAGCTTTTGTTGTAACGGTTTAATACTTGAACCGAGTGTCAGTGAGGGGGCACGGTAGGACTCACTGAGATAATGTTATCTCACCCAATCCATATTTGTTGTTTTTCAGAGAAGCAGGGAAAAAGGAAGACTATTGTGCACGAGTAGTTGGCATACTCCCGGAGGTGCTGAAGACTTAGTCATATTTATCCTTTGTTCTTTGTTGTCCTATTGGTTGTATAAACTTGTATTGGTTATGAGTTATACGAACCGCTTTATGTTTCTGTTTGGTTTTGGACTTGGATATTGTATTCCGTTCGGTATGGAACCGATGAACTTCTATTGTATGAAGTAATGTTATTTCCGATTTTGTGTTTATTTCAGAAAAAGTTTGTATGTCCAATACTTAAACAGGAACTGTGTCCTCTGAGTTTCCGCATCTGTGCATCTTCGGTTTCTCTACACGTTAGAAATACCGGGGTGTTACATCAACCCCGTTGGAGTGGTATTTGACGATCCTCCCATCTCGAACATCATGATCAAATCGAAGGACGCTCGACTCGAGAATGGCTTGCGGATACAAACACTGAACATGACTGATCGCCTTATCGTAGGCAGCATAAGAAAAGTCTATAGCCTGCCCGGCCACCACCTGCACTTTGGCCTCGGCCTCCTCCTTCAGTTTCTTCATACCTTCCAGTTCAGATTGAAGCTCCTCCACCCTCCTCTTGTACTCATCCCTCTCAGCAGTGACCTCCGCCTTGTCTGCCTGGTAGTGACGAGCGGCCTCTTTGGCCCGGCGAGCGGATTCCAAAGCTTCGCGAAGATCTTCTTGGAGTCGATTCTTATCCAACGCAAGCTGATCCCTCTCCTCGATCAACCCTACATAAAGGAAAAAACAACACAACATGGATCAAGAAGCCAAATTACAGATATGTCAAAAACTTAAAGAAATAAATCAAGAGAATCACCTGAATGAGGTCCGCTTCCCCTCCCAGCTCCCCACTTTGCGTGCAGACTCTCCCCAGCCTTGACCATACGCATGGCAAGTTCGAAAGGGTGCTCCCAGAGGTGGTCACGCTCTTGCGCAGTAAAGCTAATTTCCCCCCTCCTCTGTGTCCTCAGGGGAGGGGCGCCTGGCAGGGAAAGAACCATCAGCAGGAGGAGAGCGCTGGACACGACTTTTCTTGCGCTTGGAATGGCTTTGGCCCCCCAGGTTGGTAGAACCAATTGGCGCCCCAGAGAGATCTTTGGCAGCCCGACTTGGCGCCCCCAGGCTCAGACGAGGTCCCATGGAGGGACGGACAGGAGCTGACGCTGCAGGAACCGGACTACTCGCCTCATCAGCTTCGAAACCTAGAGGTTTCTTCCTCCCGGCCCAAGAGGCCAATTCATCAAAAGAGAGTGGAGCGGCCATCTTATCTGCAAAACAACAATGAAACAAATCAGCAACAGAAGCAAAGTGATAAATGGAGAAAATAAAGGCACACCAAACCAAATAAGCGACCTAAGAGCTCAACAGCCTCGGGAATCGTTGAGGCCTTGGATAGTTCGCCACACAAAATTTTTTGAGGCATAGTGGACAAGCGGCTGACGATCCTCCTAAGCATATTCAAAGTCCTCAGCTGGGAAACTGATAACTCAGACGAGAGGACGCGATAAGACGGAGAGGTGCGATCAGCATCGGCATTACACCACCCGAAATGAAACTTATCTCGGATGAAACACCCTTGTTCATCAAAAAAGCACATGCTATCAACAGTCTTCGGACTAGAGGGGACGAGGTAAAAATACTTAAATTTCCAGTCATGCTGATTGTCCGAATACACCTGAAAGAAAGCACAGCTGGGCCGACATTTCAAGTGTACGAACTCGTAACGAGTGATGCCGCCGGAAGACTCTCGACGACGCTGCACCTCGAAAATAGTCAAGAAGACCCTCAAGTTGCACTTCCTTTGTAGGACTCTCATCACCAGTTCGAAGCACTTCACGAAGCACCATGAGTTAGGGTGGAGGTGAGATGGAGCTATCTGGAAGTGGTTTAAGACTTCCAGTTGAAACGGCGTGAAGATGGGAGAAACCCGCACCTTATAGATCACGCTATGAAACATCATGAATTTCCGGCCATCAAGAACCCTGCACACTTTATCATTGGGGTCGACCGCCTCAACCCGCCAGTCGCCTCCCACTAAGTCTTGCAGGTAGCGGGGGGGCTCTTTCCCTGGAAGGTAGAAACTTCTGGTGGAGCGAACAGTACGAGCAACCCAGTCATAATTTAAACCACCAATCTCCTCCACTTCGTGCTCAAGGGTAAGTCATCATCAGAAGAGGTAACGATAAAACCAGGGACGCCCGCGCCCTCCGAGGGCAAGATATCGTCATCTACCGCTGATGCCTCTCCCTCCACAAGCTACCTCGCAGTAGGGACGGGACCAGGGTACCCCCCGTTCACCCGGGCTGTCTCCTTCATCCTTGCCATCTCTCAACCTGCAGGACAGGGGGCAGAACAAATAGTTACGAGACAAACAACAAAAACTTGTAGACAACCCCCTCTCCTGAGGATGGAGACTTCCACAAAACCAGACATTCTCGAAAACAAGAAAGCTAGGAATAAAAGCTGAGGGTCAGCCCGAATTACCTTAGTAAGTGAGAAGCGGCGAAGGTTGCGAAAATGTTGAACAAACTCTGGTGAGAACAGAAGGATCAATATCCCTTGGTGCTAAGCAAGTCTTGAAATATCATAGAAAAGAAAACAGGCTAAGAAACAGGACAAGCAAAACAAAAAAGTAGAGTGCCAAGCACACATCCACACAAGCCGGCGCACTAGAGAGCGCCTGGCAGACAAAGCACCCATGAGGACGCCTGGCAAAAAAGCGCCAAGGATAAAGGGCCAAGCAGGCAGCGCCCATGAGGGCGCCCTGCAGGGCACCAAACCAGCCACAGGCAACAACACCAAGGAGGGCGTGCCAAGAGGGCGCCGGATCCCCTTCATCAAAAACTGGCGCAGGCAGTGCCCCAGGGCGCCCAAGAGGGCGCCGGATCCCCTTCATCAAAAACTGGCGTAGACAGTTCCCCAGGGCGCCCAAGAGGGCGCCGGGTCCCCTTCATCAAAAACTGGCGCAGGAAGTGCTCCAGGGCGCCCAAGAGGGTGCCGGATCCCCCTTTTGCGAAACCCCCTGCGCAGCGCAACAAGGCGCCCACGGCGCCCATGAGGGCGCCAGATCCTGCCCCAAGAGGCAGCAACCCGACTAGCGCAACAAGGCGCCCACGGCGCCCATGAGGGTGCCAGATCCTGCGCTAAGAGGCAGCAACCGGATCAACCAGTCAAGGCTCCCATGAGGGCGCCAGATCCTGCTCCAAGAGGCGGCCTCCATGACACCATGGCAAAGCGCCCAAGGCGCCCATGAGGGCTCCATCAACAACACAAAAGAAAGCAGAAATCAACACTTACCAACAAGAAGAGACGTCGAAGCGAGCGAACCCTACCTCCCTTCTCCTCTTCAAGTAGGCGCTCCAAGACAGCTTGATCCTTGCTTCTCCACAAAATTTCCAGTCTGGACCACAAAACAAAGACCCACCTATCTATAGAAGATAGTCAGGACGGCGGCCCGCACAACTTCACAAACCTGAAAAATCCTTCAAGCCAAGACCATCCTCCGGAATAATCTTAGCTTGGGGGGCAACTGTTCTGGAGTCAACCAGGGGGTCCCATTAGAAAAACCAGGAGGTGCATCTAGCAAGTGATATGGATCAGCCCAACCGATTCAGCCCATATCCACCTCATGCAAGCCCAATATGCTTGGACGCTCAAGATCGACTCTACCCATCCAACGATCCACGAGAGGGCACGATTTCCTATAAATACATGCAAACTTTGCCCTAAAAAAGGTTCAATCTCTAATCCCTAGTACCTTCACTCATATACTCTCTATACTGACTTGAGCGTCGGAGTGGCTTTGCAGGTACTCCCCCCCCGGGCGATCACTGACCCCCTACTGGGACATCAAGAGACCTACCAACAGCAGCCTACCAAAATACTGCTAGGTACAGAACAATAACTGAATTATCAAGTTTTATGGGAAAATGCATTAGAATGTGCAAGAGATTTAGATGATATATTTATTGTAGATATTTTTGTTAAGACCCATACAACTGATAGATGTGATTATTGGTATTCTTGGTGTCTCTGTTTTCTACGTTTTGTTGGATTAATAGAGATCATGTCTTCTTTTAGAGCAAGAAAATTTTGATTTCCTATAAGATAGAAATGAGATCACTTATTGACATGTTTTAAGTGATTGAATCCAACTGTCTTTTAGATTTAAAGTTGACATGGATAATTATCATATATGAGAATTTTGTTCTGGATATATGTAATATACATATTTTTGAGATCACTTACTAATATGAGACATTATTAACGTACTTGTGAAATTTTATAAATATTTATGGAAATGTAGTCGCTTAGAAATCATCTAAGTAGACCTGTATGCATAAGTATGTTATGGAAGTGATGTGGCTTAGAAACTATCTAAGTATTTATATATAATTATATACAGAGGAATCACAGGCTATGTTACTATATATAGTGAATATCCATTGTATTTTAATAATACTATGATGATGGCCGAGTTTGATTTACATGAGAATAAATCTAAAAGTGGATTTATTTAGTTTTTCACCATGGATGGTTGTCGCTTAGAAATCCTCTAAGTAGACTTGGATAATTACTGTCGTGACCGTGATCCCGACGTAGACAGCTCAAAAATTGATAATTTTAGGAGTCGCCACCCAATTTATTTAATAGGAAAAATTGAGAAAAACCTAACTAGAAGCTATTGGTCTTCGTATACCAGATTGAGTTCGGGAGTCGATTATGCATAGGGAAGGGCGGAAACTTAATCCCACTGCACCCCTAGTACATCTGTCATAAGACAGTTACCCTAAATCCGATTGTGCAAATAAATTACGAGTTATTTGTTCACCCCAAAATTAAGTAAAAAAGAATTATTTAGAAATAAATAGAATAGGGACCGATTTAAGAAAATTTAATTTTGACTTGACGGGGAAGCCCCGCTCCTACGTATCCTCGGGTGCAATGAGGAACTCAAGAGTCACGTAGTTCTTTCTTGGAAAATTTTGTTGGTTGGTTGATTTTATTTTTTAAAGGGGTTTAAGATCACCAAGCTGTACAACTCAGGCGTCTTAAACCAGGATTTGCGATGTTGACAAGATGTACATCTCAATCAAGCTCATTTTTTAGTTTTTTTGAAAATAGGTGTTAAAGGAAAAAAATGATTATTTATTGAAAAAAATTAATTTAGCTTGACGGGGAAGCCCCGCTCCTACATATCTCCGAAGCGGAGAATCAAATGCTACGTAGTTCTTCCTGGGAAAAAAGTTTGTTTGTTTTGTTAATTTTAATTTTTGAAAGGGGTTTAAGATTAAAGCCGTACGGCTAAAGTCTCTCAAACCGGGATTGACAAGATGTACACCTCAGCCAAACCCATTTTTATTATATTTTTTTTTGAAAAAAGCGAAAAGAGAAAAAAGGTATTTTGAAGAGAACTAGCATTTATTTTTCATTTTAGAAATAATAATAATCATAATAATAATAGTAGTAGTAATAATAATAATAATAATAATAATAATAATAATAATAATAATAATAATAATAAGTAATAACAACAATAATAGGAAATAAATAAATCACAGAAACAAGGAAATGGGGGGGGGGTGCAAAACCGAAATGAACGGGTGTAAACAATAGTTGTATTTCAAAAAACGTGGGGGGTTGACGCGGTGAAATAGGGGGGTGTAAACAGCAGGCTCATAAAAAGCGTATGGGGTTGTAACAGTAAAATAGGGGAGGTGCAGACAGCGACCAGGATTAGTTGGTCCGTTTTTTTATTAAAAGAAATGGGCTTCTGAGGGGGTGGTGCTAATGAGGGGGTGTGAATAGTCATCTGAACAAAGAAAGAAATTAAAATAACATAGCCCAAACCTACTATGAAGCAATTGTACTTTTCAGTAACCCTAATTCTTTCCCATTCCATTCTCAGCGCCGCTTCAACACAAAAAGGAGAGAGGAAAAAAAACTTCACGCAGAAAAATGGAGGAAAAGGAAAAACAAGGAGAGGGAGAGAGAAGGGTCGCCGGAGAGAGAGAGAAGAACCAAATAGAGGGATGCCATGAGAGGGAGTGTTGTGTGGTGGTGAGCCGGAGTGTTGTGCAGTGGTGAGCACGAGCAGCGACGGTGGTGCGAGCACGAACGACGGCGGTGTAAGGAGATGGTGATAGGCGAGACTCGTGGCGTTGGTGCGCCAATGCGGTGGTGTATGGTGGTGTTGCGATGGTGAGGGGTGCTATTAGGGTGGTTCACGGTCTGGTTGGGGTTTGGGATGGGGGTGGTGGTTCAGTGGTATTTGGCCACGGTTTGGTGATGTGGTGAGGGGAGGAGAAATCGTGGAGGTGAGAGAGAGTAGGGTAGGCCGAGAGGGATGATGATGATGTATGGTGGAGATGATGGTTGTAGGGGGTTTCTGTGGTGGTGCACGGTGGTGGTGCACGGCAGCGACCACCACAGATGGTGGTCGGAGACGGGGTAGTTCAGTAGCCTCTCCTCTCCCCCTTTCCTTTTTCTGATTTTTTTATTTCTGTCCCTGTTTTGTTTCTGTTTGTTTCGTTTCTTTCTCTCTGTTACAGTGCTCTCCCCCTTCATTGATTCTGTTTTGAGTTTTTATAGAGCCAACTAGCATATTGAGACAAATTGGTTGTTGTGCTTTTGCAGGAAAAATCAGAGTAGTGGAGCAGCAACACTGATGCAAGGCTGTCTTTGTTGGAGCAAAAGAGGAAAAGGTAGGGAGCATGAAGAAAGGAGGACTTGGCTTGAGGCTGAAAATAGCAATAGTACCAACACCACAACAACACCATGCTGCACATGTCTCTCTATTATTTTTTTGAAAATTTGTAATTGTACTTTTCTATTTTTTTGTAATTTTTAATGTGTAAAAAATAAAAATAAAAATAATTAATAATAATTTTTAATTCCAAAACAGATTTTTTTTCATAAATTTTTACTTAAAAAAAAATTCTACTAATGATAAAAATGTAAAAAATCAACAATAAGCCCAAAATGACACACAAAATCAATTAAAATCTCAAAAATGCATAAAAACGTTATTTTTTGGAATTTTCGCGAAAAAAGACAAAAATGCCGGTTAAAATTGGGTGTTCACAGTTGCCCCTATGTGCTTATTCTCTTATGACATAATACCGAAAATCAAGTTTTGTTGTATTATCAAAGTAAGAAATAAGTACAGATATGAACCTCAATTTTAACCGGTGTCATATGTGAACGCGGTGCGATGAAAAGGTTGAATCGATACCAATAAATAAAGAAGAGTGAAATGCCAGGGCAGGACCAGTAGCATGAGAGAAAGAAGAGACTGCCATGCTAAAGCAGGATCGATAGCATGCAGATAGAGGAAAATGCCAGGGCGGGACCGTTAGCATGAAAATAAAACAGTGTCAGAGCTGAATCGGTAGCACGAAATTTAGAGACAAATGCCAGGGCTGAACCGATAGCATGAAAAACAAGTGCCAGAGCTAAATCGGTAGCACAAAATTTAGAAACAAATGCCAGGGCTGAACCGATAGCATGAAAAAACAAGTGCCAGAGCTGAATCGGTAGCACTAACTTTAAAGACAATGCCAGGGCTGAACCGATAGCATAAAAAGAATAAGACAATCGTAACCGATAGCATGAAAGAATAAGTACAATGCCAGGGCGTAACCAATAGCATGCAGTGCCAGGGCGAAACTGATAGCACAAAACTAAAAATGCGATGCCAGGGCGGAACCAATAGCATGCAGTGCCAGGGCGTAACCGATAGCACAAAGCTAAAAGGCGATGCCAGGGCGTAACCGATAGCATGCAGTGCCAGGGCGTAATCGATAGCACAAAACTAAAAGGCGATGCCAGGGCGTAACTGATAGCATGCAGTGTCAGGGCGTAACCGATAGCACAAAATTAAAAATGCGATGCCAGGGCGTAACCAATAGCACGCAGTGCCAGGGCGTAACCGATAGCACAAAATTAAAAATGCGATGCCAGGGCGTAACCGATAGCATGCAGTGCCAGGGCGTAACCGATAGCACAAAACTAAAATGACAGTACCAGGGCTGAACCGTAGTACAAAATCAAAATGACCAGTGCCAGGGCTAAACCGTAGCATGGAAGGGAAATTAAATGCAATGCATGCCTTGCTTTGAATGACTCTATTTTTTATTATTATTACTTTTTTCACAAAGAGACTAGAAAAACACATGCTTCTTGGTCATGAAGCGGAATGCATGGTTTGATATGAATTGCATGCATGTTATGACATGAAATGTATGCATGCTATGACATGAAATGTAAGAGTTATGCATGCGCATAGAGATGGACATGTTCTAAAGGTTATATTTGCCGAGAATATGTTTTCATGCATGTTTTATTTGAAACCAATCAAGCTTGTCCTCGGTTGGAAACTTATCATTATCTTTGCCTTGCCAGATCTCTTTTCTTTTACGATCCTCATCCTCCAAAGCATGACATATTCCAGTTTGACCCTTTCTCACAGATTGTCGTTAGCGCTCTAAATCATATCAATGATTCCAAGTTGACTATTTTTGAAGCATTACCTAATGAGTATGCATAGATTCACGGGCATTAACAAGCTGGGCTTTTTTGTGTTTCTGGATTGTTTGTTTTGGGTTTTCGAAGGTTTGGAAGTGAATACTGTTTTACAAAGGGGAAGACGAAGAGAAACTGAGATGGTTGGGAAAAGGAATTAGGCTTGCCTCAAGGTTAATCTTTTTGAGCATTTCTATTTACTTGAGGCAACCTACTTGGTAGAAATTGGTAAGATGTTTCACACAAAAGGAAAGACTACTTGGTGTAAGCAACCAAAGTTGGACTTATGAAGGGTTTTGCAAAAGATTTGCCCCAGTATTGGTAAAAAGCATTGCCCTAAGAAGAGACTACACAGGTGTGGCAAACATAGTTTGAATGGTGTAAGGTCTTGCAACATTTTTGCCTCAGTTTACTGAAAAGACATTGCCCCAAGAGAAGATTACACTGGTGTAGCAAGCGAAGTTGGACTCATTAAAGGGTCATACAAAACTTTTGCCCCAAAATTGGTGTACGGTATTGCTCCTGGGATGAGACTATACTAGCATAGCACGTAAAGTTTGACTCATGAACGTCTTGCCAAATGCTTTCCCCAGTGTTGGTGAAAGGCATTGCCCTGAGAGAAGACTAAGTTGGTATTGCAAGAAAGGTTCAATTCATGAAGGGTTGTGCAAAAATTTTGTTGCCTCAGTGTGAGATTTATTGAGACTCCCAAGCTTATCTCAAACCAAAAATTGCCCCAATGTGTCATTCTGTTTGACTCGAAAGGAAAAGATTATGCTAGTGAATGAACATGTCAAACATAAACTTCTCAAATGTAGCCTGATTCCCCTTTTGTGCCCTAAATTTTGTCTAGACTGCCCTTGCAGGTTTTCAGTCTAGCGGGCTTTGATTCAATTTTTTTAAGACCCTAATTTTTGCCTAGACCGCCCTTTCGGGTTTTCGATCTAGCGATATTTGATTGACCCTAATTTTTGCCTAGACCGCCCTTTCGGGTTTTCGATCTTGAGGGTCTCATTCTTTCTTTTTTTCACTTTGTTATTGTTCATTTTTTTAGAGCAAAGAATAGTTAGAAGAAAATAAATGATTTATCTCCAAATTAACATTATGAAATTGAAAATAATCATTCATCTTTCAGAGTGGACCTTTAGAAGCTTGTAATGTGGCTATGGGTTATAAGGTTAAGAAAAATGGGGTTAGAAGGCTCAAGAAATTATTTTATGGGTTATAGGTTAAGACAAAAGGGTTAGAAGGCTCAAGAGATTATTTTATGGGTTATAGGTTAAGACAAAAGGGTTAGAAGGCTCAAGAACCTCTTTCATGGGTTATGGGTTAAGACAAAAGGGTTAGAAGGCTCAAGAACCTCTTTCATGGATTATGGGTTAAGAAAAAAAGGATTTGGAGGCTCAAAAAAATGATTTATGGGTTAAAAGGATCAATGATCTTTAGTGCATTCAATTTCCTATGGGGCTCCGAAACATCACATTTTTCTTGTCAAACCCATTCGTTCTCCTTCTTACATGATTCTGATTTTTTCGCTTCTCTACTTTTTCACTTTTTTTTTCCCTTCATTTTTCACTTCTTTCTAATTTAGCATAGTTGATTTCATCCTTCACCTCTTCTTCATTTACGACTCTCATTCTCTCTCTTTTATGCCCTAATTTTTGCCAAGACTACCTATACATGTTTTCAGTCTTGCGGGCTTCTTTTTTCTTTTATCTCATTGTACCTTTGGAAATCTAAATGCACTAAATTTCACTGCAAGGTCGATCCTTGTCCAGGGTTTAATGAAAGGAAATTACAGGCTCGAAAGGGACAGTAAAGGTTCGTTTTTGGGATAGAGAAACCTGGCCACTTTTCATTTCAAGTCATGATTCCACATTTTCAAAATTTTAATTTCGAAATAACATTCACTCCTTTACACATTCTTTGCTCTTTATTTCTTTTGCTTCTTTTTTTGTCTCTTTTCTTTGCCTCTTTTTTTGGGGGAAATGGACCTTCAAAATCCGATATTCATTCACTGGTTCATCCTCGAATGACACACACAAAAGGGCTTTGAGAATTATCACATGAGGCAATCAATGGATTGGGGACCAAATCTTAAGGGATAATGGGGTGTAAGGAATGGGAAAGGGCTTTTAAGTCCATGCAAATTCATTAGTATAAAGCTTCAACAAAGCCAACTTGACTTTACACAACATGATTACAAAGTGCTAATGACAATCATATTTTTTGCTTTGAGCTTTTAGTTCGAGAACTAATTCCCAACCTTATGTCTCTCTTCCCTTTTTGAATGCCCCGTGAAATCCTCCCACTCAGCACACTTCCTTACGCCTCTTTCCCACAAGTCTCAAAAGAATGATCTGATTACATGAGTCAAAGCCTGATTGGTATCCACCTTGATACAAGCACACAAAATTAATCTTTCTCTTGTGAAAAAAAGTGGATGGACACTCAATGACTTTTTAAATTCTATATTTCAAGAAAATTATGACAAATGAAAATGTGTCCAAAGAAAAAAAATGATGTTATGGAGTGCATGAATATATTTTATGTATGCAAACATACATGCTAAGATGCAATTATGCATTTTGTTTTGTGATTTTTTTTATTGTTCTTATGTAAGAAATGCAATGCAATTCTATTTACGCATTTAAGTATGTACAGCATGCAACAATTTTTTTTTAGTATAGACAAAGAAAGATGAAATCTGGAGGATTCTTGTGATGTTATGCTATGAAAGTGCATGAACTTAGAGATATCATGCAGATGTTTATCCTACGATGCCACATTCAATGCGTTTTCCGTAAGAGATACCATGCAAGTTTATTTTTTATTCATGTGAATATATGCAAAGCTTTTTTTTTTTAGAATGAAACATGATCTTTTATGCATGAAATGCAATGTAATGTAATTCCCCTAGTTTTTTTTACCCTTTTTAAGGAAATATGCTATGAGGATTGATGAATGACAATACATTTTGATGCACTTACTCCTAAGATAGGGAGAAATTTTTATTTTCGTACATTTTTGAATTGTTTTTATGCATGAAATGCAATGCAATTTCCTAATTTGTATTTATTTGAAGGAAATATGTCATGCAGCTTGGGGATTAATTATGCGACTTGTTTTATTTATTCATGAAAATACATACAACATGCAAGAACAATTTTTTATGTATGTGCAAAGAAAAAATGAAATGTGGATAATTTTTAGGGTGTTATGCTATGAAAGTGTATGTATTGTTGTTATGCATGCAAGTATTTACCCCAAGAAGCGACAGTCAAAACTCATGCAACTTTGAAAGAGAATAGACCGTGATGAATGATGAATGACAATGTGATTTTCTTTTTATTTACCTATGAGAAAGCAAAAATATATTTTTTTTTCTAGAATTTATTCCATGAAAAATATTAAATGTGGAGGAAATTATACTTTTCAAAGACACTCGATCTAATCCTCAATAAGAAAAGACTATATTTTTTTTGACATAGAATGCCTCTCTATATGCAAACATTTTTTCTTAGAATGCGACATGATACTTTATGGATGAAATGTAATGCGATTTTCCTTTTTTTCCCTCTTCTACAAGGAAATGCTATGAGGATTGACAAATGTATTTTGTTTTATTCACTAATGGAAGGATGCATAACATGCATAGATTTTTATATACAAGCAAAGAAAAAAATGAAATATGGAGAAATTTGTGAAGAATGACGATGCAATGAAACTGCCCACCACATGCAGAAAAATGATTTTTTCTGAAAACTCATGCAAAGGAAAACGCAAATAAATTTATTCTTTTCAATGACATGCGGCATAACGCAAGATGAAGTGCACCATTTTTTATACAACAAATGCGACATGATTTTTTTTATGCTTTTTATGCATGAAATGCAATATGATTTTTATTGATTTTTTTTGCCAGAGAAAAATAAACCGTATGAGAGAAAGAAAAATGATGTACAACCAAGAATAAGGATATGAGATAAAATAGCTCCCTTTGTGGCCTATGACAGGTTGCCCATACTAATGGTTTTTGGACCTTATAGATCTAATGCTTCTTCTACAGTGAACACTCACAAAGGTTGGCTTTTATAACCTATGGATGTTTAAGGTCTCTAGAGTCAAGTACTCTTCTGGAAGATGGACCACAATAGGATGTACATCCAAGATGTGGATATCCGCACAGAAGAATCGTACTCTAGATGAGGAATTCATGGAAGTCACACAGGATGTACATCCAAAATGAGTCACACTCATCCTCATTCTAACTTATGTGTTTTTTGCGGCTCCGATATGAGCTCAACTCTCTGTGTGTGCTCCCGGTGTATGTACAGTGTGTGAAGGGAGCATACGAACCTCAAATCCTAATAAAATATGTAAAGAGAAAAAAATAACTAGAAACAACAACCACACGATAATATCAAGTGTCTTCTACCCTAGGGTTTACATTAAGCACAAAATAAAGATATACGTAAAAAACTAAAGAAATAAATAAAAGTAAAGAGGGGTAAACAAATGCACGTACCTTATAATCTTTTGCACAACCAAATATAACAGGCTTGACTCTCACCTGTCCCCAGCGGAGTCGCCATCTATCGTGACCGTGATCCCGACGTAGACAGCTCAAAAATTGATAATTTTAGGAGTCGCCACCCAATTTATTTAATAGGAAAAATTGAGAAAAACCTAACTAGAAGTTATTGGTCTGCATATACCAGATTGAGTTCGGGAGTCGATTATGCATAGGGAAGGGTGGAAACTTAATCCCACTGCACCCCTAGTAGACCTGTCATAAGACAGTTACCCTAAATCCGATTGTGCAAATAAATTACGAGTTATTTGTTTACCCCAAAATTAAGTAAAAAAGAATTATTTAGAAATAAATAGAATAGGGACCGATTTAAGAAAATTTAATTTTGAGTTGACGGGGAAGCCCCGCTCCTACGTATCCTCGGGTGCAATGAGGAACTCAAGAGTCAAGTAGTTCTTTCTTGGAAAATTTTGTTGGTTGTGATTTTATTTTTTAAAGGGGTTTAAGATCACCAAGCTGTACAACTCAGGCGTCTTAAACCAGGATTTGCGAGGTTGACAAGATGTACATGTCAATCAAGCTCATTTTTTAGTATTTTTGAAGATATGTGTTAAAGGAAAAATGATTATTTATTGAAAAAAATTAATTTAGCTTGACGGGGACGTATCTCCGAAGCGGAGAATCAAAGGCTACGTAGTTCTTCCTGGGAAAAAAGTTTGTTTGTTTTGTTAATTTTAATTTTTGAAAGGGATTTAAGATTAAAGCCGTACGGCTAAAGTCTCTCAAACCGGGATTGACAAGATGTACATCTCAGCCAAACCCATTTTTATTATATTTTTTTTGAAAAAAAGGTATTTTGAAGAGAACTAGCATTTATTTTTCATTATAGAAATAATAATAGTAGTAATAATAATAAAAATGTTCTGTACCTAGCAGGAATTTGGTAGCCTGCTGTTGGTAGGTCTCTTGCTGTCCTGGCAGTAGGTCAGTGAGCGCCCGGGGGGGGGGGGGGGGGGGGTACCTGCAAAGCCACTCCGACGCTCAAGTCAGTATGAGAATAAGCTAGTGAATTTGCAAGGGAATAGTGCGTACCGTATAAATGGCTATGCGAGTCAGTATTTATAGGAAATCGATGCTCGTTGTGGATCGTCGGATTAGTGGAGGCGATCTGAACCCTCCAAACGTACTGGGCTTGTATGTTGCGGATACGGGCTGAATCGGTTAGGCTGATCCATATCCAATTGCTAAACGTACCCCCTGGTTTTGCTAATGGACCTCTTGGTCCAGTCCAGAACAGTTGCCCCCCAAGCTGAGATTATTCCGGAGGATGGTCTTGGCTTGAAGAATTTTCGTTGGTCTACCGGATGTGTGAAGTCGCGCGGGACACTGCCTTTGTCACGACCGTGTTTTATCATTTTCACTCTCTAGAGTAAAAAAGAGAGATTTTTTCTTTGCCATGCGTTACTCTGTTTGTCTCGTCGGGTCGTACAAGATCACTTCGTTGCGACCGTGACTCACACCTCTCTTGGTGTAATCCTTGTGCCAGGCACTAAGTTAGGGTGACATATCCTGATAATGGTGCCCTCCTGGGCGCCTCGTGCCATGGTGTTGAGATATCCTGACGTTGGCGCCCTCCTAGGCGCCTTGTGTCATTGTGTTGAGACATCCTGATGTTGGCGCCCTCGTGGGTGCCTTGCTAGCCGCTCGTTCGTTCCTTAGGGTAGGCGCCCTTCCGGGCGCCTCTGGTGTTGTTCCCTGCGTGGTGTTGTGGATGGTGCCCTCGTGAGCGCCTTGTCATGTTATCTTGGCTTCCGCCTCTTGGAGCAGGATCTGGCGACCTCATGGGCGCCATGGGGGCCTTGTCAAGTTGTCTTGGTTGCCGCCTCTTGGAGCAGGATCTGGCGCGTTGTTGCGTCTGGAGCAGGATCTGGCACCCTCATGGGCGCCGTCGGCGCCTTGTTGCGTCTTGAGCAGGATCTGGCGCCCTCATGGGAGCCGTGTTGCGTTTGGAGCAGGATCTGGCGCCCTCATGGGCGCCATGGGCGCCTTGTTGCGTTTGGAGCAGGATCTGGCGCCCTCATGGGCGTCATGGGCGCCTTGTTGCATTTGGAGCAGGATCTGGCGCCCTCATGGGCGCCATGGGCGCCTCGTCTCGTTGATCTGGCTGGAGCAGGATCTGGCGCCCTCATGGGCGCCATGGGTGTCTTGTCTCGTTGATCTGGCTGGAGCAGGATCTGGCGCCCTCATGGGCGCCATGGGCGCCCTGCCTCTATGTCTTTGATGTTGGCGCCCTCTTGCGAAACATGTTTTGGCGCCCTCTAGGGCGCCTTGGTGCCCTCCTGGATGTGCTTGGTGCCATCCTGCGAAACATGCTTTGGCGCCCTCTAGGGCGCCTTGGTGCCAGCCTGGATGTGCTTGGCGCCATCCTACGAAACATGTTTTGGCGCCCTCTAGGGCGCCTTGGTGCCTTCCTGGATGTGCTTGGTGTTCCTTGCGAAACATGTTTTGGGGCCCTCTAGGGCGCTTTGGTGCTTTCCTGGATGTGCTTGGTGCCATCCTGCGAAACATGTTTTGGCGCCCTCTAGGGCGCCTTGGTGTCAGCCTGGATGTGCTTGGCGCCATCCTGCGAAATATGTTTTGGGGCCCTCTAGGGCGCCTTGGGTGCCTATACATTGGATGTCTCCTCGTAGAGCAGGTTTTGCGAGACAAGGTTTTGGTGCCCTCATGGGTGCCTTTGGCGCCTTGTACACAGTGATGTCTGCCCCCTTGCGAAGGATTTGCTTCCAGACCACCTCCTGCTAGGCGCCCTCATGGGCGCTGGTTCCTTCCTTGCCAGGCGCACTCATGGGCGCTGGTTCCTTCCTTGTCAGGCGCCCTCATGGGCGCTGGTTCCTTGCCAAGTGCTCTCATGGCCGCTGCCTGCTTCTTTGCCAGGCGCCCTCATGGGCGCTGGTTCCTTCCTTGCCAGGCGCCCTCATGGGCGCTGGATCCCTCCTTGCCAGGCGCCCTTATGTGCGCTGGTTCCTTCCTTGTCAGGCGTGCTCATGGGCGCTAGATCCCTACTTGCCAAGCGCCCTCATGGGCGCTGGATCCCTTCTTGCCAGGCGCCCTCATGGGCGCTGGTTCCTTCCTTGTCAGGCGCCCTCATGGGCGCTGGTTCCTTCCTTGCCAGGCGCCCTCTTGGGTGCCAGCTTATGTGGACGTGTGCTTGGCACTTTGCTTTTTTTGTTGCTCAACCTATCTCTTAGCCTGCTTTTCTTCTTAATGAAATTTCAGGGCTTGCTTGCTGCCGAGGGGAATTGCTTCTTCCGTCCTTACCATTATCTGTTTGACATCTCCATGATCTTTTAATTTGATCAAGAGGTTCTAGACGGGAGGATTGTCACATATCACCCCAAGGGGGTTGACTTCGATATCATTGCCCCCTGATATTTATGTTACCTTTTGAAACCTTTATGTTACTGATTTGCCTAGCTTGTTTCTTATGTTTATAATTGGCACGCGTTGGATGGACTCGGGCACACGTTCTTGCCTTGTGCACCTGAATATACAATTTCGTGTCACCTCGTGGCGCAGTGCTGTCTGCCCCCTTGCGAAGGACTTGCTTCCAGACTAACTTTTTGCCAGGCGTTCTCCAACCAGGTGCCCTCGTGTGCGCTGGCTGCTTTTTGACTTGGCGCCCTGCCAGGTGCCCTCATGGGCGCTGGCCTCTTTTTTCATTGACACCCTGCCAGGGGCCCTCTTGGGAGCTGGCTGTTGTCTCGGCGCCCTGCCAGGTGCCCTCATGGGCGCTGGCTGCTGTCTTGGAGCCCTGCCAGGCGCCCTCATGGGCACTGGCCTCTTTTCTCATTGGCGCCCTGCCAAGCGCCCTCATGGGCGCTGGCTGCTTTTTGACTTGGCGCCTTGCCAGGCGCCCTCATGGGCGCTGGCTGCTGTCATGGCGCCCTCCAGGCGCCCTCATGGGCGCTGGCCTCTTTTTTCATTGGCGCCCTGCCAGGCGCCCTCTTGGGCGCTGGCTGTTGTCTTGGCGCCCTGCCAGGCGCCCTCATGGGCGCTGGTTGTTTTTTGACTTATTCTGGAGGCAGTTTGTCAGAGGGGTCTGAATCTAACTTGCCCATCAGAGGTTGTAATATACCGCTTCGTGCCTCGTGGCAAAGTCAAATCCGGGGGGCAGTTTATCAGACTCGGCTGAATCTAACTCGCCCATCGGAGGTTGCGACACATTTAAAGTCGCTTTTCACCTCGCGGGACTCTGGGGGCAGTTTTTCAGACTCGGCTGAATATAACTCGCCCATCAGAGGTTGCGACACGTTTAAAGTCGCTTCTCACCTCGCGGGACTCTGGGGGCAGTTTATCAGACTCGGCTGAATATAACTCGCCCATCAGAGGTTGCGACACGTTTAAAGTCGCTTCTCACCTTGCGGGACTCTGGGGGCAGTTTATCAGACTCGGCTGAATATAACTCGCCCATCAGAGGTTGTGACTCCCCCGTTGATGAGTGAGGGGTAGTTCTGTAGACCCATAGGACATAAGGTAGTTCTTCCGGCCAGCAGCCTTTTGCTTCGTCGAGCCTCCTCTTTAGACCTCTTAAAATTACTCTATTGACTGCTTCTGTACCTAGCAATAATTTGATAGGCTGCTGTTGGTAGGTCTCTTGCTGTCCTGGCAGTGGGTCAGTGAGCGCCCGGGGGGGTACCTGCAAAGCCACTCCGACGCTCAAGTCAGTATGAGAATAAGCTAGTGAATTTGCAAGGGAATAGTGCGTACCGTATAAATGGCTATGCGAGCCGGTATTTATAGGAATTCGATGCTCGTTGTGGATCGTCGGATCAGTGGAGGTGATCTGAACCCTCCAAGCGTACTGGGCTTGTATGTTGCGGATACGGGCCGAATCGGTTCGGCTGATCCATATCCCATTGCTAAACGCACCCCCTGGTTTTGCTAATGGACCTCTTGGTCCAGTCTAGAACAAAAAAAATAAAATAATAAGTAATAACAACAATAATAGGAAATAAATAAATCATAGAAACAAGGAAATGAGGCGTGCAAAACCTAAATGAAGGTGTGTAAACAATAGTTGTATTTCAGAAAACGTGGGGGGTTGACGCGGTGAAATAGGGGGGTGTAAACAGCAGGCTCATAAAAAGCGTATGGGGTTGTACACTACAAGAAAATGTTGAATTTCCGGCGGTTTCGGAGCCGCCGTAAACTTTCCGGCGGATTAGGGGAATTACCGGCGGATTTTATCCGCCTCAAACTTTGCGGCGGATTCCGTGGATTTTGCGGCGGATCTGTTTTCGCCGTGGATTTTGCGGCGGATCCTGTGGATTTTGCGGCGGATTTGAGATTACAAAAATATTTTTTTTTACGAGATTTTAACAATCCACCGGTAAGGTTATTTGCGGCAGATATTTGCCAATTTTGAATTTCACAAAGCCGCCGCAAATCCCCCTAAGTCCGCCGCAAATCCCCTAGGTCCGCCGCAACGCCCATAAATCCGCCGGTAACCACCATTTCCGGCGGATGCTACCTTTTGACGTTTGACTTCGTTTCTCCTATATAAACCCATTCTCCCCTTCTTCGTCTTCACACCTCTACCAAGAAACAGAGACATATGCCACTCTCTTGATATGACACTCTCTTGGGCATTGTCGGCAGCGGCTCCAAGAGAGTGGCGTATGTCTCCATTTCTTTGTAAAGAAACTTCCACCTTTAATTTAATATTCACTATTCACTATTTACTGTCGGGAAGATCTTGACCGTTAATTTAGTGTCGGCAATATCTTGACCGTTAATTAGTGTCGACACTAATCACCATTGACTATTCAATAATCACGCTGCACTATTCACTATTTAATGTCCGGTTCATCTTTTTCTTTAAAAGTAATCCCTTTATAAGCAAAAAACTCCTCCTCGTTATTTCCACCACAAGAGACATCTACACTCATCAAACGCTCGGTATCATCCTCCAACTTAACAACCCGTTCTTGCAGTTCCTCAAACTTTCTATTTAGAGATTCAACCATCTTTTCATACATGCACTTCTCATCCTCCGAAACTTCACTCTCTAATTGGAGGATGAGAAGTGCAAGTATGAAAAGATGGTTGAATCTCTAAATAGAAAGTTTGAGGAACTGCAAGAACGGGTTGTTAAATTGGAGGATGACACCGAGCGTTTGATGAGTGTAGATGTCTCTTGTGGTGGAAATAACCAGGAGGAGTTTTTTTGCTTATAAAGGGGTTACCTTTAACGAAAAAGATGAACCGGACATTAAATAGTGAATAGTGCAGCGTGATTATTGAATAGTCAATGGTGATTAGTGTCGACACTAATTAACGGTCAAGATATTGCCGACACTAAATTAACGGTCAAGATCTTCCCAACAGTAAATAGTGCATATTGAATTTGGTGACCGAATTTTTTTTAAAAAAAAACCGCCGCAAATCCCCCTAAACCGCCGCAAATCCCCCAAATCCCCCTAATCCGCCGCAAATCCCCATTTCCGGCGGCTTTTAAAAATTAAGCGCCATTTTAAATTTTCAAAAGTCCGCCGCAAATCCCCAAAACCGCCGCAAATCCCCGTTACCGGTGGCCTTAAACAAATAAGCGTGCAGTTTGAATTTCAAATTTCCGCCGCAAGTCCCCAAAACCGCCGCAAATCCCCAAACCCGCCGCAAATCCCCATTTGACCGTTTGACTCCGTTTTCCTATATATATCCCTTCCCCACTTCTTATTCTTCACACTTCTATCAATTCTCTCATTCTCTTCTTAAAATTTCTCTCTTACTCTCTCCAAATTCTCTCCTTCCCTACTAAATCTCTTCTTGAAACTCCTCACTTCCTCCCTACGAATTGTCTTCTTCTCTCATTGGCAAATTTATTCGATCCAAGGTATGTTTCTGATATGAGTTAATAGTTTTAGTTTTCAAATTATTTTATAATAATATGAGTTTGTTACTAATTGTGTTTTTGTTTGTTTAGGTATTGTTTGAGCTTTGGTTCCTGTTTTTTCCTCTTTCCTCGAGTTAGGGATACGCTTCAAGTCAGAGCCTTCTCTTCACTACGGTTAGTTATCAAGATAAATTAGTTTTTTCCTCTTTAACAACTTTTGCTCACCGTCAAATTTAGATTTTTTTTTTTAGTCCTTGGTGACCGTAAAAATAATTTATATTGAAAAAACTTATTTATTAAGTTCATTTATAAATTTTATTAACATATATTGTCATATAAAAATTGAAATTTAAAATTAAATTTGCAAATATTATTTATAATGTTTAAATTATTAATATATAACATTATCAAAAAATTAATTGTGATGCTTGTAATTGATAGTTTATTGAAATATCAAAATAAAATGAGTAATATATCAATATATATATATATATATATATATATATCAAAATATGAAGTAATTGATAGTTTATTTGATAGTTTATTTTATTTATATTGTAGTGTAGTACATGGTTCTTGAAATTATGGATCGTAGTTGGATGTATGATCGATTATTTCCTGGAAGATCTGGTGTAAAGCGACGTTTTGTAGAAGGAGTAGAAGAGTTTATTTTTTGTGCTAAGTACATTGATCATGAAGAATTTGGGCGACAAGGCGGTATTAGATGTCCGTGCTTGAAATGTTCCTTTGGAGCTATTAAAAATGAACATGAAGTTAGACTTGATTTGTACAATAATGGGTTTAGGCTAAGTCTCAATTTAATGTTGCTGAGTTGTGCATGGAATATATGACCAAAATGATGTTGGATGCAACCCCCATTAGAGGGCTTTTGCCGCAAATTTATTATGAAGCTAAAAGAGTGGAATTGAAGCTTGGCTTAAAATCTAAAAGGATTGATTGTTGTGTGTCTGGTTGCATGCTCTATTATAACAATGAGTTTGGCATAAATGATGGAGAGTTGTCGGAATGCAAGTTCTGTGGACAGCCACGCTATCGTGTCAGTAGAAGAGGGATGAGCAGAGGCAAAATGGTTCCACAAAAAGCAATGTTCTATCTGCCTCTTATTCCAAGGCTACAGAGGATGTTTACTTCAATGGAGACCGAGGGTAAAATGACGTGGCACCATCAAAATAGATATAATTCTGGTGAATTACGTCACCCATCTGATGGTGAAGCTTGGAAGCATTTTGATCGTGTTCATCCAGATTTTGCCAGTGATCCACGCAATGTTCGGCTTGGTTTGTGCTCTGATGGTTTCACACCATATATTCAAGCCTCGGCAACACCGTATTCATGTTGGCCAGTTATTGTTACCCCATACAACCTTCCTCCAGAAATGTGTATGTCCAAACCATATATGTTTTTAAATTCTATTATTCCAGGGCCAAGTAATCCAACAGCTGGTATTGACATATATTTGCAACCTTTGATTGATGACCTAAAAAGGTTGTGGAATGGTGTTTTAACTTATGATGCGGCACGCAAACAAAATTTTGTGATGAGGGTGGCTTTGATGTGGACCATTAATGACTTTCCTGCCTATGGAATGTTGTCTGAATGGGGGACACATGGTAAGATGGCGTGTCCGATTTGCATGGTTGACACAAAGGCTTTTAGTCTTAAATACGGAGGAAAAACTTCATGGTTTGACTCGCACCGTAGGTTCTTACCTATGGATCACCCATTTAGAAAGCAGAAATATGCGTTCATCAAGGGAAATGTTGAAACAGCTGGACCTCCTCGTAAGTTGACACCAGAGGAAGTTTGGAATAGTGTTAGGGATATCCCTCCTGTGGAAGTCGTAGCGGGTGTTTTTTCTCGTCCAGATGGCTTTGGACAATGGCACAATTGGACAAAAAAAGTATTTTTTGGGAACTTCCCTATTGGAAAGATAATCTATTGAGACACAATCTCGATGTCATGCATATAGAGAAGAATTTTTTTGACAACGTATTTAACACTGTCATGAACGTGAAAGGCAAAACGAAAGACAATGAGAAAGCTAGGAAGGATATAGCTCATTACTGTAGACGAAAGGATTTTTTGTTGGTTGAGCAAGGTACTAGGACTTTGAAACCCAAAGCCAATTTTACTTTATCTACTGAACAAGCGAAAGCAGTTTATCAGTGGATAAAAGAGTTGAAAATGCCAGACGGTTATTCTTCCAATTTATCTAGATGTGCGGATGTGGATAATGGGAGGTTGCATGGGATGAAGAGCCATGATTGTCATGTATTCATGGAGTGCTTACTTCCTATCGCTTTTAGTTCGTTGCCAACACACGTTTTGAATCCTCTCATTGAAATAAGTCAATACTTTAAGAATTTGTGTTCTGAAACGCTAAAAGCTGATGATCTTTCAAAAATGGAACAAGACATCCCACTTATCTTATGCAAGTTGGAGAGAGTATTTCCGCCTGGTTTCTTTGATTCTATGGAGCATCTACCGGTGCATCTCGCATATGAAGCTAAACTTGGCGGACCTGTCCAATACAGATGGATGTATCCGTTTGAAAGGTCATCTAATTTTTCTAATATAAGAAACAAGTTTAAAATATATGACTATTATATATTAATATCATTTTCTCTAGGTTCATGGGTGATTCAAAAAGATCGGTGAAAAACAAAGCTAGAGTTGAAGGATCAATATGTTCTTCTTACTTACACCGTGAAACAACACATTTTTGTTCTCATTATTTCAAGAATGATGATCAGTTTGCTCCTGGAAGCAGTCGAAATGAAATGGATACTGAATGACCTAGACATCCTTTGGCTTTGTCTGTCTTTTGTCTACCCGGTCGTCCATCTGGGAAGGAGTCAATTCACTGGCTAACAGATGAAGATTTAAGTTCAGCACATGTTCATGTGTTGATAAACTGTACTGAGGTGCAATCATTTATTGAGTATGTTCCTAATTTAACATTAACTATCGATCTTAATTAGTTAATATAAAGTAGACAAGTGTAAAAATTAAATTATTTCTTTTTAGGGAGTTCTTGTCATTAGAGGCAGTACGTGAAGACCAATCTTCTGCTCATATTCATGCTCATTTTCCAATGTGGTTTAGTCAATGTGTGTATTCCCTCCCGCCAAATCCTACCAACCAACACTTGAGGAACATATCAGACGGTCCTCGATGATGTGTTAAAGAATGGCACACATACTTTGTCAATGGATACAAATTTCACACCAATGAATGGACACAGGGCAGAGAGTTAGTCAATAGTGGAGTGTGCATGAAGGTCGGGGTCACTGGAGGAGGTGAAGATGATTTTTATGGTGTGGTTCAACACATATATGAACTTGAGTACCCCCATCTATATTTTAGTCCAAAGGTAGTGGTTTTTTATTGTAATTGGTTTGATCTGTCTGCTCGAGGAACAAAGGTGAATCCAAAGTCAAATACAGTGGACATTAAAATGAGTAGTAGATATCGACTGTATGATCCGTTCGTCATTGCACAAAATGTGAGATAGGTCTATTATGCCCCTTATCCATCAATGCGGACTGATAGACGTGGTTGGTGTGTCGCAATTAAAACAAAACCAAGAGGTCGCATTGAGACAAATGATGACACGGTGGAAGATGTGCCATATCAAATGGAAGAGATGTCTAATGTCAATGAAGTGATTGAAGTTGAACCCATTGGTCGTTTATGTGATGAGCCAAACACCGACGATGAAGTTGATGACGAAGAAGATGCTGATGAAGATGCAGCAGACCACATTGGTGTATCAAGAATTCACTCCTCCGATGATGATGATTTTGAGAATGAATGGGATTCAAATTAGTTATTTAATTTATGTTTCAATATCAAGGATGTAATTTATGTTAAACAATTCTATTTTTAATGAAGGATGTTGTTTGTTTAAATGTATATGTCTAGATACAGATATGGCATCTCATGACTCAGGATCCGATCGCGATGACGGCGCATATATTCCTCCACCTGTCGATGCCGCCAGCACTAGCAGGCAGAAGAGATCCACTCGCCTAGGGCATCGTGTTCAGCCTGCGCGTGTTGTTGTTACTGCTGGCGGATATTTGCCACCACCTGTGTCTGAGGATGGTGCTAGTACTAGTACTGTAGGGGACTCATCGATTCCTGAGGGCTTAGCCCCGACACATGTTGATGCGGATGGGATACGCACATTCGTTGATGGGACTGATGTGGTGAGGTGTACACCTGATGGGCGTATCATATTGCAGATTGTTGGCGATTCGTAAGTATATATATATATATATATATATATATATATATATATATATATATATATATATATTATATTATTATTTATTAATTTATTTTTGTTGCCTTTTATATAACTTATATATATTTGCTGTAACAAAATTCATTTTTTTTAATGCAGTTTTCTTCCTTCGAAGGCTCCAGCTACCGCCATCACAAAAACAATCAAGGAGAATTTTACCAAGAGCAGGAAGAAGTGGTCGGAAGTTAGAAAAGATGATGTGGCAATTAAGAAGATGTTAAGATCATTTTTGGTAGGTTTCAATATGAAATAATTAATTTGGTATGTATTATGATCTTACTGACTTTATTAATTAATTTGTCTTATAATTAACAACATTATTGTAAATTTCTTAAATAGGAAAAATGTACATGGTTACCAGGGGAGCAAGCCTAAGTTGAGAGAGTGTTCCATAAGAGATGTTCTCATCGCTATTCTGAATTGCTGCGGAGAGCGCGCGATGTTGATAGAAAGCCATCTTATATTGGAGACTCAACTTGGGCTGAGTTTAAGCTGTATTGGCAGACACCAGAATTTAAGGAGTATTGTGAGAAAGCCAAGAAGAACCGTGCTTCTGAAAAAGGTGGTTGCACACACACAGGGGGGAGTGTGAATACTGCAACGCATCACATGCGTATGGTAAATTTTTTACTTTATTACTTGATTAATTAATTATTTATAATAATTAACTAGTCATTTTCAATATGTGTATTAATTTAATTAATAATATATATGTACATATATAGGTGGAGAGGGAACAAAGGCCAATCACTTTGCCTGAGTTGCATTGCCACATGCATATGGTGGAGGAGACTGGTGAGTACGCTACAGATGGGGCGAGGCGTGTTCAGGTAAAACTACGTACTTTTACAATTATATTATATATTATTATTAATAATTAGTTATTTATTTGTTGGGTTATTTTTTTCAGGAGAGCTTCCAGGCCGGGCTGGTTGAGTACCATGAGTCACAGCAGAGCAGTGGGGCAGATATCGATCCTGTGGAGGAGGCTAGAGTAGCTCGGGATATTTGGGAGAGAGCAGTTGGTCCCCAAAAGTCTAATCGTCTGGTAGGATCGGGTGGTATTGGACCGGCTCCTTTTCGAACAAGCATTATTCCGAGTCTATCAGCTTCATATTCTGGATCCTCGACTCGTCGCAATTATGTTCCCAATGCTAGTGAGATGGATGCTGTCGTTAGGCAATTGATGACGCAGGCTCAGCGTCAATTTGTCGAGCGGCAGGAGCAAAGTGATCGGGAAGTGCAGATGCTTCGGGAGCAGGCTAGGGTAGCTGCGGAGCAGGCTAGGGTAGCTACGGAGCAGGGTAGGGTAGCCGCGGAGCAAGCTAAGCTAACTGAGGAGCGCATGGAGGAGCGCTTTAAGTTTTTGCAGGATCAGCTGATGTCTCAGCACTGGAGGCCATCCTCATCAGCATCCTACCCGCAATCGCCGCAGCAGCATTACAGCGGTGCATTTCAACAGTATGCACCCGAATATTCCCATCAGCAGTATGCACCCCAGTGTCCCCAGCAGTATGGCGCACCTCAGTATTCCCAGCCATACTACCAGCAGTCCCAGGCGCCATTCCAGCCATACCTGCAGCAGCAGCAGCATCAGTCACCCCGCCAGCCAAACCAGCAGCACCCCCAGGCGCCAGTCCATCCAGACCAGCAGCCCCAGCGCCAGTCACCCCACGAGAACATTGATCTTAATATTAGTATTGCATCGCTTTCTGCTATTCTTCAAGATGATACATATTATAATTTTGATGACATTGGCCAGCAGCCACCCCATAGCTTTAGATTATTTTGTTTTTTTGTATGGATATTATATTTTTTGTATGAATATTTTTTTTAGGCTAAAGTACTCTCGGGGTCCCTTATCTTTAATTAAAGTAACAATTTAGTCCTTTATGTTTTTTTTGTCCCAAATAAGTCCTTTATCTTTCAAATTTTTGACACAAAAATCCTTTTCCGTTAATAGTGCTGATTTATGTGTCAAGAAAAAGGATTTATGTGTTAAAAATTTGAAACATAAAGGACTGATTTGGGACACAAAAGGATTTATGTGTCAAAAATTTAAAACATAAAGGACTGATTTGGGACAAAAAAAAGATAAAGGACCAAATTGTTACTTTAAATAAAGATAAGGGACCCCGGAAACACTTTAGCCTTTTTTTTATGATGATATTTTACTGCTCTTTCCAATTGTTATTTTTTTAAATAGTAAGTTAATTAATTATTGAATTTTATTTTTTTATCAATAATTAAAAAATTTAATAAAAAAATAATTTTTTTAATTAAAACGATTTTTTAAAAAAAATAATATTTATTTTTAAAAAAAAAGGATTTTACGGCGGAGTTTTTGTATTTTCCGGCGGAATTTTAGATAAAACGATTTTTTTAAAAAAAAATATTATTTATTTATTTTTTAAAAAAACGGTATTTGCGGCGGAATCATGGTCCTTGCGGCGGATAATTTTCCGGCGGATTTATGCTCTTTGCGGCGGATAATTTGGGGCAAATATTTTTTGGCATTTTCGGCGGATTATCCGCCGGAAACTTGCGGCGGATTTTATCGGCGCCACGAAATCCGCCGCAAGTTTGCGGCGGATAAACCGCCGGAAAGCGTTTGTTGCGACCTGGCTACCGACGGCAAAAATCCGCCGCAAAGTCCAATTTTGCGGCGGAAATATGGCTTTTCCGGCGGATTTTGCCCGCCTCAAAATCCTGTTTTTCTAGTAGTGGTAACAGTAAAATAGGGGAGGTGCAGACAGCGACCAGGATTAGTTGGTCCGTTTTTTTTATTAAAAGAAATGGGCTTCTGAGGGGGTGGTGCTAATGGAAAGAGGGGGTGTGAATAGTCATCTGAACAAAGAAAGAAATTAAAATAACATAGCCCAAACCTACTATATGAAGCAATTGTACTTTTCAGTAACCCTAATTCTTTCCCATTCCATTCTCAGCACCACTTCAACACAAAATGGAGGAAGAACCAAATAGAGGGATGACATGAGAGGGAGTGTTGTGCGGTGGTGAGGTTGTGCGGTGGTGAGCACGAGCAGCGACGGTGGTGCGAGCACGAACGGCGGCGGTGTAAGGAGATGGTGATAGGCGAGACTCGTGGCGTTGGTGCGCCAAGGCAGTGGTGTATGGTGGTGTTGCGATGGTGAGGGGTGCTATTAGGGTGGTTCACGGTTTGGTTGGGGTTTGGGATGGGGGTGGTGGTTCGGTGGTATTTGGCCACGGTTTGGTGATGTGGTGAGGGGAGGAGAAATCGTGGAGGTGAGAGAGAGTAGGGTAGGCCGAGAGGGATGATGGTGATGTATGGTGGAGATGATGGTTGTAGGGGGTTTCTGTGGTGGTGCACGGCGGCGACCACCACAGATGGTGGTCGGAGACGGGGTAGTTCAGTAGCCTTTCCTCTCCCCCTTTCCTTTTTCTGATTTTTTTTATTTCTGTCCCTGTTTTGTTTCTGTTTGTTTCGTTTCTTTCTCTCTGTTACAGTGCTCTCCCCCTTCATTGATTCTGTTTTGAGTTTTTATAGAGCCAACTAGCATATTGAGACAAATTGGTTGTTGTGCTTTTGCAGGAAAAATCAGAGTAGTGGTGCAGCAACACTAATGTAAGGCTGTCTTTGTTGGAGCAAAAGAGGAAAAGGTAGGGAGCAAGAAGAAAGGAGGACTTGGCTTGAGGCTGAAAATAGCAATAGTACCAACACCACAACAACAGCATGCTGCACATGTCTCTCTATTATTTTTTTGAAAATTTGTAATTGTACTTTTCTATTTTTTTGTAATTTTAATGTGTAAAAAATAAAAATAAAAATAATTAATAATAATTTTTAATTCCAAAACAGATTTTTTTTTCATAAAGTTTTTACTTAAAACAAAATTCTACTAATGATAATAATATTGATAAAAATGCAAAAAATCAACAATAAGCCCAAAATGACACGAAAAATCAATTAAAATCACAAAAATGCATAAAAACGATATTTTTTTGGAATTTTCGCGAAAAAGACAAAAATGCCGGTTAAAATTGGGTGTCCACAATTACCTTATAGAGAATGAGGTTATTACACAAAGATGTATGAGATTGAGTTTATTACTCAAAACTTTGAGATATATGAGATTAATTGACTAAGAGACGTCTTGGTCGATATTTCTTTATGGAAGAAATTTTGTGTCTTTCATAGTTGTGTTAAGTAGCTACTAAACGAGAAGGATTATATCCTTAGCTTATGTGAAATCAGAAGTGAATCTAATCAATCTTCTAAAAAACCCCTAGGGAGGAAATTAATTTGTGAAACATAGAGGGGAATGGGACTTAAGCCAATTGAAACTAAGAAGTCATGGTAGCCCAACCTTTGTGATTGGAGATTCCATGAAGAAGGTTCAATGTGGTCAAAACAAGTCGCTTGTTAATACTGCTAGCACTAAAATTAATTAAATTAATTAATTTTATTTTTTTGTCCCTTTCCTATGGTGTTATTGTGATAGTGCTAGACTGTAGGGTTAAGAGGATAAGCTTTAAGCTTTTAATGATTATCATAGCCCTTATGGGTGGTATGACTTACAGCATATACTTGATGAAATCACCTATATGAGTGTCAAGTGGGGCCGCTTGCATGAGATCCTGGCGAGATCTCTAGAGCACTCATGAATACCGACCACGCGCACGGCCTAGTAGCGCAAAACAGCGGAAACAGCAAGAATTGTGGGGGGGGTGGGTGGTGTAATGTGATGATAAAACCTATAACATATAACATGTGTCTTGGGTTTCATAGCTTGCTAAACCAATTCACTGTATGTTAAGTTTTGTCTGTCTAGGACTGGTTCCATAGCTTGCTATACAGATCCAATGCATTACATCTACGATGATAACCCGGGAAACTCTTTTTTCTTTATTCTTTTCTAATTTTTGAAATATGTGAGGATTGTTGTAAATTTTGTGATATTTTAAAAGTTTTTTAAGTGAATTTTAGTGAATTAATAATTTTGTTGAAAACAATTTTATTATATTATTTTACTGAGAGTTTTGACGTTATCAATATTTGGAATTTAATTTATTTATTGTTTCCAAAGTTTTTCTATTATTTCTCCTTTTGATTAAGTCAAATATTACTGTTAGATATTTTCTCAACAATTATTTTTCTCTCAAGCTCAAAACTTGTCCACATTCATTTTATTAAAAGTGTCTAAGTTCATTACTTGTTCAGCACTCTACTCTCTCCAAGTTTCTAGGGTAACAAACTGAGTTGTTACAGGCTCCTATTTTTCACTGACTTGGTAACAGTGAGGTACAGAAAATAGTTGGGAGTAGCACTTTGGAAAATATGCATACATCACCAAAAAGACAAATACCAAATACTCTCCCTCTTCTCTCTTCTTCCTGGGTTCATCACCAGAAAATAAAACTTCTATTCTTGCCAGTTCGGATACCTCGCTCGCTATTGTGATTCGGGACGAGACCGATTGTATCCTCGGGAGATTTGCGCTTTTGAGGCGGATAAATCCTTAAGGACACGTCTCACGACCCCTCCGGTTGATTTTATCTCATGATTACTGTTTTGCAGGTTTATAATTAGGGGTTTGTTGCCGTTGGTCATTCGTGTTCGGATTGTTTGATGGAATAGTGGCACAACATTAACAACACAATCTAAAAATGTCCGTGCTCTCATGCAAATAATCTTCTGTTTGCGTCAAAGCATATCTCCATCGAAAAGGCGTGCATTCTACCCCTATGTCGGCAAACAACGGGCATATGTGAAAATCGTAAATCATACATTCATACACAATTAAATCCTCTCTTATACTCTCTCATTTAAAGGATAATATGTATCCCAGATTCATCTTCTCCAGGCACCATTCCACCCTTGGAGCCGACATTTACCGTGTCACATACTGGTATACTACTACTAGTACTACTACTACGGATCAATTGAGAACAAGGAACTTTGGTCGAAAAAACATTGGTAGAACAGTTTTGGCCTTAAATGCAAGCACTGGAAAACCATACAAACAGTTCCCGTGAGCAAAAATGGTAGTAAATGGCGACAAGGGCTAAAAAGCTAGGGAGCTAGAGAAAAAGCGATCAGTTGACATATTCACTAAACATGACATAAATGGATGTCCACTTCAATAACTGCATTTACAAGCTCTCTGTAACCCCGATTATACAATTAAACCCGTTTACTTAAAAATGAAGACAAATTTTGCCTTGCTATATAGATATGTGTGTGTGTCTTTATAGTTGTAATTGAAAAACTTTTCAAAACCATATCGATCCATGAAGGAAGGTTAACAAGCCAACCCATTTAATTAAAAAAAGAAGAAAGGAACCAAATTGAATATTTGACACAGCAAGCAAACTGTAGTTGAAAGGGAACTGAAAAAGAGAATGCATGAAGGTCATCTGGAACAGCAAGAGAAATAGCTTTGATTTTGTTTGGATGTAGCGGAGGCGCCATTATTAACGAGGCTGACCCTGTTGACCGATAATTCAGCCTTGTATGTATCTGAGTTAAGGACCTTCCTACTGACGTTGTTGTATATCTCTCTTATAACCATTTCAAAAGCCGTCTTAACGTTTGTGGAGTCCAAAGCTGATGTTTCCATGAAAAACAAACCTTCAGCTTCCGCAAGGCTTTTCCCTTCTTCAACGCTTACCGCCCTTATGTTATCTAAATCACACTTGTTCCCCACTAGCATCATTGCCACAGTCGTATCGCAATGAGCTGCATCACAGTAATCACCAAAAAACACAAAACGCTTCAACTTTCTATACATCAATCAATCATATAAGATAAATTACTTTTTCCTCTACTAGTTTTTTACTAGTATTATTATCTATCTCGTTCCTCTTAATTTGTCTCCTTCCTTTCTATGAACAGGCACAAAGAACACAAGCACAGCTATAACACAAATACAACTTGGAAAAAGAAGATCAGAATCGGCAAGCAAGATGATGAGCAAACATGATATCAGATTGTCAATTTTAATAAAAGAAATTAAAACAAGCAATGAAAGAATTACAGGGGTTGGATTAGAGAGTAGAAAGTGAATAAAGGTGAAAATTATAAAGAGAGAACTGAAAGGCGACAGATCCAAAAGCAGTAGATGTGCGTGTGTTGCAGTGAAAGTGAATTAATTAAATATCAGAAGAAGAGATCAGATCTAGTAGTAGTAGTAGTAGTAGTAGACGAAGAAGAAGAAGTTACTCTTGAGTTCGTCAAGCCAGCGACCGACGCTATCGAAAGTAGTCCGGCGACTAATATCGTAGACAATGAGAGCACCGACAGCGCCCCTGTAGTAAGCAGAGGTGACGGCACGGAAGCGTTCTTGGCCGGCGGTGTCCCAAATCTGAGCTTTAACTTCCTTGGAATCGATTTCCAAGCTCTGCGTCTGGAACTCCACCCCGATGGTGGCTTTAGAGTGGGGGTTGAACTCGTTCCGCGCGTACCTGGAAAGCAGGTTTGATTTCCCCACCGCCGAGTCCCCGATTATGACCACCTTGAACAGATACTCTTCTCCTCCCTCATCCTCCGAACTAGACATTGCTCGATTCCTATAACGATCTTGAAGAGAAGAAGTTTTCGAATTTGCAAAGTGAGGAGGTGTGCTTCGCTGTGATGAACTCACTCACTGATAGATAGCGCACCGCAAACACCCTGGCCTCGACATACTGCTACCAACTTAATGCATTCCCAACTTCCCATTCATTCATTCATTACCAATTTCGCCCCACCTTTTTTTTCCAAGTTGCAACGCTAAGTTCGACTTTTCTGAATAAAATTTGAAAATTAATTAAATATTTCCACATTTAGAGAAGAAAATTGTGTTGCATTAATATAAAAAAATGTATTTCGTTCATTCCTTTAATTAAATAAATAAAAATAAAAGTGATATAAATTTGAAATAAAAATCCGTGATAAAATAATTTATCTGTTATCCACTACTTTTTACAAATTATAACGTACAAAAGGAAAAAGTCAATAGCTAGTTTGGTCCTTCAAATTTTAAAAAAGATCAGTTTAGTCCTTAAAAATTTACAATATTCCTTTGGTCCCTAACATTTTTAAATGTTATTTTGTTTAGTTCCTCAAATTCTCGATACCATGTTTGATTTTTGACTTTTACAACTTAATATCAATAAGTCTTTGATTTACAACTTAGAATTAGTTTGGTCTCTACTAAGTTGTAAAAGTCATAGACTTAATTAGTATTAAGTAGGGATGACAATGGGTACCTTCTGGGCAGAGCACTATAGAGCGCGTACCCAAGCCCGCACATGTATGGAAGCCGCTTTAATGCTCGTCCACATACACTCTGGGCACTCAAGTGCCCGTCCCCGCGCCCGTTACCTGCTCCTTAACAACAAAAAAAATAAATAAATAGCATAAAAAACATCTTAATTCATCAACCATTTTTTTCTTTCAAATCTACTTCTTAAAATATTACACATGATGTCATTTAGTGAATTAAAAATATTCGAAATATTAGTAGTTTGGATTTATTTTTTAAAAGTTGGAGATATTTAAAATGATAATAAGAGTTTTTTTTTGAAAAATGATAATAATAGTAATATATAATATATACAAAAAAATATAGTAATTAGATTTATTGTTTCATGGATAAATCATTTCTTTTTTTATATTGTATATAATTAAAAATGTAATATTAATAATATATATGCGGGTGCGGGTCAAGAGCGAGTTGGGCACTATAGTGCTCGTACACAATCCCGCACACATTTATGTGGGTAATTACCCGCCTATAATGGGCACTTTTGCGGGTGTTCAATGGGTATGAGCCGAGTTGTCATCCTTAGTATTAAGTTGTACAATTTAGGGACCAAAGGTTGCATCAAGAATTTGTAGAATTAAACTGAATAACGTTTAAAAATAACATGAACTAATTCATTATATTGTTAAGGATTAACTATGTTTTTGGTCTCAATAAAAAATCCCACCGACTTTTAGTTATCATATTTTCTCCTGTCATTGCTTTTAGTTCATATTAAAATGCCAGACGAAAATCTAATGTGACAGGTACCACGTTTATTTCCACCTCAATTAAAACATACACGTGGGACATGCTGTGTCAAATTTTCGTTTGGCATTTAATAGTAGGACTAAAACAATAACTATAGAAAATGTGGAGACTAAAAACAAATGAAAATTTTCATTAAGGCTAAAAAAAGATGAGTAATGTTTTCACGGCGACTGTGGAGACTAATCCCTCTCGACTGTGGAGACCAAGTGCTTAAGAGGCCCAAGATAAGTAATGTTTATGGTATTTATTATTTTATTATTGGATGAGGGGAAAGAAGCGAGCATCATTTAAATGCACTAGTCCTCACGATTACTCTGTAGCTCCCACGGTGTATTTCGAATTTTATATCGAATGAATTGCACTAGTTGCTTGTTGTCATAAATCATTTAAACGCCTAAATCGTGGGAGATTGGTGATGATTGATGCATCCATCCCCAATTATTATTAGCATAAATAAACAATGAAGTAAAAATCATAGTTGATTTGTTTGGAGGTTAGTTGAGATTGAGAGTTGAGGGGAGGAGTAAGGCAGTGTAGAAGAGCAGTAAGAGTAATTTAGATTAGATCGCTATCGACTATCGACTGTTTCTATTCCATTCCATCCCATGTGAGAAAGAAGAGAAGAGAGCACTATTCAACAATTATCACTTCAGATTGGCAACGCAACAATGTCATGGTCCACTTCTCACGGCATGCGTGTGTTGGTGTTGGCGTTGTTTCTGACTGCAGCTGTCGCCGACGATGTGAAACGGGACGACGACAGAGCTCCCAAGTCCAAATGCTGCAATAACCCCTTCCAATTGGTATTTTCATCTATTCAACTCAATTTCTAATTCTACCTATTTTTGTTGGGAAATGCTCATTGTAGCGAGAATCTATATCTCGATAGACACACGAATAACACAGGACGTATGATTTCCATTTCCATTGCTTGATTTCACCTTATTGTCCTTTTTTATTCCTAAATAAACTATCTAAATCCACTATAAACCTAAAACCACCGTCCTTTTTTTTCTTCCTTTTTAAAACCATTGAAACGCTTTCTTCTTCTATGATCTATCTTTTTTTTTCTTCTCTTAAGGTAGATTTTTTTTGAAGAGTTCTCTTAAGGTAGTTGAAAACCCTATATAAAGTGTAAACCAACTTATTCACATTTTAATTAAATCAATTGTTCGACTTATTTGTTGAATTGCATCCTTGGCTCAAGTTAGAAAGAATTTATTCCATTTTATTGGAAAATCGACACCCCTGCAAGGTGTTATATGATAATTTGATTTCTGAAAGAACACTAATCATCACGTATCTGGTAGTAGTGCTTTTCTGTGCAAGTATGTGGGCTATGACATATGTTGAAGTATGTTTGAATATTAGAAAGGTACCATGTTTAATGTCAAATTAACACTTCGTGAAATTTGTTAGGGGATTGCGCTGTGACATATAGCAGCCCTCGTTCTTGTTGGATCTGGACCGGATTTAATATCAATCTCGTCTTGTTCATGAACTATTATTTATTGCAATTCCAGGTTAAGGTGAAGAACTGGGCCGACGGTGTGGAAGGCAGTATCAATGCTGGTGTGACTGCAAGATTTGGCTCTTCATTGCCAGAGAAGGCTGAGAATAGTGTCAGATCTCCTGTTGTTTTTTCCACTCCTTCTGATTGTTGTTCCCCTTCTACTTCCAAGGTTCTTTTACATTTCCTTTTTCTCTTCTTAATCAACTAGTATTAATGATGTTAATGAAAGACACTTCCTAATCAGAATTTTTATTCTCTTCATATGTTCCAAATACTTGGAACTTGACAAACTCTGCACTGTATGTTGATATTCAAAAATGTTTTGGTTAGCCTTTTTATTTTTGACCCTCCAATGACTATTAAGTGAGATATGATCGGACATCAGAGTATGTTACATTTTATCAAGAAGCATCCTGAGTGTGTTACTTCCATTTTGCAGTTATCTGATTCAGTTGCTTTATGTGTTCGTTGGGGTTGTGACTTCACAACTAAAGCTGAATTTGCACAGTCTGGAGGAGCTACTGCCGTGCTGGTGATAAATGACTCAGAAGGTTCATTTTAGCGCTTCACCCATTATGTTTCCATTTTTGTTTAATTCGTAGAGGGTCCTCATAAGTCATAATACTTTAGTATCATGTGTTAGGCTTGTGACTTACTCACTCAATCACAGTCACCGGACAAGGTGAGTTGCACTTCCACTTCTCTAGCTTGAGGCATATTCATGTATATTAAACTGTAGACAAAACATGAATACATTTTTCAATATAGCTGACAGAAGAAATCTTAGTAATAAGGCAACTGGCGGTAGGCACAGGCATAGTGACACTGCCTTTTCCCCTACTTACTCTCATCTTGCTTTATACTAACAATTAAATATCAGATAAATGTTTTAGCAATATAATTTACTAATTGAAACACTGCTTTCGTTGCAATTTATGGCTTACTCTGATTTCTTTTATCTGCATTAGTCAGTAAATTTTTATGTGACAATATTTTGTCTGATATTTAACTATTTATTTTTTGTCAGATCTCATTGAGATGGTTTGCTCCAATAGTACTCAGCCAAACATTTCAATTCCAGTTGTGATGATAACAAAATCAGTGGGAGAAGCTCTCAACAAATCTTTAACATCTGGAAAGACAGGTCAGACTTTCAATTCTTAGAATTCTGTTTTTGCTATTACTGTCTTTGGGGAAGATATTTAATTTAGGCTAGTATAGCTATTTAACCTTGTCATATGCTAGTTAAAAGCTAATAATTTTTTGTCACAAAAAAAGCGAATAATTTTTTATTTTATCTGGTTCTTTCTTTTTTTGGCCAGAGTAAGATGTGTTATGTAAGGATGATTTAGGCCCAAACTCCTAATATAGTATCAAAGCTTTTCCTAGATTCATCGGGCCATCCACCGATATTATCTATGCACTAAGCCCAATAGTGCAGTATGTAAAGGGGTGTATTCGGAGAGATACTCAAGTCCCACATTTACTAGAGACCCAGGTCCCACATTAACTAGAGAATAGGGATGAGGTCTTTAAAGAGTTTATCGTAAAAGAGCATCTTTCACCTTGACAAGTCGGTTTTGTAAAGATGAATTAGGCCCAAAATCCTAATATATGATGATAGTTTCTTCATCTTTTCTTCCATAGGTTTTACACCAACTAGTGGGGAGGGGATAAACTTTTCAACAGGTACAAGCAAGTAGAATAAACTATTCTCGAGGGGTTTGTTTGAGACCATACAAAGCTTTGTGAGTCGGTAAAGACATTCCCACAACACTTTCCCTTAGCAAAGGGATCAAAATTCTGGTTAAAATCCCATAACCACATAATCGGAAAACTGAGATGGTAGAAGCTTCTTTAAAAATTTGAGCAGCAGTTGGAACCTAGGGGACCAAAATCGCATAATCGTGATATCTGAAAGACCCAGTTCACACAATCGAAACTCGAGGGACCTAAATTGCACAATTAGGATACCTTGAGGTCCCAATTCGCTCAATTGAATCTCGTAGGACCAAAATTGCACGGTCGAAATACTTGGGGGATCAAAATTGTACAATCGAAATACTTGGGGGACCAAAATTGCACAATCGAAAACTTGGGATGTATGTATGCTATTTTCTAGTCTTCACAATAGCTTGCATTCCGCTATCCGCTATCCCATTTCAGCTGTTTTTTGGTTAGTCGCACCACACCGTTATCCGGGATTGAAAACTCTGTACATTGTAAGATATATTTTGTGTACTTACATTATGTGCTAGTTTATTGTTTGTCACAACTCAAAAATCAAATTAATCATTGACGATGTATATTTTAATTTTATCCATGATTTTACTTGTAATATATCATAAATCTAAAATATATGTATTAATGTATATGTTACAAAGTCCTGATTCAACCCTGATTTGACCTTAAATCCCTGAACTTATCTCCTCCAGTTCAAGAAATGTCAGGTTTTAAAGAATTTATTATCGGCTCCACCATGTCTCCTCTCACAAACACAGAAGTGCACCTTTGCATTTTCGTAAATTCTGTGAATAAGCGAGATGGAAAAAAATATGGCTAGTTTTATCAATAAAATACATATTTATTCTAAATTTCAGATTTATTGTCCTCATTGTCTGCAGATGTTTAATTTTGAATTGTGTATTGCAGTGGAAATTTTGTTATATGCTCCACCTCGACCATTGGTGGACTTCTCAGTTGCATTTTTGTGGTTGGTGTCTGTTGGAACAATTGTGTGCGCATCACTATGGTCAGATCTAACTGCTCCTGAGATGTCTGATGAACGCTATAATGTACTGTATCCCGAGGTTTTTCCTGCAATCCTCTATCAGCCTTAAAGTTTATGATATGTACTTAAATGTCTTTTTATGATGCTTTAAGCAAGCACTTCTTTGGGTAAGAGGGCATGCTTTTGTCAAGCAAAAATCACCTAATATTTGAACAATGCTGAGATGGGAAATGTACAGTACACTGACCTCTGCATGTGTACTAATCTACATTTCTTTTTATCCTTCTTTTTCTTTGTTACAACCACTTTAATTTCATTAACATGTACAATTTGTACAAATTCATTCAAGTTTTCTTTTAACACATCTTCAAATGCATTACTTTGTACATTATGTTTCTTCCCCTCTCTTTTGCTAGGCCTCTTCAAATGCTGCAGCAATAAAACGTGATTCTGATAAGCAAATTCTTAGCATCGATACAAAGGCTGCTATCATATTTGTTATAGGAGCGTCTGCCTTTCTCGTTATATTGTTCTTCTTCATGTCGCATTGGTTTATCTGGGTACTGATTGTACTTTTCTGCATCGGTGGTATTGAGGTAATTTAATTGATTCATTTCTATGGCTTGCTCTTTGACAGAAGATCATATTTCATAGTATACATGAAGAGGGTATTAGTTCGCTATCATGCATGATTAATTTTACTGTCTATATAAACTGAGAGTTTGTATTAGACTATTGGCAATTCATGTATTTGACATATACCAAACGAATTTTAGTTGGATTTCACACGTAAGCTACATGAAGGCAAGAATAGGAGACGAGAGGTGTCTGAGTGAGAGACGAAACACAAATATCAATATCATAAATCATAATTATCATCAATATACACAATCCAAAGCTTTAATTTCCTCTGTCCATTAATTTAAGTTTGTATTCATTTTCAGGGGATGCACAATTGTATTATAAGCCTCACTTTAAGGTACAACAAATCTCTCTTTCTGAATAGAAAAGCAAATTAGTGTTCATTCTGCATGCCATGTTAATTTAATTCCTTTTTTTCCTTTTCATAACTTACATGTGAGCAGAAAATGCCAAAATTGGGGCCAGAAGACTGTGAATTTACCTCTATTTGGGGAGACTAATATTTTCTCGCTGCTAGTGCTTTTGTTCTGTGTGGCTTTTGCAATTTTCTGGGCTGTTACTCGACGAGAATCTTATTCGTGGGTTGGCCAAGATATTCTTGTAAGTTTCATATTCTAGAACCTCCTTGATGGGTCTATCTGTTACTGCTTCAATTTCTAAATTCAAACTTACATTGTTCAAAATGAAGTTGCTATGGTTTCTAGTGTAGGTCTTCGTAGTTTCCTATTACACTTTCATATACATTGATTTGGGCCAATATTTTGCTTTATGTAATTTTCCCTTATCTTATTCTAAGTTATTTGTGATCAAATCAATGAATAATGTTCGTGTGAGTCTGCACATGTGGGCCAAATACAACATTGGGATCTTGGTTGGTTCCTATTGAGCGTTGCACACACACACATTTGGTTATATATCTCAAGTGTGTTTGAGACTCTTGGAAAATCTGCCTTGGTTGCGGCCACCTGTGCAGTCTGTTATTAGGCCACTTCATCTGCTTTTATTTCAGTGGCACAACACCTTGAGTATGCTGGGTTAGGAAGTGGGTTTAGTCCCTTACCGCCCAGACATATGGCATTTGTACAGTTTCAGTTTTGTTGGGTTGAGTTAGACCAAAACCCAAAGTTCTAATATGCTTCTGACACTATCTTAAAAGCTTCCCACAGTCTAAGCTACAGGTTCACTTTAAATATTTCTTTATTCCAAGAGATACCATTTGTAACAGCCTGGGCCCTTTTCTTTCTAGTAGGTTACCCTAGAGCTGTACATCATGACCTTCTCCACCCCCTGTGGAGTTTTTGCCTTCCGTGGGAATCGAACCATGTACCCTGGGGCTCAAGTACATGCTCAATGCATTCCCCACTACCAGATCAATTGGTAGTGGGAATGCATTGAGCATGTACTTGAGCCCCAGGGTACATGGTTCGATTCCCACGGAAGGCAAAAACTCCACAGGGGGGTGGAGAAGGTCATGAGTGCATCGCTGGGTAGCCTACTAGAAAGAAAAGGGCCCAGGATGTTACACCATTAACCTATAATTATCTGTGATTGATCTTTGAGTCTGACGTTCACTTAAAATTTTGCTGTATTTTTAATAGGGAATCTGTTTGATGATAACAGTTTTGCAGTTGGCTAGATTACCGAATATTAAGGTACCTGAATGAAAGTTCTCATATATACAATAAACTACTCATTCTTCCCTTTATAACTTTGTTCTGTACCTACTATACCAGTTCTAGTAATTTTCTTATGCATATAATCTAATAGGTTGCAACTGTCCTCCTTTGTTGCGCTTTTGTCTACGACATTTTTTGGGTGTTCATATCTCCATTGATATTCAATGAAAGTGTCATGATTACAGTAAGTGTTTACTTTTGCGAGTAATACTTTAGTTCTTTTACTTGGATGGTCTCTTTTCAGTTTGCAACTTCCAAGATAATGTAGTATTTGTAATTATTTCCATTTTACTTGATGAAAATGAAATTTCGTTAGATACTGAGAAGAAAGAAACACGAAGTCAGAGAACAAAGTATCCTTTAAGCCCAACAACAAAGAAAATGCATACAAAAAAGTAGAATGCCATTTAGCTTATTTTTTTATATATATATATATATATATATATATATTCACATAACTGACAGCTTGGAGTGAAGGAGAAATTCAGATGAAAATTAAATTAATGAAACTTGTGATAGTTTGATAATTCCAGAGAGAAATGGAATTCATTTCATTTCTTGAAATGTGAATCTTACAATTTCCAGCTATCTGTACAATAGCTTAACCTTCACTCACGCTACTGTTATCATCCTACACCCTTGTGAGTTGTAACTGCCACTCTAAACTGACTACAGCTGTCAGCTGGCACTTACTAACTGTACCTATTATTATTACTAATACCAGTTTTACAGGGTAAAACCCGAGCCACACACTCACACACACCCCACAAGATCAAGGTGGGTGAAGTTGAGTAGCAAGAGCACACACTTTGAGCTTGCTCCTGAACTCCAGAAATTTAGCAGAAGAGGGAGGTTTGGTCAGGATATCAGCTTTTCGATCACTTCTGGACTGTGAGCCACTTTGAGTTGTCTGCTGAGCACTTTTTCACAAGGAAGAACAGGTCAATCTCCACATGTTTAGTCCTTGCATGCAAAGCTGGATTGTGTACCATAGCAACCGTGCTTTGATTGTCACAAAATATGATAGGTGGAGATAAAAAAGATTCCGTTTAGTGATGAGGATCTGAATCCACAGTATTTCAGAAGTAGTCTGGGCTAAACTGCGATATTTCGCTTATGCACTAGAGCGTGCAACCAAGGTTTGTTTTCTGGACCACCCAAGAGACTAAATTAGACCCTAAATAAATTGCAGAACCAGAAGTAGACCTGTGGTCATCAGGGCAAGCGACTCAATTTGCATCACAAAAACCTGTTAGGGACAAAGGAAGTTGCACAGAAGCAGCAGAGTACTGAAAACCAAAGTGCAGTCCGAAGCCATATATGTGAGGCAGGGGAGTGAGACTTTGACTAAGACCGAAATGCAGAAGATAATACCTTTTGAGACGGCCGTTCATTAGAGAGATAGTAAACCCTATCTATTCCTTAGAAACTCCAATCGTTTACCCCGTTGCAAGATCTCGAGAAACACAATGAGAATGAAAAAAATTCACTGCACAGTTATAATCATGGGTAAGCTTACGAATAAAAATAAAGTTATTCGAAAGATAGGGAACATGAAACACATCTTTCATTTTAAAGGACTAAAGGTCAATGTCCTCACAACCATCAACTTGAGTATGAGAACCGTCTACAACAGTATTAAAAGGAATGCGACATGAGGAAGTAAAAGTCAATGAAGGTTGGGAATCAAAGGTCACGCGATCGGTGGCACCCAAGTCAAGAATCCACGCACTCCTAGAGCCAATATAAGCAATATTTGGAGAACTCAAGGCTGCAACCACAATAGATCTATGCTTTGTAATATTAATTAATGTTCACGCAACAAGGGTGAAGCCAATTGACCAAAAATTGATCCAAACAAGCCTAGAACGCAATAACAGAGGCAAATGAGCCAAACAGCCACAAAAAGTGAAAGAACATCCCTCTAAAGTGGGGCCCACATGCTGAAAATGCTCTTAGACGAACCAGTAAGGGCAGTCAAGTCTAGTGGAGGTTGTGTGGGACTAGAAATGGTAATCAAAACACGCAAAATGGGAACCTTCAAAGTGACCCACAAACTAAAGCTCTCAAAACCGAAAAAGGACCCTTGAAACAGAAAGAGGGGGGTTGAGCTACCTTCGGCTGAAGTGCAACAGTGAAAAAAAGCCTACAAGGTAGCGTGTGGCCTGGATGCGCCCGAAAGGTTGCCATAGATGCTCGCCGTGTCTATGGTCCACTGACGGCATGCTTCCAGTGATAGGCTGGTTTCTTGAGCTGGTCGTAATGGTGTGCTCGCCGGAGTGAACTAGGCAAGGGATGGTGGTGTTTTGGGCTTTTAATTCGCGAATAGTGAAATAAAGTGTTCCGGTAAAGTAGAATGTTTTTGGTCCAAAAGAAGGTTGTGGTTTTGGAGAACAAGCAGGAAAGGAAAATAGGTACAAAAAAGCTACAAAAATAGGTAGCAAAAATGTGCTGCAATGAAGGCAACAAAAAGATTCGCGACGAAGGCGGTTAGGGTTTATGTGGAAGCAGGGGGATAAGTCTTTGTATGGAAATCTTTGGAGATGAATAGCTTCCCGGGACCCTAAATTCAAACTTACGGGAATTGTTAGGTCTGACTAAGGGAAAACAAACACAACCAAAAGCTTTCAAGAACTTGTAATAAGGTTGTTGCTTAATCAGGTAAGTATAAGGAACATATTGATCACGAGAGGTGGTGAGAGTCTATTTATACGGTAAAACTGCAATAAGGAAAGCATGGTCCCAATATTTTTGAGGAAAAGAGGACATTGTTATCAAATAGTGCTCGTATTGGCGCCACAATGCTATGGGGTTGTGGATTTTGAGCTCTCTGCCATGAAAGCTGCTACGCTATTTGTCTATCGCCGTAAAGGGCTATATTCCGGCATCGGGCTGTTTTTCCGCCATGGAATTTAACCATTAAGTTCGGGATTGATTGGTGTGGTTCCTCTACACCTAGGACACCATAATATTGAAAAATGAACGAAGAAAGGCATGAGATAAAGGGGCAAAGACTTATGATACTAAGGAATTCCTTAGTAACAATTACTAAATTTTTCGGTAACCATTATACAACACTCCAATGGTTAGTACATACTAACCACAATTTAGTGTTTGTGTGGTTAGTATATGCTACTAACCATTATACAACAATCCAATGGTTAGTACATACTAACCACAATTTAGTGTTTGTGTGGTTACCGAATTTTTTCATTGATGGGAAAATTATTATAATGCCATTTAGTAACGATTACTAAGGAATTCCTTAGTACTCTAAGTCAGGCTCAAATAAAGACATATCAACTATTCATTATGAGGTCCTATTTCTTGACTGGGGGGGACACCAAATGCCTTTGCCCTTCCATCTCTTGGATAGATAGGGAATGGGACAAAGCTTTTGGTTTTTTAATAAAGGGCTATAGCGGCTGCTATTCTGATTTCTGCTGTATCAGACATAGTTGAAATAGCCGAAAGTTTGAGTTTTTTTTTTAAAAACTGCACACGACTCTTAAAATACAAAACATGATGAAGTTCAACAAGAAAACCCTTTTCTTATTTTTTTTTTAAAAAAAGAACACCGAAGAGTCATCACGTTCACCACATTTGAGTTAGTATTTTGTTTAGAACAATTGTCCTTTTGAGTTAATATTATGTAACTATTATATGCAATTATGTTTATTTTTATGCAGCTTATTTTTTTTGTATACAACATACACTTTTATGTATATAAGTGATTTGTTTCACCCACTATTTGACTTCGGCTATTTGTCCACAAATATAAGATGTACATTCTTATGTTTTCTTTTTCTAATATGATCATTGTTTAACTAAATAAGAAGAGAACACGGGTGTTTGTACATTTGTGGTACTTTTATATGAGTTCTCTTTTACAGGTTGCTCGGGGTGACAAGGCTGGTGGGGAAGCGATTCCCATGCTTTTAAGATTTCCTCGTCTTTTTGATGCTTGGGGTGGTTATGACATGATTGGATTTGGCGATATTATGCTTCCTGGTTTGCTTGTTTCGTTTGCTCATAGGTACTAAATTCCTTATTTACTAAACGTTGTATATAAATTCCTTATTTAGGGCTGGTCTAATAATGCCTATTTGTGGATAAGGTCCAAAGCAAACTTTAATGGTGGTTTTTTGCTTTAAGGGAGAAGCTTTAATTTGAGTTTTTTTTGTCATTGTCGTAGTAACCTTTTCGCTTTATAAAAAATTATCATAATTTTGTTTTGTGGGCCTAAAACTAGAGCTTTAGTAGCCTGGTAAGTAGGCAATTTGATTTTTTTGCTTATGCTTTAGGGGATCAATATTGCTAACTTACGTCAAACATCCAGTCAGATTATCAAAACCATCTGCTCACAAGTAAAAATATAATTTCGTTTCCTTGCCTTCTGTCTTTCGGATTGTGTTTCATGCATAAGCCAAGTGATTTGATGTAACTAGAGAATTCTTTTCTTTCTAATATTTGCTCTACGCAGCTTTCAGTTATGCACTTTTGACGTGATGCTTTGTTTTAACATATTTATATTTGTCCTGTCTTTTGGTTGTCTTAGGTTTGACAAAGATAATAAGAAGGGAGCATTAAATGGATATTTTCTTTGGTTGGTAATAGGCTATGGGATTGGTAAGTTCTTTTATTCCATTTTACTTGATGAATTGGTAATTTTTCTCCTTCCTCGGAACTGCTGCTTTTTAGTATGAAGGCCAGTGATTTCTAGGCTTTATTCAAGAAATGGTTGATTAAAGTTGGTAACAATTACCGTATTCTTAATCTAATGATGACCAGATATGCAATAACCAACTACTTAGCCATTGAAGCAGAATTGAAATAACTCGCCTACAATAAGTTAAGAATGTGGATAAATAAGATCCGAATTTTGTTTGAGAACTTTCTTGTTTCATAACCCCTCATTTAACCCTACTGTTTGATTTATAGGCCTTTTGCATTTTCTGCCAAATCCTTTGCTATGCCGCCAAAAATAGTTTTCATCAAACAAAATTTGATTGATTTTGTCTAGAGCGTTTTACAAATTTTGTATTATTGTTAAACAAGGAGAAACTCTGATAGACGGCTAACTACGAAGGTTATATATAAAATACAAGCAACAGGAGTGTGTGAGTGGGAAACTAAGGGTTAATAGCTGCAAACAATAGTGGGCCAAGAGTGGGGAGATTAGGAAATTGCACCTCTGCACATAACCAACTGGTGACCTGGCAGAGTGTGAATGGAGAGACAGAGACTGAAGATTTGGGGAAGAATAAAAGGTACTTGGTGATGGAAGAGAAGAGCGGCATAAAGAGGAGCAGGAGCCGAGTAAAAGGTGGTGAAGAATTGGGTGGGAATTGTGAGAAAGGCTCGGGTAGAGTCTGGGTGCCTAGGCTTCTGTATATATCTACCAGCAGTTTCTTTTCTTTTCTTTCTTAAAATATGGAAATATACTTCTCAATGGTAAGATTTCACAAGACTTCGTCACTTAATTTTTTTGTATCTATCACTCTCTTCATAGATGTACTTCATCTATTTAACATTTACAAATAGAGAAATGGACACAATTTTCATATAACTCGTGGAACTCTAACATGGGAGAATATATTCCGATACATCAGAGCTATTTCTCAAGTTGTTTGCCACAATTATTCTATAAAAGGAATTTCAGTTTGTCAAATCCTTTTTCCTCCCGTTGTGACATTTAAAAGGTTAGAAATAATAGTGTGTAAATAGAGTGCTAACTCACACAAGTGTAGTTTAGATCCTTATGAATGAGATGCCAACCCAACAACATCCAAGCAACTCAAGACCATCGGTTTCTTTCTGTTTAGTTGATGGTTTAAAAATATTGATGAATAGCTAATGCATCAGTAGACGTTCTCAAGCATGATTGTTGATTTTTTGATAAATAGCATTTGAATAAAATTCATGATTTCTTAAAGTCCAATTGGTTTGTCGGATGCTACTAGTTTATGGCATTATAGATGTTCCATGTTGATTTGTCAGTAACTTGTAATCTTGATTAGTGCTATTAGTCTTTAATCTTTTTATGTAACTTATATAATGACCGAGGGTCTTTTTATATTTTAGGCCTCATTTTCACATATTTGGGGCTCTATCTGATGGACGGAGATGGACAACCTGCACTCCTTTACCTTGTTCCATGCACGCTAGGTAACTAGTTTTTGGCTGAAATTATATGTCGAGTGGTTCACGTTCTCGTCATTTTAGCTGTCTCATCCTCAATCCTTGTTTAATTAAATCAACAGGTGTCACTATTATATTGGGATGGATAAGAGGGGAGCTGAAGAGTCTTTGGAATTATGGCACAGATTCATCGTTGTCAACAGAGCCTTATGAAGTTTGAATGATTACATTGTAGTACGTCCTTTGTGAATTGAATGAATTGAACTACAACTTTGTGTAAAGAGCCTACTCTTATTCTACTTAGTGTGGACATATTATAGATAAGAATGAAGTTTTTAGATAAAAATGAAGTTTTTAGACTTTCAATTATGTTGAAATGAATGGAGCATTTATTATGAAGAAAATTCCCCTCCAAAATAAGCAAGTATGAGTATTTATTTAATGCCGATTTCTCAATATTGGCCATGTAGTGTTATAAAAAAATGGACCATGTAAAATATTAATTGGATAAACTCAAGTATTAATTTAGAAAACAAAAGAGTATTAATTTGATTTAATTTGAAAATTTAGATCGCGTAATGAATCAAGAACGACAGTGTGAATACAACAAGGAGTATTCTTCCTTTCTTTGAGAAATTCGTTTACCTCTTCATGTTGAATGCTTCCATCGGGGTTAGTGGTGGATATAGCGGCCGCCGGCCAGTGGGTGCAAAATTTTTTAATCACGCATTTGCTAAAAATGCAATAAAAATAAAAATTTAAAATATTTAAATGCCTAAACTACACATACTGTATTTGTTTTATGAGATTTCATATTTTGAGATCGTTGAATAATAAGTTAAACGCCAATGTTATTGAATACATATCTCTCATTGTAAGTCACTAATCCATGTATCCCTCATTCGGTTAGCGATTTACGAGTGTGATGCATTGAACTAGTGTAGTGACTTGGGTGATTTTTTTCCCGATTATGCAAAAAAAATTTATTAGGAGTATTGGTCCTAAAAAAAGTTTACCAGGAGTATTGGTGCTAATTTTAGTTTATTAGGAGTATAGATACTCTAATGTAAGTACTCTCATAATAATATTACTGTACATATTTATTTTTTTATTTTTTAATTTATTTAATCAATTTAATTATAAAAAAGTAAAAAAATTATCTCATATACCAAAAATTAACATCATTTATCATTTTGTTTTTCAAAAATCAACATGATATACTATTTTTTAAGAAAAATCAAAATCCGGTTTTCTGTACGGTTCTCGATTTTTCGCCAGTTTCTTGTCCGGTTCCTAGTTTTTGACCGATTTTCTGGTTCAATTCCCAATTTTCAAGCAATGCGGTTTTCAGGTTCAATTGGACCGAATAGGGGTCCAGTTCCTGGTTCAAACGGTCGAACCACCCAGCCCGGTTTTGACAACCTTGAAAAAAACAGTATTTGCTTTTGAGTGAGCAATATTTCCCCAAAAAAAGTTATCGGTAAGTCGTCGACATTACAGACAACCACAACCTTCATTAACATTATCGACGGCCTATTGATGGCTATAAAACCACATGCACAATGGACATGATCGAGGGCCAGGCCTTCGATAAAGTTTCGCACCATCAGTGATATCATTAGAAAATGATTTTCTTGACGATACCATTGACATAATTTATACACCATACTAACAACTAAAGTTGATGGTAAACTATTACCATTAGAGGAATAGACCTGACCCTGAGGTCGTCGGTAATCCAGAACTATTAAGGTTTATTCATAGTTCCCAATGACTTTTGGCTATCAATTAGAAGCGATTTTCTTGTAGAAAACATGTTGGAGAAAACCGCACACGTCAATCGATTAACCCACACGCCCAAGGATCTTTGTAGGAATATATATGAACACACCACAAAGAATATAGAAGAGCACACAAAGTTTTGCGTTGTTCGGCGCCTCTTGCCTGCATCCACGGGAACACATCAACACAATTCATTCATTTTTTCAAATATGATTACAACAACTTGTAACTGAACCCCAATATGTGTATCTATAATACTCTCACTCTAAAAGTTATAAAGAATGATAACACTCGCATCACACACAAGTGATCACCAACACCCTTCTCTCTCTATGACATGGTTGAAGACCCTTCAACTCTACATGATCACCCAAGGAGGAATACTTCACCTCTCAAAATGGGAATCTCTCACCTCCCCATATATATGATCACCCAAAGGGCATGGGGATGTCTTCACCTCTTCACATGTCTCTCAATTTATAGGAGAGAACATGATTCATGTATATAGTGGGTAATAATTACCCCACATTTCCAAGAAGCTCCACTTCATGTTTTTTTTTTCAATATTCTAAATACACATCTTCATCTCTTCGAAGGTGTTTCTTGAATTTTCACCACAATTAATATTAAATATTGAAAATTATAAGGGATTTTCTCAACACTACATAAGCAACCAAAAACATAGAACTCTAGCTACTTGATTTATACCGATCGGTAGTAGTATAAACATTGATTGTGGCTCTACCAATATTTACTATACACACCAAAAGATACAATGAACTTAAGAGTGGAGTTGGCTCGGCGTGATTTGGTGGATCCCCGATACGCGGCCTGTTGTTGTGTTTTTTTTAAGGGTTTTTTTTTATACCCCCGTCAGCTTCCATGTACCCCCACCTTAAAACGTTATTCCAAAAATACCCCTGACATAAATTACAAAAATTGACTTTTGGAAGATTCTCTGGTGGGGGACCACTTAATCTGGAAATCGGATTTACCTAAATGGAAGGTAAATCCGATTAGCTTTAAATACGATTTAATTCTGAACATAAGGCGAAATATTAACAAATCGGATTTAGCTAAATCCGATGCGCAATCGGATTTACCTAAATCCGCCTTTATTGTTTAACAAATCGGATATACCTGGATGAAGCTATATCCGATTTGTAAAAATTAGAAAGCGGATTTACGTTTGAAGTCACCTAAATCCGCTTTGTTTTTTTTATTTTTAATTATTTACTTTATAACTGTTGTTCTATTTTGAAACAGGTATTGTGAATACAGAGTCGTAGGTCGTTCCTTTCGTGGTAGACACTACAGAGACATTCTGGACAGAGAGGGTATATTTTTGAAACCAATTTTCTTAATTAAAGTTTGGTAGATATTTAATTAATTAAGTACGCAACATTTATCTATTTCTTCTATTTTGTAGATTTTTTCTACACGCCAGGATGTTGAAGAGTGGGCTAACGCGGTTGGAAGGCGTATTGGAGTTGTGGTTATCATCGTAAGATCTGACAAAGCTGGAGGTAAAAGGGGTTCTAGAGATAAGATTATGTTTGGTTGCGAGAAGCAAGGGAAGTGGTCTAATGATTCTAGAGTTTTCGGGTCTAAAAGAAGAAGCTGTCCGTTTACATTGAGAGCTACTTGTACAATACGTCATGGGGGTTGGCGTGTTAGTGTTAGGTGTGGTCTTCACACACATCAGTTGCTTACTACCCCGGTTGGGTCGACAGCTTTTGGTCGTTTAACTAAGCCGCAGAAAGCTATTGTTAATGAGCACACTGATTTGAATGTTGCCCCGAAAGATTGTCTTACTGCTTTGAAGAACCATTATCCGGACAACGTCACTTCTCTTCCTCAAATATATAGGCAGCGTTACGCCTATAGGTCTTTTAAGAGGGGTCCTAGAACGGACATTCAAGAGCTTTTGAGATTGATTGACACGCAAAATTATTTATGTTGGAGCAGAAAATTTGAGGGTTCCGATGTGGTCAGTGACATCATGTGGGCGCATCCCACTTCTATTAAGTTATTCCAGTTGTTTCCAAAGGTTCTTATTCTTGACACCACCTACAAGACCAACAAATACAATCTACCTCTATTGGAGATTGTAGGTGTCACTTCAACGGAGTTAACTTTCTCGGTTGCTTTTGCCTATATTTCACACGAGCTTGGAATTCATTTTACTTGGGCATTGCAGCAACTAAAAGAATTATTTGACTTGCACGGACTTCAGCCTCAGGTGTTGTTGACTGATAGAGATCTTGGTCTTATGTCCGGTATTGTTGATGTCTTTTCTTCAGCTACAAATTTGTTATGTTCTTGGCACGTGACTAAAAATGTGAAAGCGAAGATTAAAGAGTTGGTGCACGTGGATAGGCAAAAGGACGTCCTCTGTCTTTGGCATAACATTATTGATTCACTTGACGAGTCAGAGTACTCAGCTCACTTGAAGATTTTTGAGGACTCCTGCGTTGATTTGCCTGCTCTTATTAAGTATGTGCATGACACGTGGTTGACAAAGCATAAGGAAAGATTTATCTTGTCATGGACAAACCAGATCCCACACTTCGGCAATCAGACCACCAATAGGTATTTTTATCGTAGTTTAAATTTTTTTGACACGTGTTTAGTATTTTTATCGTAGTTTAAATTTTTTTGACACGTGTTTAGTATTTTTATCGTAGTTTAAATTTTTTTGACACGTGTTTATTGTTATTATTTAAGAGTCGAGTCAGCTCATTGGACTTTGAAGAGACAGTTGAGGACTTCTGGAGGTGACTTGTCTAAGTCTTTTACATCTATGCATGAGATACTTACTATTCAATTTGATAAAGTGATCGGGTCTTTTCAAAGAAGCATCAACCGTATTGAAGTGGATCCTTATACCGGTCGTTTTGCCCTTTGGCAGTCTACCGCTTTGAAGATGCCCCGTCTCCCTCCCACTTTTGTAGACTTAACCCATGATTCCGACGATTTACATTGACATTTATTGTATTTATCATTATACCCACATTTGTGTATCTATCTATCCATATATACCAATTAAAAATATTAAGTGTTTTAACTGTTTTTTGAAGTCGGATTTACCCTGGAAGAAGGTAAATCCGCTTCGTAATTTATCAAAGCGGATGTACCCCCACAACAGGTAAATCCGATTTACTAAATTACGAAGCGGATCTACCTGCGTTGTAGATACATCCGATTCACTAAATTACGAAGCGGATTTACCTCTGAAAAGTAAATCCGATGCGAAATTTATAAATTCAATCGGATCAAGTTAAATCGGATTTTGAGCTGGTGAAATCGGATTTACCTAAAATGGGTTAGATCCGCTTTGCAATTTGGGATAGATCCGCTTTGATCAACGGTGCAGATTGCACCGACAATATCAACGGTTGATAATGGTTGACGAACTCTATAAATACCTATTGCCAAACCTCATTCTTGTCACTCCAAAATTTCACTATTAGTCACTCCCTAAATCATTATCAGCTTCTTATTCTCCACCAAAAGTAATCGTCATTTCACCAAATGGTAGGTGAAATGACGATGTCTCTGAGTGCCACCTCTCAACAAAAGCAAACCTCAGCTCATGGTCCACCTTTGTGTTCCCGGTCGAGACGAGGGGGGCTAATCTAGAACCTGTGATAAACTCCCATAACTGGTGGTTTTGGGAAAACCCAAGCAGTCTCTGAGCCAGCTTGTTACCATGGTTGGTAACCTTCAATTTACGCTCATATGTCTGCATTATAAAAAAATAAAAAAATAAGGCTATGTAAAAAAATTAAACTAAGAAGGCTACGTAAATAAATAAAACTTACCGGGTCTCTCAATATAATAGAACAGACATGAGATCCTAGTCCAGTGAATAGCTCATGCTGCTCCTCATGCTGCTGAGGCTGATGATAGGGCTCCTCCTGGTACTGGTGCTGCTGATACTGGTGCTGATAATACTCCTGCTCAGCCATAGAATGGCCCTCGGACATAGAATGCTCATCAAGAGGATGCCCCTGCTGGCCCTCCTCATACTGATAGTCCGGGGCCTCCTCCACCTGCTGATACTGCTGCTGTCGCCTATGGCGGGCAGACGCATGTCCCGCAATCCTGTGGCGGGTGCGTGTACTCGGAGCACCTGGCGATGCCCGAGACGAAGACTCCCCTCGATACCTGTTTGACACTGAAAAAACAAATTTTTAAAAAAATAAAAATCAAATCAGATCTACCTATATCCGATTTCCCATCGGATATAGGTACATACGATGGGAGAATCGGATCTACGTAAATCCGACTTACTTGTTTACGCTGTCGCTTTGTGGATCGGATATAGGTAGCTCCGATGCGTAAGTCCGATGGGAAATCGGATGTATCGCTGAAGGTTAAATCCGATAATCTCTACAAAATTTCTGGTCAAACGGATGCAAGTGAGAAATGATAAATGTTTTGTAATTTTATCAAAATTTTAAGGGTATTTTGGTATTTTCATAGGGCTGATGGGGGTAGATGAGAGTTGATGGGGGTAAAAAAAAACCCTTTTTTTTAACCACTTGGAGACTGTTAACGATCTCTTCTTCTCCCATGACTTCTCCTATAATATTTGGGCTTGCTTCATCTCTTGGCCAGGGATCCAAGGTGTTTCCCATGAGGGTGCGGTTGTACACCTTCTTCATATTAGGGTAAGAGTAAAAGGGAAAATAAAGGTAAAACTAAAATATATATTTTGGTGTGCTACTGTGTGGTGTATTTGGTTAGTTAGAAATGAGACTCTGATTAATGGAGGGGTCCCAAATACTAATTGTTATGGTAATTACAGTATTTTCTATTTGCACCCCTTCTCCAAAAAGCCCAATTGATGAGAAGCCCAATTGTAATCAAGAGAGTCCAATCTTCAATGGCCAAGATCAGCCCGCAAGATCGGACGGCCCAAAAACGCCAACACAAACACATCCAAAACTCTATAAATACCCCATTCAATGCTCATTAATGGTAAGCACTTTTCTAACCAAACACTTATCCTCTCAAATACTGACTTAAGCGTCGGAGGATCATTGCAGGTACAACCTCGCCCTCCAAGATCGAACATCTCAAGATCGAACACCTCAACATCGCCTCTCAAGGTCGAACGTCCCGGGTCGAACAAGACTTTCCTCTCAGCCTGAAGACAATGATAGAATCAAGGACAAAATATCTACCAACTGCATAATATCGATCCTCACGATCGGTAGCACGGTACAGAACATTGGCGACCACAGTGGGAGACACCAGTACCCGATTTTTCTCACCATCTCCTTGAACCTATTAAATGGCACCAACACGCCGCTCAATACCGACTCGTCTCATGGCCGAGCCTGACCTCGGCCCTCAGCAAACCCCTGAAGGCCACGTCCAGGAACTCACGAATTCGTCACAAACACGAAGCCGACATCCCAACACGGGACCTTCCCGAACTCAATCGGGCGCAGATGAGACGAGCTTGCCACCTCCCCCCCAATTACTCCCGGCTTTGACTGACGCGGTTCAACAGCTCGTTCAGCTATTGGCTCGGCAAGAAGCGGTAAGTAAAGAAAGACACAATCGTTTTGCCAACCTCGAATCCGAAGTAGCGAGACTGCAAAATCGAAACGTCTTGGATCAACAATCATCCGGGCAGAGCTCACTGGAAGAACGACGCCCAACTCGAAGGAGACTTTTTCATCGATCACCCCCTCGGAGAAAGCTCAGTCATCGCTCCCCGCCACGCCGCCACCGAGGGAACGGTTCCCGTTCTCCTCCGGCTCGCCAATACGACGATCTTGATAATCCTCATTCTCCGCCACGCCGCCACCAGGGGAGTGATTCCCGTTCTCCATCAGCTCGACAATACGACGATCTTGATGATCCTCATCCTCCTCCACGCCGCCACCGAGGGAATGGTTCCCGTTCTCCTCCGGCTCGCCAAATTGAAGGCTCGACCTCGTCAAGGAGACGATCGAGAAGCCGTGACAGCGTTCAAAACAATCAAACACGACGATACGGACGTCCTGAACCCCATCACGGACGCCAACCACTGTCACGGGCTAATCGACCTGGGAGAAAAGGTCCTTTCACAAGATCGATTGACAACTTTCGGGTTCCCCGGTATCTCGAGAAACCGCCTGGAGGTTTGAAAACTTACGACGGAACGGGCGACCCCGACAGGCATCTAGACCAATTTGACACGACCATGCAGTATCGAAATGTACCCATGGAAATGAAATGCCGAATATTCCCTTTAACCCTAGACAAAATGGCTTCCGAATGGTTTCGGACGTTAAGGTCGAATACCATTTCCTCATGGGACCAGTTAGCAAAACACTTCTCGGTGCACTTTGCCCATTCCAAGAGCAAACCCAAAAACAAAAATGTTCTAGCGTCTATTGTCCAGAAAGTAAATGAACCCTTGAGGGAATATATAGAGCGATTCAACGTTGAAGCTCTTCAGGTTCGGCAGTTAGACGACGCTTTTCGAATTTTCTTCATGGCCCAAGGTCTGTTACCTGGAAGCTCGTTCCGAAAACACATCAATACCTGGGAACCTAACACCTTCCAGGAATTCCTCGAACTATCCCAGTGCTTCATTAACGAAGAAGAAAATTCCAAGGTCGATAAAACGTCGTCACATGCAGAACCATCAAAACGCCACATCGAGATCGACCCTCGTAAAAACTCGTGGAACATCGGTAAGAAAAATCGTCACCAGGTTTACACCGAACTCAACGTCTCCAACGCCCAGTTACTAGGGGAATGTTGGAACGTCGAATTCAGGGACGTCAAGCCTCCTAGGTCCTTGCCTAGCCGACCTGGGCAGAAGGCCAACAAATACTGCCGATACCACAGAAGCAATGGCCATGACACAAACCATTGCAACGCCCTAAAGGATGACATAGAAGATTTAATAAAACGGGGAAAACTATCTTCTTACGTCAAAAGGGAGGGGGAACGGTCTGACAACCTCGGAAGAGAAAGAAATGAAAACCTCAGGACAAAAGGAAAAGAAGTGATCGACCCAGACCGCAAAGAGCTGGATATAAAACGCTCGGTTATCATGATGATAACTGGGGGATTCGATCATGAAGGATCGGGAAAATCCATGAAGAGAAAATGGAAGGAATTGTTGTGCGTGGCTTCAACGTCGACAACCCCGGTCGTGACTAATCGACCTCCATTATCTTTTGGTGAGAACGACCTTATTGACGGAAAAGCTAACAAACACGTACCTCTCTTGATATCGGCAATCATAGCCAACAAGGAGGTACGTAGAATCCTGGTCGATCAGGGGAGCTCATCAGACATCATCTTTATCGATCTTCTGAGCAAAATGGGGATCAGTAAAGATGAACTCACCCCTTATAGAGGGACGGCTTTGTCCGGTTTTAACGGATCTCGAACGAAACCCCTTGGACATCTGGAGCTAATGGTTACCTACGGAACCGAACCAATGGTCCGAACCGTCAGAACCAAATTCCTCGTCTTGCCTTGTGAATCCATATACAACGGCATTATAGGAAGACCGACCCTCGGCAGGCTCGGGGCGGTTACATCCACCACTCACTTAAAGATGAAGTTCCACTCTCTTTGCGACAGAGTTATCACTTTAAACTCTGACTTAGAGTCGGCCTCCAGGTGTTTTTTCCTATGGACTAAGAACGAACGAAAAGCTTCGGAGCATGAAGGGGTTCCCCCTTCGGAAGAACTGGCAACTCCCAAAATGCCAAAAGGAAAATCAACTGAAGTTAACACCGCCACTAACGTAGGGAGCAACTGCGGTCCGGAGGTCGAAAAACAGATAGATGTCGACGAGCTAACAAAAGAGCTCAAAAGAAAAATCAGAAGACCAGAGCCTGATGGAAAGTTCGTCGAAACACAACTCGGTTCAGACCCCTCCCAAAAAATCAAAATAGGGATCGACCTTCCAGAAAAGATCAAGACCGAATTAACCCAATGTCTTAAAGATTTCAAAGACATCTTTGCTTGGTCGGCCGAAGACATGCCTGGGATCCCGCCAGAGATTGCCTGCCATCGACTCGCAATAAACCCAGAAGCAAAATGGATCGCCCAAAGAAAGCGGGCCCAAAGCAAAGAAAAAGCCATTGCTGCCGCCTTAGTAGTAGACAACCTCATCCGAGCCAACTTTATCTCTGAGGTTAAATACACAACTTGGTTATCAAACCCTGTCCTGGTGAAAAAGTCTAACGGAAAATGGCGTATGTGTGTCGACTACACCGATCTTAATAAAGCTTGCCCAAAAGACGCTTTTCCGGTCCCCAGCATCGATCGTTTGGTCGACAGCGCTTCCGGTTTCCAGTTGTTATCTTTCATGGACGCATACTCCGGATACAACCAAATCGCCATGTTTCCACCAGATCAAGCAAAAACCGCCTTCATCACTGACCGAGGAAACTTCGCGTACCGTGTTATGCCCTTTGGTTTAAAAAACGCTGGAGCAACTTATCAAAGAATGATGAACAAAGTTTTCCAAAACCAGACCGGTAAAAGCGTAGAGGTTTACCTCGACGATATGATCGCCAAAAGCAAAAGTGATGCCGACCATATAAGCGATCTGAAAGCAATTTTCTCTGAGGTACGAAAAAACAGAATGAGATTGAACCCAGAGAAATGCACTTTCGGAGTTCGAGCTGGGAAATTCTTAGGTTTCTTCTTAACAGAACGAGGTATCGAGGCGAACCCGGATAAATGTCGATCCGTCACAGAAATGAGAACTCCGACGTCCAAAAGAGAAGTACAAAAACTCAATGGAATGATAGCTGGTCTATCTCGTTTCATATCGAATGCAGCATTCAAATCTCTTCCACTTTTCAAAATCCTCAAAAAAGAAGAAAGAGATTTCGAATGGACACCCGAGCAAGACGAAGCTTTGAAGCAACTAAAAAAATCTCTCTCCGAGCCTCCAATTTTAACTCGCCCAAATGAAGGGGAAACATTATACTTATATCTAGCGGTCTCGGAAGAGGCCTTAGCTGCCGTTCTAGTACGCGAACTCGAAACCGGGCAAAGTCCCATCTACTTCGCAAGCAAGGCTCTGCACGGGGCTGAAAGTCGTTATCAGAAAATCGAGAAAATCGCCCTGGCCCTCATTGTTGCAGCTCGACGTTTTCGAGCTTATTTCGTCGCCCACCAGGTAGTCGTCCGCACTAACTACCCAATCAGACAGATACTCCACAGACCCGATCTAGCTGGAAGGATGATCAAATGGGCCGTAGAACTCTCAGAATTCGGTATCAAATATGAAGCTCGAACTACACTTAAAGCACAAGTTTTGGTGGACTTCATCGCCGAGATGACACCTGCTAACACCGACTCTGACATATGGATCCTCTACGTCGATGGTTCCTCAAATCCAAAAGGGAGTGGCGCTGGGATTATGCTAGAAAGCCCGACTGGGGTCATCATCGAAGTTTCCCTTACATTCGGTTTTCCCACCTCGAACAACCAAGCAGAGTACGAAGCTTGCATTGCCGGACTTCGCCTGGCAATTGACCTCCAAGTCCAAAAAATTAAACTCCATACCGACTCTCTCTTGGTGGTCTCCCAGATCGAAAGCAAATACGAGACCAAAGAACCGATCCTGCAAAAATACCTACTTCAGGTACAGTCGCTAATAGCTAAATTTGAAGCAAGCGAGATAGTTCATGTCCCAAGAACGGAAAACCAACGAGCTGATATCCTCGCCAAACTCGCAAGCACAAAAAACCCAGGGAACCAAAGGACGACCATCCAAGAAACACTACGCAATCCCAGTGTATCTCTCGAGCCGCTGTTTAACCCGACCATCTACATGCTTGAAGAGGCAGACAGCTGGATAACCCCAATTTTAGAGTACATCGTCTCAGGAACGGAACCCCCAGACAGAAACGACGCCAAATATATCAGGAGAAGAGCCTCGGCTTTTTCAGCCATCAACGGGACGCTCTATAAACGAAGCCTCTCTTCCCCGTTAATTAAATGCATCGAGGGAGAGGAAGCGGCCTATGTGTTAACAGAAATTCATGAGGGAATCTGCGGCCAGCACATGGGAGCTCGATCTTTAGCACGAAAAACCCTTCGAGCCGGCTACTACTGGCCGAGCATGATCGGCGATGCTAGTGATCACGTGAAGAAATGCAAAAAATGTCAAATCCACGCCAACATGCACGTGGCTCCCCCCACAGACCTCACGAGTTTATCCTCCACATGGCCCTTCGCATGGTGGGGAATGGACTTGCTCGGACCTTTCGCAAAAGCACCAGGACAAGTCAAATTCTTGATCGTCGCCGTAGATTACTTCAGTAAATGGATAGAAGCGGAACCCCTGGCGACCATCACTGCAAAAAACTGCATAAAATTCTTCAAAAAAAGCATTATGAGCAGGTTCGGGATCCCCGAGGTAGTAGTAACAGACAACGGGACGCAATTCACAGACACGGGATTTCGCAAACTAATGTTCGAGCTTAAAATTAAGCACCATTTCACTTCAGTAGAGCACCCTCAAACCAACGGTCAAGCAGAGGCTGCAAATAAAGTAATACTGAACGGGCTGAAACGACGTTTGGACGATGCTAAAGGAAATTGGGTAGAAGAATTGCCTTACGTCCTCTGGGGATACCGGACGACCCCCCAAAGCTCCACTGGGGAAACACCTTTTAGGCTCTCTTACGGCAGCGAGGCGGTCATCCCCGTCGAGATCGGCGAACTTAGTTGGAGAACGGCAAATCCCAAAACACAAAGCAATAACGATTAAGCCCTAAGAGAAGAACTCGACCTCATCGATGAAATCCGAGGTCGAGCCTCGCTCCGAGAAGCGATCATCAAACAAAAGGTGGCGACCAGATACAACACCAAGGTCGTTCACAGAGATTTCAATCCTGGCGATCTGGTACTCAGAAGGGCTGACGTCGGTCAGAAAAACGCCTCCCAAGGAAAGCTCGCCCCAAACTGGGAAGGCCCCTACCGAATTTTATCTAAAACCGGCACGGGAGCCTTTAAATTGGAGACCCTCCAAGGAAGAAAGATTGAGAGAACTTGGAACGCAACAAAACTGAAAAGTTATTATCCTTAGAAAGAAGTCACTCACACCGATCTTATGTAAACTCGAAACAAAGCTATTAATAAAGAAGCTTGACATTTCTTTCAAACGCTTTCAATACTTCTCAAAAGTTTTTTCAAGTCTCCACACATTCTTGATTTTCATCAAACAGAATGAAGGGACCTAATTCCCCCCAACAGGAATCAACTGGGACCGATCTTAGATGATCTCCCCAAAAGCGACCACCCAAGGTCAAAAAACTCTTTGAGAAAACAGTTAAATCCGAGCCGAATCTTGGCAAACTATCTCAAAGAGACCGGGTCTTCAAGGATCGAAACGTCCTACGAACGACCATCGGCCACAGCTGTCGATACCCCTATGGGGCGAGTTAAATCTAGGCCGAGTCCTAGTAAACTGTCCTATAGGTTCGAACCGGTAAATCGAGTTCCTCGTTTACCGACGTTTTTACATCACACGCGACGTGCAGAATTTAAAAAGCACTCGTTAAAAACTCGCAAAAACGACATACATGACATGCGAAATTCAAAAAGCATTCATTAAAGCTCGTAAAGGCCTTATAGGCATATTCCAAAAAGAGGTTACAAATATCTCCAGCTAGACCAACAGAAGTTCCGGATCTATACAAAAAATACATAAGTAAAAGCATACACCAGGAACTTCTGCAAAAGAAACGCTGTTAAAACATCAGGCAGTGGAGGTCGGGAATATCACAGTCTTCGTCTCCGTCTGAGCATCGATCTTAACGATCTTACCCCCTTCAACCTCATGGTCGGCGTCAATAATCGACCGATCCAAAATTACAGAAGGATGGACCAAAGTAATTTGCTCCTGGGCGCACTCAAAACCCTCCTTGTACAGCTCAATTGCAGAGTTAGCAGCTTCCCGAGCCTCCCTCCTAGCCTCGTTTGCAAGTTTCATAGCCTCTTTAGCATTTCTTCTGCTTTGCTGAAGGGCTGCCTCAAGCTCTGCAATTCGAGCCTCCGCATCGCCGCTCGTACCGACCCGTGCCTCAGATGCTTTCTTCAAATCCTCTTCCAAACCAGCTACACGAAACTCCAAACCTTTGATCTTCTCGTTGGCCTCGGCAAGTTGCCCCTCCAAAACTTTTTCCCTTTCTTCAAGCTCCTTGACGCGATTCTCCGCAAACTCCGCCCGACGTACAACCTCCCCTTGGCTTTCCTTCAGGACCAGAAGTTCTTGCTTTGTTCGAGCGAGCTCTTTCGATTTTAAAGCCACATCTTCCACGAGCTTCACTATTTTTGACTTCTCGAGCTCCAACGAGGCTGCAAAACTCGAAAAATGAGAGAAATCAGTTTATGAAGAAAGAGATGTTTTTATGAATGTAAAAAAAAAAAAAATGATGTCATTTACCCTTAGCCCGCTGCTCGTATTTCTCTTTTTCGATCCTATGAACATCGGCCAAATTCACCAACAATTTAACAGACGCCCCGACAGGATCCTCCCGCCATTGGGCGTAATTCTGCTCCAAAAAACCCTCCTCTAAGGGTACGACCTTACTCTTATGCTTCGGTCTCCTCGAAGTCTTACTCCTTTTTTCCGGCCTCTGCTCGCCACTTGCCTCGGTGCGCACCCTTTTCGCCGAGGTACCCGCACCAACATCGGGAGCAGTCGGGGGAGGAGAACTAGAAACAAGATCGACCAGAGCCTCATAGGCAAGGTCCTCCTGGGTAACAGTATTTATCGGAGAAGCAGCAGTAACCGTCCCAACAACAGTCTCGGCCTGGGGAGACGTCGGAAGCGGAACACCAACCCCCTCAGCATCTCCAGATACCTCGACACTCCTCATCGCCAGCGCCTTCATTACGGCGAGCTTCTTGGGGGCCATGGTATCTGGAAAAGAAACATAAATCGATCATACAAACTACGGTCAAAAATATGCAAATATCAAAAGCAAGAAAAACAAAACTACCTAAGACAATTTGCACTCGTCTTCGCTTCCCGGCCTGAACTATCTTAGCCGCAGGGATACCCCGATACTTATGTTTTGAAAACGGAATGTTCTCAGAAATAAACATCAGGATCCTCTTGGTAAGAAGATCGGCAGCGTTCAAACGATTCTGACTAACAGAAAAGGAATTGGTGGATCGTTCAAAATGGGCCTGACTCCAACCAATGGGAAACTTGGTGGACACCAAAGTCCGACCATCCTCTGAAAACTTTCCCACTCTCTCAATCGCTTCGTCGGTCACCGGTTCGACCCAATAAAATAACTCCTTCCAATTCCCCTTCAACGAGTCCGCATAGGCTTTAAAAATCTTGGCACCTCGCCTTGAACGAAGACTGACGTGTTCGCGACCGGACTTATTTTCACTACTGTTCCGATTGATCTCAAACAAATGGAAAAAGAGCAACGGCGAGACCGGCCTCTCCAGATGAAGACACATTAGCTCGAAGGCTCGAACAAAAGCCCACGCGTTTGGATGCAACTGAGAAGGCGCAACATCCAAAGTCGCCAAGACCGTCTGCTCGAACCAAGTAAAAGGAGGCCTGATATTCATCTCGTTTATCAGCATATGATACAAAGTAAACTTGAGCTCTCCTGGCCACAAAGCCACATGCTCTCCCTTTTTCATTCCCTCAACTCTCCAAATTCGCTTCGAGCGACCCGAAGCTTTCCTCCCGACCCTCTCCAAATTAAACCCATGCTGGTACAACGATTCGATCTCCAAAATATTTCTGGAAACCCAATCATATTGGGAGACCTCTCGCACCGGTACGTCAAGGTCCCCACAACCAGTACTAGAGTACTCATCCAGAGAAACAGCAGAAGCTCGGCTGGACTCCGGTTGGCTCTTAGGGCGAGATTCCACTTGTTTTTCAACACCCTCTCTATCAGACTCATCAGCAGAGTCGGAACTCGACCCAAGATCGACCTCGGAATCCTCTGATTCCTCCACTGGGATTTCCTCATCAGACTCGGAAGTAACAGCCATCACATCCACCAGGCAATCCTCCTCCACGTCTTCGGGAGTATCGTCATTCGGCTCATTAGCATCGGTCGCAGGAGAAGAACTTTCGCTCTCAAAATTATCTTCCGCCTTATCACTCACAGGGGCGGAAGCAGAGTGCTCTTGCACGTCCGGGGCGGCGACTTCGGAAGGCTCGGCACGGACCTCAGGGATTTCACCACCAGAAGCCATCGCACTCGTAAACTCTTTCCGGTACTGAGTGACGTCTCTCCGAGTTTGTTTCGTCCTCGCCAGATCGAATCTACAGGAATGGGGGACGAAATGTCAGGAATAAAGATCGAAAAATGGGTTCGCGAGCAAGTCGGAACCCGACCTGACGACCCCCATTCTGAGATCAAAGGGGACGGGGGAAGGTCCAGGCACAAATGAAAAGTAAAGAAAAAACCAAAAGTAGACTAACCTCGAAACTATGTCGCAAGCTGATGATGTCTGGAAATAAACGGTTGTCGATCCTCAGAAACCGACCTTAAAGATACTTCAAACACGTTCACTCTAAAGAAACTCGGGAGCTCTCGAAGATCGGCAAATCAGAACAAATGAACAACAAGCAACAAATGAATTGGTGAGACCCTTTATTTATAGCAAGGCGAATCCAATGGGCCTGGGCCTGGAAGTCGAAGCGTCACATCCAAACCATGGTCCATTAAAATCCGCACGCTGAAGAATAAACGTCACCATCATGCGCCGCCACTACGAAGAGACGCCTTGTCAGAAACAGTAAAAGTGGCACTGATTCCAAAGCAGCACTGATTCCAAAGCAGCACTGAGGTCGGAAAAACTGTCCACGTCGCTCGAAAGCTCGACGGACAGGTAGCATCGTTCGAAAAACCCCGGCCCCGACATAAGCTCGATAAGCGGATAGAACCTCCACTCAAAGTCAAGATCGCTCCTCATAGCGACCAGACTTGGGGGACCACTGTTATGGTAATTACAGTATTTTCTATTTGCACCCCTTCTCCAAAAAGCCCAATTGATGAGAAGCCCAATTGTAATCAAGAGAGTCCAATCTTCAATGGCCAAGATCAGCCCGCAAGATCGGACAGCCCAAAAACGCCAACACAAACACATCCAAAACTCTATAAATACCCCATTCAATGCTCATTAATGGTAAGCACTTTTCTAACCAAACACTTATCCTCTCAAATACTGACTTAAGCGTCGGAGGATCATTGCAGGTACAACCTCGCCCTCCAAGATCGAACATCTCAAGATCGAACACCTCAACATCGCCTCTCAAGGTCGAACGTCCCGGGTCGAACAAGACTTTCCTCTCAGCCTGAAGACAATGATAGAATCAAGGACAAAATATCTACCAACTGCATAATATCGATCCTCACGATCGGTAGCACGGTACAGAACACTAATGATATTATTGTAAAGGTAAAAATGACGACTTGGAAAGGGTTTTTATACCAGGTGGGAGGTAGGTGTGCAATAAACTACTCTAATTGATGCCGTTGCCGATTGAATGTAGATGGGTGTTGTATATTTTTTTAGATAGACAAAGTGGTTAGTAATTAGTGTGTTAGTTGTTAGAGGGGAGGGGGGAGCAGGGTTCGAACCCCGTACGCCTACGTTTTTCTACCAACAATGTTCATTTCACTCAACCACATGAGCTACCCTTCTGGGACAGATGAGTGTTGTATATAATGAAGTGTATATGAGTTGGAGTACCCTCAAATCTTTTTATCAATATAATTGTTTGCTTATAAAAAAAATTAATTAATTTAGTGCAAACATTACTTTTTTCACAATAGGTCAAACCTACAACATATAGAACATATAGGTAATTGATACTTATCCTATAGAAGATTAATTAATTATCCTATAAAAACCCAATGAAAGCTATTTTAATTTATATGCTCAAGTCCAGCTACTTCCGCTCTACATGGCTTCATATCATATGAAGTAAACGCAAAAATTATTAAATCTGCTATTATTGATTGACTAAAGCCTCCGCCGTCCATGACATCACAATTGGCCAATTTTTGGTTAAATAGGTTTTTGGTTCCTATAAAAATTGGATTTTTTTTGTTTTAGTCTCAAAAAAATTTCACCAATTTTTAGTTACTATAAAATTTGGGTTTTTTTGTTTTTGGTCCCTCATGACTTTTAATAGCGCTTTAAGACTTTTAATAGCACTTATAAAAGGTCAAAAAATGCTATCAAAAGTCATGGAGCGCATCACAATAGTTAGCAATAGGTTTTTACCTTTTTCCTTTGAGAAGCGCGAACACAAACTCATCCGAATAAAAAATAAAGTTATGTAGCGCTTTGTCAAAAAAAAGTCATGTAGCGATATTAAAAGTCATGAGGGACTAAAAGCAAAAAACCCAAATTTTATGGGGACCAAAAGTTGAAGAAATTGTTTTGAGGGACTAAAACAAAAAAACCCAAATTTTATAGAGACCAAAACCATATTTAATTCTAAAAATAATTATACAGTTTACATTATTAATTACGATTAGTCATATGAGGGAAGGAGAAGATCTAAACACATCGGTTAAATTATAATTAAGTTTATGCAAGCTTATCACTGCTATGATCACAATCGAAACAACTTCTCACTAAAATAGACATAAGTTGGAATGTGATTCCACCCTCTGTAGCTGCTTTTAATGTAACTGATAGTGTTTCATGGTCTTTACACAACACGTGGGCTAATTGTTTAGCCCTTAGCTCGAAAATGAAGTTCAAAGTTTCCCATACCTTAAGAGAAATGAACTCTTACGTACACAAGCTTGCCGATTATGGAGTGCTAAGAATGGCTAAATTGCTGTTTTGGCCATTTATCTTTGGAGTTGGTGTCACTTTGGCCATTTATCTTCTTTTTTTCTCGTTTTAGACCCTCATGATTTTTGTGTGTGTCATTTTGGCCCCTGCCGTTAGTTTTTTCTAACAGACGCCACGCTGGCAGTTAACTGCTGACGTGGCGTACTAATTTTTCAATCTGACGTGTCTTCATTAAATGACATGGCCAATGAGGGACCAAATTGAAACAAATAAAAAACATAGGGGTCCAAATTGACACAAACACAAAACATAATAAATCACTATTCATCTTCTTCCTCCATCTTCATCTCTTCATCTCCGGCGAGCCACCACCACCCTCTCCTCCACCGCCACACCACCACCACAACACCAAAACCGAACCCTAAATCTCAAATCCTAAACTAAATCCCTAAATCCCTAAAAAACCAAACGTATATACACAGTTGTTTCTGGGTTTTATGTTTCTATTTTAAATACTTCTTTGTTTGGTGGATGATGGAGCGATTTATTTGTTCTACTGTTGGCCATATCGTATGGTTTCTTAATTTGCCTTCTTTTTATGCTTTATGGGTGGATTCATAATATTGTAATTGATTTGCGGTGTTAACTGTGTATATACGTGTGAGAGAGCCATGGGTGTGGGTTGATACGTTTGGTTTTTTAGGGATTTATGTTTGGTTTTTTAGGGATTTAGGGATTGAGTTTGGGGATTTATGATTTGGGATTTAGGGATTTGAGAAATTGGGAGTCTTGAGTTTTGGTGTTGTGGTGGTGGTGTGGCGGTGGAGGAGAGGGTGGTGGTGTAACACCCCTTTTTCTACCCGGTAAAATATTAATAAAATCAGAGTTCTTTTTTTTTTGTCAGCTAAAGGAATGTCACATTTCAACTTAAAACATCACAACTCGCAAATAACAGTGTCAATCATAAAATTCACTGTGTAAAGGAAATGCGATACATAACACCCTGCTAAAGGGACGAACCCAAAAACACCTGTTCAGTCAACACAGTAATATAACTCCATCACCACGCAGCGGAATAAAATTTAAGGATTCAAATGAAACAACCATAGCATCTTTGCAAAATAAAAACAATTGCACAATAATTAAAGACAAGCGTTCATCCCCCCCCCCCCCCCCGAGTGCTACGTATCAGAGCAGACGACCCGACTCAGCTAACGAAGGTACCTAAGCCTTCACTCGAGATTACCTGCACGTTACCGCATAGGGGTAACATTCAAACAGAAGGGGTGAGTTCATCTAACAATATAATAGTGCATATGATAAGCATTATGCTAGAGCTACAACGCTATATAAACCACATCGCAACATCAAATTAGTCATCTCAGCAAGTCATCACAATGTCATGGGTATGTATGAAATGCAACCCATCGCAACGGCTGTATGCATGAGGTACCTGTCATCATCGTCAATAAATAGCCTTTATGGCATCATCGTCGCTAAATAGCCTTTATGGCATCATCGTCACTTGTTTATGCACATGAGATGTATGAGACACCATGACATGCACCAGAGACAGTCTCATACAAACACAGTCAACTTAACAACCCATCACTTACCAATTAGCCAATGAAAAGCACATCACCTGTCAAGTTATTGTCACACATATATTTACCACTAGCATTCATCGTCATTAACATCATCGTCGCTAATAGCCTTTATGGCATCATCGTCACTTATAAAACCACAGCTTTATTCATCATCAATACCATCGTCAATCAAAGTAATAGCCACTAGGGGCATTAGCGTCAAAACATCAACACATCATTATTGACACCGGGACACTAATATTACTGATAATATTAAAAGGTTTTACTTCAGCTCACGACACCAAATAGGACACCAAAAAGGTTTTTAGACACCGAAATAGTTTTACAACGCCAACAACAACGACCAACGGGGACAGCCACTTGAGGCACCCAGAAACTGTCAATAAAATAGTAATTTCACCTTAAAATAGGACACACAGGTAGAAAAATGAATAAGCTTCGCAACGCACTTTGAAACACTTAAAACGGACACCCGAGTCAAAAGATATGTCAAAAACAAAACCGGGAAACATTTGGGCAACGTCCTGAAATTGGCGCCCAGGCACTGGGCGCCTAGCAGGGAAAACTGGCGCAGCCACAGAAACTGGCGCAGCAACACAAACTGGCGCCCTTGGCGCCCCTGCGCCGAGACACATCGCGCAACACTCAGACACAGGCGCCCTTGGCGCCCAGACAGCAACATGGCGCAACACAGACATGGCGCCCTTGGCGCCCCTGCGCCAGACGCAGCAGCAACACCAAAAACTTGGGCAGCCAAAATTGGCGCCCTTGGCGCCCCTGCGCCAAAACACGCACCAAACAACAAAACCGGGCAGCCACACGTTGGCGCCCTTGGCGCCCCCTTGCGCCAGGAACCAGCACAACCAAAACACACACACACACACACACACACACACAGAATGGCGCCCATGGCGCCCCTGCGCCAAGGTAGCCACCGCAACACGCCACATGCGCCCATGAGGGCGTCCAGACCGCAACAACAACGCAACACACGCACAGCACCAAAATGCACACACCTAGATACGGCGCCCATGCACAGGGCGCCAAACACAGAATCACAACCACGCCCAGCAAATGGCGCCCAGCGCCAGGGCCCCAAATTCAACACACAACAAATCATCAAACAACACATAAGCAATTCATCAATCAACCACAAATCAAACAATCAAATAAGATTATGGCAATATAGGTCTAAGCCCCTACCCTAATACCCATCATACCCACCATTATAGTGAAAGAGAGATCTCACCCTTACCTTAATTCGTAGGAATAGAAGACCCCGGAGAGAAAGTCACCTAACAGAACACAGCAACAAAGCACGATCCGCTTCTCCTTCCTCTTGCCTCTCAGCGCCGCGCCCTTGCTCTTCTCACTCTCCCTCAATTCGCAATTTTCTTTCTTTTGCACAAAATGAACCAAGCCCTAAATTTTTAGCTTAAATATGCGCCTAGGTTAGCGGGCCTGGATCACGGGCTTTTCCTTCTGCTTAGCCCAACTTAATTCGCAACACCACCTCCTGCTTCAACACCACACCTCAATATATTATATTTTTCTGATTTCAATTATATCTATTAAATAAAACAAATCCCCTAAATACTTAATTAAATAATTAATTAAATATTTGGGGTGTTACAGCTCTCCCCCACTTGGAAAATTTCGTCCTCGAAATTACCTGATTCAAACAACTCTGGGTAGGACTCCCGCATCTTGCTCTCCAACTCCCAAGTCATGCTCTCACCGGCAGCTTCTAACCAGACCACCTTCACCAATGCAATTTCCTTGCCTCTTAACACCTTCACCTCATGGTCTTCAATCAGCACAGGCATAGTCTCCACCGTGAGATTATCCCGCACCTCCGCGTCATCCATGTGAATTACATGAGACGGATCCGAAATGTACTTCCGAAGTTGCGACACGTGAAACACGTCATGTAAATTCGAAAGATTTGGCGGTAAAGCCACTCTATACGCCACATTCCCAACTCTCTCGGAAATCTGATAAGGACCAATGAATCTAGGAGTGAGCTTCTTCGACTTCAAAGCACGGCCAACACCGGTCACTGGAGTGACCCTCAAGAATACATGCTCACCCTCCTGAAACTCTAGATCTTTTCTCCTCTTGTCGTGATAACTTTTCTGACGACTCTGCGAAGCCTTCATCTTTTCACGGATCATCTTTATCTTCTCAGTTGTCTCCCGAACAATTTCAGGTCCAAGCACCACACTCTCTCCAGACTCATACCAGCACAGCGGGGTTCTACACTTCCGACCATACAATGCCTCAAAAGGTGCCATCCCGATGCTAGAATGGTAGCTATTGTTGTACGTGAACTCTATCAGTGGAAGGTAGGAATCCCACGAACCTCCTTCTTCTAAAACACAAGCCCTCAACAAATCTTCTAATGACTGAATTGTCCTCTCTGACTGACCATCCGTCTGAGGATGATACGCCGAACTCAGCCTCAGCTTAGACCCCAACTTTTCTTGCAAACTCTTCCAGAAATCTGAAGTGAACCTCGGATCTCAGTCTGGCACAATACTCTTCGGAACACCATGCAACTTCACAATTTCTTTGACATAAACTTCTGCTAACCTCGACACCGGATAAGTGATATTAATAGGAACAAAGTGAGCAGACTTCGTTAGACTATCAACGATCACCCAAATAGCATCGTGACCTCTAACCGTATTTGGCAATCTAGTCACAAAATCCATCGAAATGCTATCCCACTTCCACTCTGGAATTTCCAACGGTTGCATAAATCCAGCAGGCTTCTGATGCTCCACCTTCGACTTCTGACAAGTCAAACAGGCATACACAAATTGTGCTACATCCCTCTTCATACCATGCCACCAAAACATCTTCTTCAAGTCTTGATACATCTTTGTCGCTCCAGGATGAATACTCAACTTACTTCGGTGACCCTCTTCCAAAATTGTTTTCCTCATTTCTACATCATTCGGAATGCAGATCCTACCACGGAACCTCAACACACCTTGGGGATCCAATTTGAAATCTTCGTTCTCAGATTGACCAATCCCATTCATCAAATCCACCAACTTAGCATCTGATTTCTGAGCCTCTCTGATGCTGCCCAGAAAATCATTATCGATCCTTAGCATTCCCAGCTTGACACTATGAGGTGTCGTCCTACAAACCAGACTTAGATCTCTGAATTCCTCAATCAACTCTAACTCTTTGACCATCATCGCCGACATATGCAAAGACTTCCGGCTCAAAGCATCAGCCACGACATTAGCTTTACCCGGATGATAGTTCAAACCGAAATCATAGTCCTTCAACAATTCCAACCACCTTCGCTGCCTCATATTCAACTCCTTCTGGTCAAACAGATATTTCAAACTCTTATGATCACTGAACACCTCAAATCTCGAACCATACAGATAGTGCCTCCAAACCTTCAACACAAAAACCACTGCAGCCAACTCCAAATCATGCGTCAGATAATTCTTCTCATGAACCCTTAATTGCCTCGACGCATAGGCAATCACCTTCCCATCTTGCATAAGCACGCCACCTAGACCCATCTTCGAAGCATCACAATATACCACGAACGGTTCTTCCGGTTTTGGCAACGTCAAAACAGGAGACGTCGTCAACCTCTTCTTCAACTCAAGGAAACTTTCCTCACAACGAGCATCCCACACAAAAGCCTTACCCTTACAAGTCAACTGCGTCAACGGAAGGGCCAACTTAGAAAAACCTTCGATGAACCTTCTGTAGTAACCAGCCAACCCTAAGAAGCTTCTAATCTCCGTAACCGACTTCGGACTCTCCCATTGCATCACCGCATCAACCTTAGAAGGATCCACAGCAATACCATTACCAGAAATGATGTGACCCAGAAAACTCACTTCCGACAACCAGAATTCACACTTAGACAACTTGGCATACAGCCTCTTCTCTCTCAGGACCTCCAATACTAATTTCAAATGCTCCGCATGCTCTTCCTCCGACTTCGAATAAATCAGGATATCGTCAATGAACACAACCACGAACCGATCCAAGTAAGTATGGAATATACGATTCATGTATTCCATAAATACACCCGGTGCGTTAGTGACACCGAACGGCATCACCGAATACTCATAATGCCCATACCTTGTTCTGAAAGCAGTCTTCTGAACATCTTCGTCCTTCACCTTGATCTGATGATAACCTGACCTCAAATCAATCTTACTGAACACTCGAGCACCACCAACTGATCCATTAAGTCGTCTATTCTCGGCAGTGGATACTTGTTCTTAATGGTCACCTAATTCAGCTGCCTATAATCAACACACAACCTCATGCTTCCATCCTTCTTCTTCACCAACAACACAGGAGCTCCCCAGGGCGATACACTTGGCCTAACAAACTTCTTGTCAAGCAGATCTTCAAGTTGCTTCTTTCACTCAGACAATTCTGACACCGACATCCTGTACGGTGCCATAGACACAGGCCTCGTACCAGGTACAAGATCAATAGAAAACTCCACTTCTCTCTCAGGTGGAACACTAGGGATCTCATCAGGAAAAACATCTGGAAATTTGCGCACCACCTGCAACTCTTCAATGACAGCCCGACTCTCAGCAGACAACGATGCCATCAACGAAAATAGCTGAACTCCTTCCTTCATCAACTTCTTCAACTGACTAGCGGATAACAAAACAGAATCTTCCTCTCCGAAACTAACCGATTTGCTACGACAGTTGATATGGACATGGTTATGCTCTAACCAGTCCATGCCCAAGATTACGTCCAATCCTCTCAACAGCAAGCAAACAAAATCCACGACAAAGTCCCTGCCGAAGATCGACAAAGGACACAGAGAACACACCAAAGAAGTGGTCACCGACCCCTTAGCAGGAGTGTCGACAACCATATCTCCACACATAGCAGACAAAACAAGGCCCAATCTTTTACAACAATCAACAGAGATAAAACAATGGGTAGCACCAGTATCAATAAGAGATTTCAGAGGAGTACCATGAATGTAGCACGTACCTCTAATGAGACCATCATTCTCAGCAGGCTCCTCTCCTGCCAATGCGAACACTTTCCCACTGGACCTTTCTTTCTTCGGCTTCGAACACTTCGCACTGATATGCCCAGACTCACCACAGTTGAAACACACCATGTCCTTACGCCCACACTCAGCCGCTACATGACCCGCCTTTCCACAACGGTAACAAACCCTCTCATCAGCTTTGCACATGAAACTCTTGTGGCCAGGCTTGCCACACTTGAAACATACAATACCAGCAGGAGCATCTCCCCCACTAGCCTTTTTGCCTCCAACAGCTCTATGATGACTCTTACCCGCAGGGACCTCATACGGCTTGGTTCGACTCGGAAATTTGCCCTTTTTCTCAGTCACAGCTTTGTAGTGCGCAGTACTGTCCTCCTCAAAAATTCTGCAGCTATCTATCAGGTCAGCGAACACACGGATCTTCTGGTAGCCAATTGCCTTTTTAATCTCAGGCCTTAAACCATTCTCAAACTTAATACATTTTGAAAATTCAGCTGTAGCCTCACTATAGTGCGGATAGAACTTCGCCAATTCCACGAACTTCGCCGCATACTCAGTCACAGACATGCCACCCTGCTTCAGCTCTAAAAACTCTCTCCTTTTTCCCTCGGACATCTTCCGGAAAATATTTCCTCAGAAACTCTCGGCTGAACACCTCCCAAGTGACCTCTTCCTGCACAGACTCTAACCTCTGCCTAGTAGCCAACCACCAATCGTCGGCCTCCTCTGCTAACATGTGAGTACCAAAACGGACCTTCTGCTCCACAGTGCTGTCCATCACCCTAAAAATTCTCTCGATCTCCTTTAACCAGGCCATAGCACCGTCTGGATCATATTTGCCCTTGAAAGTGGGCGGATTCTCTCTCTGGAATGTAGTCAGACTCCGAAACCCAGCGTTCTCTCCAGCATTCTGCTGATTCTGCACGGCCTGAGCCATGGCAGCTAAAGCAGCAGCAATCGCAGTGTCGTTCCTCCCAGCCATATCAACTCAAGCTGAAACCAAAAACAACAGTTAGAATAAGTCGACAATACTAGATTGTCAATGACTGGACAACTTGGCCGGACTGACCGAACTTTTGCTCTGATACCACTAATGTAACACCCCTTTTTCTACCCGGTAAAATATTAATAAAATCAGAGTTCTTTTTTTTTGTCAGCTAAAGGAATGTCACATTTCAACTTAAAACATCACAACTCGCAAATAACAGTGTCAATCATAAAATTCACTGTGTAAAGGAAATGCAATACATAACACCCTGCTAAAGGGACGAACCCAAAAACACCTGTTCAGTCAACAAAGTAATATAACTCCATCACCACGCAGCGGAATAAAATTTAAGGATTCAAACGAAACAACCATAGCATCTTTGCAAAATAAAAACAGTTGCACAATAATTAAAGACAAGCGTTCATCCCCCCCGAGTGCTACGTATCAGAGCAGACGACCCGACTCAGCTAACGAAGGTACCTAAGCCTTCACTCGAGATTACCTGCACGTTACCGCATAAGGGTAACATTCAAACAGAAGGGGTGAGTTCATCTAACAATATAATAGTGCATATGATAAGCATTATGCTAGAGCTACAACGCTATATAAACCACATCGCAACATCAAATCAGTCATCTCAGCAAGTCATCACAATGTCATGGGTATGTATGAAATGCAACCCATCGCAATGGGTGTATGCATGAGGTACCTGTCATCATCGTCAATAAATAGCCTTTATGGCATCATCGTCACTTATAAAACCACAGCTTTTATTCATCATCAATACCATCGTCAATCAAAGTAATAGCCACTAGGGGCATTATCGTCAAAACATCAACACATCATTATTGACACCGGGACACTAATATTACTGATTATATTAAAAGGTTTTACTTCAGCTCACGACCCCAAATAGGACACCAAAAAGGTTTTTAGACACCGAAATAGTTTTACAACGCCAACAACAACGACCAACGGGGACAGCCACTTGAGGCACCCTGAAACTGTTAGTAAAATAGTAATTTTCACCTTAAAATAGGACACACAGGTAGAAAATTGAATAAGCTTCGCAACACACTTTGAAACACTTAAAACGGACACCCGAGTCAAAAGATATGTCAAAAACAAAACCGGGGAACATTTGGGCAACGTCCTGAAATTGGCGCCCAGGCACTGGGCGCCTAGCAGGGAAAACTGGCGCAGCCACAGAAACTGGCGCAGCAACACAAACTGGCGCCCTTGGCGCCCCTGCGCCAAGACACAACGCGCAACACTCAGACACAGGCGCCCTTGGCGCCCAGACAGCAACATGGCGCAACACAGACATGGCGCCCTTGGCGCCCCTGCGCCAGATGCAGCAGCAACACCAAAAACTTGGGCAGCCAAAATTGGCGCCCTTGGCTCCCCTGCGCCAAAACACGCACCAAACAACAAAACCGGGCAGCCACACGTTGGCGCCCTTGGCGCCCTTGCGCCAAAACATTCCATCAAACGGCACACGGGCAGCCACACAGTGGCGCCCTTGGCGCCCCCTTGCGCCAGGAACCAGCACAACCGAAACACACACACACACACACACACACAGAATGGCGCCCATGGCGTCCCTGCACCAAGGCAGCCACCGCAACACGCCACATGCGCCCATGAGGGCGTCCAGACCGCAACAACAACGCAACACACGCACAGCACCAAAACGCACACACCTGGATACGGCGCCCATGCACAGGGCGCCAAACACAGAATCACAGCCACGCCCACCAAATGGCGCCCAGCGCCAGGGCCCCAAATTCAGCACACAACAAATCATCAAACAACACATAAGCAATTCATCAATCAACCACAAATCAAACAATCAAATAAGATTATGGCAATATAGGTCTAAGCCCCTACCCTAATACCCATCATACCCACCATTATAGTGAAAGAGAGATCTCACCCTTACCTTAATTCGTAGGAATAGAAGACCCCGGAGAGAAAGTCACCTAACAGAACACAGCAACAAAGCACGATCCGCTTCTCCTTCCTCTTGCCTCTCAGCGCCGCACCCTTGCTCTTCTCAATTTTCTTTCTTTTGCACAAAATGAACCAAACCCTAAATTTTTAGCTTAAATATGCGCCTAGGTTAGCGGGCCTGGATCACGGGCTTTTCCCTCAGCTTAGCCCTGCTTAATTCGCAACACCACGTCCTGCTTCAACACCACACCTCAATATATTATATTTTTCTAATTTCAATTATATCTATTAAATAAAACAAATCCCCTAAATACTTAATTAAATAATTAATTAAATATTTGGGGTGTTACAGGTGGTGGCTCGCCGGAGGTGGTGGTGGTGGTGGCTCGCCGGAGATGAAGAGATGAAGATGGAGGAAGAAGATGAATAGTGATTTATTATGTTTTGTGTTTGTGTCAATTTGGACCCCTATGTTTTTTATTTGTTTCAATTTGGTCCCTCACTGGCCATGTCATTTAATGAAGACACGTCAGATTGAAAAATTAGGACGCCACGTCAGCAGTTAACTGCTAGTGTGGCGTCCGTTAGAAAAAACTAACGGCAGGGGCCAAAATGACACACACAAAAAACACGAGGGTCTAAAACGAGAAAAAAAGAAGATAAAGGGCCAAAGTGACACCAACCCCAAAGATAAAGGGCCAAAAGAACAATTTAGCCGTTAAGAATCATAGGATCATACATGCATAGATTAAAGCCATAGGAGAGGTATTGAGCATAAGAGTACTCATGTGGTAAATGAGGTAAAAACTCTTCATAAGGAATCATATTGAAAAAAGATACTTAATGTGAGTACAAGATGCTCTATATATAGAGCACTAGGAAATACTAACTAACTAAGAAATTACTAATTAGTCCCTAAAAGAATGTAACACCTTGTTGCACCCCGAAAAATCCCGGTTTGGGTTTCTCAATGTACAACGTGGAAAATTTTTGAAGCCGCCACCAATATTTTAATTTTAAGACCAAAACATTGAAAAAAAGTCTTTTGAACAAGGCAGATGGTCTTTTGAAAACTAGAGATATAGGTTCGGGGGTCGATTACGTGCGAGGAAGGTGTTAGCACCGCGCACGTCCTTTCTACCGAAAGGGAACCTCTAATTAAATGTGTGGTTTTAACGTTTGATTTGAAAAATATCTAGATTTGCCTATTTATTTGAAGAATGAATGGGAAAACTTAATAAAAACTTTATTTTTGGCGAGAAAGGGGGGGAAAAAAGGGTTTTTAGAAAAAGTGCTTGGCGGGACATGGCCCGCTCCTACGTATCTCCCGGTGCGATGGAGAATTCAAAGCTACGTAGTTCTTGGGTAGGAAATGTTTGTGTGTTGGTGTTTTTTAATATAGGGGTTTTAGGATTGTGTGATCTGTGTTGAAGGACCACTGGGGGTCTGTAGGGCCACTGGGGGCTGAAGGAGCGCTGGGGCTCTGAAGGACCACAGTTCACTTATCCTAAAACGATGACTAACCCGGCCGTACGACCGACTTAATCCCCTACTTTGAAAATAAGATTTTTTTGACTTTTGAAATGAAAGGGATGTGTTTGTATTTTTTATTTAGAAATTATTTATCTTTGCATAGGGATTTTAAGACTTGAGAAAAACAAGAGGGAAATTGTTCATTTTTGCGCTTGACGGGGGTATGACCCTGCTCCTACGTATCTCTTGGTAGAGAATCAAAGGCTACGTAGTTCTAGGCTCTTTTGAAAATAATTGTTTGAAAACTTATTGTGAAAATGATTTTTATTTGTTATGCTTGACGGGATGTGACCCGCTCCTACGTATCTCCCGGTGCGATGGAGAATTCAAAGCTTAGGTAGTTCTCCTTTGTCTTTTTGAAAAGTTTTTGTTTTTTATCCTTTTTTAGTGAGTTTTTGAAATAGGACGAGCATTAGCAAATGATTAAACTAGCAGAGGCTATGATGAATCACTACTAAATACTCAAAAAAGAGAGTTGTACCGCTAGTCAAACGAACAAAGGTTCTGATGGACTATTGATAACAACTCGTTTTTATTATCTTTTTTTGAAAGTGATTTTCGAAAGAGATTGATTTGCACGATGATCAAACTAACAAAGGTTATGATGGATCATCGTTTATTATTCTTATGAGAAAAGGACATTGGCACTAATAGCTAAACGAACAAAGGCTCTGATGAGCTACTAGCAACAATGGGTTTGAAAATGATTCTTTTTGTTTGTTTTATAAAAATGATTTGTTTATGGTTGCGAAAAGGATTTTTATTTGTTGCGCTTGACGAGAACGAGACTCGCTCCTACGTATCCCAAATGGGAATCAAAGCGACGTAGTTCTAATGAAAATGTTTTTTTGAAAAGGGTTTGAAAGGGGAAGAGCTTTCATAATGATCAAGCAAGCAAAGGCTTTGAGTGATCATTACTAATAACCCTTGATGGCGTTCATGACAATCAAACAAGCCAAGGCTTTGAGTGATAGTCACTAATAACTCGCATTAAATGGAAAAGAGTTTGAAAGATTTTTGGAAAAAGGGTGAAGTTATTATCAATGATTGGTTACAAAGTTCAAGCACATTCAATAATCACGGAATCATGCATATGTTGAACATTAATTAAGACTAAACATGCCAATATGATCAAAAGATCCACTTATCTAGGATGCAAGATAAAGTTCTCAAAGCAAATGTGTGTGTGTAGGAAGGGGTGTATTTACCCTAATGACTCTATGCTACAACATGCATGTAGACTTACGTCTTCATTAGGAGGTCATACACATGGATGGAATGGCATATAATTGAATCAAGATATTTAAAATGCATCAAAAACAAGCAAGCAATTGGTCATAGGCATAGAATGTTATTAAACTAAGGAACATATGAGCAATGATTTCTTAATAACATGAACAAAAGGGGAAATTGCATCAAGGCTAAGGTAAGCCTATCCTTTGCATTCATGAATAAGTGCGCAAAGGCCAATAACACAATCAAAGAGGAGGGAGCATCAAGGTTTGAAAACTAGAGATATAGGTTCGGGGGTCGATTACGTGCGAGGAAGGTGTTAGCACCGCGCACGTCCTTTCTACCGAAAGGGAACCTCTAATTAAATGTGTGGTTTTAACGTTTGATTTGAAAAATATCTAGATTTGCCTATTTATTTGAAGAATGAATGGGAAAACTTAATAAAAATTTTATTTTTGGCGAGAAAGGGGGGGGGGGGGGGAAAGGGTTTTTAGAAAAAGTGCTTGACGGGACATGACCCGCTCCTACGTATCTCCCGGTGCGATGGAGAATTCAAAGCTAGGTAGTTCTTGGGTAGAAAATGTTTGTGTGTTGGTGTTTTTTAATATAGGGGTTTTAGGATTGTGTGATCTGTGTTGAAGGACCACTGGGGGTCTGTAGGGCCACTGGGGGCTGAAGGAGCGCTGGGGCTCTGAAGGACCACAGTTCACTTATCCTAAAACGATGACTAACCCGGCCGTACGACCGACTTAATCCCCTACTTTGAAAATAAGATTTTTTTGACTTTTGAAATGAAAGGGATGTGTTTGTATTTTTTATTTAGAAATTATTTATCTTTGCATAGGGATTTTAAGACTTGAGAAAAACAAGAGGGAAATTGTTCATTTTTGCGCTTGACGGGGGTATGACCCTGCTCCTACGTATCTCTTGGTAGAGAATCAAAGGCTACGTAGTTCTAGGCTCTTTTGAAAATAATTGTTTGAAAACTTATTGTAAAATATTCCTTCTAGTCACCCATGACAATAAAAATTGTCACTTAAAAATTGAGGAATATTTAATGGTCCCTTTTTATTTTTCCATGCACTAAAAATGAAAAGATACATTTTTAATTATTTTGACTAGGGTTTTCTTTCTAAAAAATTGTACAAAAATTATCCTTGATAGAATAAAAATGTACTTTTTGTGGATGTGCATTTTTGGCGAGAAAATCATCTTTTTGCGAAAAATGACCAAAATGCCCTTTTTGACCCTAAAACCCTAATTTGCCTAAAAAGTGCATTCCAACCCTAAAAATGATTTTAAAGACCTTGGAATGACTTTTAGGACCCAAAATGCAATGCATGATGCTCTTCATTCTTCAATTTATTTATTTTTGTGGAAAATTAGGGTTTTGACCTAAGCCGGACAAAATTGGGGTATGACAGCTGCCCCTCTTTATCTGAATTTTAACGAGGGATATGAATTGGCCGAAACATATTCCAAGGCAAAATGAAGATAAAGAATTCAGAAATTATACCGATTTTGTCTACTTGGGGAAACCCGAATTTTCCTCTTTTTCTTTTTCTATTGTTTGAATAGACGGGCTTGAGAACAAACGGGGAACGGTTAACACTTGGCGCATTAACCGAGAGAGAAAATGACGGACCACTCGGGATCTGAAGGAGCACTAAGGCTCTGAAGGACCACTCAGGGTCTGAAGGAGCACTAAGGCTCTGAAGGACCACCCAGGGTCTTAAGGAGCACTAAGGCTCTGAAGGACCGCTCAGGGTCTGGAAGGCTGCCTAGGCCTTAAGTGAAGGACCATCGTGGTCTGAAGGAGCGCTACTAGCTATGGTACTAGTAAAACGGTCTGAGGGGGCCTTTGTGTCGCCTTGCATGATACACATGTAATGCTTTGATGCAAGGACTTTGGTTCTTTCCCTTTTATGAAATGCAAACATTAATATGATGCAAATGCAATGACATGGGATGACGTGTTTTTTGCTTTTTTTGGCATAGGGACTTTCGGATTCTTGAGTGATCAATTCAAACGTCCCGATGACTATCCCGACTGTGTATTCGACTTAGCCCCCCATTTATTGAAAAGGATTTGATGTTCGATACAATGATGTTGAAATATTATGGAGTGCTTGTGTTTTTGCTTTTTCTTTCTTTATGATGCAATGCTTTGATGCTTGATGGAATGAAATGGAAGATTTTTGCTTTTATCCGTTGCTTCTTTTTTGTTGCCTTTCATGAAATGATGATGTTGGCACGATGCAAATGGGACACTATGATAAACAAAATGGAACGCCTAAATGCATGAGGCGAAAAATAAGATATGAATGATTGGGGTACTTGAACATTTTTGTGATGATGAGATGCAAGACTTTGAATGCAAGGAATTGAGATGATTATTGACCATTCTGTTGAAAAAAAATTGAATTTGATTCAAACTCCGGTGTTCTCAAGGTTTTTATTTACAAACAAGCTCACTTGTTTTCTCTTCCTTCCAATGACGACTGAATCTTAGATATCGCATGACTAACTTGTGTTCTCTCTCTTTGAAGCATTGTCTAGTAAGCATGCATATGAGTGCAAATGTGAATGAGTGAGTCCGTTAACTTGAGGTCGGTTTAGAACATGTATGACAAGTGAAGGGATGACAGACAAGATTATTGTCGACGCTCATGAGGGATCAAGGGATGCAAGACTGCCCCGGTTCGGGCTTTTGATGAGTGAATAAGCTTGCCTCTGCCTGGTGGTGATAATGACTAGGGGTGTAGGAGATGATGAATTGGGAACACTTCGGCTCTTGGGATGAAAGGTGGAATGAAAAGGGTTTTGTTTCAACCCAGAGTTTGGTGTTGCCCCAGTCAGGACGAAACAAAGTTGCCCCAATTAGAATGACGAGGCCTTATTTAGGATAGTGAGTTGAGAGATCGCCCCGGTGAGGTTTTTATGGGAATGAATGAGGTGAAGGAATGGGAATGCACTTGCCCCACTTTGGAATGACATTTCAAACGGTTTCTTTGAGTGAGGTTGTGAAAGGTGATAGAGTTATGGTGACGGTTATATACGGAGGGTGGTATGTGAACGGGATAGACGACGAACAAATCTCCCCATGGTTGAGTGGAGTGAGAGGTGAAGGAAATGTCCCCTAGTACACATCTTTGATTCTCTTTAAGAAAAACTCAAATTCAATGAAAGTTTTGACTTTTAGTATGAAAGAAGCCTCACTTGGTGATCACTAAACCTTGTTTTAATGCAACTTGAATGCGTTTGAAGTGCAAGTTTTCCTTTTTCCGTCAGCTTTCTTTTTTCCGACTATTTATTTTTGTTCCCTCATCTCTTTTTCCTGAGGGTTTGTTTTCTTTGATCAGCTTTCTCTTTTCTGATCGTTTGTTTTTTTTTCTTTTGAGCAAACACATTGTAGACAGATAAACTTAGTTGTCCTACGATTTAAAATTTGAGAAAACAACAGCATTCGGTCATTGATCGGAATGGACTTTTTGGGATTGTGGTGTTTTGTGGAGGAGGGATGATTGGGCTTAATGAAGAGCTTGGGGTTAATGGTAGGATGATTTTTATTCGGCGTTGGCTGACGATCGATGATTTATGATGGTTAATTGGCTTGATGAGGTGTTTGGAAGTTTTATTCTTGGCTAAGGGTTTGTGGAGGGCGGGTTACCGAGGTCAAAGGGAAGTGTTTGCGGTTTATGGAAGGAGGGGTGTATGGGAATGATGAAGTGTTTGAAGGTTATTGAGACAAGGATCTCTTGTGTTTTGTGGTAACATGTACCAGCTCACCACTTACATTTCTTTTGTATTTTCTTTTGTTTTGGGATTTTCATTTTTGAATCCCTTTTTTGATTTTCTCTCTTTTTTTTTTGTTTTATGATTCTTTTCCTTCTTTGACTCGGGTGAGCTGATAAAAAGTGATGCACTTTTTTTTTGGATATTTGAGGTGATCCTTGTCTAGGGTGATTTTTGGATTTTGGTTTTTCTTGGCTTAAGGTGGGTAGGAAAGGGAACTTTTGGATGGCCAAACTTCATTTCAAATTCCGATTGCTTATTTTTTCGTAAAACTTGACAACAATGTATCTATCTATATGTGTTTGCTCTTTTCTTTGCATTTTTTTTATGCCCTAATTTTGCCTGGACCGCTCTTTGCGAGTTTTCAATCCACCGGGCGCTCCTTTTTGCCTAGGCTGCCCTTTGCGGGTTTTCAACCTAGCGAGCTTGTTCTTCTCATTTATCTCTTCTTTTCTCTTTTTTTTTGGAAAGACTTGCACTAAAGGAATATAATGCCGATAAAGAAAGTTAGTGATCACAGAATTATCCCAGCATGGAGGACTTAGAGTGTTAGTGAGAATGAACCAAAAAGTCAAGTATGCACTGATGGGAGAGAATATGCGCCTTGTGGATGGACGGGGCGGGGTTAGACTTGGATGGTGATGATGACAAGGAAGGAACTGACTGACTCAAACAAGAGAAACTGCACGTGTCATGCACGTTCACTATAGGAATGCTTCACAGAGAGTCAACATTAGTTAGAACAATGAATTGATGAGCTGCTTCAGTTTTTTTTTGTCATGGAATGGATGGGATGCAGTGCTTTTGAAAGACATGCAAATGAGCTATTGATTTGAAAAACTGAGTGCCTTGGAACACCTTGAGTTTGCAACCAAGTAAGGATAAACTTTTTCAAAAAAGGATGATTGTTTTGCAAGAACGTCTCGCTTCTCATCACAACTTTTATTTTATGCAATGAATGAATGAACAAATTATGATATGCAAGTATGATGCAAATGACGTAATGATGCAATGATGCCACGATGCATGATGTGATGATGCTTCTTTTCGTGTTTTTACAGAAAGAGGATATTTACAGGTGGTGATTTTTTTGAAAATTTTCGCACTATATACCACCTCATATAGGCGTTTTATTGAAAAGGAAAAGCACATCTTTTTTGATTTTCGAAAATTCTGAGGGAAAATTGATTGAACTGAATGCACGATGCAGCACACAATTTGGAAAGCCCTTGTGACCTAAAATGGGGTAGAACCTATGATCTAAGACACTTTAGGGATAATCTTCTCATGTAGCTCTATTCACACCCTCACAAAGGTCATCAAAGCCACAGTCTCTTTCACGAAATTCCTTGTAAATGCAGCAAACTACTAGGTACAAGGTATCATGGAGGAGCACAACTCTGATTGAAACTTTCGCGAGTAGCCAAACGGACAGAGGTCCTGATGGGCTCCCACTACTCGAATCCACTCATCCTAAGATACCCTAACAGACCTGGGTTATGGTCTCTTTCTCTAATCATAAAATCCCGGGGTACAAGTGGTGTGTGCGAAGGGCATTTCCTCAAAACTACCCCACCTGCAAATGAAAATCCAGACAGTCCAGACAATAGTGTAACGCCCCAAAATAATTTAATTATTTATTTAATTAAGTTATTTAAGGCTTACAATATTTAATTAATTTAATTAACTAATTCAAGGTTTAATTTAATTTATTTTATTTGTTTAGGAGGTGTTGCCACGAATTAGATGGTGCATGGGGGCCCATGACCCACAAGTGAGCCCATGACCCATTAGTTAGTCATAGGAGTCGACTCACTTAGGGGTCTTGGGAGTTAGTTCTCATTCACTCAAGTGTGCAAAAGAAAGAAAAGAAACGTAAAAAGAGAGAGTGAGAAGAGGAGAAGTTGCGAAGTGAAGAGGAGAAGAAGAAAAGGGGCGAATCACTCAAGGAGGAAGAGAAGGCTTGTTGGTGTCTTGCAATCCCTTGGAGCTTTGCTAGTAATTTCGACTTCTAAGAGGTTAGGGGGTCCTCTTTTTATCTTTAATACCATATGCGAATTAGTAATGCCTAGGGTTAGGGTTCTAGGATGATTTCTATGAATGAATTGTTGTGTTGTTGATTAAATTGTAGTGTTGTGATATATGATTAGGAATTCCTATGTTGAAATCGCATAATTGGTGCTTTGATTATTGCTAATGTGAGTTGTATGACACGTGTTTGAATATATGACTTGTTGGTGTTTGCTTGGTGAGAATTGAGGATCATGGTGATAATTGAATTATATATATATATATATATATATATATGAGTGGGTGTTTGGTTAATTTAATTTGGTGTTTGAATTTGAAGAATTTTGATTTTGGAAGCTCCTAGGCGCCTTGGGCGCCAGATGCCTTGTTGCTGTTTTCTGTGTCTCAGTCATGGGCGCCAGGTGCCCAGCCATTGTGCCCTGCGCCAGTTTTCCAGTTCTGTGCCACTGTGTTGCTGTTTTGGCGCTAGGCGCCTTGTGTCATGGGCGCCAAGGGCCCCAATGTTCTGGCGATTGTTTTGCAAATTTTGGTTTCTGGTTTTCATATTCAAGTAAAATAGCTCGTGCAAAATGAGTTTGGTCACCAAAATAATTGTGCTCCGTGTTTTCACTAGGCGCCTAGTGCATGGGCGCCATGTGCTCTGGGCCAGTTTTGGGTGTTTCTGCGCCAGTTCTGTGTCTGGGCGCTAGGCGCCCTGCGCCTGTTGTTCCCTGCGCCTGTTCCTCTGTGTTTCCAGTTTTGGCTCGTGTAAAACAATTTTTGGAGTCATAGGAGTTGTATTCTGTCCTGGCCTTAGGCGCCTAGTCCATGGGCGCCAAAGATGCGTGTCACTTTTTGCCAAAATTCTTGTTGGGTTCTCATATTCTGAGTATTTGGCTCGTACAAAATCAATTTCGAAGCAAAATGAGTTTTCTTGCGTGTTGGCCTTAGGCGCCTAGTGCCTGGGCGCCGTGTTCCCCTGCGCCAGTTCCTGCGCCAGGGCGCCAGCGCCTGTGCGCGTGTTGCTGTTCCTGGGCGCCAGCGCCTGTGCGCGTGTTGCTGTTCCTGGGCGCCAGCGCCTATGCGCGTGTTGCTGTTTCCTGGGCGCCAGCGCCCATGCGCCAAGTTCTGTGTTGCTCTTGGGCGCCCAGCGCCTGGGCGCCCAGCGGTGGGCGCCAGTTTCCAGAATGTCTAAGTATTTTTCCGATTTTATTTTTAATGTAACTTTTGACTCGGTTATCCAAATTTAACGGTTCAAAATGCGTTTCGAAGCTAATTTCGGTGTCTATCCTAGTATCCTGGTTTTATGCAAAAATGAGTTATTTTACTGATGGTTCTGGACTGAAGTCGTTCAAGGTGTCTAATTTCAATTTTTATTCACTTTCCCTATGTTGTGTCAAATTCTAAAATTTGCCTAATTGAAATTGGTGTTGGTGTGAGTGGTGGGCTGAGTTGGTGAGTGCATTATGGTGTGATTGGTGAGCAGAGGCTTCGGCCTAATTTTAATTGGTGAGCTGAATTAATACAATGGTGAGAATATGAATAAAATGGTGAGTTGATTAATTGTTGAATTGATGAATTGTATGGTGTGTTGTGGTGCATTCCCATCGCATCTCATGAGACATGTGCATTATTGGTGAGCAGAGGCTTCGGTCTAATTTTATTTGGTGAGCAGAGGCTACGGCCTATTGTATTTGGTGACGGATCCGACATGCATGTGCCCGTGGAGTTTGGGTTGCATTTCATGGATAACCATACCTGTTGCATTGTTGTTTGGAGATTGTAATTGTGATATGGTTGTTGCCTTTTGTTGTGAATCGGTGTGCCTATGTTACCTTCTCCCATGCAGTGCTTATTTCCATATGTTATTAATTATGAAAAGAGACTCACCCTACTGCTCTTATGTTGCTTCTTATGTCGGCAACGTGCAGGTAATAATGAGTGAAGGCTTCCCTTATGCCTTCGTCTGGTAGGAAGTGTCATGCTCTGATACGTAGCACCGGGGGGCGTCTTACGCTTATGTTTTATTGTCTTTATGCTGTTAGACTATTATTGGTGCTGTATTGGTTTTGTGTTCAAACTTGTTAATTATTCCGCTGCGGTATATTTGGTTGATGCGAACTAAACGGTATTTCATGGTGCTATGTATCTTTTGAATTTAACCGAACTATGAAAATTGAAGTGGTTGATTTAATGAAGTAAGTGTAGCACTCGCTTATATTATTTTCAAAAAAAAAAAAAGGAAACTCTGATTTTTATTAAATAGTAAGGTTATTAGAAAAAGGGTGTTACAAATAGCATGTCGTCTACCCTAGGGTTCAATATCATTCAAATACAACTAGCCTAGGGTACCAAAAACAAACACATTACTTATTTCAGAAAGGGAGCTGAGAAGAAGGGAACATGGGGATTGGAAGAATGCATGGGCATAAGCGATAAAAGAAAGGGAATAAAAGATGAGACAGGGAATCATAGAAGAACACAAATGCATACGCCTACAATCAATGATAAGAAAGAAAGGCAAACAAGGTTTTAATCAAATCAACAATACATTAAACCACACATTTAAATTAGTTAGGCTTGACCCTCGTCTTTTAAAAAGTCCCCAGTGAAGTCGCCAGCTGTTGCACCCCGAAAAATCCCGGTTTGGGTTTCTCAATGTACAACGTGGAAAAATTTTGAAGCCGCCACCAATATTTTAATGTTAAGACCAAAACATTGAAAAAAAGTCTTTTGAACAAGGCAGATGGTCTTTTGAAAACTAGAGATATAGGTTCGGGGGTCGATTACGTGCGAGGAAGGTGTTAGCACCGCGCACGTCCTTTCTACCGAAAGGGAACCTCTAATTAAATGTGTGGTTTTAACGTTTGATTTGAAAAATATCTAGATTTGCCTATTTATTTGAAGAATGAATGGGAAAACTTAATAAAAATTTTATTTTTGGCGAGAAAGGGGGGGAAAAAAGGGTTTTTAGAAAAAGTGCTTGGCGGGACATGGCCCGCTCCTACGTATCTCCCGGTGCGATGGAGAATTCAAAGCTACGTAGTTCTTGGGTAGGAAATGTTTGTGTGTTGGTGTTTTTTAATATAGGGGTTTTAGGATTGTGTGATCTGTGTTGAAGGACCACTGGGGGTCTGTAGGGCCACTGGGGGCTGAAGGAGCGCTGGGGCTCTGAAGGACCACAGTTCACTTATCCTAAAACGATGACTAACCCGGCCGTACGACCGACTTAATCCCCTACTTTGAAAATAAGATTTTTTTGACTTTTGAAATGAAAGGGATGTGTTTGTATTTTTTATTTAGAAATTATTTATCTTTGCATAGGGATTTTAAGACTTGAGAAAAACAAGAGGGAAATTGTTCATTTTTGCGCTTGACGGGGGTATGACCCTGCTCCTACGTATCTCTTGGTAGAGAATCAAAGGCTACGTAGTTCTAGGCTCTTTTGAAAATAATTGTTTGAAAACTTATTGTGAAAATGATTTTTATTTGTTATGCTTGACGGGATGTGACCCGCTCCTACGTATCTCCCGGTGCGATGGAGAATTCAAAGCTTAGGTAGTTCTCCTTTGTCTTTTTGAAAAGTTTTTGTTTTTTATCCTTTTTTAGTGAGTTTTTGAAATAGGACGAGCATTAGCAAATGATTAAACTAGCAGAGGCTATGATGAATCACTACTAAATACTCAAAAAAGAGAGTTGTACCGCTAGTCAAACGAACAAAGGTTCTGATGGACTATTGATAACAACTCGTTTTTATTATCTTTTTTTGAAAGTGATTTTCGAAAGAGATTGATTTGCACGATGATCAAACTAACAAAGGTTATGATGGATCATCGTTTATTATTCTTATGAGAAAAGGACATTGGCACTAATAGCTAAACGAACAAAGGCTCTGATGAGCTACTAGCAACAATGGGTTTGAAAATGATTCTTTTTGTTTGTTTTATAAAAATGATTTGTTTATGGTTGCGAAAAGGATTTTTATTTGTTGCGCTTGACGAGAACGAGACTCGCTCCTACGTATCCCAAATGGGAATCAAAGCGACGTAGTTCTAATGAAAATGTTTTTTTGAAAAGGGTTTGAAAGGGGAAGAGCTTTCATAATGATCAAGCAAGCAAAGGCTTTGAGTGATCATTACTAATAACCCTTGATGGCGTTCATGACAATCAAACAAGCCAAGGCTTTGAGTGATAGTCACTAATAACTCGCATTAAATGGAAAAGAGTTTGAAAGATTTTTGGAAAAAGGGTGAAGTTATTATCAATGATTGGTTACAAAGTTCAAGCACATTCAATAATCACGGAATCATGCATATGTTGAACATTAATTAAGACTAAACATGCCAATATGATCAAAAGATCCACTTATCTAGGATGCAAGATAAAGTTCTCAAAGCAAATGTGTGTGTGTAGGAAGGGGTGTATTTACCCTAATGACTCTATGCTACAACATGCATGTAGACTTACGTCTTCATTAGGAGGTCATACACATGGATGGAATGGCATATAATTGAATCAAGATATTTAAAATGCATCAAAAACAAGCAAGCAATTGGTCATAGGCATAGAATGTTATTAAACTAAGGAACATATGAGCAATGATTTCTTAATAACATGAACAAAAGGGGAAATTGCATCAAGGCTAAGGTAAGCCTATCCTTTGCATATTCATGAATAAGTGCGCAAAGGCCAATAACACAATCAAAGAGGAGGGAGCATCAAGGTTTTGGGTAACCTATCCTTTGCAATACCCCATGGACCTTGAACCATAAACCTAACTATCTCATCTTTTATTCATTAAGAAATTGAAAGGAAAAGGTTGAATCATCTAAAACCATCCTCACCACTTAGAATATGATACACTATGCATAAGTGGGAATCATATGATTTATCCTCAACAATGGACAATAATAAAATTAGAATACAAGAGCAAGTAAATAAACACTAAAGCTAAGTTGAATCATATCTTGCAATCCTCTCACTTAAATTGTGATGCTCTAAGCACAAGTGAGAATCAAGTTGCAAAATCATCAACAAACAAACTCCAAAGATTAAACAAGAAAGGCTCATAAACAAGGTTGAATCATATCTTGCAATCCTCTCACTTAAATTATGATGCTCCAAGCACAAGTGAGAATCAAGTTGCAAAATCATCAACAAACAATAAACAAATAACACAAGAGTAGTAAACTAAAACGAGGTTGAATCATATTTTGCAATCCTCTCACTTAAATTATGGTGCTCCAAGCACAAGTGAGAATCAAGTTGCAAAATCATCAACAAACAATAAACAAATAAAACAAGAGTAGTAAACTAAGATGAGGTTGAATCATATCTTGCAATCCTCTCACTTAAATTATGGTGCTCCAAGCACAAGTGAGAATCAAGTTGCAAAATCATCAACAAACAATAAACAAATAAAACAATAGTAGTAAACTAAAACGAGGTTGAATCATGTTTTGCAATCCTCTCACTTAAATTATGGTGCTCCAAGCACAAGTGAGAATCAAGTTGCAAAATCATCAACAACACAAGTATTTGCAAGTAATATGGACTAAAAGTCACATTTAACACAAGGATTTAAACACTAATAACAAGGTTGATCAACATCAAGTAAAAAGGAACAACAAGATAAATTAAAACCCCAAAGAAAATGCGAACCACATAGGAGACAAAATCACATGTTTATTCCATTAAAATGCAAAGATCAACACAAAATAACAACAAACTACATTTTAAAGATGAAAATGATGAGTATGCAAAAATGATGAAGAGAATATGAATTTTGATGCAAAGTATTGTAAATGATGTAAGGGTTTTAGAGATTCACCTAGGATCCAAACTAGTAGAAGTAGGAAATGAAGGAAAAATAACCAAATCAACTAGAATCTTCAAGAGATAAATGGTGAAAGGAGGAGGATCTATGAATGGGGAGTGGATTTGAGGTGATTTTGTGGTGTTTGGGTGAAGGGAACAAAAGAAATGGAGGAGAGGAGAGTGGGGGGAGGGCTACGGCCTATGAGAGAAGGGGGAGAGGAGGAGAATTGTGTTGATTTCAAGTGAGAAAAGGAATGAGCAAAAATTGTGATGTGTGGAGAATGAAAGGGTATTTATAGGATTGGTGAAGGGCTAGGGTTAAAATGGTAATCAATCCAATTAAATCAATTAATATTCAGCTGAATATTAATAAATTAAATTAATTTGAACTTGGTCACCAAGTTAGAGGGTATTTTAGTCATTGGCTTTGAGAGGTGCACTAGGATTAGACTTTAAATTTGAATGGAGGGTGGAGATGCATCATCACATGGATTGAGGGTGTTGAAGAAACACAAAAATGTGAGAGATATGGAGAGTGGGGGGCGAATATTAGGGGAAAGAAAAAGGAAAAGAAAAATGAATTTCTTATTTTAGAAGAGATATTTTATGTGAACTAGGGTTAAGGGCATTTTAGGGGAGAATTGTTACCAAAGAGGGAACTTTGGGTTTTCTTATGAATAGGTTAGTGTAAGTGAGTGGAGTAATTTACCAAAGAGGGTATAATGGAAGAGTGTGGAAGAAATTGGAGAGAGAGAGAGAGAGAGAGAGAGAGAGAGAGAGAGAGAGAGAATTCGAAATTGAGGAGATAAGGAGGAAAAAAAACTTGTTTTTTTGGTCTTTTTTGTCTTATTTGAAGACACTTCCTTATTTTGAGTTTGAATTTTGGTCATGGGAATAAAAGTGCACCTATTGGAAATGTGTCACATATATTTTTGGGCACCATAAAATATTCCTTCTAGTCACCCAAGACAATAAAAATTGTCACTTAAAAATTGAGGAATATTTAATGGTCCCTTTTTATTTTTCTATGCACTAAAAATGAAAAGATACATTTTTAATTATTTTGACTAGGGTTTTCTTTCTAAAAAATTGTACAAAAATTATCATTGATAGAATAAAAATGTACTTTTTGTGGATGTGCATTTTTGGCGAGAAAATCATCTTTTTGCGAAAAATGACCAAAATGCCCTTTTTGACCCTAAAACCCTAATTTGCCTAAAAAGTGCATTCCAACCCTAAAAATGATTTTAAAGACCTTGGAATGACTTCTAGGACTCAAAATGCAATGCATGATGCTCTTCATTCTTCAATTTATTTATTTTTGTGGAAAATTAGGGTTTTGACCTAAGCCGGACAAAATTGGGGTATGACACACCTCCTAAGTCACTATTATTTTTAATAGCCTCCCTCAAGCTGATAGTGGTGTCATCACATCAGCTTGAAATACACGAATTATTCCCATTCTTAGAATAAAGCAAAAAAATAACAAAAGAGAAAAAAAACTAGCAAAGATAAAACACCGATTCAGCCCAAACCAAAGAAAACAAAGACTTCAGCCCAAACCAAATACGCAAGGCCTCAAACGAGATGGCCCAAAGTTCTGGTCCAACCCGAAGTACGTTATCCAAACAACACAATCCAAGCAAAGCAAGCCCAATGCACCCATCATTCTTCTGGACTGTGGGGCAAGCAACGAGAGTTTTGTTCTCGTGTAGTTGAAACAGGAGCAGAGGAAGCAACGAAAACAGCGCACGACGGAGAAGTTCCCACGGTGGTTCCGGCGAGGAAGCCAGGTTCCATAGTGGTTCTGGAACTCTATTCATATCCCACGGCGGATCTGGTGGCTTGTGCAAAACCACTTCTTGCTTCCTTCTACTCTCTATACTTACTGCTTCGTTTCCATCTTCGACGAAGGAAATGCTCCGATCTGGTGCTGTGAAGATGAAGTCAAACCATACGAACATAGAGCGATTGAAGACAAAAGGATTGGGAAATGATTTCGCACAAACAAAATCATCGGCAAGAGTAAGTTGCGGAGTCGAGCTTTGATTGAAGAAAGAAGAGGAACAGAAGGGATTATCACTGTAATGAAGAAATTTCTCAGAATCCAAGATAGAACTCCATTTCAGATCCAATTCTTTGCTTGTAGAATCATCAAAAACTAGCGAACCTGGTGCTCTTGCACAAGTGGATAAATCATCATCGCTCTTTTGAATAATAGGTTTGTGGAACTGTGGAGCGAAATCTAGCATATCCAGCACCTTTGCGACGTCATGAGGACTGTTAAAATTGACGTAATCGTAACCTAATGATTGTTGCGTAACCAGATCGCTGTAAACCTCAACAGAAGAAGCTTGGTCGATCTGATTGAAGGAATCGCAAAGTTGTGAATCATTGACTTCATGATCGAGATCTCCAACATACAGCGACACCGTAGCCATATGGTTCGCAATCGCTGCCATGTTTCTATTGGGATTCTCTTCAACTGCCATCACTGTGTATTTTTGCAAATGCTTCTCCTCAGCAGTGTTGGATTCAAGATCCAGAGTATTGGATTCAAGATCCACAGACGCTGATGCATCATCACCAGATCCTACATCGTTGTTGCTCTGTTTGACGGCAGCAAGCGAACAACTGATTTCTCCGATCTGGACTATGAATTCATCTAATTCTGATGTGATTGAAATCAGTGGAGTAGCAACGCCAATCGTTTCAAGATCTAAATCTTGATCGAAATTGCCGAACACGATATTGAGATTATGGTTTTGTTGTTGAATCGGTGAGGCATCTTCCTCTTCAAGATCGGCGAACAACCATGGTGGAACTTCGTCGCTGAAATCAGAATCGGCATCGGAAGCATAATCCTCATCTCTAGGGTATCGCTCTGATACCATGTTAAGAATCATAGGATTATACATGCATAGATCAAAGCCATAGGAGAGGTATTGAGCATAAGAGTACTCATGTGGTAAAAGAGGTAAAAACTCTTCATAAGGAATCATATTGAAAAAAGATACTTAATGTGAGTACAAGATGCTCTATATATAGAGCACTAGGAAATACTAACTAACTAAGAAATTACTAATTAGTCCCTAAGAGAATGTAACACCTCCTAAGTCACTATTATTTTTAATAGAGTGATTTCTCCCTCTTTTACTTGCTGGGATCTAGTTTCAAACTTTGTTGAGGATTACTTCATTTATAATATAGACCGAATCTACCTAGTTTTAGATTTACATAACTTTCAATCAATGGGTTTTGACTTTAGTCCCTTCATGCATTTTTGTTGTTTTCCATGTTTTCAATATATTAATATATTTTGGTGTATTGCAAATGATTGTTAAGGTGGTGCCAACCTAGTTGGGATCTTGTTTATTATTGTGATTGTGATGCTTTTGCACACCAATAATATTTATAAAAAAAGTTAACAAAATGAATAAATTATAAATTGAGAAAATATTTCCCGCATAATCATTTAAATACTGTGCATGCTCCTTGTGTTTTGTTTCGCAATGATTTATAATCCGTTCATAATCAAAATTCTATAAAAAAATTATTTACAATACAAATCAAAGAAAGACTATTTAATTAACCATGTAATATTAGAGTAAAATAAATAATTAATATTATTCTATATATAATTCATGCGTTTATTTGGAAAACAAGTGTCTTCAATGAACTTAATTTCATAGAATTTGAGTCTATTCAATTGTCAATATCTTTTTCGTAATTTGAAGTCCGTTTCAGACTAATGTTACACTTATATATGGTTGATGCCCCAAATAATGTTAAAAAATGCTATATTGATTGATTTTTTGATGGGACAAAAGTCAACACAACCACATTCATCAAGTTTGAAACATTTATATTTTAATATTTTGTTTTTACATGACCTCTTGCGATGAGTCCCCACATCCACATCCTAACCTTCACCAAGAGGCAATTGAAACCCTTATAGGTATATTTGGGATGTGGTTTTGGGAGGGGTGGAAAAGCTTTGGAAAGATTAGTATATTTTTGGGTAAACTCGGGTATCCACCGCACGGACAGCAGTGACTAATCTCTCGCTTATTGTAGGTGCCTCGAGGGGCAGGACAGCTGACCCAGAGTTTTAACGACGCTCCGTACCCAAGACCCCCACCCTTAGTATATATTTTAATATATATATTTGCGAGTTTAATAAAAATTAAAAGAATAACAGATAATAATATAACATTTTTAATCACATTTCATTTATGTTTAGAAATATTTTAAAACTTTATCAATTTAGAATTGAAAAATATGTCCTCCATTCCCCTTCAAAACCCCTTTCAGGTGCCCTCCTAAATATGTGCCTTGGGCAGTGATTTGAGCCTCCACTAGCTTACAAAGAAAATTTGTATCATTTTTTTTTAAATCATGTCATTCCTATTTTTTTTATACTCAAATATTTTTTCATATAAATCTGGTAACTTTTTGGCTTAATACTCTTAATTTTAGTGTATGTGATTATACGATTTTGTGATTATCGTTTTGTGGTTATCTAAGATTTAATTCCGATTCTGAGTTTCCAATCGCACAATTGTGATATTTAAGGACTAAATTCGCAAAATTGGAATGTAGAGACCCAAATTAAGTGGCATAATTGTGATATTTAGAGATGTACAATTGAAACCCTATAGACCAAAATCATAGAATTGCAATTGTTGTTGGGTAGCAAAATTAGAACTAGCAACATGCAATCACACCCAATCATAAATAAAGTATTCAAGAGAGAGTTAATAGCATTTCTCGGTATGCAAATTGAAAAAGTTGTCAAAAGTAATCCAGAAACCATTAAACATTTTATTTCCCACAAAAAGAGAGATGCATGTAGCAGTAATAGTGAACCCGGTAGAGAGTAGTAATTTAATTACATACATACATACAAACATACATACATAATCGGAAATCGATCCACATAGCTTATAAGCTAGCTGATGATGAGATGCGATGAGATGTTAGAAATGGTTGATGGGAAGCATTGGGGAAGGGCTAAGAAGGTGGTGATAAGAGCGAGAACGGTTGCGAAAAGCAGTGCATGCAGGTTGTTGATGATCGGTGAGGAGTTCAGTAGTGGCGTTCATTTCCATCAAGACCTTGTAAAATATATGGACCTCACAAGGAAGTGCAAGAGGGCCTTGGCTGTTGTAACCGTATTCTGACACCGCTTCTTCCAACAACATCTTGAACAAGGGGTGGTTAGCATACTCCGTTTTGATCACAAACCTTTGCATTTGAGGCCCAACGTAGACGGAGAAGCATCCTTTTGCTGCTCGCTTTTCTTTCACCACCATCTGCAGCCCCGGCCAAGATTTGCTCCTTGGAATTATCGAAGATGATGATGAATTACTATTCTTGTGTCCTCCTCTTCCAATTGACTTGCATCGCTCCCATGTTTTGCTCATCAGACCTTTCTTCTTCTTATTCATCATCATCATCATGCCATCCATATCCATCTTAATTTTGATTGATATGTATGTGGAGAGAAAAAAGAAATTAATTATAAGTGAGAGAAAATTAATTGATCGAAAATCAAGAAGGCTGAAAACTGATCAATCATACGTAGGATTGGGAAGGGGTACTACTACCACTAGGATGATGTTTATGTGTCAACCTCTATCGTAAACCAGATTAAACATCACTTTACTCCTTGGCTTCATTGTGTTGCTCATTTCAATTAAATGAAATACGATCGACCAAGATCAGCTATAAGCAGAAGCGGATCACTATCCAAGAGTATTGGATCCATATATCCAAAAAGAAAGGGTTAAGAGGAGCATGGTGAATGAATGGTGATTTAATAATTAGGGAAGAAGAAGAAGAAGGAGAAACAAACTAGCTTGCTTGTTTGCTTGCTTTCCATGCCATGGAGAACCCCGCAACTTAAATAAACCAGTTGATTAATCACCCTTCATTTGTCAACGCTTCATTTTCTTAATCTCAATTATTATCCCTACTATACTCATTATGCACCAATCACAAATTAAATAAGAGGTGAACACTCCCTCTATATTTCTATGTTCTTATCTTTTCTACTCCACAGTTTTTTTTTAACACTTTTATATTCTTATTTCCAATAACAACAACTTCATCTCAATTTTCTTAATTATCTTACTTGAACAACTTAACCTTGTTTGACAAATAATGCATACATTTATTTAAATAACTTCTCACATATCCTGATATTGACATTTGATAAGAGGTGTCATCAAAACATAATTTTTTAATATATTTTATGAGCTTTGTTCAAGTCCATGATGACATTTGCCAAGTGGAACGGTATATTATTATTTATACAATTTATTACATTATTAAACAAAAATGTTAATTTCATAGGTAACCATAATCAAGCCAAACTTCCTAACTCGTTTAATTAATATATATAGATGTTGAATTTGTTTATTTGTTTTTTAAAAATAATTAATCCCATTTTATCTGGAACAATCAAAAGGATCAAATCACCAAGTTCAAGCCTTTTTACTTCTAATTAGATCATGCCACTAAATTGGCGATGTATCTTTCACATTCGAGGGAAATAATTTCAAATTCAAGTGAGGCACTAGATTACGTTTGTTTTCACGGTGGAATGAGTCTGGATGCACACGTTGTTTATACTGACGTTAGCATTGGAACATGAATCAATATGTGCAAACGCGCAACCCAACACATAAATATACTACTTTATTAACGTACCTGCATACATAGAATAAATTAACACTAGCTATTATTACTTTAATCCTTACAAAGTTTGGACCTTCTAAGTTTAATACCTACATTATGGAAATAGGCGTTTTAGTCCCTAACTTATTTTTCCGTTTGCATTATTAGTTCCTGACGTTAATTGTTGCTGAATGGGAAAACGAAATGCTAACGTGGCATCGCCTAGGTGGCATTTTAATTGACGTGGCTTTTCATGTGGCACCATGGTCACAAACCCACCACATCATCTTGAGCACAACCAATTAAATAGATACAAATCATCCTTATTGATTGTTAGAATAAAAATAAAAAAAAAGTCATCTGGAAATCATGAGTCTTCTTCTTTCTTTCAAAACTAGTTACTCCTTTCCACCATTGATGCTAGTTACTCCTCCTCCACCATCAATGCCTTACGTTTCTGTGATTCATGGTGATATAAAGCAGATTAATGTTCTTTTTGATTGGGAATTTAGGGCTAAAATTGGGGAATTTGGATTAGGGAGGGTGAATTGTGTGAGGGTTTTGGATTCCGATGCTTCCCTGGAAATGGCGATTGTGTAGAGATTGTTGGGAAATTGTTCAAGATTGAAGCACTGGAAGGTTGAAGATTGAAGTCCCGTATCCATTTTTTGTTGAAGATTGAAGCACTATCTCTCTTGAAGAAGAACGTTGGTGAAAGACTTGAGAGAGTGAGAGCGAGAGGGAGAGAGAGAGAGAGAGAGAGATCTGTGTGTTTCAATAGAACAGGGGCATCAATGGAGGTCTATGACAAACCACAAGCAAGGGTTCACCACGGCGGCGACAGATCAGACGGAGGTGTTCTCTGTGTGTTCCAATAGATCAGACGGTGGTGTCCTCTGTGTGTTCCAATAGATCTGACGAAGGAGAAGATGAAGATCTATTTTTTGTTTTGTTTTTTAATCAAAATTAATCTATTATATATTTGTAGTTGGCTATATTTAACCAAGTCATGATGTAGTCTAGTGGTATTTTAAAGCCTGTTCAATATGTTTTCAGTATACTTTTTCTGATGCAAGAAAATCCCTTTGTTATTTGTCTTAAACTCCAACCCAAGAAAATAAGAGAGATTCCCAAGGTCAGACATTTCAAACTCTCTCATCATGTCAACCTTGAATTGAGTTCTCATAAGAACCAGTGACCAAGAGGTTAAAGGCAAAGTAGCAACAACTTTCCTTTAGTGAATTGCTTAACATACAATCCATGTTTAGATGTGCACTTGACAAAGTGTAGTTGAATTAGGAACCCATCAGTCTTCTCGTTCCATGCTCTAGAGGTTTGTTTTAACCCATAGACACTACAAAAAAATTGCCCATTAGCGAAGGATTTTTCCCTCGCTAATGGCCTCAAATCCGTTGCTAATACCCATTAGCGAGGGAATTAGCGACGGAATCAGTCCCTCGCTAATGAGATTAGCGAGGGAATTTGAATTCCTCGCTAATTAGCGAGGGAATGTTCCGTCGTTAATTCCCTCGCTAATTAGCGAGGGATTCAAATTTCGTCGCTAAATCTGACAGTCACGTTTTTTTGACAATATCAGCCTTTTTATATTATTATTATTATTATTATTATTATTATTGTTATTATTATTATTATTATTATTATTATTATTATTATTATTATTATTATTATTATGGTGTGGTGGTGGTGGTGGTGGTGGTGGTGGTGGGGAAGGGTATTAGGGTAGAGACAGAAGGAGAAGACTAAGGGAGAAGGAGAGAAAGAGAGACAGAAATGAGTGGTGGTGGTGGTGGTGGTGGTGGTGAAGGGTGTTATGGTAGAGAGAGATGGAGAATAAAAAGGGACAAGGAGAGAAAGAGAGAGAAACGAGTGGTGGTGGTGGTCGTGGTGGTGAAGGGTATTATGGTAGAGAGAGAAGGAGAATAGTAAGCACTACAAGAAAAACTTTTTACCGGCCAGGACTTTCCGGTGGATTGACATCCGCCGAAAAATTTCCGGCGGATTTTAGGACTTACCGGCGGATTTTATCCGCCGAAACATTACCGACGGATTTGTTGGTTTTTCCGGTGGATTTTTTTCCTTCGGAATATTTCCGGCTGAATTTTAGGTATTTCCGGCGGATTTGAGTCTACGAATTTTTTTTTTAAAAAAGCATCCGCCGGTAAGGTATTTTTCGGCGGATTTTTTTGAAAAAAGCGCAGGGTAAATCCGCCGAAAACCCCTTAAATCCGCCGAAAACCCCCTGATCCGCCGGAAACCCCCTAAATCCGCTGGTAAATGACATTTCCGGCGGATTCTGCCTTTTGACCGTTTGACTTCGTTTCTTCTATATAAATCCCTTCTCCAAATGCTGTGTTTGATATGTTCGGTTGCAGGTATGATCCAATTCGTTACCCTCATTGAACGAAATGCTGGGAGGATTTCCATTCCAAATGAGATTTGGAGACTAGAGTTGCCTGGTGACTTTTATTTTGTTTTGGAAGTTGGCCCTTGTATTCGTGGTCTCAACAACAGACGCTATGGCAACATCCTTACTGATACGCATGCCATCTGCCAAGCGTATGGGGTGTTGAGAGTGTGGAATCCTCGTTAACATACTATCAGACCGGGAGCTTCAAGGTCGCCAGGATTATGCTGGCGGTTGCCTCTGATGGAAGTGGGAGTGACAGTGATACTGCGAGTGATGCTGGATCCGGCTCTGTTGTTACCCAGTTGTAGTTTTTTACTGTTATTTTGTTTATCAATAATTGTAATTGAACGTCACTGATTTAGTAATGAATAAATATTGGGTTGATTATTTTTTGATTTACAGTACCGTTTAACTTAAACAACAATTTTATTATTAAAAAGCGTCACCATACACAAAACTCGAAATACACCGAAACGATAAAATGACAGAAACTACTGAGCTGGTGGAGTTAAACGACTAAGGATCTTAGTGACGGTCCGTGTGGTTTCCACGTACAAATGTAGATAACCCTTCCATTTAAACAGGACATAAATAGACATCATTGCTTGGACGTCATCGTCGTTCTTGACATCCATTGTAGACCAGTGCACACGTCCATCAGACCAATCGGGTTTCCGATAAACTATACGAGTTATCTCTCGCTCGTCGCCCTCCAGTTTCACCTTACCCATTAGTTTATCTTTTAGGGCAGCGAATGTTATGTTGTGTTTAAGCCTACACTGCATTGTGTCTCGCCCCTCGAAACAGACACCATCAACTTTGTTGGTGATGATGCCCTGATGATGAATGATAGTGAGGGAAGAATCCTGAGTATTGTGTTAGGGGCATTTTTTTTTGTATTTATAAGATTTCGTGGAGAAGAAGTAGAGAAGGGGTTAGGGTTTTTGTGAAGTAGAAGGGAAAGTTGAAGCCGAATTTATAATAGGCGTGGGGAAACATGAGTCGTTGATCAAAATTTTTTGTTCACAAATTGGAGCCGTTTATTTTTAGGTATTTCCGGCGGTTTTTTAGGTATTTCCGACGGATTTTAGGTATTTCAGGCGGATTTTTAGGTATTTCCGGCGGATTTTTAGGTATTTCCGGCGGATTTGGGTCTACGAAAACATCCGCCGGAAATACCTAACAATCCACCGGAAATACCTAAAAATCCGCCGGAAATGACGAACCGACTAAATTCCGGCGGATTTTTTAAAAAGGGCGGGGAATTTGATTTTTGAAAATCCGCCGGAAATCCCTTAAATCCGGCGGTAAGTGACATTTCCGGCGGATTCTCCTTTTGACCGTTGGACTTCGGTTCTTCTATATAATCCCTTCTCCATTCTCCACTTCTTCTTCACACCTCTACCAATACTCTCATTCTCTCTACTAAATCTCTTCTTGAAGTTCCTCTCTTCCTCTCTCTACTAAATCTCTTCCTCTCTTTGGCAAATTTCTTTGATCTAAGGTATGTTTGTAACATGAGTTAATAGTTTTAGTTTTTGAATTATTTTATAATATGAGTTTGTTACTAATTGTGGTGTTGTTTGTTTAGGTATTTTGTGAGTTTGCGTTCCTCATTTTTCCTCTTTGTTCGAGTTGGGGATACGCTTCAAGTTAGAGCCTTCTCTTCACTACGGTTAGTTATCAAAGTAAAGTAATTAATATATGGATTTTTTGTTTTTAGTGTCTAAAAAATTTTTACCAACTTTTGGTCACCGTAAAATTTGGATTTTTTTTTAGTACTTGGTGACTTTTAATAACGCTTATTGTCGATGATTTGAATACATGTTCCTGTGTCTCATTGTAGTGTCTTAGAAGTTGGTTTTTTCAAATCACATTTTTGGTACAATATTAAAATCAATAAAATATTAATTACTTCACTATTTATAGTAAAATTTTGTTACAAATTTTGTTTGCAATAATAATACAAAATAATTTATATTGAAAAAACTTATTTATTAAGTTCACTTATAAATTTTATTAACAGATATTGTCTTATAAAAATTGAAATTTATAATTAAATTTGCAATTATTATTTATAATGTTTAAATTATTAATCTATAACATTATATAAAAATTCATTGTGTTGCTGGTAATTGATAGTTTATTGATATATCAAAATAAAGTAATTAATATATCAATATATATCAAAATATAAAGTAATTGATAGTTTATTTGATAGTTTATTTCATTTACGTTGTAGTGTAGTACATAGATCGATCTTAAAATTATGGATCGTAGTTGGATGTATGATCGATTGTTTCCTGGAAGATCCGGTTTAAAGCGACGTTTTGTAGAAGGAGTAGAAGAGTTTATTTTTTGTGCTAAGGCCCATGAAGAATTTGCGCGACAATGCGGTATTAGATGTCCGTGCTTGAAATGTTCCTTTCAATTTATAAAAAATTAAGAAGAAGTTAGACTTGATTTGTACAATAATGGGTTTAAGCCAAATTATTGGATATGGACTCGTCACGGGGAAGTAGGACCACGGGTAGCTGCTGTAGTTCCTGCGGTTAATGTTCCGGTTGAAGTAGTAGCTCCCACATCATGTAGTTATCCAGCGACTACGACATTTGAAGGCCAAATTATACATGTATTTGAGTGAGACAAATAAACCATTATTTGAAGGATCTAAAGACTCAAAATTATCAATGTGTGTTCGCTTGTTGGGTCTTAAGTCTCAATTTAATGTTGCTGAGTTGTGCATGGAATATATGACCAAAATGATGTTGGATGCAACCCCCATTAGAGGGCTTTTGCCGCAAAGTTATTATGAAGCTAAAAGACTGGTATCGAAGCTTGGCTTAAAATCTAAAAGAATTGATTGTTGTGTGTCTGGTTGCATGCTCTATTATAACAATGAGTTTGGCATAAATGATGGAGAGTTGTCGAAATGCAAGTTGTGTGGAGAGCCACGCTATCGTGTCAGTAGGAAAGGGATGAGCAGAGGCAAACCGGTTCCACGAAAAGCAATGTTTTATCTTGGAAGCATTTTGATTGTGTTCATCCAGATTTTTGCCAGTGATCCACGCAATGTTCGGCTTGGTTTATGCTCTGATGGTTTCACACCATATATTCAAGCCTCGGCAACACCGTATTCATGTTGGCCAGTTATTGTTACCCTATACAACCTTCCTCCAGAAATGTGTATGTCTAAACCATACATGTTTTTAAATTCTATTATTCCAGGGCCAAGTAATCCAACAACTGGTATTGACATATATTTGCAACCTTTGATTGATGACCTAAAAAGGTTGTGGAATGGTGTTTTAACTTATGATGCAGCACGCAAACAAAATTTTGTGGTGAGGGCGGCTTTGATGTGGACCATTAATGACTTCCCTGCCTATGGAATGTTGTCTGGATAGGGGACACATGGTAAGATGGCGTGTCCGATTTGCATGGTTGACACAAAGGCTTTTAGTCTTAAATACGAAGGAAAAACTTCATGGTTTGACTCGCACCGTAGGTTCTTACCTATGGATCACCCATTTAGAAAGCAGAAATATGCGTTCATCAAGAGAAAAGTTGAAACAGCTGGACCTCCTCGTAGGTTGACACCAGAGGAAGTTTGGAATAGTCACTACTACAAAATGTGCTTTAAAAAGCACTAATTTGAATCGGTTATGTGGATAACCGATCCAAAATGTGGACGCGGTGGCAAAATTGCAATTAAATGGGAGGCTGGCAGATTTTTTTAGACATTTTGAATCGGTTGTTTAAACAACCGATTCAAAATTTGACAATTTAGACATTTGGAATCGGTTAACTGAATAACCGATTCTGAATAGCTACATTCAGAATCGGTTCTTTAAACAACTGATTCAGAATGTCTGTTTGGTTAACATTTTCACAATTCCCCCCGTGTTTTTTCACTTTCCCTCTCACAGCTCACTTTCACGATCCCCCTTGACCTAATCACCCCTATCACTTCGTTCGCAGCTCCCTTTCACGATCCCTTTCAGTTACCTCCGTCGCATCCTCGCAGCTCACTTCCGTCTTATCCCCTCGTTCGCAGCTCACTTCCGTCGCATCCCCTCGTTCGTAGCTCACTTCCGTCGCATCCCTTCGTTCGCACCTCACTCGCAGCAAATCCCTCTTCGTTCTCATCCCTCGCAGCTCACTCGTTCTCATCCCATTCGTTCGCAGCAAATCCCCTTCGTTGGAAGCAAATCCCCTTCGTTGGAAGCAAATCCTCCTTCGTTCTCCGTCGCATCCGTCACATCTCTTCGTTCTCAGTTTCCTCCTTCGTTCTCCGTCGCATCCCGCTTCACTCCGCCGTATCCTTCTTCACTCAGGTTAACGTTTTCTTTATCTCAAACGTGTTTCAAAAATTTAGTATATTAAACTTTCGTTAAACTTTTTTTTCTATAATTCAATACTCAGGTTATTTGATGATGGAGTCACGGGATGAAGGTTTTAGGAGCTTTTGAGTTGGTGATATTTCTGCAACTGGTCTTGCTTACACTTTGGCGTTCAGCTTCATAGGTGAGTTCTTCACCCTTTGTGTTTCCTTTAGTTTGATGTTAGCTCTAATAGTGGATGTATTCTAAAACCTTGAGTGCATGTGATTAATTATTTAGATGAGATGATGAAATGATGAATAAATGCATGATGAATTGATAGTTGAGCTGAAAAAGTGTTTGAATGTGTTTGGGTGAAATTGCATGCTGAATCTTACATACTTGGAATTAAATGAATGAATGCATGAATTTGCTTGTTTTAACTTTTTTTACCTCTATTGATGGCTGTGAATTCGATTGGAATTGATTTAAATACAAGTACTTGAAAATGGGGCATTAAAATAGCAAAAACAGGTCATTTTCTAGGGATATTCTTCAGTTTGCCTAGAAAATGTTGGATTATCTGTTTACCTCTATACAGTAAGTCTGAAATGTTTATCCAACATTTTCTAGGGATATTCTTCAGTTTGCCTTTTGCTTTATCTGTTTATGTTTCAATTGGTTTTAGTTTATTATCATGGATAATGTTAGGAAGCATTCTGTAATTCTTTCATTCAGTACTCAATAAAGAATTACTGGTATTCTTCCCTAGCTTCCTAATATTATCCATGATAATAAACTAAAACCAATTGAAACATAAACAGATAAGGCAAAAGGCAAACGAAAGGATATCCCTAGAAAATGTTGGATAAACATTTCAGACTTACTGGAAAAACAAGTAAGTAATTCTGTTTCATTTGATTTTAGGACTAGATTGTGTTATCAAGCTTAAATAATTGAGCTGTTAGTTTTGAACTGGATTTCAATAATTAAGGGTGCATTTTGTTACTTTGATTTTAACTAAAATGGTTGGCTATATTGCACATAGAAAGGTGCATTTTGGGACTTTGATTGAAGTTGAAGGGTGCATTCTACATGCATTTCTTCTAGTAATGATAATCTTCAAAAACAAAAGGGACTATTATTGAATCAATAATGCTCCCTCATGGAGTTAACTAACATGAATTTTGTGTCAAGTTTGCTTTGTTGTTAGTTATTGTCACTAAACTCATAGTAAATTTAGAAGGAACTATTATTTCCATTTTAATACCCAAGTCTAGTAACTGAACCTATACGTGTCTGACATTAAGTACTTACTTGGATCATAGCCATGGATCGTAGCTGGATGCAAAGCAATCGTCTGAGTGATGAGTATGCGAAAGGAGTTGAAGAGTTTCTAAATTTTTCTCAAGCAAAGCTTCCCAAAACTGTTGTCAAATTTTCTTGTCCTTGTGTTATTTGTGTTAATCAGACCCCACAATCACTTTCCGTAATAAAGGACCATCTCTTTGTTCATGGGATCTGCATGAGTTACACCACATGGATATGGCATGGTGAATCAAGAGACACCCCAAGTGTGTCCAGAAGAGTGCAAGTCGATGAAGATATGAATGACCGAATGAAGGATATGATCCGTGACATCGGTCCTGAATCTTTTAAGCAAGTGCATGTGTATGATACTCTATGCAAAGACAAAGAAGAGCCTCTGTATTTGGGATGCAAAAAATACACACGGTTGTCTGTGACGATAAGATTGATCAATCTGAAGGCAATAAATGGGTGGACCGATAAGGGCTTCACTGAATTACTTGAGTTGTTGAAAGACATGCTTCCCGAAGGTAACACATTGCCGAATCGTACCTATGATGCGAAGAAGATATTGTGTCCGTTGGGTGTGGGGTATAAGAAAATACATGCATGCCCCAATGATTGCATATTGTATCGAAATGATTTTGAGAAGTTTCACAAGTGTCCCACGTGCAATCTTTCGCGCTACAAAGTGAAGACTAGTGAATCTATTAGCGATGATGATGATGTCACAAAAGGTTCTCCCGCAAAGGTTTTGTGGTATCTTCCAATAATACCTAGATTCCAACGCTTATTTGCTAATGCAAAAGATGCAAAGAACATTAGATGGCATGCAGATGAGAGGAAATGTGACGGACAGCTTCCCCATCCAGCCGATTCTTTGCAGTGGAAGAAAGTTGATCGTTTGTTTCCGGATTTTGGCGTCGAGTCAAGAAATCTTAGACTCGCGCTTGCTTCAGATGGGATGAATCCATATGGTAACTTAAGTACAAATCATAGTTCGTGGCCCGTTCTCATTGTAATTTACAACCTTTCTCCTTGGTTGTGCATGAAACGCAAGTATGTTATGTTATCTATGATGATTTCTGGCCCAAGACAACCAGGTAATGACATAGATGTTTATCTTAGCCCGTTGGTTGAAGACTTGAGAAAAATGTGGGATCAAGGTGTGGATGTGTTTCACGGGTATTCTAATGAAACATTTAAGCTGCGAGCGATGCTATTTTGCACGATCAATGCTATTTTGCACGATCAATGACTTCCCAGCACGATCAATGACTTCCCAGCATATGAAACATTTAAGCTGCGAGCGATGCTATTTTGCACGCTCAAGATATCTACTGAGACATGGACCGCATTTGTTAAAAGTCGCCTTACTTCGGAATTTGTGGTATTGTTTTCACCACAACTATTTTTGTTTCTTAAATATTATTCATTTATTATATATATGATGGTGTGTGTTTTGTAACAGGTGAAAAGAGAATCTGCTCAGAAAAATCAAAGTAATAATAAATACTATCACACAGTAGGGCGGGGCAGTTATAAAAAGTTGAAGCAAAATATGAAGGAAAAGCAAGTACAAAAAAAGCGGGAGGAGTCTGGTGACCCTAATTTGGAGGTGGCTCCTACATCTCCGGAGCGACATGAGCTGTGGAAGGCTGCCCATAAAAAGAAATCGGGATCTTATGTAACTGAGGAGTCAGAATCGATTGCATCTAAGATTGTAAGTATGGACTATTCTGTTGGCTGACTATGTGCATGTATGGACTATTCTGTTGGCTGACTATGCTGCATGTATGGACTATTCTTATTCAGTAGAATCTATGATTTTATTTCTTTTGCATCAGAAATCTGTGATTTTATTTCTGTTAGCATCTTTTTAGTAGCCTTCCTTGAGTTAGAGTCAGTAGCTGACTAACAGTTACAGTTAGTTAAAACTTGATTAGTTACTTTCTGTTCCTTGGTTTATCATTTCGTAATTAAAGAGAAAGTGACTAACAGTTACTGTTAGTTAAACCTTGATTAGCTGACTAACAGTTACAATTATTCCGTAAGTATCTGTACAAGTGACTAACAGATACTGTTACAGTTAGTTAAAACTTGATTAGTCACATCAGAAATCTGTGATTTTATTTCTTTTGCATCTGTGAATTTGGCTTGCAGTAGAATCTATAATTAATTCATATTTCAATCTGATATTGTAAGTGTATACTAGTTATCTGATACACCTGTACAGATACTTAGATATTTTACCTTCCTATTGTGCACGTGTGCTTTAAATGTAACTGTTACTGATTCTGTTATATTAGAAAACTAACACGCGAACATTCTTTTATTGTAGGATGATATTGTGGATTTGAGCAGCCAAGGATCCTTTGTTTCGAGAGGAAAAAATGATATTTTAGCCACTGCCATCGGAAAACCTGACCATCCCGGTTTGCAATGAGTACGTAGTTGCATATTATTTGTTAGTTTCTTTGTTACATATTATTATATGCTAGTTTCCTTTGTTAGTTTCTTTTCTTACATATTATTATCTTTACCAATATTGCAGAGACCATTGGCAACTGATTGTCTTGGTCCCCGAGCAAAATACTGTTGTCTGGATGTGTTCAGATGGTAAAAAACCAGCCAAAAGAATCAAAGACATGATTAACAAGTAAGTGGTTAATTGTTTACCATTGTTTACATTGTAATATTTTAACTATGATAAATTTTTTGAAATTAATTATTATTAACTTTTGATGTTATTAGAGCAATGAATTCTACACTGGACACCATATGGTTGCTCCCTAAGGTAAATAAGCATAATTTACTGTAGTCATTACTCTTTGCTGAGTGATAGGAGTTATGTTCAATGGTGCTGAAGCTAAGTTTGTATATGTGTAGGTGGCACGACAACAAAATAGGTATCATTGTGGGTACTTTGTGATGAAGTATATGATGACGATTGTGAATGCCAGTATCATAAACATATGGGAGGAGATATGTAATAGTTTTAATGATATTATACGAAATGTGGTGTCAAATTGAGTGATTTTGATGTTAAACTCACTGTTTTGGGAAATCTGGACATAGGTTCGGTCTTTTTGAAACTGGTAGTGTTCTGTTAATCCAAAAATTATGAGGGTTAGTCATTTAGAAACTAGACTTAATGCTGGTCATTTTGGCACCGGTTTGGTTGAAATTGGAGTTGTGTAGCTCGAGTTATAGGTCTCACAAGTTAGGGTAAAATTCTGGGCTAAATCTGGGTATATGTTCAGTATTTCGGTTGTGGTGTTTTCAATTCAACTCCGTTTTGAACTATTCTTATTCCATTGTAAACTAGACATAATTTTCTTCAGTTTTAGCTCAGGTACCGTATTATTTGGTTAAGTTTTCGTCAATTTAGGGTTGTTTGAAGTTGAAGGACAGAAACTGTCAAACCTGAGAACCAATCTGTTTGTTTCTTTAATACTGTACTAATTGGCCTATTGTTTTGTAAATCTAAAAACATAGTAAGAAACTAGACATCATAATACTGGACGAAATTTGGTGTCAAATTGAGTGATTTTGATGTTAAACTCACTGTTTTGGGAAATCTGGACATAGGTTAGGTCTTTTTGAAACTGGTAGTGTTCTGTTAATCCAAAAATTATGAGGGCTATTGATTTAGAAACTAGACTTAATTCTGGTCATTTTGGCACCGGTTTGGTTGAATTTGGAGTTGTGTACCTCGAGTTATAGGTCTCACAAGTTAGGGTAAAATTCTGGGCTAAATCTGGATATAGGTTCAGTATTTCGGTTGTGGTGTTTTCAATTCAACTCCGTTTCGAACTATTCTTATTCCATTGTAAACTAGACATAATTTTCTTCAGTTTTAGCTCAGGTCCCGTATTATTTGGTTAAGTTTTGGTCAACTTAGGGCTGTTTGAAGTTGAAGGACAGAAATTGTCAAACCTGAGAACCAATCTGTTTGTTTCTTTAATACTGTACTAATTGGCCTATTGTTTTGTAAATCTAAAATCATAGTAAGAAACTAGACATCATAATACTGTACGAAATTTGGTGTCAAATTGAGTGATTTTGATGTTAAACTCACTGTTTTGGGAAATCTGGACATAGGTTCGGTCTTTTTGAAACTGGTAGTGTTCTGTTAATCCAAAAATTTTGAGGGTTAGTGATTTAGAAACTAGACTTAATTCTGGTCATTTTGGCACCGGTTTGGTTGAATTTGGAGTTGTGTAGCTCAAGTTATAGGTCTCACAAGTTAGGGTAAAATTCTGGGCTAAATCTGGATATAGGTTCAGTGTTTCTTTAATAATGTGTCTTTTAGTTCTCATTGTGCTGAGTTTTTTTATGGACCTTTTGTAGGTATTTGATAACCAAAAGGCATACACTCATAAGGAAATTTTGGAGGTCCGCAAGCTTTGGGCGGAATTTTATTTGCAGATTCGTCCAGCAGGAAATATATGTTGATTTTGTTTTTGTGGAAAGCGTTAAGTTTGATATATATATGTATTTGTTATAGCTAGTACATGAATTAGTGTATCAGGTATTTGATATATATGTATTGGTCCAGCAGGTTTCTCAGGTTTAGCATTTTTGTTATAGGTATTTGAAACACTAGTTGCTGAATTGAAAGACATATGTATTTAGTTCTATGTTTTAGCTGATGGTGTATATATAGTTGCTGAATTGAAAGAAATATGTAGTTGCTGAACTGAATTAAAAGAAACAAATTTATGTATTATTATGAGTTGCTGTAAAAATGTTATTAGGTGATTGAAAAAAATGGGAAGAAATAAACAGGAAAAAACTTCTGACAAGCTTCTGACATTTAGAATCGGTTATATAAACAACCGATTCAAAATGTCTATTTATAAACAGACAATTAGAATCGGTTGCTTATATAACCGATTCAAAAAATAGTCATTTTGACATTTAGAATCGGTTATATAAACAACAGATTCCAAATGTCTATTTATAACCTGACATTTAGAATCGGTTGTTTATATAACCGATTCAAAACATAGTCATTTTGAATCGGTTGTTTATATAACCGATTCACAATCTCCTTGTTTGGCTTCGTATTTTGTTGTCTGAGATAGGATTTGGAATCGGGTTTTACAACAACCGATTCGGAATTACCCATTTTGAATCGGTTATTTAACCGATTCTAAATGTTATCACCTTTAGAATCGGGAGTATTCGAATCGGCAAATAACCGACTCCAAATGTGCCAAATAACCGATTCAAAAGGTCTTTTTTGTGGTAGTGAGTGTTAGGGATATCCCTCCTGTGGAAGTCGTAGCGGGTGTTGTTTCTCGTCCAGATGGCTATGGACAACGGCACAATTGGACAAAAAAAAGTATTTTTTGGGAACTTCCCTATTGGAAAGATAATCTATTGAGACACAATCCCGATGTCATGCATATAGAGAAGAATTTTTTTGACAACATATTTAACACTGTCATGAACGTGAAAGACAAAATGAAAGACAATGAGAAAGCCAGGAAAGATATAGACCATTACTGTAGACGAAAGGATTTGTTGTTGGTTGAGCAAGGTACTAGGACTTTGAAACCCAAAGCCAATTATACTTTATCTACCGAACAAGCGAAAGCAGTTTATCAGTGGATAAAAGAGTTGAAAATGCCAGACGGTTATTCTTCCAATTTATCTAGATGTGCGGATGTGGATAATGGAAGGTTGCATGGGATGAAGAGCCATGACTGTCATGTATTCATGGAGTGCTTACTTCCTATTGCTTTTAGTTCGTTGCCAACACATGTCTTGAATCCGCTCATTGAAATAAGTCAATACTTTAAGAATTTGTGTTCTGCAACGCTAAAAGCTGATGATCTTTCAAAAATGGAACAAGACATCCCACTTATCTTATGCAAGTTGGAGAGAGTATTTCCGCCTGGTTTCTTTGATTCTATGGGGTGTAACAGCCCGTTTTTTGTATGTTGCGGTTCTTTTAGTACGTGCTTGTTTTATGAATTATTTTGAATTGATAAGATTAAATTATTTTAAGTTATCAAAATTAATTGAAATCACATTTAAATGTATTTTTATACAGTATTGGTAATATATTTTGGTTATTAGTTAATTATTTTATTTTATAAAATATTAGTATTTTAAGTACTCTTATGTAATAAATGTTTATGCTAGCTGCACCCAAAAACTCCAGCCCACAAAATTGGATTCAGCCCACACTGCTTAACCAGACAGACCCAGCCCGCCCCATCTTCCTTCTTTCTCTTGACTCATTTTACCCTAATAATAACTTTCCAATTCCTAGCAGTAGCAGTGCACTGTCCAAATCCCCTTCCCTCATCTCCCATCTTGCTCCGTGAACCAGCCTTTCGAGACCACCATATATAGTGTTGCAGCCATGAGAAGTTATTTTTCGGAACGACTTAGTGAATGAACCTCTCAATTCCAATAGAAGTTATTGTCATATTCTAGAGGATCAAAGACGTTCAGGTGTCTAATAGGAGATTAACATGTCATGAGAACATCTTGGAATAGTCACAAGGCTGGGGAAAAGGATGTGTTCTATCGGGAATGGCAATTTCAATGTTTTATGTCGGCACCTTTAATCCAAGCACAAGTCAAATACTTATCACCCACATTAATAATACAAGGTGTTAGCTCATAGCATAAAAACGCATATACACCCTTCACATATCATACTTTATATTCATCTTGAAATTAGACTTTACAAAATATATTTTATTAGAGATGATTTAACAAGTTACTTTTATATATATATATATATATATATATATATATATATATATATATATATGATTGTATATACTAAAGCTTTAGTAAAGTTTGATGTATTTTGTGTCTGTACACTTATATCTATTATTATATTAAGAGATGGTATATATATAGCCTTATGTATCTAAGTTTCATAAAAAGTTTAATAAAATTATTAAAGATATTTATATTTATATGTAATGTATATACGTTTGATATAATTTAATATTTCTAGTGTATGATTTTTGGATTGTCTTTTGTTGTTATATATAACCGTACGCGTTCGAGTCAAACATTGTCCCACTGAAATTTAATCACGCTAGAGAACTTGTGATTTGTGTTCATCGATTCGCTATTGGAGTACACATCGATACCAGGTACGGGGGGAAAGGGTTTCTTTTCTATATGGGGAATAGAGGATAGGATTATAATAGTATTGATTATCGTCATTCATATTTGTTTGTATTTATTCATTGGTTAGTTATTATCTATATTCGATTGGGATGACTGTAATTAAATGATTTGGACGACTATAATTAGATGATTTGGATGACTGTAACTAAATGAATTGGATGACTCTAGTTAATATGCCGAGTTTAGGGAATGAATCATAGTCAATTTTATATCAACCGATGTTCTTTGATTTGAATGACCCGTATGTTACTAAGATGAAGTTGATATATATGTGTCAATGCTATGCCTATAGGCTGTTGTGTTTGTGATTGCCGTTGTTGTTACGATTGTTGTGGATGATGATAAGGGACCAATTCAACGTGATTGAGTCTCGTCGTTAAGGCCCAAGGCTTAACCTCCCTAGAAGATATATGATTGTTAGTGTTGGTGTAATTGGGACATTATAATTGATGAACTTTAGGGTAGTAAACCTTATTGGACCTTTGAATAAGTTGATGATGAAATTATATGGTGAAATAGCCCAAAGTTGAAATTGATGATGTACTTAGGGTTTAGACTATCTCTAAGTTAAGTAACAAGCTTAATATTGAGATTCCTAAGTATTTTAATGGTTAAATTTAGACAACAACGACTTATAATGATTCATAGGCATGAATAACGATGATGACTGATTAAGTTGATGTTGTTAGTTTATTAGAGTAGTGAAATTATCTAATAGACAACTTAGAGCCTCTTAACCGATTAAGACTAAGTCGTTAATGGATTAGAGCTATTCTTGGTGTGTCGGATATTAAAATTACCTAAGAGACCAATTGAAGCCTATTAGTTGGATAAGATTAAGTTGTTAATGGATTAGGACTGTTGTAGGGGTGTTTCGGATAATGCTTGACCCTTCCTAAGCTAGTTTCAGGTAACTTTGACCATGGATGATGATTGAGACAATAAGAGTCATAGGAGCCTTAGGAAATATCAGATAACGGGTGGAGTTGGAATTAGATGCATTGAATTAAAAAGACTACATATGAATATAACGATGAAACTATTATATAGAACTAGCCGGGACTTGGGTAATAGTTATGACCAGAGATGATGACTATAGTGACCCCCTAGTTGTATGGTGATACCCGAGATGATGATTAAATGACCCCTAGTTGTTGATGATACCCTCGAACTTAGGAGTTCTTAGGGAAGTTGATGATGATTTTTAAGGAACCTTGTCGCAGTATGGGCAAGGACTCTCCGCAGTATGGGCGAGTCGTACCTTAGTAATTTAAGATGTAGGAGGAACCTTGTCGCAGTATGGGCAAGGACTCGTGGCAGTATGGGCAAGCCGTACCGCAAAGGATGGTGATGATGATAGGTATTGTTGTGGTTGTTGTAGTTGTCATCATCGCTGTCGTTGTCGTTGTCGTCGTGCGATATCGCGTCTGATTAGATGCATGTGTACCCATCTTGTTGTTGTTGTTGTCGTCGTCGTTGTTGTTGTTGTTAGCAGAGCATTATCGGGCAGGGTATCCCGGTCCTCATAGTCCCCTCTTGGGTGTTCTTCAGGGCATTATCGGGCAAGGTATCCTGTTCGGGCTATTCCGGTCCTGTTGTTGTTGTTGTTGTTGTTGTTGTTGTTGTTGTTGTTGTTGTTGTTGTTGTTGTTGCTGTTGTTGTTGTTGTTGTTGTTGTTGTTGTTGTTGCTGCTGCTGCTTGTAGTCCTAGGATCGTATGGGAGGTCGTGACAATAGGAGTAGACGAAGATTAGTTAAGGATTGTTGGTGCATTCGTGTCATGAAAGTTGTATCCACTACTTTTGATTGTTTCCTTGTTTGTGGTAGTCTTGCTGTTTTAGTTTCAGTCTTATATTCCTTATATGGTTTGGACGCTCTTTCTCACCCGTGCACCATTTTTTAGATTGAGTTCCAGGTGTCGTTGATGTGAACTTCTACGATTGTGCAGCGGTGGAGATGTGATCACTACGGATCACCCAACAACTTGCGGAATGATACAATACGTTGATGTCACATTATTTTTATTTAATTGATTAAATGTTTATTGCTCTGATCATGTGACATCGGGACTTAGGTGGTATTTTCAATATTATATTTCAGGTCATTCTAGTTACTGTATTAAAAGAAATGTTTTATCGCCTTAGGCTTTAATGTCCTTATAAATAATGTTTATATGATTTAAGGAGTTGATGGCATCTTTTACTTGCGAAAGGTATTTCGAAAATAAATTGCGAATATTATTTTCAAAAACAAATTTACTCATTTTTCGTACTTTTCTCTTATTAGTACTTTCGGGGTAAAGGGTGTCACATGGAGCATCTACCGGTGCATCTCGCATATGAAGCTAAACTTGGCGGACCTGTCCAATACAGATGGTTGTATCCGTTTGGAAGGTCAGCTAATTTTTATAATATAAGAAACAAGTTTAAAATATATGATTATTATGTTAATTATACCATTTTCTCTAGGTTCATGGGTGATTCAAAAAGATTGGTGAAAAACAAAGCTAGAGTTGAAGAATCGATATGTTCTTCTTACTTACACCATGAAACAACACATTTGTGTTCTTATTATTTCAAGAATGAGTTTGCTCCTGGAAGCAGTCGAAATGAAATGGATACTGAATGGCCTAGACATCATTTAGCTTTGTCTGTCTTTTGTCTATCCAGTCGTCCATCTGGGAATGAGTCAATTCACTGGCTAACAGATGAAGAGTTAAGTTCAGCACATGCTCATGTGTTGATAAACTGTACTGAGGTGCAACCATTTATTGAGTATGTTCCTCAACATTAACTATCGATCTTAATTAGTTAATATAAAGTAGACAAATGTGTAACAATTAATTATTTCTTTTTAGGGAATTCTTGTCATCAGAGGACGTAAGTGAGCAACAATCTTCTGCTCATATTACTGCACATTTTCCAACGTGGTTTAGGCAACATGTTTATGCCCTCCCACCAACTCCTACCAACCAACACTTGAGGAACATATCAGACGGTCCTCGAAGATGTGTTAAAGAATGGCACACATACTTTGTCAATGGATACAAATTTCACACCAATGAATGGACACAGGGCAGAGAGACAGTCAATAGTGGAGTGTGCATGAAGGGTGTCACTGGAGGAGGTGAAGTTGATTTTTATGGTGTGGTTCAACACATATATGAACTTTCGTACCCCCGTCTAGATTTTAGTCAGAAGGTAGTGGTTTTTTATTGTAATTGGTTTGATCCGTCTGCTCGAGGAACAAAGGTGAATCCAAAGTCAAATACAGTGGACATTAAAATGAATGGTAGATATCGACTGTATGATCCGTTCGTCATTGCACAAAATGTGAGACAGGTCTATTATGTCCCTTATCCATCAACGCGGACTGATAGGCGTGGTTGGTGTGTCGCAATTAAAACAAAACCAAGAGGTCGCATTGAGACAAATGATGACACGGTGGAAGATGTGCCATATCAAATGGAAGAGATGTCTAATGTAAATGAAGTGATTCAAGTTGAACCCATTAGTCGTTTATGTGATGAGCCAGCCACCGGCGATGAAGTTGATGACGAAGAAGATGCTGATGAAGATGCAACAAACCACATTGGTGTATCAAGAATTCACTCCTCTGATGATGATGATGATTTTGAGAATAAATGGGATTCCAATTAGTTATTTATGTTTCAACAATATATATATATATATGTTAACCTATTTTTAATCAACGATGTAATTTATGTTTGTTATGTTTATATATTTTTGTTTAGTATGTTTATGTTAACCTTGTTTAGTGTATGTTTGTTTATTTAAATGTATATGTCTAACATGGCATCTCACTTAGGATCCGATGACGAGACATATGTTCCTCCACCTGTCACGGGTGATGCCGCCAACACTAGTAGGCGGAAGACTTCTACTCGTCTAGGGCGTCGTGTTCAGCCTGCTCGTGTTGTTGTTTCTGGTGGCAGATATTTGCCACCACCTGGGTCTGAGGGTGCTAGTACTAATACTGCAGGGGAACCAGTGATTCTTGCTGCTACTGAAGGCTTAGCCCCGACAGATGTTGATTTTGATGGGGTACGCACATTCACTGTTGACCGTGAGGTGGTGAGGTATACACCTGATGGGCGTATCATATGGAGACTGCTGGCGATTCGTAAGTATATATATTATTATATATTAGTTTATTTTTGTTTCCTTTTATATAACTTATATAATTTGGTGTAATAAAATTCATCTTATTTTTAATGCAGGTTTCTTCCTTCGAATGCTACAGCTACCGCCATCACAAAAACAATCAAGGAGAATTTCCCCAATAGCTGGAAGAATTGGACGGCTGTTAGAAAAGATACAGAGGCAATTAGGAGGATGTTAAAATCATTTTTGGTAAGTTGTTCTACTAAATAATTAATTTATTTGGTGTATTATCTTATTGACTTGATTAATTAATATTTGTCTTATAATTAACAACATTATTGTAAATTTCTTAATTAGGAAAAATGTACATGGTTACTACAGCAGCAAAGGGAAGTTGAGAGAGTCTTCCATAAGAGATGTTCTCATCGCTATTCTGAATTACTGCGGGAGGCGCGCGATAAGAATGGGAAGCCATCTTATATGGGAGACTCAACTTGGGCTGGGTTACAGGAGTACTGGCAGACACCAGAATTTAGGAATTTTTGTGAGAAAGCCAAGAAGAACCGTGCTTCTGATAAAGGTGGCTGCACACACACATGGGGGAGTGTTAATACTGCAACGTATCACAGGCGTTTGGTAAATTTATTACTTTATTACTTGATTAATTAATTATTTATAATTAACTAGTCATTTTCATGTGTATTAATTAATAATTTGTATATATATATATATATATATATATATATATATATATATATATATATATATATATATATATATATATATAGGAGGCGAGGGAACAAAGGGCAATCACTTTGCCTGAGTTGCATCGCTACCTTCATATGCGGGAGGACACTGGTGACTTTGCTACAGATCGGGCGAGGAATATTCATGTAAAACTACTTATACAATTATATATTAATGTTTATTATTTATATTAATTTTTATATCGGGCGAGGAATATTAATAGACCACTTTTGCTATAGTAATTTATTTGTTGGGTTATTTTTTCAGGAGAGCTTCCAGGGTGGGTTGTCTGAGTACCATCAGTCACAACAGAGCAGTGGGGCAGCTGATATCGATCTAGTGGAGGAGGCTAGAGTAGCTCGTGATATTTGGGAGAGAGCAGTTGGTCCCCAAAAGAGTAATCGTATGGTGGGATCAGGTGGTATTGGACCGGCTGCTTTCTGAACAAGCATTATTCTGAGTCTATCAGCTTCACAATATTCTGGATCCTCGAGTACTGGTCACTCTTATGTTCCCAATGCTGGTGAGTTGCATGCTGTTACGCAATTGACGCAGCAACTGAGCTAGGCCCAGCGTCAGTTTGCCGAGCGGCAGCAGCAAAATAAACGGGAAGTGCAGGCGCTTCGGGAGAAAGCCAGGATAGCTGAGGAGCGCATGGAGGAGCAGGCTAGGGTAGCTGCGGAGCGCATCGAGGAGCAGGCTAGGTTAGCTGCGGAGTAGGCCAGGCTAAATGAGGAGCGCTTTAAGTTTTTGCAGGATCAGCTGATGTCTCAGCACTCGAGGTCATCCTCATCACATATGCCATCCTACCTGCCGCAGCAGCATTACGGCGGTGCATTTCAGCAGTGGCCTTAGCAGCAGTATCCTCATCACATATGCCATCCTCATCACATAGGAATTTTTTTTGGATTTTCCGGCGGATTATTCTCTGGAAATTTCCGGCGGATTTTTCGGCGCCACAAAAAACCGCCGGAAATTTCCGGCGGATAATCCGCTGGAAACCGTTTGCTGCGAGCTGGCTACCGGCGCTAAAAATCCGCTGGAAAATCCACATTTCCGGCGGATTTTTGGCTTTTTCGGCGGATTTTGCCCGCCGAAAAGTCCAATATTTCTTGTAGTGAAGGGAGAAGGAGAGAAAGAGAGAGAGAGAGAGAAACGAGTGGGGGTGGTGGTGGTGGTGGTGGTGGTGGTGGTGTGGTGGTGGAAGAGTGAAGAGAGAAGAAGAGTGTGAGGAGAGAAGAAGAGAGAAGAGTGTGAGGAGAGTAGGAGAGAAGAGTGTGTGTGAGAGGATAAATAAGCTGAAAAGTCAAAAAATTAGCGACGGAATTAGCGTTGGACTGCAAATTCCGTCGCTAAACACCTGCACGGAGTCCTATCACCTGAAAACTGTCAGAAATTAGCGAGGGACTGAAATTCCGTCGCTATACCTGCACCGAGTCCTATTATCTGAAAACTGTCAGAAATTGGCGAGGGAATTAGCGAGGGACTGAAATTCCGTCGCTAATTTTCAAAATTTCCGTCGCTAATGTCTGAAATTCTGTCGCTAATTCTCAAAAATACGACAGCCCCTATTCCCTTGCAAATTCCGTCGCTATTTCCAGTTTTTGCGAGGGAACATTAGTCCCTCGCTAATTTCCGACGCTAATGGGCAATTTTTTTGTTGTAGTGAGAGTGCTTTCTACAATATGTACACTTTGCCTTCTTGACCCTTTTCCCAAAACTTGATGGCTGCCTTACATAGACCTCTTCCTCAAGTGTTCCATTAGGGAATGCTGACTTCACTTCTAGATGATACACTGACCGACCATAATGTGCTGCCACAGCTGCTACAAGTCTCAATGTTTCAATTCTAGCTACTGGTGCATAGATTTCATTGAAATCAAGACCTTGTCTCTGCAAGAAACCTCTTGCTACTAACCTCGCTTTCTACTTGGCTATCTCACCATTAGGATTCATTTTCACCTTGAAGACCCACTTCACATTAATGGATTTCTCGCCTTCTAGTTTCTCTACCAACTCCCAAGATTTATTCTTTTCAATTGATTGCAATTCTTCCTTCATTGCTGCTAACCAATTAGGATCGGTCAATGCTTGACTCAAATCAGCAGGCTCAACTTCTGCTAACATGACCTGCTCAAGTAAATCATGTTCCTCATTCATTGCAGAATCAGGAAACAAATCATATTCACTCAACCTAGTTGATTGAGTTCTAACCCTTTCTGATCTTCTCACTAGTTGCTCATTAGTAGCCACTGCACTTGGCTCATCACTGTCTAGCTCAAGAGTGACAATATCAGTGCCACTTTTTGCATATGAAATTATTGAATCAAGAGGATTAGTACTTCAATCCCACCCCTTTCCTTCTACACACACAACATTCCTGCTTATCACCACTCTCTTTTTATCTGGATCATACAATTTTTTGGAACCAGTTTAATGGCAGCCTACTGGAATCATTGGTTGGCTTCTGTCATCTAGTTTCTTTCTAGTTTGCTCAGGAACATGTCTAAAATGTAGAGCACCAAAGGTTCTGAGGTATTTAACAGATGAATTGTTACCATTCCATGCTTTCGAAGGAGTCACATCCACCAATCTCTTAGTTGGACACCTATTAAGAATGTAAGTTGCAGTTGAAATTGCCTCACCCCAAAACTGATGAGGAACACTTTTGGCCTTCAACATGCTTCTTGCCATGTTCAGTATACTTCTACTACTTCTCTCAACAACACCATTATGCTGAGGTGTATATGGATCAATCACCTCATGCTCTATTCCCTCATCTTCACAAAACTTCTCAAAATCAATGGATTTATACTCTCCACCACCGTCAGTTTGAATTACACTGATGTCACGACCACAAAATTTGAATCTTTTGAACACATTGAGAACATCACTCGTCTTTTTAATAAGGTAAGTCCACATAAATTTAGTCAATTCATCATCAAAGGAAACGAAGTAATTGTTACCTCCAAGAGACTTCTTCTCAAATGGACCACACACATCAGAGTGTATAATCTGCAATATTCTTCTTGCCTTACTTGGTAAGTCTGTCTTGAAAAGTTTCCTAGCTTGCTCTGCTCTACACCGGTCACTACACATCTCATCAGGCACTATGATCTTTGGCAGACTATACACCATGCCTTTTGAGTTAAGTAAGCACAAACTCTTGAAGTTTAAGTGCCCAAACCTGTGATGCCACTTCCAAGTTTCACTCACTACAAGAATAATGGGATTTTCCAGTCAGGACTTTCCGGCGAATTTCAGACATTTGCCGAAAAATTACCGGCAGATATCTGTGACTTTCCGGCGGATTTTGTTCCTCCGGTAATTTTCCGGCGGATTTAAGGGGATTTCCGGTGGATTTATTTGGTCAAAATATAATTTTTTTTAAAAAGAAATCTGTTAAGTGCGATTCTAAGGAGTGTGTTTAATGGTGCTTTAGTATTCAAAATAAATTTTAGCCATTTAAATACACAAAGTTTGTTTCTCAATACCGGTTTGGTGAAAAAAATAATAATTTTGAGACAAATTAAAATACGTAAAGTGAGATACTACACAGTGTGTTCTAGGGTATTTTGGCATTCAAAACAAAATTTAACTGTCCAAATACTCTGTTTGTTACTCAACAACCGGTTTGGTGAATAATAATAATAATTTTGTGGCACTAACCCGTGCAACTCGCCATTTTACTGATTTGACGATTTTAAATAATCAATTTATTTTTATACTTCTTCTCTTTATATTTTTTAGGATCGTAAACTTCTGAACCGTTTAAAAAATAATTTATTTTTATACTTCTTCTCCTTATATTTGTAAACCTAAAATATCTATTTAATCCATTTAATCCGGTCACTACCAGATCACAAATATATTTTTTAAATTTTTTAGGATTTACGGTTTATAGGAAAAACTCCTCTCTTCTTATTATCTATGGATGTTCAATTTCAATGTCTTTGTTAATGTTCTTCTTAATTTTATAATCTTCTTATTTATTTATAGTTATAACTTAATTTTTATTCACTGTTATAAAACTGTACGTATATTTTATAAACCGTGACCGTTGGCCTAGTGGCATAAGCTACCCTGAGACATGGGGGTTGACGTCTTTCATTGAAAGCGTTGAGAGACTATGTGGGTAGCCAACAATGGTCCAAACTAAATACGCAATTTAGTTATATTTATTGAGCAAGATTCCTTACCTTGTTTCTACTTTTTAATTTGACATGTAATTTTTTACATTCTCCCATATTTTTACAAGATAATACTAGAATCTTGATATGTTAACTAAAGCTTTTGACCTGTCGATCACACGGGTAAATGCACTAGTCATTATAGTTCCATATATTACTCTTCCTAGACCATTCTAAATGCTCTGAACATCGTAGTGGTAAGGTATGTTTCGGCAAACATCGGAATTGTGGCTCGATCCTCTATGAGGGTATTCGTTGTTGAATTATTTTCTTTTTCAATAAAAAATAGGCTTAAATATATGTTCAGTCCTTGTAAATATGGCCGTAATCCATTTAAGCCCCTGTAAAAAAAACTTTAAAATGACCCTTGTAAATATTAAGCATTTGTGGTTAAGCCCCTCGGTCAATTTTCCATCCAAAAAGCTGACGTGGCTAACAGTGATGACGTCAACATGACATCATTAATGATGTCACTGCCACGTGTCATCATCCCATTGGACCATTATTGTAACACCCCATAAATTCTAACATGTAGAATCACCGAAATGAACGTCATGGCATACATCAGAGTAATTTCCTGTTATCGAAATATTGAACATAACTAAAACTTTTGGTAGTAAATACCAAATGGTTCAATGAACCCCATAAACTGACATGAAAGTAATTAAGTCTCACGACTCAAAACTTATACAACCCTGATGTTCAATATTCAAAACAGAAATAGCGGAAACGATTTTACAACTAATACAAAGATAGTTATACAGCCGAAACTAGAAAAGCGACAAAAGGGCAAAAGCCTAAACATAGGACTAAATGTCCACATAACTCCAAGAGTCAAATCAGCTAGCCATGGATGTTCGCCTTAGCTTTTCCCTGCTTCTCTGTAAAAACCACAATATAAGAATGGTGAGATAAACAATATCTCAGTGAGTCCTATCGAGACCCATTACTAACTCTAGCGGTTCATTATGTTTTACTTTATACTCATGGCCCTCATAAGCGACACATGACGTATATCTTATAACGTGTAGCCTTGATAAGCAACTACTCGTTACATTAATTATTTCTTGGTGTAGCCCTCATAAGCGACATACACATCAAATTTTCATGAACTTAGCGCAACACCTCGAAGTCCGCCTTAGCTAAGGTTGGGACGTCTCGGTGAACCCATCCCACTAATCCAAGTGAGCAACATGAGAGCCTAGGTTCTGGGGCTCATGACTTCCCCTCCCCTAGTATGCTAATAAACTGGAGGATCGTCATCCTCGATATACTCAAAGTATACCATCTACCTTTCCCCGAGGAAAGTAACTTGAATTGTTTTTACATGGATTGAGAGTTTATTTATCTATATAGACTTACAATCAGTGACTTAACATGACATGAAGGGACTCAAGGTCCGTTATCTTATCTTGACTTGTGTACACTCGCGTTTGCTAAAGTACGGGTTTTCTTGAATTTCATAACTCATGAGATTTCTTTCAAACATACCTGATTCCATGATAATAACACATTTCTATCATTGGGGAACCATGGGGAATTGATTAGAAAGGAATTGGAATCATTTGGAATGGACTAAGGTGTATTTTCAAAGAGGGTAACAGAAGCCCACGCATGGTTCGGGCTCATGGGGCGCACGACCCGTGCGTGTCTTACGCACTTGGTCATTTTGAAACTGGACATAACGCACGATCCGTGCTCCATAGGCGCACGATCCGTGCGTGTCTTAAATTTTTAAAACATGGTTTGCGTAGGTTACGCGCGACTCGTTCTCCAGAGGGCACGATCCGTGCATAATTGACAGTAGCCCAAAACTTGCTGTTTCGTGTAAATTTTCATTCCGTTTCGATTCCAGTCTCATTCCGATCAATATCCTAACTTAACAACAACAATCCAGTCCAGACAACCATCACACAACAGCACACAAATCACATCATCAACAACAAAATCAACCAATCCGAACAGTTTATACAATAACGGATTTTTAAGGAAACGTTTTATGGGACATTTTCATAAAAGCGGAAATTAGTATTTCACTGTTCATAAATCATTTTAATTCGGTAGCAAGACATCCCTAAGCGAGTTATAGAACTCACCGTGTTGCGATGAAAATCACAAAATTCACAGTCAATCAGTCAATTCGATCGATTCTAAAATAACGGTTTTTCAATAAAACAATTTTTTCGCTATTTTTCTCAAAACGGATTTCAAAAGGGCATCGGTTCAGAAAACTTAACGACTCAATATCAAAAACATCCCTAGCGAGTTATAGAACTCACCGATTGCGATGAAAATCGCAAAACACCGAGACTTCAATGAATTCGAACGAACCGTAACGCACGAACTCTCCCGGAAATGCTCCAAATTGTCACGAGCTCATCTAGGACTCGATCAACATTCGAAACAGCAACCAACTCGAATCTCAACTACTGAACATCCTCTTCCAACTAACATGCAATACTTCCAGCAGCTATTAGGGCATTATCGGAACCCAATGCAAGCTAGAGAACCTCTCTTCTCTCAACTCCCCCAGATTTCTGTTTTCCAGCAACTAAGTGACACTTTGCAACGAACATAACTCGGCCAATTCTCAACTGAACTTAGCAAAACGAGTTCCTATTGCGAAGGAAATTTTATCTAGTTTCTGAGGGTGGAAGTTTCAAACGCATGCACCCAGTACACAGAGAGTTATAACGAAAACACTGCAACTGGGTCAAAAATATGACTGATTCAGAAGTGAAACTTGTGAACACGATAACTCCCTTCATTCTCAATGAAATTGGATGGTTCTTGGGCTTAAACTGAAGCACTTTGTGTCAAGGGCGTCAAAACTTTTTTCTGCAGAATCTGTATTGAGCTTGTATCTTCAATCTCAACCATGAATAATCACAAGATTTAGCTCCAACCCGAACCCAAGCTCTTCACATTTCGAAACCAGTAACTGAATTACCTCCTAGACAGCTCCAATCCGTGATGTAGGCACCAAAATCGTTTCTACCGCTCTCCAAACAAACATGCAAGCAGAAATCTTCCACTTTTGTCAAGGTGGAGCTCTAACACTCAAAAATGGTGAAATGGGATTGGGGTTGGTGTAAGGGAAGATGTTAATATCAGGAGGTAGAAGAGGAAAAATGGATTTGAATGGTATGATAAAGTGGAACATGCATGAAGGATCATTGAATGCTCCCCTTCCCTTCTCCCTCTCCTCCTCTCGAGTTTCTCCTCTCTTTCTCACTTTTATGTTTTTCTGAAAATTCTGGAAATGTTGTTGTGTGTGTTGGGCATAGGTTTAGCTCGGGTTCACTTAATAATGGGAAAAGACTAAATCGCCCCTCCCTCCTTAACTCTCACTTAAACTACTCATAACTCAACAATTATTCTATAACTCACTCACTTAGCATAATGTATCAATTATGCATAACCAATAAATCATTTATCTCAACCTCTCATAATTTAATGTGTGCTAATTATATACAATTATGCTAATTAATTAACTTGACCTCTTGCTAATTTAAATAAATTAAATTAACTAAATTGGGGATGTTACAATTATGCCACGTGTCACTGAACGCCACATTATCATCCTATGTCATCATGAACACATGGCACCGACATATGCCACATCAACAAGCAATAGATGGCAGCCATGTGGCGCTAGTGTGGCAAAGTGGAGTATAATGTGTTACTAAAAATTTTCAATTTTGGCAAGCAAAGGGATCAAACCCGTGACCTCAAGATGACAAACATGCTCAATTACCACTGCAACACATGTTAACTTTAGTATATTGTGCCAACAAAACATATATATTACATGTTTCGTTATGAATTTTGGGAAAAAAAAATAAATCTGTAGATCTAGAAAAGAGAAAAACGAAATCAAACGAATATGAAAAAGAACAAAATGAAATCAATCTAATATGGAAGCATTTCAAGCCAACAAACAGATCTGGAAAAGAACAAAACGATCGTATCTGGAAAAGAATAGAAGCGAAACAAGTAACATCAAATTTGTTTCTGGGTTTTCATTTTGGTTATGGGTTTCGATTTGTTGAAGATGAAACAAAACTCGCCCGAATGTTGTTGTTGAACAATCGAAACCCCAATATGGATTTCGTTGTTGTTGTTGTTGCAAACGTTGTTGTTGTTATAGTTGCAGATTTCGTTTCGCTTTCATTTTGATGATAAAGAGTTGTTTTGATGATAAAGATTTCGTTTCTATTTCGTTTTGATGATAAAGATTTGTTTTGATTTCGTTTCCTGGTTTGATTTCGCGTTACTGAGTTTCTGAAACTGAGAAAAACGTTGTTCTAGGAAAGAAGATGTAGATGGTTTTCGTTTCTTTGTTCTTCAGTTTTGTTTATGGAATATAGATTTGTTGTTGGGTTAATGTTCACAAGTTCGTAGGTGCCTTAGCGGTATTAGGTAGTGGCTGTAACTTAGTAGTCGCAAGTTCGATTCGATCCCCTTCCTTGCCAAAATTGCTATTTTTTTTAGTAACACATGATGTCATGCTGATGTCATCACTGTTAGTCACGTCAGCTTTTTTGGATGGAAAATTGACCAAGGTGCTTAACCGCAAATATTTATAAGGGTCATTTTTTTTACAATGGCTTAAATGGATTATGGCCATATTTGCAGGGGCTGAACATAAATTTAAGCCTAAAAAATAATAATATAAAAAGCCCAAAATTGGTGCTGCTTGGATTTTTCTTTTTTTAGGCAAAAGGAAGGAAAGAAGTGTCATTAAAACCTTCTGATATAAAAAAAAACATCAAGAGGGAAAAAAAGTACTTCCCCCTAATTTTCTTAAATAAAAAAAAGAAAGAGGAAAAAGAGAGCTCAAGAGGGACTAGACCAAAACCCTTGCCAAAAAAAGAAATTATGCACAAAACAATAATAGGGTGCCGCTAACTTATTACAGTGAAAGACCTCTAAAACAATCCATCCTAAAGGTCAATTTTGAGGATTAGTTCATAGAAGCCGAATCAAAAAGAGACAGAGACAGAGGTTGCCCTTGAACGGGTATTAACAACTAATTTTCTTTTCTGCCGATGTTTCTTCTTTTAGGGGTTTGACACAATCGGTTCGAAATTATCATCTTGAGGATCGGAACTGTTACTTGGGTATCAATAGTCATAGGATCAACAACCTCGTCTAACAGATCGCCTAATATTCTTATGTCAGATGCTACCACTAGATTAGAAGTAGCATCAAAATCTGAGGCATTTATCGAATCTAGCCTGGTAGTGGGAGGTTGAGTGGATGAGTCAATAGAGTCACTCCAATAACGACTAACAATATTCATATCATTGATTATATTGGCGTCAGAGTGAACAATCAGAGTTTCAATATTACAACGACTAATAGTGTCAGAGGTAAGAGAAATTTGACCAATGTTTGATTTGAGCTATTGCATGTGTGCTGAAGGTTGACGCATTAACCAACTTCTAAATAAAGTTCAATGATGTCTCATGCAACTGCATTACCGCAGACGACACATGCTTACCTTCACCTAAAGCGAAAGAGTCTTGGACAAATTGGACAGAATCTGATTCTTCGTTAGATTGCATGACCACTCTTATCTCATTAGGCAAAGATTTCACTTGCTGTCTATTCAAACCTAAATGTTGTCGCACATTAATAGATAAAGCTTTTTGGGAATTAGAAGGCTCAGCAAATCCCAGTAAAGGATTAGTATCCACTTCACCCCGAGAAACATTATTGACGCCTTTACTTAGAGTAATCGGTAAAGAGGAAACATTCTTTTGCGGAGCATTACCCGCAATAGCAATATTTTTACCAATTAGATGATTTGGGTTTTCTTCCACCTCCTTAGGTGATAGAACAATGTTATTAATACCCTTGAAACGATTAGGATCATTATTTTAGTCAACCGAAATAATCGCTCCAGTATCATGAAGAGCCTTGGATTGATCTATTTTGGAGGGGTCAGCGACCAGTTTAATCACATGCTCAACATTTTGCTCCCTGACAATCGAGTTCCCTTTATCCGTCTTAGGAACATACTGTTGGGGTGGGACAAAATTCACTTTTCTCGACTCCTCTTTATTTCTTTTTGCTTTTTCTACAAACACTTCAGCCTTTCGGGCAAACTGATCAGACATACTATGTTTACAATTTTGGAGTGAATGCCCAATACAATTACAAGATTTACAAAACAATGGAACTTTTTCATATTCAACACTCTAACCTTGCTGGCAAACTGATCAGACATACTGCGTTTGACATTGAGCAGTAGTCTGGTTTTCTGATAAGGGGTCAAAATCAAGCGTCCAAGACGAGAGGTGTGGCACACCGGGATTTATATTATACGATCCGTGCGCCCATATACATCTAAGGTCTTCAACAGAAGAGAAATGAAATTCAAAGAATCATTTTTTTAAGAGAGACCATAGACCATTCAGACTCAATATGCCAAAGATTCGAATTACAGAGTCGCAAATCCTTAATTTGGCAAGGTTTTATTACCCTTAGATAAAATAAGTCTTCCATGTAGAACATTCTTATATTCAGCAATTGCTAGAACATCTCCTTTTAGACATGGTTTAGGTAAATATTCTATATGAGAATCAAAAAATGCCGGACCCGATGCATGATCCGATTTTTGTAAAATCTGGGCAAATTTTGCAATTCCAAAACTAATAGGTTTAGGTTTACCCGGATATCCAACATTTAGAGAGTTGCTAATCACGGCAGGTGTAGTACCAAGCATAGTATCATTAGGCGTCAACACAAGTCGGGGGTGTGTAGTACCAAGCACACAGGTCGGAGGTGTGTCGTTCACTCGCCTTGTGCGATCTTGAACTAGCACTTCCAGCGTGAGGATTCAACACATGAGGTTCTTGAAAATTGATTGAGTTAATTTTGATTCGCATTTCAAAAGAAGCCCTAAAAAACTTCACTCCAAAATAAAACAATTGCTCTTAAGGAAATACCCCGGACCTCTTGAAAATTAATGATATATAAGTAAAATTTATTTTGTATAATTGATATGTCGTTGGCTCCCAATAAAATTTGGTATAGATTTGCCACTACACCTGGAGACACGACATAACACACTTAAGCTTTTAACGAGGGTGATAAAAATATTTCATCCCATATATCTATCTATGCACCCATTTTGGTCATGAAATGAGCAATTTGGTTTCCTTAAAGCCTGAAATTATTGTCATATTCATTTAACACAAAATTATCGTCTCTGACGATCATATCAACTTCTACTTTGTCTTTCGTTCGAATGAGATTGTTTGTCGTATGTATAGGTGCATCCTGAAATTTCTCTCTCAAGTGTATATAGGTACTGTAATATAGTGTATGGGCCTAATTTGGTTAGTAAGCCCAATGTTTAGTGTTTGTATACTTGTAGATAGTGGGCCTTTGTTGTGTAGCCCATGTATTGTTTGTGATGTATTCTGTTAGTAAACAAGCAAAGGAAACAACTCTGTATATATATTGAATTGAAAGGAATACAAATATCAGTTTTTTCTGCGAATCCTTTTCTTCATCTTACATTTGGCATCAGAGCTCCACAACGGGGCCTGAGCAAGAAACTGCAGTTTTCGTTGCAACAAACCGTGAAGATACAGAAGCGCAGATGGCGGAAAGAGAAAATGGAAGGTACGTGCAACCCGCGATCCCTAAATTCGATGATGGAGAACCTTCTTAGGTCAAAAGATTACTGGGACGTCGTTGAAAACGGAATTCCAGTATTGGGGGAAGATGCGACTCAAGAACAGAGAAGAACGCATGACGAGGCGAAATTGAAAGATTTGAAGGCCAAGAACTACATGTTTCAAGCAATTGAAAGAGGAATCTTGGAGACCATTCTGAAGAGCGAGACCGCGAAGGACATCTGGGAATCTTTACGACAGAAACACCAAGGATCCACCAAAGTGAAGAGCGCACAGCTTCAAGCCCTAAGACGCGAATTTGAACTATTGACGATGAAAGAAGAGGAATCAGTGAATGAATACTTCGCAAGAACCCTCATAATTGCAAACAAAATGAGAAGGCACGGGAAGAAGGTAACCGAGAAGAAAGTCGTGGAGAAGATCCTGAGATCGATGCCCACGAAGTACAACTATGTAGTGTGCTCGATCGAGGAAGGAAACGGCGTGGAACAGATGTCAATTGATACATTGCAAAGTAGTCTATTGTGCAAGAAGCGCGAATGAAGGGACAAAAGGGGGAGGAACAGGCTCTCAAGGTTAGCTATCCATCAAGAGGAAGAGGAAGGGGTCGTGGTGCAGGAAGAGGTAGAGGAAGACAGGCTTCAAAGGAGCACATAGAGTGCTACAAGTGTCGAAAGTTTGGCCACTCCCAAAATGAGTGCCCAACTCTTGAAGGCAATGTGGCAAACTATGCAGGTTTCGATGATGAAGAGGAAATGCTCCTCATGGCAATTGGAAATGATCAAGAATCCATAAGGGAGTGGATATGGTTCTTGGATTCGGGATGTAGCACACATATGTGTGGGAAAAAGGAGTGGTTTGTAGACATTGATGAGAATTTTAGAGAAACAGTGAAACTTGGAGATGGAAGAATGTTGAGTGTTGAAGGAAAAGGGAGTGTCAAGTTGAAAATTGAGGGAAGAGTTCAAGTGATTTCTGATGTATACTATGTTCCAAATCTAAGAAGCAATTTGCTGAGCATAGGGCAGCTGTGTAACACCCCATTTCTACCCAGTAAAATAATGCGAAAATCAGAGTTTATAAAAATTTCCAGCAAACAAATGGAGTGCCACACTCTCTTCGTAAAAACAACAAACATGATTAATTCGCCTGTGGAAAACAGATACATAGCACTTCGCTTTCGGATGAACCAATAAACAACCTTTTAGTCTTTAAAAATAAGTCATCTTCATTACTACGCAGTGGATTCGCAACAAAATCAATTCAAATAAACGCGGCATCTTTAACCAACTCAAGACAGCTCAAAAATGGCAAGTAACAACTTAAAATTCCAACAACAAAATAACATAGCAAACGATAATGAAAACATGTGTTCATCCCCCCGAGTGTTACGTATCAGAGCGACGACACCGACTCGATCAAACGAAGGTAAGCAGCCTTCATTCGTGATTACCTGCACGTTACCAACGGAAGGGTAACATTCAAACAGAAGGGGTGAGATATCCAACCATATAATAGGACACATGAAAAACAATATATTAGAATCAGGGGATCTAAATTAACCACTTCTCAGCCAACAATCAACTTCGATCAATCACAAGTTATCAACATAGTCACTTAAGGGTGCAATGTGAATGCGACTCAATACTATGCACATGCATGTGGTACCATCAGAGCAGAACTCCCAACGTAAAAATTTTGCCAATAAATAGGGGCATCAACAAGGCATAAGCCTTCAACATAATTTCAACATAATTTGCCAGTCCAGGCCAACGTGTTTTGAGCATAGCTCCAACATGAAAATGCTATGTATGCGACGCGATGCGGATGCACAAACAATCAACAACGATTACATAGCAACACAACAACAACGGAATCTCAACGTGGGCCGTAGGCCTACAACATAACACCTGCCAATAAATAGAGTCAATTCCAACTAGGTACAACATTATCAACAGTTCAACCAACGGTTAACACTTATCAACAACAACTCAACAACTTAGCAACTTATCAACAATTCAGCAACTTATCAACAATTTAGCAACTTATCAACAATCTAGCAACTTATCAACAATTTAGCAACTTATTAACAATTTAGCAACTTATCAACAATTTAGCGACTTATCAACAATTTAGCAACTTATCAACAATTTAGCAACCGTGGCCTAAATGTATATCCAACAGCAACAAATCGTTTCAAGCAACATCCATAGAACTCACCCTTGGGCAGCCACACTTGGCGCCCACAGCGCCCAACAGCAACACAGGGCAGCCACGCTTGGTGCCCTTGGCGCCCACAGCGCCCAACAGCAACACAGGGCAGCCACGCTTGGCGCCCTTGGCGCCCACAGCTCCCAACAGCAACACAGGGCAGCCACACTTGGCGCCCTTGGCGCCCACAGCGCCCAACAGCAACACAGGGCAGCCACACTTGGCGCCCTAATTGGCGCCCACAGCGCCCAACAGCAACACAGGGCAGCCACACTTAGCGCCCTTGGTGCCCATGCGCCAGAACAACACAGCAACAGCAACAGGGCAGCGACAACATTGGCGCCCATGGCGCCCATGCGCCAGAAACAGCAACGGGCAGCCAGACATTGGCGCCCTTGGCGCCCATGTGGCAGAACAACACAACAACAGCAACAGGGCAGCCACAACATTGGCGCCCATGGCGCCTATGCGCCAGAAACAGCAACGGGCAGCCACACATTGGCGCCCTTGGCGCCCATGCGCCAGAAACAACAACGGGCAGTCAGACATTGGCGCTCATGCGCCAGAACAACACAGCAACAGCAACAGGGCAGCGACAACATTGGCGCCCATGCGCCAGAAACCGTAATGGGCAGCCAGACATTGGCGCCCTTGGCGCCCATGTGCCAGAACGACACAACAACAACAACAAGGCAGCCACAACATTGGCGGCCATGGCGTCCATGCGCCAGAAACAGCAACAGGCAGCCACATTCGGCGCCCATGGCGCCCAGCAATCTTGCGAACAACAAGAGGGCACCCAGGAGGGCGCCCAGGACAGATCATCAATAGGTAACAATTATCAATAGGATTCAACGTCAACATTTGGGGTTCAATAAGGGTTTTCAAGAATTAACAACACCTAGGGTTCCCTAACCTTCCTACATAAAGCCCTTCATATACCCGATTATAGAGTTAGTAGCCCACCCTTACCTTGGATTGAAGAATTCGAAGCTCTCCTTGGCCTTGCCCTAGCTCTCTTGGCCTCCCCCTCCTTGCTCTTCTCTCCCAATTCGTATTTTTTTCTTCTAAAGTGAGCAAACCCTAAAATAACACCTATTTATAATTTATTTGGTCTTATGGGCTTTCTCATTCACTTATGCGATTTGGCTTCTTGGACCTTCTTTACACCCCCTTATTTTTACTACTCCTAACACCAACAATTAGGCCCACATACGAAAATATATTTTTACTCTAATATTTTCTTACAACTTAATTTCCTAAACAATTCAATTAAATAATTAATTAAATTTTGGGGCGTTACAACTCTCCCCCACTTAGAATATTTTCGTCCTCGAAAATTTACCTGATTCGAATAACTCGGGATAAGATCCCCGCATCTTGCTTTCCGGCTCCCACGTCATGCTTTCTCCGGCAGCTCCTAACAAGGCTACCTTCACCAAAGCGATCTCCCTGCCTCTTAGAGTCTTCACCTCATGATCTTCAATTCGTACCGGCATAGTCTCTACAGTGAGATTATCCCGTACTTGCACATTACCCGCTTGAAATTCCAAATCCTTTCTTCGCTTATCATGATAACTCTTCTGTCTACTTTGCGAAGTTTTCCTCTGCTCCCGAATTAATTTCCGCGATTGTCTAGCAGACAATAAACCAGCTCCCTCCTCTTCAGGAGTAGAAAAACTTACAGGCTTGCTATGACAATTAATTTGGGCATGGTTATACTCTAACCAGTTCGTACCTAAGATCACATCCAATCCGCTTAACAGAAACCAAATTAAATCAACAACAAAGTCTCTGTCGAAAATCGACAAGGGACACTCAGAACACACAAGAGAAGTAGTCACCGACCCATTAGCTAGAGTGTCGACAACCATCTCTCCATTCATAGAAGACAACGTAAGACCCAATCTTTCAACACAATCAGCAGCAATAAAACAAAGAGTAGCACCGGTATCAACAATATAAGTTAGAGGAATACCATTAATGAAGCATGTACCTCTAATAAGTCCGCCCTCCTTAGAAGTCTCTGTCCCTACCAAAGCGAACACTCTTCCACCAGCTCGTTCCTTCTTCGGTTTCTGACACTGACTACTAATGTGTCCTCCTTCGCCACAGTTGAAGCAAATCATCTCCTTATGCTCGCACCCAGATATTTCATGCCCGATCTTACCACAACGGAAACACCTCTTCGTCTCAGCTTTGCACGCGTTACTCTTATGACCAGCTTTGCCACATTTGAAGCACACAATACCAGCAGGAGCATCTCCCCCACTAGTTCTCTTACCATCAGCGGCTTTCGGTTCACCTCTACCAGCAGGAGCATCATACGGCTTACCACGACTCTGAGACTTGCTCCTCTTCTCATTAACAATCTTATAATGAGCATTTCTTTCCTACTCGTAGATCCTGCAGCCGTCAATCAAATCAGAAAAGGCACTGATCCTTTGATATCCAATGGCCTTCTTGATCTCTGGCCGCAACCCATTCTCAAACTTGATGCACTTTGAGAACTCAGCAGTCGCCTCACTATAATGCGGATAAAACTTGGCTAACTCCACAAACTTAGCAGCATACTCGGTAATTGACAGGTTTATCTGCTTCAGCTCAAGGAATTCAATTTCCTTATTGCCACGGACATCCTCAGGGTAATACTTCCTCATAAATTCCCTACGGAACACAACCCAAGTGATCTCTTCACCTGCAGCTACCAATATTTGACTAGTCTCTAGCCACCAGTCATCAGCCTCTTCTGCCAACATATGAGTACCATAACGAACCTTCTGCGCTATGTGAATATATGCTTTGACAGGTTTTGATGATTGACAAAAAGGTAAAAAGGACTAAACTGCAAAAAGCGGAAAAATGCAATCAAGATCAAGTCAAGGATGGTTCATGGTTGTGTGTGTTTAGGATATTATTGTAAGTGAAAATAAAGCTCTCAAATATAAAATAAATCACACACTCACAAAAGATTTCATAAAAATGATTTTTTGCATGAAAATATCTTTCATGAAATAGGAGAAGCACATATGATGTGAAAATGACTTTTTAGAAAACCTATAATCGATTATGCCATGCATATAATCGATTATTGATATATAAGGAAGTTTTCCATGCTATTAGGAAGCCAATAATCGATTACACACTTCATTCCTTCAAACCTATAATCGATTACTTCTCTCTTTTTTTTAAACCTATAATCGATTACCTTCTTTTTTCATTGAGGCACATAATCGATTAGTAAGATCTAAGGAAGCACCTAATCGATTATGCCATATTTTTAACATAGCTCATAATCGATTAATACCAATTAAGGAAGGCTCCTAATCGATTATCATCTCCAAAGCATCCATCACATAATCGATTATCTCATTTCCTTTTATAGCTCCAAATCTAGATCTCTCCTAAGCCTATAAATAGGAGTCTCATTCTCCACTCTTTTAACACCAATTCATACGCATTTCACACTCTTCTCTTCACTCTCATATTACTCTTTCACTTGCATATATTTTATTTTGAGAGCTTTATAATTCACATAGTTTGATATTGTATTATTCGAGCTTCAACTTGTTTTATCCACACATTTGAGTGTGCTATTAAATCTTTTATATTTCTTATTTTTGGGTGTGATCCCAAGATAATCAAGAGAGGTGATATCTCTTGGTTGGGTGAGATCCCAAGGTATTCAAGAGAGGTGATATCTCTTGGTGTTTTCTAGAGAGGTGATATCTCTAGGTTTTAAAGGTTTTACATAGGGAGGTGATATCCCGGTATTGTAAATTCTCTTGTTGTAAAGGTTAATTTCTAGCTGAACCTGTTTTAAAAGCTAGTGATTAGTTGAAATACCTTGGAGCATTCCTTGGGGACTGGACATAGGCCTGTGGTTTGGCCGAACCAGTATAAATCTCTTTGTGTCATCTTCTTTCCCTTCATCTCTTTAATTTTCTTTACAAGTTAATCTTATTGTTTTATCATTGTTATTGCAATTCAAACTTTCTTAAGCACTTTATTTTTGAAGTCTTAATTTTTAAGTGCTATTTTTAATTTCACAATTCACCCCCCTTCTTGAGTTTGAAGTCACTTGGTCAACAAGTGGTATCAAAGCTAGACTCTTGGTCAAGACTAACTGTAACACCCCAAAAATAATTCAAATGTTTATTTAGCTAATTTAATTAAGTGGTATTTGGTGGGTTTTATTAAAATAATAAAAAGGTGTTTCATGTTAATCAGGGAGTGGCGACACGTAATTAACTAAATCGGGCTTACGATGTGGAGGAAGGCCCATGGCCCAAATCCACTAACCTAGGCGCTTAGGTGAAGCAAAACCTAGGGTTTTAGTGATCATTAGCGAATTTTAGAAAGAAAAAGGAAAAAGAAAGAAACGGAGAAAAACAGAAGGAGAGGGGGAGCACGACGTGAAGGAGAAGGAGAGAAGGGGATTTTCGCGAATTGGAGGGAGAAATCGCAAGGCTTGTTGCTGTGGTTCTTGGTGATTAACGAAAGGGTTCTCATCTTCAATCAATTCTCGAGGTAAGGGTGGGTTTAACGTTGATAATGGGTTTATGATGGGTGTATGGGTAGTTAGGGCTTGTAAAGAAATCGAATTGTGATGTGATTAATATTATGAGATAATGAGTAGAACATTGAGTTGGGTGATTTTATGGGGTTAAAATCGATTTCATATATATGGTGAGGAGAGCATGTTTTTGAGTAATTTGAGATTGAATTAAGATGTGATATATGGTGTGTTCTAGTTTTAATTGAGCATTGAGACATAGGTGGTGGTAATTCGTATGTTTGGATGATAACACGAGATTGAGAATAAATTGAGAGATGTGGTAAGTGGTGACTAATTTGTATGTTGTTCCCAGGAGTTATGTTTGCTGTCTTGCTGTTTTATTAGATATAGGCGCTACTGTTATTTTTTTAACAAAGATGTTGCTGTTTTTTTTTATGCTGTAAATTGCTGCTGTTTTCAGCACATAATGTTGCTGTAATTATATTGTTTTGTTGCTGTTTTTCTGCTGTAAATTGCTGCTGTTTTCAGCACATAATGTTGCTGTAATTATATTGTTTTGTTGCTGTTTTTCTGCTGTAAATTGCTGCTGTTTTCAGCACATGATGTTGCTGTAATAATATTGTTTTGTTGCTGTTTTTCTGCTGTAAATTGCTGCTGTTTTCAGCACATGATGTTGCTGTAATCATATTATTTTGTTGCTGTTTTTCTGCTGTAAATTGCTGCTGTTTTCAGCACATGATGTTGCTGTAATCATATTGTTTTGTTGCTGTTTTTCTACTGTAAATTGCTGCTGTTTTCAGCACATGATGTTGCTGTAATTATATTGTTTTGTTGCTGTTTTTCTGCTGTAAATTGCTGCTGTTTTCTGCACATGATGTTGCTGTAATTATATTGTTTTGTTGCTGTTTTTATGCTGTAATTGCTGCTGCTGGTAGCGCGTAAAGTGTGCTGTTTTCTACAATTTAAGGTGCTGTCTTTCTCAATTATAATGTGCCGTTTTCGCAAATTAAGTGTGCTGTTTTTTCTCAATTTAAAGCGCTGTTTCCTTAAAAATTAAAGTGCTGTTTTCTTCAATTTAAATGTGCTGTTTACTCAAATTTAAATGTGCTGTTTACTCCAATTTAAAGTGCTGCTTCCGTAAAAATTAAAGTGCTGTTTTTCTTAAGTTAAATGGTGCTGTTTCCTTATACTCAAAAGTGCTGGTTCCTATATTTACAAGTTGCTGTTACTGTAAAATAAAATACTGCTGTTGCTGTAAATGAAGGTTACTGTTGCTGTTTTATGAAGGCTACTGCTGCTGTTTTAAAACGCTAATGCTGCTGTTTTTCTTTATAATTAAATGTGCTGTCTTTCTTAAATTAAATGTGCTGTTTTGCTTAAATTTAATGTGCTGTTTCCTTAAATCTAAGTGTGCTGTTGCCTTGAATTTAAAGGCACTGTTTTTCTTATACCTTTCGAGTTACGGTTATGTGAAAGTTATTTTAAATAAATGCGGGCGTTGTGCTTGTCTTAGAGGTGTTGTTTCCCTAGTGTAATGATGCTGTGAACGGGTGAGAATTACAAGGTAGCTGTGATGCTACAACACGTGGTATTATTATAAATGCTTCATAACGAGATATGATGATATCGTATTTGTTAATTAAATACTTTGAGTTGGTGTAATTGGTGCATGAGTCATGAGTCGCATTGTCATATGCATTTCTTGGTGGTATAGGCTTCGGCCTCTTTGAGATTATTTTTGGTGGTATAGGCTTCGGCCTCTTGCCCGTCGTGGCTTATTTTACGAGATCGGTACCGCATGCATATGCCCAGAGGGGTTGCATTGTTGCATAGTCCATATACATATGTAACGTGTTTTGGGTGTCCCGTTTTGATGGAATTTGTGTCTTGGGTGGTGCTATGATGTGTTGATTGTCGAGGTAGCTGTGATGCTACAACACGTGGTATTTTTGTGAATGATTTATAACGAGACCTGATGGTATAGCTATGATGTATTGACTTTCTGTGTTATTGTGATTTACCTGCTGCCTATATACTGCTATCATGCACTCATTATTTCTGTTAAGCTCACCCCTTCTGCTTGGAATGTTGCTCTTATGTGGCAACGCTGCAGGTGATCGTTAGCGCTCGTGGAGGATCTATTAGGTGTACTTTCCTTCTCGTTGAGTCCGTGTCAGCTCTGATGTGTAACACCGGGGCGGGGTTTAGTTTTCATTTTGCAATCTGTTTCTGTATTTTTGGGAGTTTTGGCTTAATGCCCATTCATTTTTGGAGTTCGACTTGGTGTCTTATTTGTTCTGGAGATGTTAAATAATTTTGTGATTCCGCTGCTTGGAGATTACTTGTATTTGTTTTGAGGATTTATTTTAAAGTAACTTTGGAGTTTTTATATGTTGGAAAGAAAAAAAAAATGTGACGCCCTCGTGATACTCTGATAACTGCGCGTTTACTTATATTTATTAAAGGGGGTGTTACACTAACTGTCTCAAGAGGCAAGATGACTTCAAATGACTCCTTAAACAGACCCCCATCTTTCAATGGTGAAGGGTATGATTATTGGAAAACAAGAATGAAAATTTTCATTGAGGGAGTAGATTGTGATATTTGGGATGCTGTCATAAATGGTCCATTTGTTCCCACTCATCTCGTTAATGATGAAATGGTGAACAAACCTAGATCTCTTTGGACCAAAGAGGAAAAAGAAAAGGTTCATTACAATTTGAAAGCTAAGAACATCATCACAACTGCTTTAAGCATCGATGAGTTCTATCGCGTATCAAATTGTAAAACCGCCAAGGAAATGTGGGACGCCCTTCAAGTGACCCATGAAGGTACTACCGAGGTCAATAGGGCTAGAATGAACACATTAACTCATGAGTATGAACTATTTAAGATGAAACCGGGTGAAACCATCCAAGAACTAAACAAACGTTTCATCCACATAGTTAACCATCTCAGAGGCCTTGGAAAATCCTTCGAAAATGCGGATTTGACCAATAAAGTGCTACGATGCCTAAATAGAAATTGGCAACCCAAAGTGACGGCAATCTTGGAATCAAGAGACATATCCTCTATGGACTTAACTACTCTGTTTGGAAAATTGCAGGAACACGAGCTCGAACTGAATCGACTAACTGAAAGCGAGGAAGGTGAAAAGAAAAAGAAAGGACTTTCTCTAAAAGCATGTGCCAAAGAAAGTGACACGGAAGAGTACGACAGCAATGATGAAGACATGAACCTAATGGTGCGAAGATTCAACAACTTCATGAAGCGCAAAGGAAAATCAAAACAATGGGCTAATCCTCAAGAGAAGAATGGGGAAGGAACCTCCTTCAATCCAACATGCTACAAATGTGGTAAGAAGGGGCACATAAAGCCAAACTGCCCTCAAAATAAAAAATATGAGAAACCGGACAGAAAACCCCAAAGGGAATCAAGAGGAAGAAGGGCATACATCACTTGGGAAGAAAATGACATGGAGTCATCCGATGAATCTGAAGAAGAGGAAGCAAAACTATGTCTCATGGCAGAGCATGAGGAAGATGAGGTAAACTCTGTTGAAACCGGGTATGATTTAACTTATAATGAACTGCTTAGTATTTGTGAAGAACTAAATAATGAATCAACCAAACTTAGAAAGATTGTTTCCACTTCTAAGAAAACTATTTCCACTCTTCACTCTAAAATCGAAATTTTAAACAAGGAAATAGACATTCTTAAAGAAAAACAAATTTTTGTAAGTGAGGTCTCCTCTTGCAACTCTTATGAAAATAAAAAGGAGAGTACTCTCAAATGTGAAGAGTGCAACATTTTGAAAAAGAAAGTTGATGACTTGCACAACACTCTTGCGAAATTCACCAGAGGAAGATATAATCTAAATATTATTTTAGGAAATCAAAGGGGAACATATGATAAAGCTGGGTTGGGCTATCAACCAAAGAATCATGAAAAACCGTTCAAAAAGTTTTTTAGCCCAAACAAAACTTCTAGTAGCCCTTTTTCAAAATGCTATTATTGTGGTAGAAAAGGTCATACATCTTTTATTTGTAATGCTAGAAAGAATATTGATATGAATGACAAATGGAAGTGGATTCCAAAGGGCACTGTTCCCAAGACTAACCCAAAAGGACCCAAAATGATTTGGGTACCAAAAATTAAAACTTGATGCTGTGTTGCAGGTGTGCTTGAAAGCCAAGAGCTCAAAGTGGTATCTAGACAGCGGCTGTTCAAAGCACATGACAGGGGACAAAAAAAAGTTCTCTCACTTGACTCCTAAAAGTCGTGGTTTTGTGTCTTATGGTGACAACACAAAAGGTAAAATAATTGGTGTCGGCACTATCGGTAAGAAACCAAACCCAGTGATTGAAAATGTTTTATTAGTGGATGGCTTGAAACATAACTTGCTAAGTATTAGTCAACTGTGCGACAAAGGTAATAAAGTTGTGTTTAATTCTTCTGTTTGCAAGGTAAAAAATACCGTGGACAAGCAAATCCTTTTTACTGGTGAAAGAGTTGGAAACACTTATACTGTTGAGTGAATATATGCCTTAGACTGCCTATACTTTATTATTTTTTTCGCTTTTTGATAATGCCAAAAGGGGGAGAGGTACTTGATTTGAATATTTCAGGGGGAGTACTTTTTAAATGTTTGCATATAGAAAGGGGGAGTAAAATCCGCGCTCATCTCTGATATATTCTTAGTTATCAAATATGATTATCTAACCCCTTCCTTGAGCAAATCCCTCCTAATGATGTTTGTCATCATCAAAAAGGGGGAGAATGTGAATATATGCTTTGACAGGTTTTGATGATTGACAAAAAGGCAAAAAGGACTAAACTGCAAAAAGGACTAAACTGCAAAAAGCGGAAAAATGCAATCAAGATCAAGTCAAGGATGGTTCATGGTTGTGTGTGTTTAGGATATTATTGTAAGTGAAAATAAAGCTCTCAAATATAAAATAAATCACACACTCACAAAAGATTTCATAAAAATGATTTTTTGCATGAAAATATCTTTCATGAAATAGGAGAAGCACATATGATGTGAAAATGACTTTTTAGAAAACCTATAATCGATTATGCCATGCATATAATCGATTATTGATATATAAGGAAGTTTTCCATACTATTAGGAAGCCAATAATCGATTACACACTTCATTCCTTCAAACCTATAATCGATTACTTCTCTCTTTTTTTTAAACCTATAATCGATTACCACCTTTTTTCATTGAGGCACATAATCGATTAGTAAGATCTAAGGAAGCACCTAATCGATTATGCCATATTTTTAACATAGCTCATAATCGATTAATACCAATTAAGGAAGGCTCCTAATCGATTATCATCTCCAAAGCATCCATCACATAATCGATTATCTCATTTCCTTTTATAGCTCCAAATCTAGATCTCTCCTAAGCCTATAAATAGGAGTCTCATTCTCCACTCTTTTAACACCAATTCATACGCATTTCACACTCTTCTCTTCACTCTCATATTACTCTTTCACTTGCATATATTTTATTTTGAGAGCTTTATAATTCACATAGTTTGATATTGTATTATTCGAGCTTCAACTTGTTTTATCCACACATTTGAGTGTGCTATTAAATCTTTTATATTTCTTATTTTTGGGTGTGATCCCAAGATAATCAAGAGAGGTGATATCTCTTGGTTGGGTGAGATCCCAAGGTATTCAAGAGAGGTGATATCTCTTGGTGTTTTCTAGAGAGGTGATATCTCTAGGTTTTAAAGGTTTTACATAGGGAGGTGATATCCCGGTATTGTAAATTCTCTTGTTGTAAAGGTTAATTTCTAGCTGAACCTGTTTTAAAAGCTAGTGATTAGTTGAAATACCTTGGAGCATTCCTTGGGGACTGGACATAGGCCTGTGGTTTGGCCGAACCAGTATAAATCTCTTTGTGTCATCTTCTTTCCCTTCATCTCTTTAATTTTCTTTACAAGTTAATCTTATTGTTTTATCATTGTTATTGCAATTCAAACTTTCTTAAGCACTTTATTTTTGAAGTCTTAATTTTTAAGTGCTATTTTTAATTTCACAATTCACCCCCCTTCTTGAGTTTGAAGTCACTTGGTCAACAAGTGGTATCAAAGCTAGACTCTTGGTCAAGACTAACTGTAACACCCCAAAAATAATTCAAATGTTTATTTAGCTAATTTAATTAAGTGGTATTTGGTGGGTTTTATTAAAATAATAAAAAGGTGTTTCATGTTAATCAGGGAGTGGCGACACGTAATTAACTAAATCGGGCTTACGATGTGGAGGAAGGCCCATGGCCCAAATCCACTAACCTAGGCGCTTAGGTGAAGCAAAACCTAGGGTTTTAGTGATCATTAGCGAATTTTAGAAAGAAAAAGGAAAAAGAAAGAAACGGAGAAAAACAGAAGGAGAGGGGGAGCACGACGTGAAGGAGAAGGAGAGAAGGGGATTTTCGCGAATTGGAGGGAGAAATCGCAAGGCTTGTTGCTGTGGTTCTTGGTGATTAACGAAAGGGTTCTCATCTTCAATCAATTCTCGAGGTAAGGGTGGGTTTAACGTTGATAATGGGTTTATGATGGGTGTATGGGTAGTTAGGGCTTGTAAAGAAATCGAATTGTGATGTGATTAATATTATGAGATAATGAGTAGAACATTGAGTTGGGTGATTTTATGGGGTTAAAATCGATTTCATATATATGGTGAGGAGAGCATGTTTTTGAGTAATTTGAGATTGAATTAAGATGTGATATATGGTGTGTTCTAGTTTTAATTGAGCATTGAGACATAGGTGGTGGTAATTCGTATGTTTGGATGATAACACGAGATTGAGAATAAATTGAGAGATGTGGTAAGTGGTGACTAATTTGTATGTTGTTCCCAGGAGTTATGTTTGCTGTCTTGCTGTTTTATTAGATATAGGCGCTGCTGTTATTTTTTTAACAAAGATGTTGCTGTTTTTTTTTATGCTGTAAATTGCTGCTGTTTTCAGCACATAATGTTGCTGTAATTATATTGTTTTGTTGCTGTTTTTCTGCTGGAGTGCAGTCCATCACACGGAAGATCCTCTCCATCTCCTTCAGGCAAGCCAACGCTCCATCAGGATTATACTTGCCTTTGAAAGTAGGCGGATTCTCCCTTTGAAAGGTCGCCAAACTGCGAGACCCAGCATTTTCACCAACGTTCTGCTGACCCTCCACGGCCTGCCCCATAGCCGCCAAAGCAGCAGCGATAGCAGCATCATTCCTTCCAGCCATCTTAACTTATTACTACAACACAAACAATAGTTAGAACTAAATGACAATACTCGATCGTCAAATGACACAACAACTAGACAACTTACTTGAGGTGCTAGTTCAGTGGTAAGAGCTAGCATTATACCCTCAAGGTGCTGAGTTCAAATCCCCTCGGGGACAGTTGTAAAATGGCCATTAGTGCCACTTTGATTAATAAAAATTTCCCCCTTCCACAATTTAAAAAAAAAAAACAACTAGACAACTTGGTCGGACAGACCGAAACATTGCTTTGATACCACTAATGTAACACCCCATTTCTACCCGGTAAAATAATGCGAAAATCAGAGTTTATAAAAATTTCCAGCAAACAAATGGAGTGCCACACTCTCTTCGTAAAAACAACAAACATGATTAATTCGCCTGTGGAAAACAGATACATAGCACTTCGCTTTTTGATGAACCAATAAACAACCTTTTAGTCTTTAAAAATAAGTCATCTTCATTACTACGCAGCGGATTCGCAACAAAATCAATTCAAATAAACGCGGCGTCTTTAACCAACTCAAGACAGCTCAAAAACGGCAAGTAACAACTTAAAGTTCCAACAACAAAATAACATAGCAAACGATAATGAAAACATGTGTTCATCCCCCCGAGTGTTACGTATCAGAGCGACGACACCGACTCGATGAAACGAAGGTAAGCAGCCTTCATTCGTGATTACCTGCACGTTACCAACGAAAGGGTAACATTCAAACAGAAGGGGTGAGATATCCAACCATATAATAGGACACATGAAAAACAATATATTAGAATCAGGGGATCTAAATTAACCACTTCTCAGCCAACAATCAACTTCGATCAATCACAAGTTATCAACATAGTCACTTAAGGGTGCAATGTGAATGCGACTCAATACTATGCACATGCATGTGGTACCATCGGAGCAGAACTCCCAACGTAAAATTTTTGCCAATAAATAGAGGCATCAACAAGGCATAAGCCTTCAACATAATTTCAACATAATTTGCCAGTCCAGGCCAACGTGTTTTGAGCATAGCTCCAACATGAAAATGCTATGTATGCGACGCGATGCGGATGCACAAACAATCAACAACGATTACATAGCAACACAACAACAACGGAATCTCAACGTGGGCCGTAGGCCTACAACATAACACCTGCCAATAAATAGAGGCAATTCCAACTAGGTACAACATTATCAACAGTTCAACCAACGGTTAACAACTTATCAACAACAACTCAACAACTTAGCAACTTATCAACAATTCAGCAACTTATCAACAATTTAGCAACTTATCAACAATCTAGCAACTTATCAACAATTTAGCAACTTATTAACAATTTAGCAACTTATCAAAAATTTAGCGACTTATCAACAATTTAGCAACTTATCAACAATTTAGCAACCGTGGCCTAAATGTATATCCAACAGCAACAAATCGTTTCAAGCAACATCCATAGAACTCACCCTTGGGCAGCCACACTTGGCGCCCACAGCGCCTAACAGCAACACAGGGCAGCCACGCTTGGTGCCCTTGGCGACTACAGCACCCAACAGCAACACAGGGCAGCCACGCTTGGTGCCCTTGGCGCCCACAACGCCCAACAGCAACACAGGGCAGCCACACTTGGCGCCCACAGCGCCCAACAGCAACACAGGGCAGCCACACTTGGCGCCCATGCGCGAGAACAACACAGCAACAGCAACAGGGCAGCCACAACATTGGCGCCCATGGCACCCATGCGCCAGAAACAGCAACGGGCAGCCAGACATTGGCGCCCTTGGCGCCCATGCGCCAGAACATCACAGCAACAGCAACAGGGCAGCCACAACATTGGCGCCCATTACGCCCATGCGCCAGAAACAGCAACGGGCAGCCAGACATTGGCGCCCTTGGCACCCATGCGCCAGAACAACACAGCAACAGCAACAGGGCAGCCACAACATTGGCGCCCATGCGCCAGAAACAACAACGGGTAGCCAGACATTGGCGCCCATGCGCGAGAACAACACATCAACAGCAACAGGGCAGCTACAACATTGGCGCCCATGGCGCCCATGCGCCAGAAACAGCAACGGGCAGCCAGACATTGGCGCCCTTGGCGCCCATGCGCCAGAACAACACAAGAACAGCAACAGGGCAGCCACAACATTGGCGCCCATGGAGCCCATGCGCCAGAAACAGCAACGGGCAGCCAGACATTGGCGCCCTTGGCGCCCATGCGCCAGAACAACACAGCAACAGCAACAGGGCAGCCACAACATTGGCGCCCATGACGCCCATGCGCCAGAAACAGCAACGGGCAGCCAGACATTGGCGCCCTTGGCGCCCATGCGCCAGAACAACACAACAACAACAACAAGGCAGCCACAACATTGGCGCCCATGCGCCAGAAACAGCAACGGGCAGCCACATTCGCCGCCCAGCAATCCTGCGAACAACAAGATGGCGCCCATGACAGATTTTTGGTTCCCAATCATCAACAAACATGTTCATACATCATCAATAGGTAACAATTATCATCAATAGGAAACAACATCAACATTTGGGGTTCAATTTCTACAACTAGGGTTTTCAAGAATTAACAACACCTAGGGTTCCCTAACCTTCCTACATAAAGCCCTTCATATACCCGATTATAGAGTTAGAACCCCACCCTCACCTTGGATTGAAGAATTCGAAGCTCTCCTTGGCCTTGCCCTAGCTCTCTTCGCCGCCCCCTCCTTGCTATTCTCTCCCAATTCGTATTTTTTTCTTCTAAAGTGAGCAAACCCTAAAATAACACCTATTTATAATTTATTTGGTCTTATGGGCTTTCTCATTCACTTATGCGATTTGGCTTCATGGGCCTTCTTTACACCCCCTTATTTTTACTACTCCTAACACCAACAATTAGGCCCACATACGAAAATATATTTTTACTCTAATATTTTCTTACAACTTAATTTCCTAAACAATTCAATTAAATAATTAATTAAATTTTGGGGCGTTACAAGCTGCAGCAAAAAAAGCTTAAGGTAGTATTCGAAGATGAGAAGTGTCTGATGTATCATAAGGAGAAGGGACTTCTTATGACCTCACATATGGCAAGCAACAAAATGTTTGCAGTTAAGGCAATTCCAGTGCTGTCTGATTCTGCTTGTCTGCAAGTTGCTGAAGAGGAAGTAACTGAGTTGTGGCATAGGAGGTATGTGCATCTTGGGTACAAGGGACTGATGCTGCTCAAGCAAAGAGAGATGGTGAAGGGACTTCCTTCACTAAAGGAGACAGAGAAGATATGCGCTGACTGTCAAATTGGAAAGCAACACAGAGAGAGTATGGCAAAACAGAGCAACTAGAGAGCTACAAAGAAGCTGGAACTTGTGCACTCAGATATCTGTGGTCCCATCACACCAGAGTCAAACAGCAAGATGAGGTATTTCATTTCATTCATTGATGATTTTAGTAGAAAGGGTTGGATTTATTTCTTAAGAGAAAAATCTGCTGCTTTTGAAACCTTTAAGAAGTTTAGATCAATGGTTGAAAAGGAAAGTGACTGTGTGATTAGTTGTCTTAGAACGGATAGAGGTGGAGAGTTTAACTCAAAAGAGTTTAGTGATTTTTGCTCTAAAAATGGCATAAAAAGGCAGTTGACAGCTGCATTTACACCACAACAAAATGGTGTAGCAGATAGAAAGAACAGAATTGTAATGAATATGGTTAGATGTCTCTTGAGTGACTCTAAACTACCTAAAAGTTTTTGGCCAGAGGCTGCAAAATGGAGCTTTTATGTACTAGATAGATGTCCCACTGTGTCAGTTAAAGAATTCACACCACAGGAAGCCTGGAGTAACATAAAGCCCTCTGTCAGACATTTTAGGGTGTTTGGTTGCCTTGCATTCATGCATATTCCTGACTCACAGAGAAAGAAGCTTGATGATAAGAGTAAGAGATGTGTATTCTTGGGAGTGAGTGAAGAGTCCAAATCTTATAGACTCTATCATCCCACCACCAAGAAAATTTTGATCAGTAGGGATGTAAATTTTGATGAGACCAAAACATGGAACTGGGAGAGCATAGAAAGAAATGAGACAGGGTGTGAACTTGATGATGAGTCAATTCCCACAAACACAAATACAGAAACTGGCATGAATAATGATACTGCTGTGAATACTAATGCTATAGAAAGTATACACACTATTAACAACTCCAACTCAGATACAGAAACTACTCAAGACTTGAATCAAGGGAGGACATGACATGAGCAGGAAGGTGACTCAAGCTTGAGATCTGGTTCACCAAGGAAGACAAAAAAACCTATATGGTCGCAAGATTATGTTGTTACTGGAGTTCCAAGCACTAGCAGAAATCAAACTGATAATGCTGCTAGTGAAGATGACTTACAGGATTTAATCAATGATGAAAATGAGTTGCATAGTTTGGTTGTATTTGATAACTCTGCAGATCCTTTGACTTATGAGGAAGCATGTCAACACGAGAAGTGGAGAAGGGCAATGGATACTGAGATAGAATCCATTGAGAGAAATAGGACTTGGGTGCTAGAACACTTACCACCAGGGACCAAGAAGATTGGTGTAAAATGGGTATTCAAGACCAAATATAATGAAGAGGGTAAGATTGACAAACACAAGGCACGTTTGGTGGCCAAAGGATATTCACAGCAAGCTGGAATTGATTTTTCAAAAGTGTTTGCACCTGTGGCAAGGTGGGACACCATCAGATCTGTTCTAGCAATGGCAGCAGGAGAAGGATGGGAAGTATACCAATTGGTGTAAAATCATCTTTCTTATCGGTGAATTGAAAGAAACTGTATATGTAGAGCAACCCAAAGGTTATGAGAAGAAAGGGAAAGAAGAGCAAGCTTACAGGCTGAAGAAAGCTCTGTACGGGCTCAGGCAGGCCCCTAGGGCCTGGTGTAGCAGAATTGACTCATATTTCAGCAGAGAAGGGTTCAATAAATGCCCTTATGAACACACACTCTTCACTAAGAGAGGAGATAAAGATAAACTACTTATTGTCAGTCTGTATGTAGACGATTTAATATACACTGGAAATGATTCTCTTCTCATTGATAATTTCAGGAAGACAATGAAGAAGGAGTTTGATATGTCAGATCTTGGGAGAATGAGATACTTCCTTGGTGTGGAGGTGATTCAAAATAGCAAAGGAGTCTTTGTTACTCAACAAAGATACATTAATGAAATTCTGGAAAGGTTTGGGATGGAGGAAAGCAAATCAGTAGGCAGTCCAGTGGTGACAGGGAACAAACTCAGAAGAAGTAAAGAAGACAGCAGAGTTAATCCAACAACCTTTAAGCAGATTGTTGGGAGTTTGATGTATTTGAATGCTACCAGAACTGATATCATGTTTGGAGTGAGCCTAATCAGTAGGTTCATGGATAAACCAACTGATGAGCACCTCATTGCAGCAAAAAGAATACTCAGATACTTAAAGGGATCAACTGATATAGGTATTCTGTACAAGAAAGAGAAGAAGCAGGTATTGACTGCATACTGTGACAGTGATTATGCAGGGTATTTAGATGATAGAAAGAGCATAAGCGGCTATGTGTTCATGATGAATGGTGGAGCTATCTCATGGTCATCAAAGAAGCAGCCCATTGTCACCTTATCAACCACAGAAGCAGAGTTTGTGGCTGCTGCCTACTGTGTCTGTCAAGGACTGTGGCTGAAACGCATTCTGGAGAAAATTGGTCAGAAGCAGCATGATTGCCTCAGTGTGTATTGTGACAACAGTTCCACAATCAAGCTCTCCAAAAATCCTGTGATGCATGGAAGAAGCAAACATATAGATGCGAGATTTTATTTTTTGAGAGAGCTGAGTAACTCTGGTAGTATTGAGTTGAAATTCTGTCCCTCTCACAGTCAACTAGCAGACATTTTAACCAAGGGTTTGAAGATTGAAAGCTTCAGCAAGATAAAGAAAGAAATTGGTCTGTGTAGTCTGAAAGAAACTGAAACTGATAATCTGAGTAATTAAGTTTACTTCAGCTTAAGAGAGGAAATGTAATATAGTGTATGGGCCTAATCTGGTTAGTAAGCCCAATGTTTAGTGTTTGTATACTTGTAGATAGCGGGCCTTTGTTGTGTAGCCCATGTATTGTTTGTGATGTATTATGTTAGTAAACAAGCAAAGGAAACAACTCTGTATATATATTGAATTGAAAGGAATACAAAGATCAGTTTTTTCTGCGAATCCTTTTCTTCATCTTACAGGTATAATCACTAGGGAGAGTGTGTATCAAAAACTTTTTACGAAGCACTTTTCCTTCTTTACCCAAAAAAAGAGAAAAAAGGTATAGTCACTATGTCATTTCTCTCTAGGTGGTTGAGTCTTACATGACTCATATAGGTGGTATGTCATGGTTTGTCAATAAGATGACCAAAAGATATGTCGAGTGTTGTGTCATTATTCTCAAATATCGATCAAATTATTTTTTGGATACTTTTTAAGGACAATTATGTCTTTATTAAGATCTTATTTGACTCATTTTCATTTCTCAAGAACAATATTAGTATTTTATTCTTTTCATAAAGCAAATTAATCTATAAATTTTTGTCGGGAATCAATTTAGGTATTTATCTATTTTATTATTATTTTTTGACCAGATCTATTTAATTTTTCTTTTGAGTATGCTAATGTCATACATTTATTTAGAAAATTAGAATTTAGTGCACGTAATTTTTATTTTATTTTAAAATTGAGGTATATACATAGTTTAATTGCGGGACTCACTCAAGTTGATATTGTATTGAAATTTAAATTATATTCTTTAATGGTCATTTTAATTTAGGTATTTTATATGCTAATTATTATTTTTGTTGTCAATTTGATCACATATTAAGTTTCTAATCAAATTTTAATTTGAGACTCATTTTAATAATTTCACACCCAAAAGCATTATGGTTTAACCAGTATGTTGAAAATCACTTTTTTTCTGAAACGTATCCAAACAAAAATTAGGTTACACATTCAACTTATTTTTAACTAAGTTCAATAAACTCAATTCTCGCCACCGCAGAACCAAACATATACCTACCATGGTTAGGTAGTTAGTAAGGTAACTAAGTATAGAGTTTGTTACTGCATTGTACAAATTCACTCACTTAGTTATTATAATAATAATAATGTAAATGCACCTAAAGGACGTGAAAGAGTTGTAAGAAGAAGGTCCATCCTAGAAACTAATATTCTCCCACCTCTAACTAATTAGTAACCCCAATACCAGTTGACCTTCAAATACAGGGAATGTCTGGACTTTATGTCTTTCCTCCCACACCAACTTCATGGGTCTTTTGGTTTTGTTCCGTGGTGCCTCTGTTTTTCCAGTGGTGGTGTTTGGTTGACGAATTCGATTTGGATTGTGCTGCCGCTGGCTGTATTACAGTGAAGACTGAGATGTTTTAATTTATGTTGTGTGCTTTTGCTATAATAGTTAATTGTAGTGTTTAATTATGCCTTTATGTTAGTTAATCCAGTAGGATCTAAATTGTTTCAGGTGCTACTCATAGGCTTAATGTTATCTTTAGAGTTGCAGCTATACCTGATGTGATTTGTCCATCTGAGGATCTGATAATGTTTCTTCTGTGAGCTAGTGGTTTACACCTTGTGTAATGTTTCGATTCTTGCATATTTGACCAACAAAAAAAACTAATTAGTAAACCACTAAAATTTTCCTATAAAAAAATAACGTAAAAGTTGACAGGATGAATACACGACACTTTTCTGACAATGTTCTTTGTCCCGGTTTGAGAATTATGATGATGTAATGTAACTAATTAGTAATTACCATACTCGCCGTTGGTATTGATGGGAATTTATTTAATGTATTGCATTTGCATTTCAGGATCCTTTAAGTCATTTTAATTGAAGAGGATTGGTCGTTTATGCTTTTTTGTACTACATAGGTCTTTAAGTTACACAACATTAATAACGTTAACCCTTTTTTCGTTCTCCGTTCCAAACAATCCCACATGGCACTAGTGTCAATTACCTGGAGGTAACGGTGCTACATTGCTGACATGTCAAGTCCAATTAAACTTTTAAATTAATAATTATATTTTTAATTAATTTTTTATAAAATCATTGAGATGAACTACAGTTTCCATGAATCCAGCATCAAGACCAGATTTTTTCTTTTGCATTTCTTCTCCTAGAGAGCAGCTTGAAGTTTCCATCACATCAGTAATCACCTTGGACTCAAATCAGAATATAGCATAAACTCACATTTTCCAATCAAATGTAGTGATGTCTTTATTGTTTTCATTTGTTTTACCCCTAACGTGATTCAACCCCAACACATTCCGCCATTCTTGGAACCAGATTTACATCTCCCGCGCGTCTGCTATTGTCCGAATACAAATTATTGTCCAAATATGTCAGCTGTTGAATCCCGTTCGCTATTGTGGTGGTGCTTCATCATTTTTGGGTTTGAAGATGAAGATGTCATCATTTTTTTGGGATGAAGATGCGGACAATGTTGAAAGTTGAGTGTCTGGTGAACTTATTTTTGATCGCTTATATAAGTAGTTCCACAATGGGATATCACTTTCAAGCAATCTTTTCATTTTGTGCTTTGACGGTAAACACAATAAAAACTCAAAATGGGTCCCATGTGAAAGACAAAAAAAAGAAAGTTGGAATTTCGTGCCCCTGTGGGGTCAGTCAAAAAACCAAGTTTTTATTCTAAAATAATTTAAGTACACATCTTTTGGGTTTGTATAGACAAACTCACTTTCAAGGAAGAACGAGTCGGGTTGTGAACTTGAGAAAACAACTTCATAAAGCATAAGAACCAACTATTAAGAGCATCCCCAATGGGGAGTGCTTGTGTCTTTGCTTCTTTATTAGGGATCATCCTTAATAAGGAATAATGCTTATAGAGAGGAATCCTTATATAAGCATTTTCTCTCTTAGTTTATGCGGGTCCCACTTGAAAATTTGTGAGTTATTTATGATATTTATTTAAGAAATTTTTTGGAGTAATGTATAAAAGAGTGATGTGTACATGTGTGGACCATTTAATGACTCAAAGAGAGAGTCCTCCATTGGGGATGGTCTAACCTACCAATTGAGTTGCCCTAAGATTATGAATTGGTGGCCACATAGGCGTGCATAAGTAATAGACATATAAGCTCTGTAATGGCCATATCACCCATGTTACGGACATATCACCATTTTTGAAACGGAAAATAGCTAGAAAAAAGAAAAAGGGTGTAAACGTTTTAAAAGCTAAAGGAGCTGAGTGATAAAAAAGTATAAAAGACCAATTCAGTACATTTAATTTAAAGGACCCTATGTGCATTTTTGCAAAAATTATAGTGTAAGACTATTTAAGCTTTATTTACAGGCGGGCCTGCAATGCAACCGGAACGAACGTGAGAAAGAGTTCCTCCTGCTTGGTTGGATGAAAGACTATGCATACGCCAGCACACCAACTCACACTTTAGCATCTTCATTTTTTGGGTACATCACTTTAGCATCGTTTTGTTCTAGTTCTAGTATAAAATGTGAATTCAAACATTATATTTATAGTCCACAATATATATCAGGTGGCCTCTCTCATTAATTTGGTGATCAACGTACTTAATTAATTTACGCAAGAGTTTCTTGAGCTTTTGAGATCGATCGATCGAGATTAATATTTAAAAGAAAAGGGTGAAGCAAGCATCATTAATTAATTCATGGATGAGAAGATTTACAAATGGTGATCAAAATATAAAGATAGAATGACTAACACATTTCTAGGTAGCTAGAATAGAACATGGATCATGCATGAATGGAAGAAATCATGACGAAACGATAACATATATAAACGAAACGACACTAGCTTGCAATTTAATTAGATAGAGTGTCCCTCCCCTAGCAAGGTTCCTCAGTACCATCATCCTTGCTCTTCTTTACTTGTTCATCTTCATCCTTTTTCTCCACCTCACCTAAGTCTAACGGGCTCTGAATCTGATCTTTTATAACGACAACGCTTTTTAGTGGCTCGAGTGGTAGCTTTTTTTCCTTTGTAATGATCTTTTCACCGCGATTCCTATAAATAGCATAGAGCACCATCTGAAGCAAACCCAGTCCGAAGCCCAACACATTTGGGAGCTACACGCGCGCACAATATTCATTCATTTACAATAATATATGCAAATATATAGTTAAAATAATATATATAATTGAATCCAAATAATCAAATTGATCATGGACTTACAGCGATGCATATGTCTTTGAGGAAGAGACCATAACCAAACCACATTGTGGCGCTCAATGTGAGTGTAAATGACAAATTGAAGGGCATAAACTCAACACTCTTTGTCTTAACAACTTGGGCCAAAATGCTTAGTGGTGCTGCAAAGACACTAACAGAAATGGAAACACAAATCCATCCAAGAACTTGGACACGAAGAGGGCCGTGCACAGCCAAGCGTGTCACTAACAGGATCAAAGCGAAGGATCCCAAGTTCATTGCCGAAAGCAGCTTCAAAGTCAAGTTCTACAGTACAATTAATGAATCAACAAACTTTAATTAGTTAATTAGAATAATATATATGTATTAAAGAGAATAATATATATATATATATATAGGTACCCCTACCCTAGCATCCCTTGGAGCATAGATGATGTACAAGATGATGTAGATGGTTTCAATGACGCAGCCAAATGAGTTAATGGTAATGAGGAGAAAAGCGTCTCTTTTGAGTAAAGCATAGTACAGCCACAGCATGGAACTGAAGAGAGCAACTAGGTAAGGCAGTGACTGAAAACCTTCCGTCGATTTCTTCTTGTATATTCGGTAAAATGTTGATCTGCATCACGCGCATTACTTTACGATAATGAATAACCAAAGTTGATTCATTCATGATGATAAACTATTACTAGTAATAAATACTTACATTGGAGCCAAGAATACCAAGAACGAAATCACGTTACCTGTTCATCAAAACAAATGGAATGAGTGGTTGGTTATTCATTGCTTAATTTGCTCAATTAGAAAAGTGTGTACATAAGAGCATGATAAAAAGGAAAGGAGGCTAGTGTTTATGCTATATATAACGTATGTTATATATCCTAGCTAGGTACGTACCCAGCATGCCAAAGGTAAAAGCCAAAGTACTGTGACTGATGGCCATGTCTCCTCAGTGAGTCTACACAAGAATTAAGGAGAGGAGAGGAGAGGAGAGGAATACTCTCTCTTCCAATTAGCTCAACCCCTTAAGTCACGTGCAGGCAGGCTGGTGACTATCCTTCACAATCACACTCTGTATTTATAGTAAGTATAAGCACTACACAAAGCTCGAAGTCACCAATTATTATATTTAATTAATAACTCAAAGAGGATCTGCATCTGCATAATAAAATATAGACCAGAGAAATTAAACGTACGACAAAGTGGAATCACCATTATTTCACATTCTATATTCTACAATCATGCTAAATTGCAAGGTTAATTTCTATGTTTATTTATAATTTATTAATTGCTCCCAACTTGCTACATTTATTCTTTTAACACAAAATCAGGGCTGTGCCCATAAAAGTTGGTTCGAGCATTAACTGAACTTGAATCTCACCCAAAAGTCTCTGGTTCAAATCTTGGGTGTAGTAAAAATTTTGTTGGGAGAGAAGAACCATACAAACCGGCAAAACCGCATAGATTAATCGCCAGTAAAGTCGGTGAAAACTACACATCAATAATGTGGTAAAAAGACCCAAGGGCATGTAACTATGTATGCATGGGTAAATTGCCTTTGGAAGGTCAAGCTGCTGTTAAATTCAAATTTCACCAATTATTTACCTTACTTGTTTTTAATATGTAAAATCATATCTATATTGTAAAAATTGAAGATTTAATAGAAAAATACTTTTATTAGTCCCCGAGCAACCATAAAAGGTTGCCTTGGTTTTTTTATAAACAACGTTGGTTGTTAATTATTAGAGGGGTGAGATAAAGGTTAGTTTCTGGACTTTCTTCTTATATTTCTTGGGTATTTCTTATTAAATCAAGGGAAATGCAACAATCACACTAATCAAGGGCACAAAATGGGTACACACTTACGACAGAGTGTTGGTCGAGTGAAAGCTACACGTTCTCACAAGGAGGAAAACCTAAAGAACTTGAGTTTAAATCCTTCTGGACAAACCTCGGATAGCTTACAGTCGATGGGTAAAACTCGAATTAATCAATCAAATTTGGAGTATGCATTAAGTAGGCTAGCGCATTAAATTTTTAGGGAGGGGGGAATGTTAGCTTCTCAAGTTTGAATCCGGAGCCTCCTAGCTACCTGCACTCCTTTAATATTTCTTAGCTCGCCAACTGAGCTACCTACTTGGGATATTGACAAATGGTTTTCTGTGGGAACTAGGGGGCAAGCCCCAAGATCGACTAGAAACCATGCACGAACACCATTTAATTACCACAAAGGCATTCCAATTCACTTTGATACAGGGTTTAAATTCCTTGTGCTCAAACCAATAGTTGTTGATAACTTGGACTTCAATTTGCTAGAAGTCATAAGCCAAACAAGACAGTGGTCCGATATGTCTTTATCACCTATCATTAACTTAAGAATGTCAACGAGTATCTACGATCAACACATATAGTACTCATCCCACTACGCCAGAATTGTCGAAATTAGTCGCACACATAAGCAGCGCTTGCCATAAAAGCGCTACTCAATTTGCAAAAAATTTAACAATGGGCAGCGCTTGGTTGGGAGCGCTACTCATTCATGTACGGGCTAAACCAATTGGCAGCGCTTTATGGGGTGAGCGCTGCCCATTGATGAGAGGCGCTCAGTGATGCACAGCGCTTGGGGTGAGCGCTGCCTATTGCAGATTCTCGCTATACAAATAAGCAGCGCTTTTTGGACGGAGCGCTGCCAATTGGAGAAACGCGCTGACTAATGAGCAGCGCTTTGGGCTGAGCGCTGCGCATTGCTTAACTCGCTATACGAATAAGCAGCGCTTTTCTGCTTGAGCGCTGCCTATTCCTTTAAGTTTATTTTGTTTAATTTCGCGTCTTCCTCCCTCTCACTCTCACTGTCTCTTCCAGCTAGCTAACTCACGGTCTCACTCTCACTCTCACTCTCACTCTCTCACTCACGTTCCTATCCCTCTCACTCTCACACTCCATTTACATTTTTGTTCCCTCTCACTCTCATTTTCGTTCCCTCACACTTTCTTCCCTCTCTCATTTTCGTTGCCCACTACCTCTCACTCTCACCATTTTTTTTGTTGGGTCCGTACGGAGCTTTTCCCATTTTCGTTGGGTTCGTGAAGCTTGCATTTTCGTTCCACTTTCACCAAAGGTAATATATATATCATTGCATTTTGTTCTAGTTATTTTAATGGCATATTGGAACCTTAGGTTAGATGATTCATTGTTGATGCTTGTTGAAATGTGTAGGTGTAGTATTTGTTGAAATGTCCAAATGAAATGTAGGTGTAGTATTTGTTGAAATGTCCAAATGAAATGCTTGTTAATTTAATGTTGCTCTAGGTTAAGGGATTCTTGTGTTGTATTTATAAATTTGAAAAATTTAGGATTGATGTTGATGATTTGTTGTTTAATGCGAATTTAATGGCATTGCATTTTGTTCTAGTTCTTTTAATGGCATTGGAACTTTAGGTTAAATGATTCAATTTTGATGCTTGTTGATTGGTTCTTTGAAAGTAGGTGTAGGTGTAGTGTTTCTAAACTTAAGGGGAAATGTAGGTGTAGTAATTGTTGAAATGTCCAAATAAATGCTTGTTAATTTAATGTTGCTCTAGGTTAATGGATTCTTGTGTTGTATTTATAAATTTGAAAAATTTAGGATTGATGTTGATGATTTGTTGTTTAATGCGAATTTAATGCGAATTGTTTGTTAGGTTTTGCGAGTTTGGTTTGCCGGAGCTTCGCGTTCATTGTTCGAGTTCGTCCTGGTTCGAGTGTTCGTTCTAGTTCATTCGAGTTCATTGTTGCTTCCACGTGTTCAGGTACTTTTGTTGTTTTCTTATATTTATTATATGAAGAATGACATTATGGAAGACATTAAAGTCTTTGATTTTTTTAGCTGAAAATAGTTGAATGTCTTAGCTTCAAAAAAATTGTTCGTTGTGTGTTTTTCACCTGTAATAGGTTTAAGTTCTCTTATCAGGATTTTATTATAAATATTGGGAAATTATGGATAGAAAGTGGATGTCTGCCAATCGTCTGTCCAAGGAATATGTCGCTGGAGTGGATTATTTTGTGAACTGTGCTGTTAAACGTTTAGGGACTTCTAGTGATATCAAATGTCCTTGTTTAAGTTGTTGTTATGTAAAATCGGTTAATGCAGAGGAGTTGGCAGGACATTTAAAGGGTTACGGAATTGATCAAAGTTATACTTGTTGGACAATGCATGGTGAGGAAAGAGGTGAATCTTCAAATATGGGTAATAATACCGAGAGATGTGCGCCGGTTGACACTGAAAGACCTACATTGGATGGGGACGAATTTGAAGAGATGGCAAAGGCTGTTGAAGACGATCTTAATGACTGTCCTCAAATGTTTGAGAAGTTGATAACGGATGCGGAGACACCGTTGTATTCGGGTTGTACTGAATTCACAAAATTATTGGCTGTGATAAAGTTGTATAACTTGAAAACTTGCCACGGATGGACGGATAAGAGCTTTACGGAATTACTCGCACTATTGAAAGAAATGTTGCCGAAGGATAATGTGCTCCCTTCTCGGACGTATGATGCAAAACAAATGTTAGGGTCCATTGGCTTGAACTATGAGAAGATACATGCTTGTCCCAATGATTGCATTTTATTTCGGAATGAACATGCATTGTTAAAGTTGTGTCCTAAATGTAACGCATCGCGGTATAAAAAGAAAGAATCTGCTCCAGAAAAGGTGTTGTGGTATTTTCCCATAATTCCTCGATTTAGGCGCATGTACCGTAGTTCAGAAGATGCAAAACACTTGACATGGCATGAGGATGAAAGGATTAAAGATGGCATGCTACGACACCCGGCGGATTCTCCGCAGTGGAAAAAAATTGATATTGATTTTCCTGATTTCGGGTTGGATTCAAGAAACCTACGACTTGCATTGTCTGCTGATGGATTTAACCCGCACGGTATTCAGAGTAGCTCCCATAGTACTTGCCCGTGATTTTGGCGATCTATAACTTACCTCCATGGCTTTGCATGAAACGCAAATATATGATGTTGTCATTGTTAATTTCTGGGCCCAACCAACCAGGAAATGATATTGATGTATACTTGGCTCCTTTAATTGAAGACTTGAAGTTAATGTGGGAGACTGGAGTAGAGGTGTATGATGGGTTCAGAGAAGAAAGTTTCACCCTGAGGGCTATGATTTTTGGCACAATTAATGACTTTCCAGCTTATGGAAATCTATCTGGGTATAGTAACAAAGGTCAGTGTGCATGCCCTATATGTGAAGATAACACTGATTGGATGTGGTTGAAACATGGTAAGAAGAATATCTACCCTGGTCATCGTAGATTTTTGCCATCTACTCATCAGTATCGACTGTTGAAAAAGGCATTCAATGGGAATACCGAAACCCGTAAAGCTTCCATGCCTTTGACGGGCGAACAACTATTTGAAAAAGTGAAAGATTTGAACATTAAATTTGGGAAGCCTTTTGCCGGAGAGCTTGCCAAACGGGGGTGGAAGAAAAAGTCGATTTTCTTTGAGTACATATGAATTGGATAATAACTTGTTTTGGGTACATATGAATTGGATAATAACTTGTTAGTTAGTTTGTTTTGGTTCAAGTGTAGAAATGGAATGAATTGGAATGAATTGCTGAATGTTTGATTTTCCTTTTTGGATACATAATGTTTGATTTTGCCTTTTTGGATACATATAGCTAAGTTAGTTATGATTGGAATGTTTGATTAGCTGGTTTTGATTTTGCTCATAATGTTTGATTTGAATTGGGAATGAATTGCTGAATGTTTGATTAGCTGGTTATGAGTATATATGTCCAGGAAAATTGCAATTGTCAAAAGGAAAATAACAAAAACAGAAAAAAAAATAAAAAAAAAAATTACACAATGGGCAGCGCTTTTAGGAGAAAGCGCTGCTCATTGCCTTAGCGCTATTACGAATAGGCAGCGCTTTTAGGAGAAAGCGCTGCCAATTCGTAAAAGTGCTAAGGCAATGAGCAGCGCTTTCTCCTAAAAAGCGCTGCCCATTCGAAAATGCGCTAAGGCAATGAGCAGCGCTTTCTCCTACAAAGCGCTGCCCATTTGAAAATGCGCTAAGGCAATGAGCAGCGCTTTTTCCTAAAAGCGCTGCCCATTGCTATAAATGGGCAGCGCTTTTAAAAGCGCTGCCCATTATTAGAGTGGAATCAGCAGCGCAAATATTAGCCGCGCTCAAAAGCGCTGCCCATTGATAAAAAAAAGCGCTGCGCATTAAAAAATCTGTAGTAGTGTCCGCTCCTTCTTAAATAAAAATGATATCCAAGGCCGCCCCATATCTTCCTCGATATTCGCTATGCAAATATTTAGCGAATATTCTAGTATCTGCGGGTATTCGCAGATATCAGCAGATATCAAAAATATTTTTAAAAAAATTATTTGTTTAGAAAATTTATTATTATTTAATTATGTTCAATTTCTTTCTGTACTTTTGACAACAAAACTGCTAATCACTAAATTAATAAACTAAATACCTAACACTTCCATCAAACATATAATTTCTTCCTCCTTTTACGATAAAAGTATCTTCATGAAACGACAAAAAAGATAGAGTTTCGCTCTCTTGCTGCAATGTAATAGCCTCATAACAAACAAAATTAATACAATAGTTTTCCATCAAATGTTATAAATTTCCAAACTATACATTTGTCGCTACAACAATGCCACTTTGTATTTAACTAATAGGGTAAGATGAGAAGCTTGTGAGGGCGTTGGGATGACCGATTGTGGAGACGCGACGATATGAGCGTAAAGTTTGGGGATGCGTTTTAGGCAACAACGAAGGGGATGTGCCCAGATGTTGTGGTAGAGGTAGGGTCTACCAAGTTTACTGTAACAGTTTTTGTTGGTTTAGCGAGGGACTTACCCCTCTCTAAATTTAATTCTTTTTAGTAGTGTATTTGTAATTTTAGTAATCTACTAACAGGTACGAATACCCGTGGGTATCACTACAAAAAACCTGATCATTAGCGATGGAAATTTCCCTCGCAAAATGACCTAAATCCGTCGCTAATGATCATTTGCGAGGGAATTAGCGACGGAATGGTTCCCTCGCTATTGGGATTAGCGAGGGAATTTTAATCCTTCGCTAACTGGCGAGGGAATTTTCCCTCGCTAATTCCCTCGCTAAGTCTGACTGTTTCTGTTTTTTTTTAAATCTGTTTTTTTTATATTTATTAATATATTATTTTAATTATTATTATTACTATTATTATTATTATTATTATTATTATTAGTTCAAAGAGAGAGAGAGAGGAGTGAGAGTGGTGGTGGTGAAGGTGGCGTGGTGGTGATGTGTGGATGGTAGAGAGAGAAGGAGAAGAGTAAGGGAGAGAGAGAGAGGAGTGAGAGTGGTGGCGGCGTGGTGCTGATGTGTGGATGGTAGAGAGAGAAGGAGAAGAGTAAGGGAGAAAGAGAGAGAGAGAGAGAGAGAGAGAGAGAGAGAGAGAGAGAGAGAGAGAGAGAGAGAGAGAGGAGTGAGAGTGGTGGCGGCGGTGGTGGTGGCGTGGTGGTGGTGTGGTGGTGGTGGTGTGAGTGAGAAGAAGAGGAGAGAAGAAGAGTGAGGGAAGAGGAAGGGTTGCGTGGTGGTGGTGTGGTGGTGGTGTGAGTGAGAAGAAGAGTAAGGGAAGAGGAAAGGTGAAGAGGAGAGAAGAAGAGTGAGGGTGTTGTGAGTGAGAAAGAAGAGTGAGGGTGTAAACAGATTTAAGGAAAAAAAGTAAAAAAAATTGCGAGGGAATTAGCGACGGAACTGTCCGTCGCTAATTGCTGCACATTTACCAACCCCTGCACTGAGTCCCATCATCTAAAAACTGGCAGAAATTAGCGAGGGACTGAAATTCCGTCGCTAATTTTCCCGCCCAAGCCATTAGCGAGGGAATTTCCGTCGCTAATGTCTAAATTTCCGTCGCTAATTCTCAAAAATACGGCAGCCCCTATTCCCTCGCAAATTCCGTCGCTAATCCCAATTTTTGCGAGGGACAATTAGTCCCTCGCTAATTTTCGTCGCTAATGGCTTCTTTTCTTGTAGTGTATGGACTCCTTTACATTCGTCTCCATATCCATTAACTAACGAGTAATTTAAATATTTGTTTATTTTACTCGCGAGCAAGTTTTTAAAAAACGGTCCGTTACGGCGAAAACGACCGCGGAAAAATTGTCTCGGTAGCGACCATTTCTATTTTTCATAGTTATCACGGGATGAATGAAATTCACGAGAAAAAAACGTGACAAAACACCGTTATGACCGCAATAGCCGCGATGAAACGCCATTACAACCACAACCACCACCAACACCAGCTCTATTTGACTCTAGATTACTAAACTATTCATAATTTCAATTTTTTTACACTAGACATCTTATAATAATGAAAAAACTTTAATTTAAGTTATTATACATTATATGATAGTACAAATAGTTTTAAGACTAAATTATAGTTTTGGTCCCCCTATTTTAAAACTCGGACATTTAGTTCCCCTATTTTAAAAAATTCAGACATTTAGTCCAAATAGGGGTTTTTCAAATTTTTTTTTGCTGAGTTGGAATCCTGCCAAAAAAAATATGCTGACATGGCCCTCATTAAATGACGTGGCAGCTGCACACGTCATTTAATGAGGCCACATGGACAATATTACACGTCAGATTTAAAGAAATTAAATAAATTATATTATTAATTTTAAATATTAAAATAGTGAAATTAAAAAACAAAATCACAAAATCACAACACTCTTTCCGTTTTCCTCGTTTCCGTTCAGATTACTCACAACCATTTCCCCTTCTTCAACAAAAAAACTCCAACTTTCTTTATAACACCGTCACCAACCTCATTAAATGACGTGGCAGCTGCACACATCATTTAATGAGCGGCACACATCATTTAATGAGGCCACATGGACATTCCACGTCAGATTTAAATAAGTTAAATAAATTATATTAATAATTAAATATTAAAACAGTGAAATTAAAAAACAAAATCACCGCTACAAAAAAATTGCTCATTAGCGGGGGATTTTTCCCTCGCTAAATGCCCCAAATCCGTCGCTAATTCCCATTAGCGAGGGAACTAGCGAGGGAATCAGTCACTCGCTAAACTTCTCCTCGCTAATCCGCTAATGGGATTAGCGAGGGAAATTTGAATCCCTCGCTAATTAGCGAGGGAATATTCCGTCGCTAATTCCCTCGCTAATTAGCGAGGGTTTCAAATTCCCTCGCTAAGTCTGACAGCCACGTGTCCCAATCTCAATAGCTTGTATTAAGTATTGTTTTAATTATTATTATTATTATTATTACTATTACTATTATTATTATTATTATTATTATTATTATTCTTGTTATCATTATCAAGCTTTCCAAAGAGAGAGAGAGAGAGAGAGAGAGAGAGAGAGAGAGAGAGAGAGAGAGAGAGAGTGGTGGTGGTGAAGGGTGGATTAGGGTAGAGAGAGAAGGAGAAGAGTAAGGGAGAAAGAGAGAAAGAGAGAGAGAGAGAGAGGGAGAGAGAGAGAGAGTGTTAGGATGAGAGGAGCTATGTGGTGGTGGTGGTGGTGGTGGTAATGGTGGTGGTGATAGTGCGGTGGTGAAGAGTGGATTAGGGTAGAGAGAGAAAGAGAAGAGTAAGGGAGAAAGAGAGTGAGGATGAGAGGAGGTGGTGGTGGTGTAAGGGAGAAAGAGAGAGTGAGAGAGAGAGGGAGTGAGGGTGGTAGGAGGTATGTGGTGGTGGTGGTGGTGGTGTAAGGGAGAAAGAGAGAGTGAGAGAGAGAGGGAGTGAGGGTGGTAGGAGGTATGTGGTGGTGGTGGTGGTGGTGAAGAGATTCGGATAGAGAGAGGGAGAGAGAAGAGTTGGGGAGAAAAAAATGAAGTGAAATGGAAATGAGAGTGAGATAGTTGGGAGATTTGAATAAAAACCCATTAAAAACCCTTTAGCGACGGATTTTAAGGCTATAGCGACGGATTTTAAGGCTATAGTGACAGACAGTGTTGTCTTGTCGTCAGAAAAGTACACTGACATTTAGCGACGGATTATAGGTTTTTAGCGACGGACACTGTTTTTTTAAGAAAAGCGCCTAACCTTTAGCGACGGCTCTGTCCGTGCTAATTCCCAGTCTAATGTTTTTAGCGACGGATTTTAAGGTCTTTAGCGACGGATTCTGTTTCTTTTTTAAAAAAAAAAAACGACTAGCCTTTAGCGACGACACTGTCCGTCGCTAATTCCATCGCTAATGCTTTTTTGCGAGGGATTCCTTTCCCCTCTCTAATATCCGTCGCTAATACTCATTTTTTTGTAGTGCACAAAATCACAACACCCTCTCCGCTTTCCTCTTTTCCCTTCAGATTACTCACAACGAGTCTGACTTAGAGTACTAAGGAATTCCTTAGTAATTGTTACTAAATGGCATAATAGTCATTTTCCCATCAATGAAAAAATTTGGTAACCACACAAACACTAAATTGTGGTTAGTATGTACTAACCATCGGATTGTTGTATAATGGTTAGTAGCATATACTAACCACACAAACACTAAATTGTGGTTAGTATGTACTAACCATTATAGTGTTGTATAATGGTTACCGAAAAATTTAGTAATTGTTACTAAGGAATTCCTTAGTATCATAAGTCTTTGCCACTCACAACCATTTCCCCCCTCTTCAACAAAAAAACTCCAACTTTCTTTATAACACCCTCACAAACCTCTTCTCCTTCAAACCCATCACTTCCTGTATCTGTGCAAGCTGCATCAGCTGCCCCGTCATTTAATGAGGGCCAAGTCAGCATATTTTTTTTGGCAGAATTCCAACTCAGCAAAAAAAAAATGAAAAACCCTCTTTGGACCAAATGTCTGAATTTTTCAAAATAGGGGGACTAAATGTCTGAGTTTAAAAATAGGGGGAACAAATGTCTGAATTTTTAAAAATAGGGGGACCAAAAATACAATTTAGCCTAATTTTAATAAAATTTATGCATTATTGTGATTACTTCACACCGTGACGACCGCAACCTGTAACGCAACAGCCGCAACGGTCGAAATCGCGAAAGCCTTAACGCGATCGTGACCGCTATCTCGAACCTTTTCCGCGAGTACCCTTTTAAAGCTATATATCTTGTATTTGTTGGACATTTTATCCCCAAATAACCGCGAGTATAGATTTTTCTTTTGTTATACCTTTATTGAAATGCAATTTGGTAGGAACCGAACCAAAAACAGCAGTTCAACCTGTTGAATCGGGAAGGTGGTTGAATTGAATTGAACGCTAATTGAACCGTTCAAAATGACTAGTTTTTCCTTTTTTATTTACTTTATTGAACGCTAATTGAATCACTCAAAATGACTTGTTTTTCCTTTTTTGTTTACTTTTTGTCTAAAATATAATATTATTTATTTATTCCTTATTTATCTTGTTCAAGATAATTGAATTATGATTCGAATTCAATCGTGGGAATGCAGCAGCGTTAAAACTCTTCAGGGAGAGCTTTATCGCTCATTGTGGTCCTACTCGGCTCGAGGGGTTAATCTCTGCAATTGCGCTGAGAGGATACCCGATTCACACACAAAAATGAATTGAAGGTCTCGCCCAAGTTCGATCTTCAAATGTAATATTCCATTCTTCAATATTATTTTTTGCCAACATTAATTTCAGTCGGGTTGACAGTTGTGGATGCTCACATAGGATGATTCTTCAGTCCAAGCCTACTTGGTGTTGTGGTCTTCGGCCTATCTTAACCCTTACTTTTGCCTCTGTGTCCCTCTCTCTGTACTTTTTCAATAATTCATTCAATAAACTTTTTGGCCTATTGAAAAAAAAGTTAGTAATTTGAAAGCCATGTAAAAGTGCGATATCTACAATCTCTAGCTTATCATAGAAAAATGTTAGGGTGATCTGTGCTTACTTTATTAAAAATAAAATCAGGGATTAACAATAACTGCTTTTAAACTTTAATTCAGAAAAAGTTATTCATCTCCAATTCCTCTATTTAAGGAACATTTTTAGTTTTTTGATACTAACTAAAAACAGATAATTTTGTATTTTGTAAAAGTGAAGGTTGAACAATACATAATTGAATTGACTCTTAACTCCAATCTCTTAAAATTTTGGGTTAAGATATGTTGTCCAACTCACACAAAGTGTGGTTACTCTTGGCCCAATATGGTAAGCTACCCTAATGACTCTCTCTCTCTCTCTCTCTCTCTCTCTCTCTCTCTCTCTCTCTCTCTCTCTCTCTCTCTCTCTCTCTCTCTCTCTCTCTCTCTCTCTCTCTCTCTCTATATATATATATATATTCCAATAAAAATTTCAATTTTTGTCTTATGAATGTCCGTCTCATTTAAAAAAAAAAGTGGCTTATCTTAAAATGTCATTATTCATCATATTCTATGTGCATCATTATAAAAATAAAAAAATTAAATATTAAAGATAAATAAATAAAATCATTTTCCACTTTGTTTCATTTATTATCTAATTTCTTTGAGTTATGTGAGATGAGCTGAAAAACCATAACTGAATGAGTATCCTTTTTTGTGGTTTCTTTTCAATTGGAGAGGAGCAGCATGGGGATATGTTTAAGAAAGGGTAATGGGTGCTATTGTTTTATTAATTAAAAATTAATTGGCGGAAGGAAATAAGTGGACAAGAAGTACAATTATACACCGTTCTTTCATCTCACCTTTTTCCACCGTCTAATGAGAGTCCTGGTGGTCTAAAGTTTGTTAATTAGCATATGACCACCATTTTGAGGCGCAGAAAAGCTGATTAATTGATCAGGTTCACTAATCATGCTTTACCATTTCAACTTAAAAAGGAGTTTAGAGAATAAGAGATATATATATATAAATTAATGAGGAAAGCATTTGTGTTTTGAACAGTGATTTGCACAGGCTTTGGTTTAGTGGTCGACACAGACAGAGCAGTTAAACAAGCCTAGCTCGTCCACCATTAATGTGATACAGAGTAGAATAAAATCTGGAGATTACGGAGTACAGGCAAGCAACCATCATGAATGGTGTGATGCTTTTTTGGCTGTAAGTAAATGAATAGCGCGCGATGATTCTTCACAGAATAAAACTATGGGTTACTATTTAATATATACTACCCACCCGTATGTGTATGATGGGGCTAGCTAGCTAGCTAAAAAAGTTACAAGTGATGAGCGAATCTTTGCATCCGACATCGACATGTAATAACATATATGTAGTGTAGGTTAGTATATATATTAACTTCGTGACCATGCAGTTAGTTACTTTCCCATACCATACCATACCAGACCACTACCATCCATTTCATTACAAGAATATAGCAGTGACCAGGTTCATTAGTACGTACAAGCTCATGCATATATAGGAGCTAGCTAGCTAGCTTGAGTGCATTAACACTGTGTTTATTTATATATTTTTTTAACCGAAAGCAACATGCTATTGCTAGCCATATATATGTCTAGCCAGTAAAGCAGCACACTGGTTTTCTACTATGCACCTATACCGCCCAGAAACATGCTAGCCATATATGTCACTATACCGCCACAACAACTAATCATAAAAGTTATAATCAATATTGCAAATTTGATGATCTTTACCGAATAGTTTAATGTATATGTAAAAAACAAAGACAAACATTACGTTTTCCAAGTGTTAGATATTTGAGTCTCTTGACCATTTGATTATAAGTTTTATGGTGCGTATGGAAAAATATTTGTTAGGAGATATGATTAACACCTTAAATGGATCTCTGATATCTCAAATGATTGGTCTCCACAGTCGCTATGGAGGATACCTTGGTGTAAAAAAACACAAATTAAAGATGACAAATTTTCATCAAAGCCTTTTTTATTAATTTCTTGACTAATACATAGCACTTTCCTAAAGATGTGATATAACAAAAAAAATTATATTTATTTTACAATGGTTAAATGTACTAAAAAAAGTAGTATTCTTATTTTAATTTTGTCAAAAAAAATATTTTGATTTAACAAGTAAAATTCTAATTAATATAAGACCTACTAAAAAGTTGAAATAACGATGAAAATTTAAAGACAGGAAGATGCAAAATTCATTTCTAATTCCAACCGTAGATGTTAGTTGGGGACGCCAATTTTGAGACCATGTTCATTTATTCCATCTTCCTTTTTTTAGTAGTGCTCCAAATGCTTCCTTTTTTTATTGACAATCTCCAAATAGTTCCTTATGCACATTTTCATTCTCCTTTGTGCTATGCTCTGATTACAATTGTGGTCCCTCCCATTCTATTCACTCTTTTGAGGTTAGAATTTTCCTTTCTCATCTTTCTCCTCCTCCACCCCACTCCTTTGAGGTTAGGGTTAACTTTATTTCTCGAAGGTAGGGTCATTGCAACATCCTGATTTCTTAACCTGATTAATGTTGTGCTTATAAGCCTTAATTATTTATTTGTCATGTTTGAACTTATGCATGGCCTAGGTGCTTGATTCATATGTCTTTGCATGTCCATAAGATAGGCATGTCAATGGCGGATCTCCTAAGGGACAGGTGGGAGCCTTGGCTTTCCCAAATTATTTTAAAAAATTCATACACATATTCTTATATAGATAGTTAACAAAACTATAGGTAATATATACTAAAATAACCAACAATAATATTCATTATGGTTGCGGCGCAGTGGTTAGTGTTCCTTTTATCAATTCCGGGTTTGGGGGTTCGATTCTTTGGTTGACATTTTTTGCATTTTGAAGAATTGAAAAAAATTTCCCAAAAAAATGTTAAAAAGTGCTCATGGATATTAGTCCAACCTTTGGAATGCAGTAGCGTTAAAACTCTTGAGTGAGAGCTTTTGCCGCCATTGTACTCCGACTCGACTTGAGGGATTAGTCTCTACAGTTGCGGCGCAGTGGTTAGCATTCATTTTATCAATACCAGGTTTGTGGTTCGATTCTTTGGATGAGATTTTTGCCATTTTGAAGAATTGTAAAGAGATTTCCCAAAAAATATGATAGAAAGTGCTCAAGGATATTAGTTCAACCTTTGGAATGCAGTAGCGACGTTAAAACTCGTGAGTGAGAACTTTGCAGCCATTGTAGTACTTGGCTTAGGGGATTGGTCTCTGCAGTTGTGCGCAGAGAATACCTCATTTACACCAAAAAGAAAAGTGCTCAAGCAAGGATTTTGAACCCAACTCATTTGTATAGTCACTACAAAAAAACAGCGTATTAGCGACGGATTTCCAGGTCACTGGACTGGCCCACCAGCGTATTAGCGAAGGATTTTGAACCCAACTCATTTGTATAGTCACTCAAGTGAGCCAGGGTTCCAGGTCCCCTGAGTCGGCTCAACCATCGTCTCACTAACATTCTCCTGTTTTCCATAACCAGATAACATAGCATAATTAGCGTTCCATTTTAAGAAAACAAAATTATTTAATACAAAACAAGTTGTATATACCTGAGTTTTCCTAGAGCGCTCATCAACATACTCCGTAGTACCCTTCCTCAAATGTGTTGCCCTGTGAAGCTCAGGAATAGTGATATCGCGTCCAGCCTTCTTACTCTGTAATAATGAAACACAATTTTAATTATTGCTAATCACCCTAAATAAACTAAAATAACACATACTTAAAATAATTTACCAATCTGACAGCATGCTGAGCCTGGTTGACGGAGCCGCAACAGTGAAGCGAGCCACCCTTTTCAGAATTTCTATTCTGCTTGGCCTTTTCAGCTTTTTCTTTGTAGCTCTCAGTAGCCCAAAGTTCCTTGTAGGCATTCCAAACACGGTCAGGGATGTATTTTGGCTGCTTATCTTTACAACGCAGTTTGTAAAGCAAATCCGACAATTGCTTGCCCATTCTTTTGAAAAAAAGCTTCTGCACAGCTACATCATGTTCCGGCAGCCACGTCAACTTAGACTGTAGTAAGCAAAACAAAAATATGTATTATTATATATAACATAAAAAAATTAAAATTAACAATATATGTAATGACATAATTAACTAACAATTACCTTAAACAAATCCAAAAGTTTTCCCCTTTCCTCATCATTGACTTTTGTCCACTTTTCATGATAAGTTTTAAAATACATTTTCTGAATGACATATGTGATATGCGATGAAGCGGCCTTCGCAGGAAGCAACCTGCATAACAAAACATATATATATCAAACAATAAAACACACACACATGTATGATATATATATATATATATATATATATATATATATATATATATATATATATATATAAGTCATTGCATAATTAATTTAAACTAAAAAATTCAAACAATACTTACGCGTTACCATAGGGATAGATGACTTTGCGTTTGATACCATCATTGCCGACAACTACCTGCACATCCTCTTCATCAGTCGATGAATCTGAATCAGTAACACCAACATGGGGCTCATCAGTATACGCATCACCATGGGGCTCAGCTGGTGTAGGCATATACCCAGGTGGTATACGCATATACCCAGGTGGTATAGGCGTATACCCTGGTGTATGCAACCCTGGTGTAGGCATATACCCCCCTGGTGTAGGCATATACCCAACTGGTGGAGACGTAGGCTGAACCACCGGTGGGACAATTGGAGAGGTGGTCTGAGGCGTTGCAATAAATGAGTTATTCCCAATATTAACTAATGTCACCTCACGTTGTCTACGACGATGATGCCTCTTCCCATGTCTCGATGGGTCCGAACTTTCTCCTGGATGCATATCTATGAACAATAACAAGACTCTAATAATAATGATAACAAGAACAATAATATAATCACGATAATTTCAACATTAATGTAATAATGATAACAACATAATCTAATAATGATAACAACATTAATACTAATATAACGACGATAATTAGAACATTAATGTAATAATGATAACAACATTAATACTAATAAGACTGCTCTAAATATTCATATTCTTCGTCTTCTTCATCTTCAGTATATTCTTCCTCCTCTTCATCTCTAGTCTCTTCTTCCTCTTCAGTCACTTCTGGTACTGGTTCACATGGTTCAACTTCTTCAACGGAGAGTCGATCATCACGTAAGGTATCAATTGGTTCAACTTCAAGTACCTCATTAACTCCCGACATTTCATCCACTTGATAAGGAACCTCATCCTCCGCATCAGTTGCTTCAATACGACCCCGTGGTTTTGTCTTAATTGCAACACACCAGCCCCTCTTAGTTGATGGATATGAAACATAATACACCTGTCTCACATTTTCTGGCATGATAAACGGGTCATAAAGTTTATACCTTCTATCCATTCGAATGTCCACGGTATTGCATTTTGGATTCAATTTCGTTCCTCTAACCGATGGATCAAACCAACTACAATAAAATAAAACTATTCTCTTTTGATAGTCCAAATATGGGTATTCAAGTTCATATATTTGTTGGATCACACCATAGTAGTCACCTTGACCTCCTTCTGTTTCCCCTTTAACATATACACCACTATTAATTGTTTGTTTTCCCTCACTCCATGATTGTGTGTCAAATTTGTAACTGTTAACGAGGTACGTGTGCCACTCAGTCACCTCACGAAAAGGACCATCGGCTAAGTTCCTCAAGTGTCGGATTAAGGGAGTTGGTTCGGCTTCATAAACCTAAGTAATCACATATGAAAAAAATATGTCATGTCTCATAGTATAATCTACTTTAAACGTTTGACATTAAAACATTAATTTTATTTACTTACTCTAGCAGTAAACCATGATGGAAAACTTTCATGTATACGAACAGAAGATTCTTCAGCGCATATTCCCTCACTTCGTAAGAATGCACTGAATTGAATTGATCAAGACATGATTTAGCTTCATACTTTAATGGTGTATACAGATTAAAAATTGAATTGAAGCATACTTACTCAAGATATGGTTTAACTTCGGTGCAATTGATCAAGACATGAACATGTGCTGATTCATACTCTTTATCTGATAACCAGTTGGTCGACTTCTTTCCCGAGGGGCGACCAGGTTTGGTAAACACAGATAAAGTGAGTGCGTGTCTTTCTTCTTCAACCTCCATTTCGTTTCTATTATTTCTTGACAACATAAAGTTGTTGAAATAATGAGAACAAAAATAAATTGTTTCATGGTGTAAGTATGCTGCGCAGATCGATCCTTCAACTCTAGCTTTATTCTTCACAGATCGTTTATAATCACCCATTAATCTATATATGAAAGAAGAACGCTTGATTAAACAAATAGTCATACTAAAGGCCACTGTAATTAAAATGCGAAAATAGACAATTACCTCTCAAATGGATACATCCACCTATAGTGAACTGGCCCACCAAGTCTTGCTTCATATGGAAGGTGAACCGGGAGATGCTCCATGGAATCAAAGAAACCAGGAGGAAGTATTCTCTCCAACTTACAGATAATGAAAGCAATATTCTGCTCCATCTTAATAAGATCGTCCTTTCTCATTGTTGAAGAGCACATATTCTTAAAAAATTGACTCACTTCAGTAAGTGGTTCCAAAACACTCTTTGGTAATGAACCAAAAGCAATGGGAAGCAAACACTCCATGAATACATGGCAATCATGACTTTTCATCCCATACATCTTCCCAGTGTTCACATCCGCACATCTTGCAAGGTTAGAAGAATAACCATCTGGCATCCTCAATCCCTTCAACCATCGACAAACATCAATTGCTTCTTCGGGTGTTAGACAATAATTAGCTTTAGGTTTTAACATCTTGCCATTAGTCATTTGCACCAAATTCAAATTGGATAGTAAAGAGCAGAATCCATTCTAGCTTTATTATTGTCTTTGGTTCTATCTTTCACATTCATCACAGTGTAAAATATGTTGTCAAAGAAATTCTTCTCGATGTGCATAACATCAAGATTGTGTCTCAATTGATTATCTTTCCAATATGGGAGATTCCAAAATATGCTTCTTTTTGTCCAGTTATGCAGTCGTCCATAACCGTTCAATCGGGAGAGCTCACCTACCTCTGTGGCTTGTGGCAAATCGATAACTCTCATCCAGATTTCACCTGATGTCAACAAAGGCGGTGGTCTATCTCTTTCGACTACCCCATCCTTGAAGGCCTTCTTGTTCTTTCTAAATTCATGACCCGACGGTAAGAATCTACGATGCGAATCAAACCAAGAACTCTTCCCCCCGTATTTCAACGTAAACGCTTTTGTGTGTTCCATGCAGTGGGGACATGCCAATCTACCGTGAGTCCCCCAACCAGACAACATACCATAAGCAGGGAAGTCATTTATTGTCCACATCAATGACGCTCTCATCATAAAATTATTTTTTTGTGCTGCATCATATGTCAAAACACCACCCCACAATCTCTTGAGATCATCAATTAGGGGTTCCAAAAAGATATCAATGTTAGCTTTTGGATTCGTTGGACCAGGTATCATACAAGTCAAAAACATATAAGGTTTAGTCATGCACATTTCAGGAGGAAGATTGTAAGGGGTAACAATGACTGGCCAACAGGAATAGGGCGACGCTGATGCTTGGATATATGGAGTAAATCCATCAGAGCACAAGCCAAGTCGAACATTTCGTGGGTCTGAGGCAAAATCTGAATGCACTTGATCAAAGTGTTTCCACGCTTCACCGTCAGATGGGTGGCGTAAAATGTCTGAGGTACGCCTATTCTCATAATGCCACGTCATTTTCTTCGCAATTTCAGCCGATGCAAACATTCTTTGCAACCTTGGAATTATAGACAAATAGAACATCGACTTTACAGGGATGGGTTTATAATTACGTTTTCCCCCTTTACGAACATGATACCTTGGCTTTCCACAGAATTTGCATTCCAGTAGTGCACCATCGTTTTTACCAAATTCGTTATTGTAAAACAACATGTGCCCATCCACACAACAATCAATCTTCTTACATTCCAATCCCAGTTTCGAAACTAACATCTTTGCTTCATAATAATTTTTTGGCAAATTATCCTTATTAGGTGTCACATCGATCATCATTTTAGTCACATAATCTAAACCCAACTCAGAAATATTACTCATGGACTTGAGAGCTAAAAGCTTCACAGAAATAGATAATTTTGACTCTGGCGAGCCTTCAAACAACGGTTTGTTTGACTCCCTTAACAAATTATAGAATCTCTGTGCTTCTTCATTTGGAAGTTCATCATGATCGTCATACTGAGGTTCATCAAATGGCACATTCACCCTGAGACCATCACAAATCATGTTTTCCATCGACTCAAATTGTTCATTAGATGGAACAACACCTCCAGAATTGCTTGAAGCCCCTACGTGAAAATTCGGAAGTACTTCTCCATGATCCACCCAAATCCAATAATTAGGCATAAACCCAAGACGATACAAGTGCTCCCTGACTTCATCATCAGTACTAATAGGTACACCCTTGCATTTAAGGCATGGACATCTAATCCCCCCTTCCTCTTTAGTTAAATCATGTTGTCATGCTACCCTAATAAATTCTTCAACCCCATTTACAAAAGTTTCCTTTAAAAACGCTCTTCCCGGATATAACCGATCATACACCCAACCACGATTCAATTGACTCCAATTCATCTACACGCATTTAAAAAAATGTTTTACATTCTCATAACATTCCCAATATAAAACCATTAAAACCTCACCCTTTTCCATCAACAACACACAATAACAACATCAAATAGTCATCTAACCTAGGGTTCATCAAACATCAAAACAACAATTTAACATCTCAAACGACATACACATTACCATTACACATTTTTCAATTAACAACATACACATTTCAAAATTAACATACACTATCTCCAACAACATACACATTTCATACACTTACAATTACACTATCTTAAACACATACACTATTCAATTACATTTTTCAATTTCAATTCAATTCCAATTACTTCATTCAATTACAACTTTCTAATTAACAACAACAACAATTTTATTCTACAATTCTAAACACTATCTTAAACACATACATAAACCTTTCAAATTTCACAATCATAAATACTAATCTTAATATTTCTAACAATAAAATTTTATCCTATAACAACGGAACAAAAAATCAATTCGAAAATAAAAAATAAAAAAAACTAACCGTGACCGTGACTGTGACTGTGGTGGCTGTCCGGTGCGGTGGTTGTCCGGTGAGGTGGTTGTCCGGTGACTTGCGAAATAGTGGTCCGGTGACTGTGTGAAATAGAGAGGCAGAAACAAAATTAGTGAAAAATAGAGAGAAAATTCGTGGAGACAGAAAAGAAACAAACCTTGGCAAAGTGGATGGTGGTGGTGCGGTGGCGTGAACGGTGGTGGTGCGGTGGCGGTGGCGTGGACGGTGGCGATGGCGTGGACGGTGGATGGTTCGGAGAGGGTGAGTCTGAGAGAAAGAATGGAGAAGAGGAAAGAATGGAGAGAAAAGGGGGCGGTGCGGCGTGGCCGGTGGACGGAGAGGAAGAGGGAGACGATTCGGTGGACGGTGGCGTGGAGACAGAAAGAGTGGAGAAGAGGAAAGAAAGAGAGAAAAGGGGGAGGGATCCGGCTTTAAAAAATTTTCAACACGTAGCGACGGAATTAGCGACGGAAATCCGTCGCTAACTTTGGCCCACGTGTCAAATAAAAATGTAACGGACAGTGGCACAATTTTCAAAGCTTAGCGACGGATTATTAGCGACGGAATTCTGTCGCTAAGCCTTGAGAATTGTGCCACGCGTCAATTAAACTGAAACGGTCAGTTGCGCAATTTACTATGATTAGCGACGGATTATTAGCGACGGATTTCCGTCGCTAATAAAATTCAAATTTTTCGTTTCTGCGCGCCTTGTCCAATCCGTCGCTAAATAAGCAGAATTCCGTCGCTAACTTTATAAAACCCGGTCCGTCGCTAATATTGTAAAATTCCGTCGCTAATATTGTAAAATTCCGTCGCTAATGTTTTTATTTGCGACGGAATGTAGATCCGTCGCTAAAATCCGTCGCTAATCACTAGTTTTTTTTGTAGTGAGTACCATGGGAATCAAACCATTGCAACAAGTTATTTAATTTATTTAATCAAACCCTAAACCCTAAATTATACCAGATGTCCTTTAAGTTATTTAACTGTAACAAGTTGGTCCTTTAAGTTTTTTTTTCCGTATCACTTAGGTCATATAAGTTATTTAATTGTAACAAGTTGGTGTTTTAAGTTTTTTCGTACCACTTAGGTCCTGTAAGTTATTTAATTATAACAATTTGGGGCTGAAAAATGTAAATTATTCGGCCTTTAAAAGTTACAATTAAATAACTTAAAGAACCTAACTGGACGAAAAAAACTTAAAAGACCAACTTGTCACAATTAAATAACTTAAAAGCCCTAAGTGGTACAAAAAAATCTTAAAAGACCAACTTGTTACATTTAAAAAACTTAAAGGACTTCTGGTGTCATTTAGTCTAAATTAAATGAATTTTAAAGTAACTTTATCTGTTTATTCCCAAAAATATTTTGCACTCGATTTGATAAGTTTCACGATTCGTGCCTGATCACTCTCAGTCTACCACCATTTTTGCACAAAAAAGTAGAAAAAGTTAGGTACACTAATGTAGCTTTACTTTCCAAACTTTTGGCAAATAATTATAATGGTGACAACAGGACTAGGGTTAGTAATAATAAATAATATTATAAATTTAGAACAACTTTAGTTTTGTGATTTCAACGGTAACACGCAGCCTTTCAATCTGTGGTTGACAAATTAAGAACAGTTACATTAGTCTCTCGGTGAGCATAAATATTCTTTATCTAAATATTCTTTATATATGTACTAGAACTAGAATAAAATCTGGGGTTACAGTCAAACTAGTACTCTCAACCATAAATCATGAATTTTCGCTATAAAAGAACCATGAATGATTTTTTAAAAAATAAAATCTGCAGGTGTCATTAGTATAGGTGGTACTAGGACGAGCTTTTCTTTTTCCTTTTAGGGCGATTATGGAATGGTCCCTAAAATGCTAGAAAAGCCTGTAGAATCTTGCGTTCCAGCATTATAAATATTATTTGGGGTAATTTGACAATGTTATTAATATATTTATGTTCAAGTACACAAAGCAGCTGGAAAAAGAAAAGAAAAGCCCAATAAAAGGTCTACTACCTCCAAGCTTATATAATAATTATATATGAGAAAAACCCTACGAATAATATTAGAGGGAGACCTGACTTGGGCGTTAGGGTGGCGCACTACCACCGATTGGTAGAGACATCTTCATCATTATTCGTCTCAAGTATCCCTTGTTCCGTACGTGAACATTGACATTCACCATAGGGTTGCAGTAAAACTTTTCCCTGGATGCACTCTTTTCTCTAAGAAGGAGCCTGATGAAAAATGTCATTTCCCCCGTTTATGGATCTCTTCATCGCTTCCTACATCACTGCAACTAAACCATTGATTCATCGACCATGATAACTCTATTTTATATAGAGTTATTTATGCATCTAAACATAACTAAATTGCTTGAAACCAAGTATAATATCTGTTAAATATAGTAGCATAAGTAAGATAACAACATTTTATGTTTCAAAGAAGATTATGTAATGATTTAAGCATTTTATATATATATTGGTATGTTTGATATGTTTGTTCAGTACACTTGCAGTTAGGTGCAAATACACCAGGGAAACAGCAATGCATCTGCACTAAACTACTCTTACAGCAGTGCAACTGCACTTAGGTGCATCTGCACCATCCTGCGCTGAAGGCAGATTTAACCCCACCTTGGAAGCACCTCAATTCCACTACAAAAAAAAACGTTATTTGCGACGGACATTAGCGACGGAATATTATTCCCTCGCTAAAACTGACATTAGCGACGGAATTTGCGAGGGAATAAGGGTCTTCGGTTTTTTGAAAATTAGCAACGGAAGTTAGTGCATTAGCGACGTCACAGTCCGTCGCTAATTGTTTGGAGGGAAACTGAAATCTGAACAGCACGGAAACCGAAGCGATTAGCGACGGAAATACTGGTCCCTCGCTAATGTTTTTGACCGTTCCACCTTGGTTAGCGTGAAGGGATTAGCGACGGAATAGTCCCTCGCAAATTCCCTCGCTAACCCCAATTAAATAGAATCAGATCCCTTTTCCTCTCTCTATTTCCTCTTCTCTGTTTCCTCTTCTCTCTCACTCCCTCACTCTTCTCTCACGACCCCAACCCCACCACACCCTTTCCAGCACCACCACCCCACGACCACCGCACCACCGCCACCGCTCACCCGTCGCTCCTCTCTCTCTCTCCTACGCGACGTCGCTCTCTCTCCTCTCTCTCTCCTACGTGAACACTTCTCTCACCGGAGACCTCCGTTTTCGCCACCACCGGAGCTCACCCTCCTCACCACCACCGGAGCTCGCCCTCCTCACCACCGGAGCTCTACCTTTGGAGGTTTTTTTTTACTGATTTTAATTTTTTTTTACCAACTGATTTTATTTGATATTGTTTTGTTAGGATTTGTAAAATTAATTTTGTGATATTGTTGTTTGGTAATTTTAGTGAGTTTAGTTTTGTGATATTGTAAAATTAATTTTTGATATTGTTTTAGTGAAATTGTGTTTAGGATTAGAAATTGAAATTGGGTAGAAATTGAAATTGTGTTTTAGGTTTTAGGATTAAGTTTAGGATTTATAGAAATTGTGTAGGATAAAAATTGTTTGTTGAAATTGAAATTGTTTGTTGAAATTGAAGAAGTTGTTTTATTGAAATTGAAATTAATAGTGAATTGATTTATGTTTTTTGCTTGAAATTGAAATTAATAGTTGAAATTGAAGTTGATATTGAAGTTGTTGTTGAAATTAATAGTTGAAACTGAAGTTAGTTATTGAAATTGAAGTTGAAATGGTTTAGGATTGAAATTGTTGGTGTTTGAAGTCTCACAACCGCACCGGAGTGCGCACCGTCACCGAACCACGTACCGCACCGGACCTCAATCTCATAACGGTTAGTTTCCAAAATAAATTAATTGTTGTTTTCATGAACTCTAGGTTAGATGACTGTGTGTTGTTGATGGAAAAGGGTGAGGTGATGTCGTCCCTCACCCCCATATTTTGCTCGAAATCATCTCCATTGAGATAATTGCGAGGCGATACTAACAACAGTAAGGTTGTGAGTTATACGAAATAACTTCCTTCACTGCTTGGATGGAAAAGGGTTTTGTGCTGTCCTTGACCCCCATACTCGGCTCGGAATCATCTCCACTGAGATCATATCGATGCCACTAACTTGATAGATTATTGGGAATGTTAAGGGAAGAAGACTATGACCGATGAACCTCCTAGGAGGAGGCGTAATCGTGAAGTGGAACTTAATATTGGGAATATGAGGGGTCATATGTATATGGGCCCACCAGCTACCGCCCCACAACCTCCGCCTCCATCTGGCCCCGGATGGTATCATTTACCATCACATGGGCATTATATGGGCCCAGCAAATGCGTATGCAGGGTATGGCCCACCAGCTGGGTATGGCACATCAGCTGGGTATGGCACACCAGCTGGGTATGGCACACCAGTTGGGCATATAGGCTCATCATCTGGACATATGGGCCCATCAGCTGGGTTATCTATGCCTACACCAGAGCCCCAGGATGATATTCAGCATGATGTTGGTGTTGGTAATGTTGAAGGTGATTCATCCACCGATGACGAGAGAGTGGAGGTGGTTGTTATTAATGGTATTAGACTCAAAGTCATTTATAGCCGTGGTAACGCGTAAGTATTATATTGTTTGTTTTTTTAAAGTTAATTATGCAACGACTTATATATATTTGATTGTTCGATATATCTTTCATTATGCAGGCTTCTTCCTGCAAAGGTAGCTTCATCAAGCATCACCTATGTCATCCGGAAAAAATATTTTCAAAAGTTCCATAAAAAGTGGAGCAAAGTCGAAGAAGATGACAGGAAGGATCTGCTTGACTTCTTTAGGGTAAGTGTCAATTATTTTGTCATTACTTATATTGTTTGTTTAAATTTTATGTTTAATAACGTTTAATATAATTACTAATAGATATTTTCATTTTACTTAATACAGACCAAGGTAACTTGGGACATAGAAGAAGATGTCGACAATGTGCGGAGACTTTTTTTCAAAAGGATGGGCGCTAAGATTTCAGATTTTCTTTATAAGCTCCGCTGTAAAGATAAAAAGCCTGACTTCATGGGTGATGATATTTGGAATGCCTTCAAGAGCCATTGGGCTACCGAGACTTTCAAGAAAAATGCTGCAAGGGCCAAAAACAATAGAAACTCAGAAAAGGGTGGCTCGCTTCACTGCGGCGGGTCCATCAACCAGGCTCAGCATGCTGCTAGATTGGTAAATTATTTTACAAATCTGTGTGTTTTTTTACATTATTTAATTAGTTAGCAATTTTTGAAAATGTGTTTCATTTTACAAAGTAAAAAGGCAGGACGCCCTATCACTGCTCCTGAGCTGCATAGAGCCACCCATGTGAGGAAAGGCACTGGCGAGTATGTTGATGAGCGCTCCAAGATGACTCAGGTAAATATACAAATTGATTTGTATTATATATAATGTTGCTTTGTCAGAATGGAGCGCTAATTTGTGGTTATTCAAAACAGGAGCAAGTAAATGAGTTCATGACTCAGCTAACTCAGGGGAGCTGGGACCCTGAAGCACTTGGCCAACTTACTCCTGAGATGATAGATCTGGCAAATCAACATTGGGAGAAGACAGTTGGTTGGTCTAAGGGTCGCCTGTATGGTACGGGGCCCTTGGCTCCATGTATGGGCCAGTCTGGGGCCAAGAGCAGCAGAAGACGCAGTCGACCAGCTTCTACTCCTGCAGATACAGAGCATGTGAGGCAGATGGAGCAGGAGCTGCAGTCTACTCGACAGGAGCTGCAGTCTACTCGACAGGAGCTGCACGATACTCGACAGGAGGTCAGGACCTCTTCTGAGGCGATGAAAAAGATGCAGCAAAACTTTGAGAAGGTGAGCCGTAGGCAGGCGATGATGTTAAAGTATTTTAAGAATATGCAGCAAAATCAGCAGCAAGATGAGGAGGAAGATGGGGAGGAAGATGATGAGCAAGATGAGGAGCAAGCTGAGGAGTCTGATGGTGGCAGCTTTTAGTGTTGTTGATTAACGTTTTTGTTATAACATTTCAGATTAAGTGTTGTGGATTCAAATTTTATTCTCGTAATTTTTATTTATTGAAGTGTTGTTGATTAAGTGTTGTTGATTAACGTTTTTGTTATAACATTTCAAATTTAAACTGTTTTATATACTTTAGATTTTATTATTTATTAATAAAATAAACAGGTATAAAAGCAGATTAATAAAAAAAAATACAATCAGATGGGCATTAGCGAGGGAATTAGCGAGGGAAATTGGACGCGTGGCTAGGCGTTAGCGAGGGAATTAACGAGGGAAAGTGGACGCGTGGCTAGGCATTAGCGAGGGAATTATCGAGGGAAAGTGGACGCGTGGCTAGGCATTAGCGAGGGAATTAGCGAGTGAACGTGGACGCGTGGCTGTCTGAATTTTCCCACGTGGCTGCCATTAGTTAGGGAATTATCGACGGAATGTACTGTCGCTAATTAGCGACGGACTCAGATTCCCTCGCTAATCCCATTAGCGAGGAGCAGTTTAGCGACGCAGTAGGTCCCTCGCTAATTCCCTCGCTAACGGTCATTAGCGACGGAACTTCGTCATTTTGCGAGGGAAATTTCCGTCGCTAAAAACCAATTTTTTTGTAGTGTTCATACTAATGCATAAACTTTTCTATGACATCGATCATGCTTAGTCATAAGTCACATGGAGACACATGCCAACATGAAAGAGGAAGCGCCCACAATGGAAAATCATCATGAAAGGCTACGCATCTAGAACACATGGCTTTCCACAATTGGACCTCCCCTTTGGACTCAATCTTCTCAATCAAAGCTCTGAAAAGTAACCATGGTTAAGCCACCTTTGGTCAGCTTGATCTCCAAGCAAACCCTCACTTGAAGGAAACCTCCAAGGCTATATAAAGGCTTCCACTTCTCACTTGAAGATCATCTCATTCATAAGCAATTCACATATAATTTAGTAGTTTCTTTTCTTGTATTTTATTTTATAGTTTTAGTAGTAGTTAGTTGGCAAGAAGGTAAGGAGGGAACTGACGACTTCTTCCTTCACTTCTTCATCAAGTTAGTTAGGTGCAACTGCACCAGGAAGTCAGTGCTTCTGCACTGCTGGGCAAATTTATGCAAGAGTACTTCACTCAGTGTAATCTCTACCCTATTGATATCTATTGTATTTTCCATTATATTAACATGTTTTATTTCATCTATCTTTGCCTTGCAAGGCATATTATGAGCTAAACCTCTTTGGTTGAGATGTTCTAACTTTATAATGAGCTTTTGAGTAAGTTATTGTGCATTTAAGTGTTGCATGTATTTTGGGTCTTGTGTTATACTATATCCATCTTATTGTGAGGTTGATCACTTAGAATAAGTAGAGTTATATTCACAGACATGGTTTATATATAGAAATCAAGACTAATAAGGGTGAGTGTTTTAATGAAGGCTTTGTTAACTTGAGTAATAAAGAAAACTTTGTTAAAACCTTGTTAAGTCCTAGACATAGGATAACATAGTCCTTAGTGTTGAACCAAGGACAAACACTCTTTGTTTTGTATGATAACAAATTACAATTTGTCTACTAATGGTTACAGTTGTATAAAAGTACAGGACATGAATCAAAGAGCAGGATATCTTAAAGTGTAGCGGCTTGGAAGAGAAGCTACTCTAGAGTTCAAGACCTAATTGTTAATCTGCTTTTGATAAGACACAGTGTAAGATCCTATCATTTCAGTACTATAACTTTTAGTAGTTGAGAGATGATTTTCTAAAAGGAAACTGTTGTGTTAAAAGCTTAGAAAAATCTTTTATACAAACGCATGGATGCATAGGTAAGACACGTAACATAAAAACTATTTTTGTAAAAGTTAGAAATCGATTTCCTCTTGTTTTTAAAGCAAGAAATCGATTTCACTCTTGTGTTAACAAGCTAGAAATCGATTTCCATATTAGATTGTTTTTAAAAGAACTTGTTTTGGAAAGAAAACAATCGATTGATGACCTTGTGCATTTAAATCAAAGAATCGATTTTGCTCTCCTCTTTAAAGAGAACAAAATCGATTATGAGCCTGTTTAAGGAAGCTCAAAATCGATTGTCTACCTATATTTGTTAAAAGTCTTGTTTTTCTTGGAAGCAAACAATCGATTCATGACCTTAGTTATTTAAAGCACAAAATCGATTTTGATCCTATTTTCTTTAAGCAAAGAATCGATTTTCCTCACACTTGTTTTAAAGCAAACAATCGATTCTTCACTTCTTAAATGTGCTACAACGGTCACATTTTAATCGATTATCATACACATTTATTTTAAGCAAATAATCGATTAATGTTTTGTCCAACGGTCATATTTTTGCAAATCATTTCTCAAGTTCTTCATCTTTAAATCCAAACCACTCATCTCTCTCAACTACTATACTGTTATACTGCTTGAGTGATTGGATCATAGTTTCTCTGTTGTAATCATCTTCTGTTTGGTTATTGCGAAATCCTGGGAAGTGTTCTTGGGTAGTTCAATCAGGGAGATTGGATCGGTAGTGAAATCCTGGGAAGTTTTCTTTGGTCGTTCAATCGGGGAGATTGGATCGGTAGTGAAATCCTGGGAAGTTTTCTTGGGTCGTTCAATCGGGGAGATTGGATTGGTAGCGAAATCCTTAGCGGGGAGCTTGGGTTCTTAATTTGGGAAAATTGAGATTAGCTATAGGGAAGTTGCTTGCTTGTAAAACGTTGAAGAAGTTCTTCTCATATAGTGGTTGTTATCAAGTCCAAAGGTTGCAAAGCCGGAGGCCGAGGACGTAGGGCTTTTATCCCGAAACTCGTAAAAATTCACGGTGTATCTCTTTCCCTTCTCTTTACTTTCTTTATCGTTTATATTTGTCTATTGTTATATCATTGCGCTGCATATAAATATCTGTTTATCATGAATTTTGATAATAGTAGCGTTAGCGTAACTTTGCACTGTGACTGGATTTGTGTTAAGTATAACTTGCTTAGATATAGCATATAGTTTAAATCTTAGTTTCCACATTTGATTCCCCCTCTAAGGTTATCATATAGTCCAACAATTGGTATCAGTAGCTAGAAATTGCATATAGAGCTTAACATCTCGCAATTTTATTTTATTTATTTTTCTGATCATGGGTCCTTTTATGAAAGAGGGGATGTCCTTCAATAGACCACCCCTGTTTGATGAGACTAACTACGACTATTGGAGTAGTCAAATGAAATGTCATGTGCAGGCTATAGACTTCACCTTATGGAGGATCATTGTTGATGGACCACTTATTCCTATGAAAGTCAAAGTTACAAAACCTGGTGGTGCTGTTGACGGAGATACTACTAAATATCAAGCTACTGGTAAAGCAGAGGAAGTACCTGTTGAAGATATCTATACCATTGACTTGAGTGAGCTGAGAAAGTCTGAATTAGATAAAATATCCTCAAATGCAAAGGCAATGAACATTCTTCACTTATCTCTATGTGACGAAGAGTATGGAAGGGTAAAAGGTTGTCAGACAGCTAAAGAAATTTGGGACTGTTTGGAAGCAACTCATGTTGGTACAAGTCAAGTGAAGGATACAAAAATTAGAATTCTCACTTCTGAGTATGAAGCTTTCAAAATGAAGGAAGGTGAGACTGTTGCTGCTATGCACCAAAGATTAAATTTAATAGTGAATAACTTGAGAGCTCTTGGGAAGAAATATTCAACAAAAGATTTGAATGGGACGATTCTTGCATCCATGACTAGTGAATTCTTTCCGAAGACTTGTGCTATCACTGAAGCCAAAGATATTGGCACTTTACCTCAAGAAGACTTGATTGGGTCACTTCTTGCATTTGAGGTGGTGTTGGCCGCTAAGAAGGCTCAAGAAAAAGAAGTGGTCAAAGAAAGAAAGTCTCTTGCTCTTGCTGCTAAAACTCCTAAAATGGCAAGGAAAAAGGTTGAGTCTGATGAAGAATCCGATGATGAAGACATGGCTAAAATGTTTGAAGAATTCATGAGATTCAACAAGCTTGGGAAGGGTGACTACTCAAAGAAATCTAAGTACCAACAAAAGAAAGTCATGAAGGCCACATGGGACAACACAGATACTATTGGTGATACAGATGAAGAAGAGGAGGTTGCAAATGCTGTTTCTCTTATGGCAAATGACACACCTGAGGTTACTTGGGACAATCTTGATACTGATAGTGAAACAGATGAAGAAGAGAAGGCTGCCAATGTTGTTTGTCTTATGTCAAATGACACCCCTAAGGTAATCCTTGATAACCATAGTCTTTTTGATTCATTTGAGCATGATGATTTAATTGATGATGTGTATAGTAGTCCAGACTTGAGTGAGGCTTTTGAAGATCTTTATAATGAACATGAAACTCTTTTGGTTAAATATGAGGATTTGAAAAAGAGCAACAAAAGCATGCTCACTCAAATTGAGACTCTTGAGAATGAGGTAACTAGGTTGAAAAATGAGCTACATAAAACTAAACCTTTCAACCTTGAGCTTCTTCAGCTTAAACAAAATTTTGAAAAAGCAAGGTTGAAAATGAAATTTTGAAAGAATCTTTAAAAAAGTTTGAGGTAGGTGAAAAGACCTTAACCAAGATATTTCACTCCCAACAAGAATATGTTGATAGGAGAGGTATTGGGTATGAAGGTAATTCCACCTCCTCTGTTTTGAAAAAGAAAATGACTTTTGTAGCTGCTACTTTAAGTAAGACACCTACTAAGTTCTCTTGCACTTATTATCAAAAAGGTAACCATAGCTCTCATAGATGCCCTATTCGTAGATTGTGTGAGCTTGGTACCCTTATACCTACTTGTAAGAAACCAAGGTGGATTGTGAAAACAAACCCCTTGATGACTAACCCACAAGGACCCAAAGAGAATTGGGTACCAAAACTTTCAACTTGATTTTAGTGCAGGTATGCTTCAAGGTATGGGGTCAGACTGGTACCTTGATAGAAGAGACTCGAAGCTCATGACTGGAGACGCAAAAAGGTTCTTAATACTCACCCCCAGAAACAGCGGTCATGTGACTTGTGATAATATCAATAGAGGAAGAATCCTCGGTAAAGGTTAGTTTTGTGCTGGATCTTTGATGTATTTTTTTAAGTTAAATATGGTACCTAGTTGAACCAAGTATGATGTATTATCTCATGGATATCCTATTTTCTTTAATATTTTTTTCTGCGATGGTCCACTCTCTTTTGCTAATAGCTGTGCTGTTTGATTCGCAAACTGTGTCTCACGTTCACTTTTTTATTACGACAAAAAGGGAAAAATATAGGATTGTTGCATGATGCATATAGGATTGATGCATATAAAATTGTCTCTTTGCATTCTACAATTAGTCAGGGGGATCATCTAGTAAGGGGGAGCATAGCATTAAACTGCGCTTATGTAATGTGTCTTGTGTGCTTGTTATATCATATGCTATGCGTCTTGTGTGTTTTCCCTCCTTTTTGATGAAAACAAAGGGGGAGAAAAGACTGCTCTGCTTGTATATCTCAATGTCATTGGATTAGTTTTTTTTATGCTTATGCTTAGGGGGAGCTTTTGCTACTGTTTCCTGTTTTTCGCCTCCCTATGCATAAGGTAATTTGTTATCATCAAAAAGGGGGAGTTTGTTGAACCAAGGACAAACACTCTTTGTTTTGTATGATAACAAATTACAATTTGTCTACTAATGGTTACAGTTGTATAAAAGTACAGGACATGAATCAAAGAGCGGGATATCTTAAAGTGTAGCGGCTTGGAAGAGAAGCTACTCTAGAGTTCAAGACCTAATTGTTAATCTGCTTTTGATAGGACACAGTGTAAGATCCTATCACTTCAGTTCTATAACTTTTAGTAGTTGAGAGATGATTTTCTAAAAGAAAACTGTTGTGTTAAAAGCTTAGAAAAATCTTTTATACAAACGCATCCATGCATAGGTAAGACACGTAACATAAAAACTATTTTTGTAAAATTTAGAAATCGATTTCCTCTTGTTTTTAAAGCAAGAAATCGATTTCACTCATGTGTTAACAAGCTAGAAATCGATTTCCATATTAGATTGTTTTTAAAAGAACTTGTTTTGGAAAGAAAACAATCGATTGATGACCTTGTGCATTTAAAGCAAAGAATCGATTTTACTCTCCTCTTTAAAGAGAACAAAATCGATTATGAGCTTGTTTAAGGAAGCTCAAAATCGATTGTCTACCTATATTTGTTAAAAGTCTTGTTTTTCTTGGAAGCAAACAATTGATTCATGACCTTAGTTATTTAGAGCACAAAATCGATTTTGATCCTATTTTCTTTAAGCAAAGAATCAATTTTTCTCACACTTGTTTTAAAGCAAATAATCGATTCTTCACTTCTTAAATGTGCTACAACGGTCACATTTTAATCGATTATCATACACATTTATTTTAAGCAAATAATCGATTATTCTTTTGTCCAACAGTCATATTTTTGCAAATCCTATAAATAGGACTTTGGTTTTCACAAAAAAAACAACAATACAACGTACATATTCACAAATCAGAAAAAGAGAAAAAGAAGAACTTTCACTGTCAAATCATTTCTCAAGTTCTTCCTCTTTAAATCCAAATCACTCACCTCTCTCAACTACTATCCTGTTATACTGCTTGAGTGATTGGATCATAGTTTCTCTGTTGTAATCATCTTCTGTTTGGTTATTGCGAAATCCTGGGAAGTGTTCTTGGGTCGTCCAATCGGGGAGATTGGATCGGTCGTGAAATTCTGGGACGTTTTCTTTGGTCGTTCAATCGGGGAGATTGGATCGGTAGTGAAATCCTGGGAAGTTTTCTTGGGTCGTTCAATCGGGGAGATTGGATTGGTAGCGAAATCCTTAGAGGGGAGCTTGGGTTCTCAATTTGGGAAAATTGAGATTAGCTATAGGGAAGTTGCTTGCTTGTAAAATGTTGAAGAAGTTCTTCTCATATAGTGGTTGTTATCAAGTCCAAAGGTTGCAAAGCCGGAGGCCGAAGACGTAGGGCTTTTATTTTGAACCTCATAAAAATTCACGGTGTATCTCTTTCCCTTCTCCTTACTTTCTTTATCGTTTATATTTGTCTATTGTTATATCATTGCGCTGCATATAACTATCTGTTTATCGTGAATTTTGATAATAGTAGCGTTAGCGTAACTGTGACATAGGAAGCTTGTAACGAAACTCTCAAGAAAGTAGCTGAAAGGCACATACTCATGCAGCTGCACTCAATGCATCTGCACCTTGGTGCATCTACACCACGTAAAAGCACAAAACTCTCAAAAGTGAATTATTTAGTGAAGACATCTCAACTATCATTTTCAACTGATTTCCTTCATATTTTTTTACATATTTACATTCTGTTTTCCTTAAACATCAAATATCCAAAATTGTGAGTAGTGTAGTAACACCAATTTATATTTTCTTAAACATACAAGAGTTAATTCAATCCCTATGGGTTCGATCTTTTATACTACTTGTTTGTGACTATATATAGTTCCACACTTTTCCACACACCAGACCACTACAACAATATTGCACTATGTGATTCCGACTGCGTTCCGATCAATCAAAAATAGATCCACAACCTCGTTTCCAATGATCCTCTTCATGAACACATGCACACAGGTTTCTTAGATTTATGGTCGTAACCTCTAGATCCCATCTGCCACCATCGCACCGAAGTTTGCACCCACCTTGCCAAAAAAGCTACTTGTGGTCATATGCGTGAGCGTCGTTCTTTTTTCTTAGTAGGGCAGGCAAATACAAAAAGTGTTTCAGATCCGACCATGAAGGTCGAGATTAGTTATCCAACGATGGATGATACCTATTTAGAGATTGCAAAGCTGGTGGCAGTGATGATTGACTCTTGGTTGGTTTTAGCCATTTCATGGAGATCTAGATCAATTGCATGAAAATATTCAGTGACTCCTTTAAGATTAGGAAGCCAACAACGACCTACATAAAAGTCCTGTGAATAACAAAGTTCAATCTGAGCATCTAAGTGGCCCAATACCAACAAAGTAGGGGACAAAAATTGTTCAAAGTTGTTTCAATCTTTGTTGTCCTACTACATCAGCTGCGGGTTTTGTGCATTTTTGTTATTCTGGCGTGCTCCTTGATAACATCGACGTCAACAAGGGTATTTGTTCACTTTTGCTCAAATTAAAAGATTTTTGTCATGTATAAAAGTCTTTCTTCACATCCTCTCAAATTGTTGCTCAGTACCTATTTTCCAACTTGAAAATTAGCCGATGATTCAGCTTATATAGCTCTCAATAGTGAGTCATTTTCTTCAAAATTACACTGAGGGAGGAACTCTGTTATTGCGTAATTCGTCCTTGCTGAAAGTGAAGGAAAAACATCAAACTGGATGGACTTATCCAGACTATCCAGTCAAAGAATCAAATGGATAACTCCAAAAGGGTGATCGTACTTATTTATCGAGACTCTATGACTCTCGCGCAAGGACTTGCTTGGTGTGAGTTGTTAAATCTCGTAGGAGATGACGACGTGCGCAGTTTATGTTTGACAAGTTCAAGGCCTGTAAACGCCTTGGTATTTCCACAGTCGAAGTATACGCAGGGTTGGTAGATTCTCCTACTTTTAACACCCAAATAGAACCATCATATATGAAATGGACACCATCTTCATACCATCACTCCATACCCTCTTCGTACTATCAGTACATACCCTCACTCTATACCCTCTTTGTATCATCAGTCCATACCCTCTTCATACCCTTTCACTGAAACAAAAAGACACCATCACTCCATACCCTCTTCATCATCACATCACACAATTCCATCCAGACAACCCATATGATGTTGTTGTTGAACCAAGGTCAAACACTCTTTGTTTTGTATGATAACAAATTACAATCTTTCTACCAATGGTTACAGTTGAACAAGAGTACAGGACATGAATCAGAGAGCAAGATATCTTTATGAATCAAAGAGCAGAATATCTTAAAGTGTAGCGGCTTGGAGGAGAAGCTACTCTAGAGTTCAAGAACTATTTGTTAATCTGCTTTTGATAGGACACCATGTAAGATCCTATCACTTCAGTTCTATAACTTTTAGTAGTTGAGAGATGATTTTTTAAAATATAACTATTGTGTTAAAAGCTTAGAAAAATCTTTTATATAAAAGCCTAATAGGTAGGCACGTAGCATGAAAATGGTAAGCTAAGAATCGATTGATGACTTTGTGTTTATAAGTTGAAAATCGATTTCTAGCCTAATTATTCAAGCTAGAAATCGATTTGTGGCTTCCTTCACAAAGCTAGAAATCGATTTCCAACCTACGGGTTTTTAAAAGAATATGTTTTGGAAAGAAAACAATCGATTGACGGCCTTGTGTTTTTTAATGGAAAAATCGATTTCTCTCTCTCTCTCTCTCTCTCTCTCTCTCTCTCTCTCTCTCTCTCTCTCTCTCTCTTATAGCCAGAAATCGATTCATCACCTGTTTCCCACAGGCAAGAAATCGATTCTTCACTTGCTATTGTGAAGAGCAAAATCGATTTCTTCCTTATCTTTTAAAGCCATAAATCGTTTTCAACCTTCCTATTTCTCAAGCAAATGAATCGATTTCTATACACTCCTATTTAAGCATATAATCGATTCATCTCTTTTTAGAAGCTTTCAACGGTCATATTTTGAGTAAATAAATCGATTCACATACACATTGTTTTAAGCAATCAATCGATTTACTACTCATCTATTTTACGTGAAAAATTGTCTCAACGGTCATATTTCTACAAATCCTATAAATAGGCACTTAGGGTTTTTTTCACGAAAAAAAAGAGAGAATATAACGCACAACTCAAAAATCAAAAAAAAAAATAGAAAAGAACTCTCACCGTCATATTATTTCTTCAAGTTCTTCATCGTTAAATCCAAATCACTCATCTCTCTCAACTACTATACTGTTATACTGCTTGAGTGATCGGATCATAGTTTTTCAGTTGTATTCATCTATTACTTGGTTGTTGTGAAATGTCATGTGCAGGCTATAGATTTCACTTTATGGAGGATCATTGTTGATGGACCACTTATTCCTATGAGAATCAAAATTACTAAACCTGGTGTTACTGTTGACGAAGATATTACTAAATCTCAAGCTACTGGTAAAGCTGAGGAAGTACCTATTGAAGATATCTATGCCATTGACTTGAGTGAGCTGAGAAAGTCTGAGTTAGATAAAATATCTCTAAATGCCAAAGCAATGAACATTCTTCACTTATCTCTATGTGAAGAAGAGTATGGAAGGGTAAAAGGTTGTCAAACAGCAAAATAAATTTGGGACTGTTTGGAAGCAACACATGTTGGCACGAGTCAAGGGAAAGATACAAAAATTAGAGTTCTCACTTGAGTATGAAGCTTTCAAAAAAAAGGAAGGTGAATCTGTTGCAGCTATGCACCAAAGATTAAATCTGATAGTTAATAACTTGAGAGCACTTGGAAAGAAGTATTCAACAAAAGATTTTTGAATGGGAAGATTCTTTCATCCTTGACAAGTGAGTTCTTTCCTAAAACTTGTGCTATCACTGAAGCCAAAGATATTGGCACTTTACCTTAAGAAGACTTGATTGGGTCACTTCTTGCATTTGAGGTGGTGTTGGCCGCTAAGAAGGCTCAAGAAAAAGAAGCGGTCAAAGAAAGGAAGTCTTGTAACACCCCGGTATTTTTATTTTATAAAAACACCCAAGTGCACATTAAACATACATCAGAGATAATATTTCCTGCTCAGACACTGAATACCATTATAAATTTTTCGCTGAATAAAACAAAACAGTCTTATATACAAACAAGACTATACGGTACTCAGACCATAAACTGTCAGCAACTATGGTATTTAGCATCATACAAGAAAGCGGAAGAAAACCTAAACTGAGGACACCATGTTGTTATACATAGACAGCCAAAAGGGAAATAAAAATAACTTAAGCATAAACGCTAAGTCATCAGTAGTCGCCTGAGCCCAACCTACTCGTGTCTCTTGGATTTCTGCTGGCCCTGTGTCTCTGTAAAACAACAACATATAAACAGTGAAATACAATCTCAGTGAGTTCTACCGTAACCCCTACTAGCTCTCTCGGTACTAGTTTAAAACATTTTTAATCTCAACACGGCACCGACTGCGTAACCGCTACTCCCGATGAACCGCATTATTTTACACATAGCATTCCACCGACTGCGTAACCGCTACTCCCGGGGAATTTGCTATAATCTAGTACGACACCGACTGCGTAACCGCTACTCCCGGTGAACCGTACTACAATTAATTTAACATAACACCGACTGCGTAACCGCTACTCCCGGTGAACCCCCCTACCAATAGTACATTCTCCCATTGGCATGGAGCCTAGGGTAAGGGATCATGACTGCCCTGCCTAGTATGTTACACATGGGTCGTCACCCAACTCTATATATATACACACACAGGTCTGTAATCATATGAACTCAGGGTCCATCATCTCAAATAACCAGTTGAACAATTAACCCACGCTTTTATAAAACCAAGTTCGCACTCGCACTCTAATTTACCTCTTTTCGACACAATTTTCAACTTCGAAAACAGTTTATTTTGCCTTAAAACTAGAATATTCAGTTAGGCCTCTGAATAAGCTTTCCAACGCACTTTAGAACACCTCAATCGGGTTCCCGGATCAAAAGATATCGCGAAACGAAAAACAGTGTTTGGTTGCTGAAAATTCTGCCGACTGGCGCGCGAATGGCGCGTGGCGCGCAAACGGCGCGCGAGTTGACAGTCAAGTTCTGTCCAGTAGCGCGCGAGTGACGCGCGGCGCGCAAACGGCGCGTGGACTGGCAGAACAGGGGTCCTGTTAAGTGCAGAATTTTGCGATTTTCGCGAAATCCGCTATTTCGCTCAATTCCGATTTTTGTTCCGATCGAAAACAGATTTTACAACCAGTAAAATGAATCCAATACAAACCACACAATCAATCAATCCAATCCAAAAACTCAATCAAAACGAATTGTATTAAAACGCGATATATTTTCAAATAACGGTTTTCGTTCCAAAATCTCTCGAAATCAATTAACGTAAAAACTAACGAGACATAAAAAACATCCTAAGCGTGAGTAAAACTCACCCTTGAAGCGAGAGCCGATATCGAACCGAATTTGCCGAGACTTGAAAAACTCTCGAACGGAACCCTATTTCACCAAATCGCTCCAAACTTCGATTCGAACTTCACAACGCGATCAATCCGATCCTAGCTTCGATCCTAAGCATAACCCAATCATCAACACAACCTATTAATCCATGATTTCAACAAATTTTCTCCACAAACCCCCAATTTTCGAAATCAAAAGGAAGGGGGAAAAATGGAGGAAAACTCACCAAGTTATTGGGTTATGGTAATGGTGATGAGATGATGAAGATGATGAATTTTTGGAGGAGTTGGCTCACCTCTTCTTCTTCCTTTCTCTCCTCCTTTCTCCTTCTTCTTCTTTCTCTTCTTTCTCTTCTTTCTCTTCTTTTCTCTGTTTCTTTTTCTCTCTCTCGTGGACCCTCTTTTTCTTTTTATTTAACACACACTCACACACACACATTTAATTAATAAATGAGTGGTAGCGTGGTCCAAATACCATATTGATCTTGATTCCTTATTTCGATTCCAAAACTTCCTTGACCCGTATTATTCGGTCAACGATCCTGTGACAGCCAATAATTAATTTTAGCACTCAATCATTTTACCAATTAAGTACCGAATTAATTCAATTGGGTTAACATCCAAATAATTCGATTAATTATTTTGAGGATGTTACATTCTCCCCAACTTGAAAGAATTTTGTCCTCAAAATTAAACACAACATACCTCAAGAGAACAAATACGGATACCGAGTCCGCATATCGTCCTCCAACTCCCAAGTAGCTTCCTCGGCGGAAAAACCATCCCAAACTACCTTAACGATTGGAATTGACTTTGTCCGTAGCGTCCTCTCGCCACTTTCCTTGATGTAATTCGGATTAGGTTGGAAGGACAGGTCCGGCCGAAGGTCAATTGTTTCAAAATCTAACGGTTGACTTGGATCGGGAATGTACTTCCGCAACTGAGACACATGGAATACATTATGCAGATTTGACAATGGTGGAGGCAAAGCAATACGGTATGCAAGAGGCCCTATTCGCTCGATAATCTGGAAAGGTCCAATGTACCGAGGACTGAGTTTCTTCACCCGTAATGCCCTACCTGTGCCAATTGTTGGTGATAATCTCAAAAACACATGATCGCCCGACTCAAATTCCAACGGCCTTCTTCTTTTATCAGCATAGCTCTTTTGCCTACTCTGAGCAGCTTTCATTCTATCCCTGATCTGGCGGATCTTTTCAGTAGTGTCGTGAATCATTTCAGGCCCTAACAATCGGTTCTCACCTACTTCCCACCAACACAATGGAGTCCTGCATTTCCTACCATACAAGGCTTCAAAAGGTGCCATTCCGATACTGGAATGATAACTGTTGTTATATGAGAATTCCACCAATGGAAGATGATCCTCCCATTTCTTTCCGTTATCAAGTACTGAAGCCCTAAGCATATCCTCTAATGTCTGGATAGTTCTCTCGGTCTGACCATCGGTCTGCGGGTGATAAGCGGTACTAAGAAGTACTTTAGTTCCCAATGCTTCATTCAGAGCTTTCCAAAATCGAGAAGTGAATTTCGGATCTCGATCCGACACTATACTGGTAGGAACCCCATGTAACCTTACTATGCTCTTCAAATACACTTCAGCTAACTTGGATACTTTACTGCTCGAACGAACTGGAATAAAATGAGCTGATTTAGTTAACCGATCCACAACTACCCAAATGGAATCGTTACCGGCTTGAGACCTTGGCAACGCCATTACAAAATCCATAGAAATGTCTTCCCATTTCCACACTGGCACGTCTAGTGACCGTAGCAGACCAGCAGGCTTCTGGTGCTCTATCTTAACTCTTTGGCAAGTTAAGCATTTTGATACAAATTCAGCAATCTCTAACTTCATTCCATGCCACCAATACATCTGCTTTAAATCTCTATACATCTTGGTGGATCCAGGATGTACAGAAAATAAACTTCGGTGTGCTTCCTCCAGCACCTGCTTTTTAATACTCTCATCGTCGGGCACACAGATCCTACCGTTGAAACAAATAACCCCATCACTATCCTCGGTAAAATCTGGCAACACTTTCTGTGATTGCAGTTTCACATCAACTCCCTGTGCTAAGCGAATAGAATCCCTTAGGGAACTAGAGATCCTCATGTGGCTCAACACCAACCGGTTCCTTGTTGGCTTTGAGTCCACATTTAAGTCCCGGAAAGACTCCAACAATTCCATTTCATGCATCATTAATCCTGCTATATGAATGGATTTCCTACTTAGTGCATCAGCCACAACATTAGCTTTTCCCGGATGATACTTCAATTCGAAGTCATAATCCTTCAGAAATTCCACCCACCTTCTCTGCCTGTTATTCAGCTCCTTCTGATCAAACAAATATTTCAAACTTTTATGATCACTAAAGACTTCGAAACGAGACCCATACAGGTAATGTCTCCAAATCTTCAGTGCGTACACAATAGCTGCCAACTCCAAATCATGAGTCGGATAATTCTCTTCACGAGTCTTCAACTGTCTGGAGGCATAAGCTACAACTTGTTGGTTCTGCATGAGAACACACCCCAAACCCTTTCCAGAAGCATCGCTGTAAATTTGAAAATCCAAAGACGGATCTGGGAGAATTAGGATTGGAGCAGAAGTCAACCTAACCTTCGACTCTTGAAAACATTCCTCACAATCGGCATTCCATATAAACGGTTGGGCCTTGCGAGTCAACCGAGTAAGTGGAAGAACCAATTGTGAAAAACCTTGAATAAACCTCCTGTAGTAACCAGCTAGACCCAAGAAACTTCTTATTTCGGTGACAGATGTTGGTCGTTCCCAGTTCAACACCGCTTCCACTTTACTGGGATCCACCGCAACTCCCGATTGGGAAATCACGTGTCCCAAAAACTTCACTTCCGGCATCCAGAAGTCACACTTCGACGGCTTAGCATACAATTTCTTTTCTCGGAGTACGTTCAGAACAATGCGGAGATGTTGAACATGGTCCTCAATGGTCTTAGAGTACACCAAGATATCATCAATAAAAACTACCACAAACTGATCAAGGTACGTGTGAAACACTCGGTTCATGTAATCCATGAATACCGCTGGAGCATTAGTCAAACCGAAGGGCATCACTACGAACTCGTAATGTCCATACCTCGTACGGAAAGCTGTCTTCGGAATATCTAAGGCTCGTACCTTTATTTGATGATAGCCCGACCTTAGATCAATTTTTGAAAATACCACGGCACCCCGAAGTTGGTCGAGCAGATCGTCTATCCTTGGCAATGGATATTTATTCTTGATCGTCACTTTGTTGAGTTGTCGATAATCTATGCACAATCTCATGCTACCATCCTTCTTTTTGACTAGCAACACCGGAGCACCCCATGGAGAAGCACTCGGTCGGATAAACCTTTTCGATATTAATTCCTCAAGTTGAGACTTCAGTTCCTTCAACTCTAAAGGAGACATTCTATAAGGAGCAATAGAGATTGATCCTGTACCAGGAATCAATTCTATTGAGAATTCTACCTCTCGGTCAGGAGGTAAGGATGAAACTTCTTCTGGAAAGACATCTAGAAATTCATTTACCACTTTCACAGATGACAAATCTAAACCCGTTTCAGTAGATGCAGACAACATAATAAGAATAGCTTCTGCACCTTGGAATAATGACCGGCTTGCTTCGGTGTAAGAGATCGTCGCTTCAGAATCTGCCTGTGTCAATCCTACGGATTCGGAGGCGAAGCCAATAGTTCGATCGGCACAGTTGATTGTTACATGATTTTCAGCCATCCAATTCATACCCATAACAATGTCCATGCTTCTCATAGGTAAGCAAATAAATTTCACAACAAACTGTCTGTCGCCTATGACAAGTAGGCAATTTTCACATAATGATTGGGTCTGGACACGACCCTTGGCAGCAGTTAAAATAGTTATCGGTTCGGATAGCTCAGACAATGCTAATCCCAACCGATCCACACATGCTTGTGAGATAAAACAGTGAGTTGCACCAGAATCATATAAGATATTGACTGAATTATTAAAAAGAGATCCCGTACCCCTCAGAAGATTATCGGTAGGTGTGATGGTCCGAGCATCCAATGTGTTGATCCGCCCCTGACTAGGTGCATTTGGTGCTCTTTGGATGTTCCTCTTTGCTGGGCACTCATTTGCATAGTGGCCCTCTTCATTACAATGATAACACCGAGTATGTCTTAGTTGACACTCACCTCGGTGATGCCTTCCGCACTTATGACAATTTTTAAACCTCGTTTGGTCGATCGTTTGCACCTGCTTCCCTTTATAATTACCTCCTTTCCCCGAATCATGCCTGGGACCCATCTGAGAACTAGATGACCCAGTGTTCCTCTTACTTTGATGAAATGCCTTCCTACTTGCATACAATCTTGCCAAATCGCTTTCGGCAATATAAGCTTGTTGAACCATGGCTGCATAATTGGTTCTCGGAAAAGAACTAAGACTTTGAGCAATATCCTCCCTCAACCCATATTTGTACCTGTCAGTTTTCCATTGGTCATTGGGGGCATACCCAGCTAAACCGAAGAATTGATACAACTCTTCAAATTTAGCCGTGTATTGGCCCACGGTCAAGCCTCCTTGTGTAAGAGCCAAAAACTCATTTTCCTTATCAAACCTCATAGCCGTGGGGAAGAATTGTTCCAAAAATGATGTTCGGAAATTTTCCCAAGTCGGAGGAGTTCCCATTGTCTCCATCATGGCCCTAGCATTTGTCCACCAGTTATTGGCCTCTCCCTTCAACATATGGGAAGCCAACCTCAACTTATCTTCATCGGTCACTTGCATTGTTACAAAGATCTTTTCAATGTCATCCAGCCAATGTTGTGCTCTCATGACATCCGGCCCACCTCTAAACTCGGAGGGCTTCATTTTCAGGAACTCTGTGAAAATTCTCCTTGGGTTCACTTGTGGCTCTGGAGCTTGATGCTGCTGAGCATTTTGCTGTAGGATTTGTTGCTGCTGATGCATAAGCATCATGTCTTGCATCATTTTCTGCTGGTTCTCAATGACATTCTGCATCCACTCAAAATTTGGATCAACAGGAGGAGGAACGCCTCTACCTCTTCTGGCCATGATTCTGCGAAATATGCACAAAGTATTAAGTTGATCAAGCTCAATGTCTAATAGCATACTAAGAAAATCACGACTGGAAAAGCAAAGACCCTATAAGCTAAGTCCGACTAGGTCGAACCGCTCTGATACCAACTGTAACACCCCGGTATTTTTATTTTATAAAAACACCCAAGTGCACATTAAACATACATCAGAGATAATATTTCCTGCTCAGACACTGAATACCATTATAAATTTTTCGCTGAATAAAACAAAACAGTCTTATATACAAACAAGACTATACGGTACTCAGACCATAAACTGTCAGCAACTATGGTATTTAGTATCATACAAGAAAGCGGAAGAAAACCTAAACTGAGGACACCATGTTGTTATACATAGACAGCCAAAAGGGAAATAAAAATAACTTAAGCATAAACGCTAAGTCATCAGTAGTCGCCTGAGCCCAACCTACTCGTGTCTCTTGGATTTCTGCTGGCCCTGTGTCTCTGTAAAACAACAACATATAAACAGTGAGATACAATCTCAGTGAGTTCTACCGTAACCCCTACTAGCTCTCTCGGTACTAGTTTAAAACATTTTTAATCTCAACACGGCACCGACTGCGTAACCGCTACTCCCGATGAACCGCATTATTTTACACATAGCATTCCACCGACTGCGTAACCGCTACTCCCGGGGAATTTGCTATAATCTAGTACGACACCGACTGCGTAACCGCTACTCCCGGTGAACCGTACTACAATTAATTTAACATAACACCGACTGCGTAACCGCTACTCCCGGTGAACCCCCCTACCAATAGTACATTCTCCCATTGGCATGGAGCCTAGGGTAAGGGATCATGACTGCCCTGCCTAGTATGTTACACATGGGTCGTCACCCAACTCTATATATATACACACACAGGTCTGTAATCATATGAACTCAGGGTCCATCATCTCAAATAACCAGTTGAACAATTAACCCACGCTTTTATAAAACCAAGTTCGCACTCGCACTCTAATTTACCTCTTTTCGACACAATTTTCAACTTCGAAAACAGTTTATTTTGCCTTAAAACTAGAATATTCAGTTAGGCCTCTGAATAAGCTTTCCAACGCACTTTAGAACACCTCAATCGGGTTCCCGGATCAAAAGATATCGCGAAACGAAAAACAGTGTTTGGTTGCTGAAAATTCTGCCGACTGGCGCGCGAATGGCGCGTGGCGCGCAAACGGCGCGCGAGTTGACAGTCAAGTTCTGTCCAGTAGCGCGCGAGTGACGCGCGGCGCGCAAACGGCGCGTGGACTGGCAGAACAGGGGTCCTGTTAAGTGCAGAATTTTGCGATTTTCGCGAAATCCGCTATTTCGCTCAATTCCGATTTTTGTTCCGATCGAAAACAGATTTTACAACCAGTAAAATGAATCCAATACAAACCACACAATCAATCAATCCAATCCAAAAACTCAATCAAAACGAATTGTATTAAAACGCGATATATTTTCAAATAACGGTTTTCGTTCCAAAATCTCTCGAAATCAATTAACGTAAAAACTAACGAGACATAAAAAACATCCTAAGCGTGAGTAAAACTCACCCTTGAAGCGAGAGCCGATATCGAACCGAATTTGCCGAGACTTGAAAAACTCTCGAACGGAACCCTATTTCACCAAATCGCTCCAAACTTCGATTCGAACTTCACAACGCGATCAATCCGATCCTAGCTTCGATCCTAAGCATAACCCAATCATCAACACAACCTATTAATCCATGATTTCAACAAATTTTCCCCACAAACCCCCAATTTTCGAAATCAAAAGGAAGGGGGAAAAATGGAGGAAAACTCACCAAGTTATTGGGTTATGGTAATGGTGATGAGATGATGAAGATGATGAATTTTTGGAGGAGTTGGCTCACCTCTTCTTCTTCCTTTCTCTTCTCCTTTCTCCTTCTTCTTCTTTCTCTTCTTTCTCTTCTTTCTCTTCTTTTCTCTGTTTCTTTTTCTCTCTCTCGTGGACCCTCTTTTTCTTTTTATTTAACACACACTCACACACACACATTTAATTAATAAATGAGTGGTAGCGTGGTCCAAATACCATATTGATCTTGATTCCTTATTTCGATTCCAAAACTTCCTTGACCCGTATTATTCGGTCAACGATCCTGTGACAGCCAATAATTAATTTTAGCACTCAATCATTTTACCAATTAAGTACCGAATTAATTCAATTGGGTTAACATCCAAATAATTCGATTAATTATTTTGAGGATGTTACAAGTCTCTTGCTCTTGCTGCTAAGACCTTGACCAAGTTACTTCACTCCCAACATGAATATGTTGATAGGAGAGGTCTTGGGTATGAAGGTAATTCCACCTCCTCTGTTTTGAAAAAGAAAGTGATTTTTGTAGCTGCCACTTCATGTAAGACACCTACTGTTTTCTCTTGCACTTATTGTCAAAAGGGGAACCATAGCTCTCATAGATGCCATATTCGTAGATTGTGTGAGCTTGGTACCCTTATACCTGCTTGTAAGAAACCAATGTGGATTGTGAAAACAAACCCCTTGATGACTAACCCCCAAGGACCCAACAAAATTTGGGTACCTCATACTAGTTGTTAAAGTTCCTTTTGCAGGTTGGTCAGTCATCCAAGAAGAAAAATGTGTGGATGGTTGATAGTGGATGCTCAAGGCATATGACTGGTGATGCTTCACTATTCTTGAAGTTGAGCAACAAAGCTAGTGGATCTGTAAAGTTTGCCAACAATGAATCTGCTCAAGTAATAGGTAAAAGTTGTGTGGGTAAGGAAAACACAATCAAAATTAAAAATGCTTTACTAGTTGATGGTGTGAAAATTAACTTGCTAAGTGTTAGCCAATTATGTGATAGTGATTTTGATGTGCATTTTTCTGTTGATAAATGTGTTATTACTCATAGATCTTCTAAACTTTATATTACAGGCTTTCGAGAAAATAATGTATATTATGTTGATTTTGATAATGTGAGTAATGATATTGTATGCATGTCTTCCTTGATTGAGGATGTGGATCTGTGGCATAGACGTCTAGGACATGCTAGTATAGAACCACTACATGAAAAATTGTTTTTTTCGGCGGGCAAAATCCGACGGAAAAGTCAAAAATGCGTCGAAAAATTAAAATTTCTGGCGATTTTTCGCGCCAGTAGCCAGCGCGCAGCAAACGGTATCCGACGGATTTCGTGCCGCCAAAAAATCCGCTGGAAACGCCCAAAAAATCGCATAACATTACCGCTGGAAATGCCGTTAAATCCGCCGGTAAAAACTTTTTTTTAAAAAAATAAAAATAAAAATCCGCCGGAAATCCCGTTAAATCCGCCAGAAAAACCTTTTTTTTTTCAGAAAAAAAATCCGCCGGAAAACCCGTGAAATCCGCAGGAAATTAATTTTCGTTTTATTTTAATTTAATAATTAATTTACTAAAAACTTTAATTATTGTTAAAAAATAAAAATTAATAATTAATTTAATTATTAATTGATTTATTTACTAAAAAAATAAAAATTAGGAATGAAAATTAATAATTAATTTAATATAGTAAATAATTTTATATAATTAATTAAAAAAAATTAAAATTAATTTTTGAAAATAAAAAATAATAATTAAAATTAATAATATCGATCTGAATAATATACGAAATGAAAAACAATAATAGGTTTGAACTGAAGACGATTTAATTTAATTCAAATTTCAAATCGAACAAAGTACTCAAATATCCATAACAAATACAAATGAAAACTTAAATATCCATACAACAAAATAAAACAATTTAAAGCTACTGGGGGTGGCTGCTGGCCTGACTCATCATCATGATAATAGGTATCATCTGATGCAAGAAAAGCACTAATCGTATCGATATTAAGATCGATGTTTAAGTTGGGCTGGTGGGGTGGTTGCTGCTGGGGGTGCTGGTATGGCTGCTGCTGGCGATGCTGAACCTACTGCAGTGGATACTGCTGGGAACACTGGGGTGCATACTGCTGGGAATACTGGGGTTGAGGCCACGGCTGAAATGCACCGCTGAAATGCTGCTGCGGCAGGTAGGAGGCTACTACAAGAATAATTGATTTTTCCGGCCAGGACTTTCCGGCGGATATGGATCCGCCGCAAATTTTCCGGCGGATTCTAGGCATTTCCGGCGGATTTTATCCGCCGCAAAGTTACCGGCAGTATAATTGGCATTTGCGGCGGATCAATATTCGACTTTGTTTTTGCGACAGATTTATCGGTTTTTGCGACGGATTTGAGATTACAAAAATTTATTTTTTTTACGAGATTTTAACAATCCGCCGGTAAGGTTATTTTCGGCGGATATTTTTGCCAATTTTGAATTTCAAAAACCGCCGCAAATCCCCCTATGTCTGCCGCAAATCCCCTAATCCGTCGCAAATCCGCCGGTAAGGTTATTTTCGGCGGATTTTTCGTTTCTCCTATATAAACCCCTTCTCCCCTTCTTCTTCTTCACACCTCTACCAATACTCTCATTCTCTTGATACGGCACTCTCTTAATACGGCACTCTCTTGAGCATTGTCGGCAGCGGCTCCAATAGAGTGGCGTATGTCTCCATTTCTTTGTAAAGAAATTTCCACATTGTCATGAACACCCCTTCATCTTTTTCGTTAAAAGTAACCCATTTATCAGCAAAAAAGCTCCTCCTCATTATTTCTACCACAAGAGACATATACGCTCATCAAACGCTCGGTATCATCCTCCAACTTAACAATCCGTCCTTGCAGTTCCTCAAACTTTCTATTTAGAGATTCAACCATCTTTTCAAAAGATGGTTTCTTGTGAAACTTTCCATTTCGAAAAGATGGTTGAATCTCTAAATAGAAAGTTTGAGGAACTGCAAGGACGGGTTGTTAAGTTGGAGGATGATACCGAGCGTTTGATGAGCGTATATGTCTCTTGTGGTGGAAATAATGAGGAGGAGCTTTTTGCTGATAAATGGGTTACTTTTAACGAAAAAGATGAAGGGGTGTTCATGACAATGTGGAAATTTCTTTACAAAGAAATGGAGACATACGCCACTCAATTGGAGCTGCTGCCGACAATGCTCAAGAGAGTGTCGTATCAAGAGAATGGCGTAGGTCTCTGTTTAGGGGTAGCAGACATTAAATATATAAATGATAAAAAATAATAAAAAACCATAATACTCATAATAATACAACAACATATCCGACACTAAATTAACGGTCAAGATCTTGCCGACACTAAATAGTGAATAGTGCAGCGTGATTATTGAATAATGAATAGTGATTAGCTTGGACACTAATTAACGGTCAAGATATTGCCGACACTAATTAATGGTCAAGATATTGCCGACACTAAATAGTCAATAGTGATTAGTGTCGACACTAATTAACGATCAAGATCTTGCCGACACTAAATAGTGCTGCGTGATTATTGAATAGTCAATAGTGATTAGTGTCGATACTAATTAACGGTCAAGATCTTGCCAACACTAACTAAATAGTGAATATTGAATTTGGTTATTTGCGGCGGATATTTGGGTATTTGCGGCGGATTTTGGGTATTTGCGGCGGATATTTTGGGTATTTGCGGCGGATTTAGGGTTCTTGCGGCGGATATTTGGGTGTTTTAAAAAAAAAGCGCGGTGTTTTAATTTCAAATAACCGCCGCAAAGACCCACAATCCGCCGCAAATCCCCGTTTAAAAAATTAGCGCGGATATTTAATTTCAAATATCCGCCGCAAAGACCCAAAATCCGCAGCAAAGACCCGTTTTAAAATAAGCGCGGTGTTTTAAATTCAAAATCCGCCGCAAGAACCACATATCCGCCGCAAATCCCCTTTCCGGCGGATATTTCCTTTTGACCGTTGGCTCCGTTTTGCTATATATATCCCTTCCCCACTTCTCATTCTTCACACTTCTAACAATCCTCTCATTCTCTTCTTAAAATTTCTCTTTTACTCTCTCCAAATTCTCTCCTTCTCTACTAAATCTCTTCTTGAAACTCCTCACTTCCTCCCTACGAATTGTCGTCTCCTCTCATTGGGAAATTTCTTCAAGGTATGTTTTTGATATGAGTTAATAGTTTTAGTTTTTAATTTTTTTTATATTCGTTTTTAAATTATTTTATAATAATATGAGTTTGTTACTAATTGTGTTGTTGTTTGTTTAGGTATTGTTTGGGTTCCTCCTTTTTCCTCTCTGCTTGAGTTCAGGATAAGCTTCAAGCCAGAGCCTTCTCTTCACTACGGTTAGTTGTTAAAGTAATTAATATATCAATGAAATTAATTCTAAGTATTATATTATAGTGTACTCTTTGATTATAGCTAAATGCCAAATACGTACGGCAATACAGCTGTCAGGCAATGGCAGTTTATCTGCTGTATTTACTCAGTTACACCTGTTGGAAATATAGCTAAGTGTTATATTGTAGTGTAGTATACATAGTTCTTGAAAATGGATCGTAGTTGGATGTATGATCAATTGTATCCTGGAAGATCTGGTGTAAAACGACGTTTTGTAGAAGGAGTAGAAGAGTTTATTTTTTGTGCTAAGTACATTGATCTTTAAGAATTTGGGCGACAAGGCAGTATTAGATGTCCGTGCTTGAAATGTTCCTTTGGAGCTATAAAAAATGAACATGAAGTTAGACTTCATTTGTACAATAATGGGTTTAAACGATTTTTTTAAAAAAATAATATTTATTTTTTAAAAATAATAATTTTTTTTCAAAAAAAAAGGGTACTTTGCGGCGGATTTGTGTACTTTGCGGCGGAATTTGAAATAAAACGTTTTTATTTAAAAATTATATTTATTTTTTTAAAATAAAACGGGTACTTTGCGGCGGATATTGGGTACTTTCCGGCGGATATTTTGCGGCAAAAATTTGTGCCTTTTCCGGCGGATTATCAGCCGCAAAGTTCCGGCGGATTTTGCGGCGCCACTAAATCCGCCGCAAACTTGCGGCGGATAATCCGCCGCAAACTTGCGGCGGATAATCCGCCGCAAACTTGCGGCGGATAATCCGCCGCAAAGCGTTTGCTTCGAGCTGGCTACCGGCGGCAAAATTCCGCCCTAAAGTCCAAATATCTGCTGCAAATTTGGCTTTTGCGGCGGATTTTGCCCGCCGCAAAGTCCAATTTTTTATTTTCAAAAAAAAACCGCCGGAAAACCTGTTGAATCCGCAGGAAATTAATTTTCGTTTTATTTTAAATTAATAATTAATTTATTAAAAACTTTAATTATTGTTAAAAAATAATAATTAATAATTAATTTAATCATTAATTGATTTATTTATTAAAATAATAAAAATTAGGAATGAAAATTAATAATTAATTTAATATAGTAAATAATTTTGTATAATTAATTAAAAAAATTATAATTAATTTTTGAAAATAAAAAATAATAATTAAAATTAATAATATCAATCTGAATAATATACGAAATGAAAAACAATAATAGGTTTGAACTGAAGACGATTTAATTTAATTCAAATTTCAATTCGAACAAAGTACTCAAATATCCATAACAAATACAAATGAAAACTTAAATATCCATACAACAAAATAAAACAATTTAAAGCTACTGGGGTGGCTGCTGGCCTGACTCATCATCATGATAATAGGTATCATCTGATGCAAGAAAAGCACTAATCGCATCGATATTAAGATCGATGTTTGAGTTGGGCTGGTGGGGTGGCTGCTGCTGGGGGTGCTGGTATGGCTTCTGGGGGTGCTGGTATGGCTGCTGCTGGTGATGCTGAACCTGCGGCGGTGGACACTGCTGGGAATACTGGGGTGCATACTGCTGGGAATACTGGGGTTGAGGCCACGGCTGAAATGCACCGCCGAATTGCTGCTGCGGCAGGTAGGATGGCATATGTGATGATGATGGCCTCGAGTGCTGAGACATCAGCTGATCCTGCAAAAGCTTAAAGTGATCCTCATTTATCCTAGCCTGCTTCGCAGCTATCCTAGCCTGCTCCTCCATGCGCTCCTCAGCTATCCTAGCTTTCTCCCGAAGCGCCTGCACTTCCCGTTCATTTTGCTCCTGCCGCTCGGCAAACTGACGATGGGCCTCACTCAGTTGCTGGGTCAATTGCGTAACAACATTCAACTCACTAGAATTAGGAACATAAGAGCGACCAGTACTCTCTGATCCAGAATGTGAAGAAGATAGTCTCGGAATAATGCTTGTTCTGAAAGCCGCCGGTCCAATACCACCAGATCCTACCATACGATTACTCTTTTGGGGACCAACTGCTCTCTCCCATATATCACGAGCTATTCTAGCCTTCTCCACAGGATCGATATCTGTCCCACTGCTCTGTTGTGACTCATGGTACTCAGCCAGCCCATCCTAGAAGCTCTCCTGAAAAAAATAACCCAACAAAGAAATAAATAACTAATTATTAATAATATATAATATAATAAAAACAATATATATATTTATAAAGATAAATATAAATAATATACATTAATATATAGTTTATCAACACATGAACATGTGCTGAACTTAACTCTTCATCTGTTAGCCAGTGAATTGACTCCTTCCCAGATGGACGACCGGGTAGACAAAAGACAGACAAAGCTAAATGATGTCTAGGACATTCAGTATCCATTTCATTTCGACTGCTTCCAGGAGCAAACTCATTCTTGAAATAATAAGAACAAAACTGGGTTGTTTCACAGTGTAAGTAAGAAGAACATATCGATCCTTCAACTCTAGCTTTGTTTTTCACCGATCTTTTTGAATCACCCATGAACCTAGAGAAAATGATATTAATTAACATAATAATCATCTATTTTAAACTTGTTTCTTATATTATAAAAATTAACTGACCTTTCAAACGGATACATCCATCTGTATTGGACAGGTCTGCCATGTTTAGCTTCATATGCGAGATGCATTGGTAGATGCTCCATAGAATTAAAGAAACCAGGCGGAAATACTCTCTCCAACTTGCATAAGATAAGTGGGATGTCTTGTTCCATTTTTGAAAGATCATCAGCTTTTAGCGTTGTAGAACACAAATTCTTAAAGTATTGACTTATTTCAATGAGCGGATTCAAAACGTGTGTTGGCAACGAACTAAAAGCGATAGGAAGTAAGCACTCCATGAATACATGGCAATCATGGCTCTTCATCCCATGCAACCTCCCATTATCCACATCCGCACATCTAGATAAATTGGAAGAATAACCGTCTGGCATTTTCAACTCTTTTATCTACTGATAAACTGCTTTCGCTTGTTCGGTAGATAAAGTATAATTGGCTTTGGGTTTCAAAGTCCTAGTACCTTTCTCCACCAACAACAAATTCTTTCGTCTACAGTAATGATCTATATCCTTCCTAGCTTTCTCATTGTCTTTCATTTTGCCTTTCACGTTCATGACAGTGTTAAATATGTTGTCAAAAAAATTCTTCTATATATGCATTACATCGAGATTGTGTCTCAATAGATTATCTTTCCAATATGGAAGTTCCCAAAAAATACTTTTTTTGGTCCAATTGTGCTATTGTCCATAGCCATCTGGACGAGAAACAACAGCCGCTACGACTTCCACAGGAGGGATATCCCTAACACTATTCCAAACTTCCTATGGTGTCAACCTACGAGGAGGTCCAGCTGTTTCAACATTTCCCTTGATGAACGCATATTTCTGCTTTCTAAATGGGTGATCCATAGGTAAGAACCTACGGTGCGAGTCAAACCATGAAATTTTTCCTCCGTATTTAAGAGTAAAAGCCTTTGTGTCAACCATGCAAATCGGACACGCCATCTTACCATGTGTCCCCCATCCAGACAACATTCCATAGGCAGGGAGGTCATTAATGGTCCACTTCAAAGCCGCCCTCATCACAAAATTTTGTTTGCGTGTTGCATCATAAGTTAAAACACCATTCCACAACCTTTTTAGGTCATCAATCAAAGGTTCACTACAACAAAAAACGGTTTACGCAACGGCCAAAAACCGTGGCCAGAAGTGAAAAAACCGTGGCCTAAACTTGAGGCCACAGTTTTGGAGGCGTGGGGTAGGTGGCCGTTGCCTATTCCTTCAGGCCACGGCTTTTTAACATTAGGCCACGAATTATCGAAACCGTGGCCAGAGCTATTAAAATAGGCCACGGTTTATTAGTCTAGTTTCTGGCCACGGTTTTTAACTGGCCACACATAAATAACCGTGGCCTATAAGTTTAAGCTGCAGTTTTCAATTGGCCACAGGTAAATAACTGTGGCCTATATCTTTAAGTCCAATTTTTTTTCCAAATATCAAAAATTAGTCACCATGAACATAAAACATTACAAAAATTACATATCCATGACATTCAACAACATTACAAACATCGTTAAACACCTTCTATAGGATCATATACATTTTCAAAAGCACACTACATTAACTTATTCACAGCACACATATCTTATTATTCAAATTAAGTGTTCATAGTTTGACATTGACACCTCAATAACATCATATAATTTGAACCAAAATTGCTCCAAAATAAAAAAGTGGAGAGAGAGAGAGAGAGAGAGAGAGAGAGAGAGAGAGAGAGAAGAAACCATCTAATTTGGTAAGGTCTACATAAAATGAAGGTCTTGGAAAAAGTATATCACTGGCTGGATGACTCATACTAAGTACGAACCGAAATAAAGGACATCAGACTGTGAGATGTGAGTAATTTACAGCCCAATCATTCAGTATTGCCATTTCACTAGCATCAAGCAAAATGGGCTCTGGTGCTGACAATCTATTTGTTCCTTGTTCTCTTAATTAAGTTGTTGACTAGCTTCTAGAAAGGACTGCCCTGATGTACAATCAGAACAATAATAAGCATAACATAACACACCATGACATATACAAGCAACGAGACAGAAAAAGATAATGGACAACCAGAAGGTATAAAACACAGATTAGAAATAGTTACCTCAAGTTTGGTGAAATCTATATAGGCATGTTTTTATGACTCATTGAAGTCGCATGAGAAGCAAACCAGTTGAAGCTTCTAACAGGTCCCCATTCATCATCAATAAAATAACTGAACCCAAACAAAGAAGTTAAGAAACCAACGTAAGTAAGAGTCAGTCATCCACTTTATATCAGCTCAAAAACAGAACAAAAAAGAGACGTAGAGAGTGTGGAACACATCAATTGAATGCAGACACAAAGAAAGACACAATTGATGTGGTTGCTTCAGCAGGTTGCCTAGAAGTGCTGAAGATAAAGAAACTCTGCATTCTGTAAAATAAACATGATCTTCCCGAATGACTTCTACCTCAGGTTGATGCAACATGTTTTGTTGTTATTTAGGTGTATGAGATATTTTCAATCTCCATAGCTCAGAAAGCTATAATAAATACAAGATTTCCCTAATTTCAAATCTGAATGAATTACTTTCGTTCCTTTTTGTCCAACTGGGGTTAATTTTTGGTTCTCCTTGTTTCCTCTTTAAACCATTTATTTTCAAGTCACTAGGTTTCTGGTAATTATTGCTACTTTACTTTAAAGTAAACATGTTATTTGCACTCTGAAATCAAATTGTCTTAGGGATTCCATCTTACCTGTTCGGACCCATTCTTGTATATCAACACATCCCGCGGTTAGAAATAGTTCAGTTTGATGTTAACTTGATAAGCCCAGTATAACAGTAGGATTTAAATATGAAATAGATGTTTTACCACTGATCCAAAAATACATGCAGCCTGAGAAGTACACTGCAAATAGTGTAACCTATCATAAACCAACGAAAAGTGAAGCCTGAAATTCACATCATCGAATTGGATAATTATATGATTTATATCCTATTTGGATCAATACTAAAAGAGTGGCTTTAGTGATTCACTCACGCATAAAAGTTTACAAAATCTTGTCACGGAGTAGCTAATCCGTATGTCTTTCTCTAGCCTGAAAAATGGTTAGCAATTTTAGTTACAAATAGCAGTGTATGTAGCAAATTTTGTTCTAATTACGTGTGAATGGTGATTTTTTACACTTAATTCTTTGGTATTCATTTCACTCTTCTCTCTCTATCTCCCTCTTATCTCATTACATGTCCTATTACATGTTTCTCTTATCTTCCCATTATTCACATGCAGGACAAAAGTTAAAGACAAACCTGTTGTTCCTATTGTTTGAAAATACAACATAACTTCACAAATTGTTTGTGAGAAGTATAGTGTAAAACTGTTTCATTGCATCTGTTCAATGAATATAACTGTCTCTATGTATAGAAGCTTAAGAACAGTGTCTAATCATCTGAGAGTATGACACATATGGTTTCAAGAAAAGAGTAATGGACATTTGGTAATTGGAATTTTTAGTTTTAAAACTATTTATGAATTTGTTATTGAAGTATGAGATATACACATTAAGATCTTACTAATTATCAAATATGAATGACACCTTTGATTTATAATAAATATTTCTTGAATAGTTTTTAAATTTTGAAAAGAGAAAATAGGACATGCACAATCAGTCTAAACAAGTTTTAGAAATCCAAAGACTAAACATGAGAAGAATTTTTACTTTTCTTATCGTTCCGATTTCACTTCTGTTAACATACCTTGAGAAGAATTCGCTAACACGCCTCAATCGCCAGAGTCTAAGCATGTTTAGAAAACCAAAGACTTCCCCTCTTTCGTGTCCTTTGCTTGCTAGAACTCTGTATATCTGCTGAAATGGTAGAGTGGAAGCTAGATCCATGGGGAAGTATAACCTTTTGATGTACCTATTGTGCAAAAAGGCAAATTCATGATTAAAAAGAGGAACTATCGTAGTTTTCTGGCACCCTTGATGGACTTAGCCATGGCAGGTGCATTTAAACAAAACTATGATTAAATGTAAAAGATCTAAATCAAGATAGAAAGTGAAGTAATTCTTAGGTATTATTGATTGGAATGAGAGGAGAGCAAAAGGGATTAAAAGTGTAAAAGCATATTTTATACTCAAATTGATGTACACATTAATGGATAGTTTCTATACGCGCACAATATTGGATAGCAACTAACAACCACTTATAACTAATTAAACAAACTTTAACTGACAACAACTAATTGTAATAAACTAATCCATTTCAGCAGATATACAGAGTATGGCATAAGCACCTGATAGCAATCTTCTTATGGTCATCAACAAGGAAGTAAGTTGTTGTATCCAAGTAAGCCACAAAGAAAGCAAGGATTATATCAATTGCAAAGAAAGCATCAACAAAAAGATCAGCGATCAACAACGACCCAATTGACATCCCTCCAAAAGCTAACTTAAAATATGCAGTCTTTTAACAATAAAAAAACATCGCATCTGTAGATCATCATTCAAAACTGAAAGTTTAAATCAAACACCACAAATCTAAACAACAATCACACCCAACCCAAAGTAGAACGAGTTTGAGTAAACTCAGAACTCTACAATGGTGTTTACAAAAAAGACAACCCAAAATAGATGAACAAGTTTGAGTACCTAGAAAAAACCCAAAAACAGTAAAGAAATACGAAGAGAGCAGTAGAAAGAGTGAAGAAATACCTTACTCAGCAGAAGCAAGAGTGAAGAAATACCCGACTAAGCATACTTCAGAAGTTTAGTTACCTGTACAAAGAAATTGCCATCTGCCCATAGTTCAAGAGGGAGGCCAGACAAAAGAAATAACATACAGAAAGGGGGGAATTAAAGAAAATGATCAGCTAATTAGCACCATCTATATTTAAACTGTGTCTTCATTTAAACTATGAAAAGGAAGGCTGTAGTAAGTAGCAACATAAACTTACTGCATCATTCAAAACAGATTCTCCAAAAACCAAAGCATATAGATTGCCATCTGTGCCCAGCTCTTGCAAATAGGGCAGGTCAAATTCTAAGATAGGAATGAAGTGGATTAGATTCTATATATTTACCATGCATATAATACTTAGAATTCAAGGGGAGGCTTGTCACTGGAGTGTCATGTGACTAACAGGTCACGGGTTTGACTCATGACACTTGTACTACACCTGTTAGACACCCCTCACCCAAGTACCAGGTTTTTCCTATTTTATATGTATCTGTGTGATGTTATGTCCTGATGTTGGTGTATTTGTATCAGTGTCATGTCCAGTATTCTTGTCTATGCAATTGAGCTTCATAGATGATGAGTTGATAAGTGATAACATAGCATATTAGAGATTTGATAACATGAATTTGTCGTGTAAAGCCTTCTGTCACATACGTTAGTAACAACTATGTTCTGTTCCGATATATTTGTCATCTATTTATGTCCTAATAGCAAATCTTATGATCACCTAAGCTGAAGCATAGGCAACAAACATTATAGGAGAAAGCTAATGAGTCTTGCCTCTTAACACCCCATGGCCTATATATTGAAAATGCATGGATCATAATCTTGGAAGTGAAAACATCAACATTTATATGGGGTTGATAAAGAAGATAACTCACACCAGGACACCAGTTACAATTGAATCTAGAAAGGTACCAAACATAGAAAATGTCACAATTGCTCCAAAATTAGAGAAAAAGGGTTTCTGCAAAAAGCCACATTACCACTAACTTTTTTTTAGATAAGCACATTACCACTAACTTAAAAAGGCCTATCCAAAAGAACAAAAACTACAAGTTCACTAAAGAGAAAAACTACTTACAGGTGCGAAACTGAAGCCAGATTGAGTAAACATAGGAATTAAGGAAACAAGCACATGAAAAAATGGCCAGATAAGATAAGCAGAATACATTAATCAAATAAATAACAAAAACATTAATAATAGGCTATTAGCAATGTTAATAAGGATATAATATGATCGACGGTAACATGAACAGGAAAAAAAGTTCCTCATGAAAATTGAACAAAAACTTAGACCACAGAAGAAACAAAAAAAAGGAGAGAGAGAGAGAGAGAGAGAGAGAGAGAGAGAGAGAGAGAGAGAGAGAGAGATTGGGAATAACCTGATACTAGTTTCAGTGTCTGAAATATTAGTTTCAGTGTCAAGAAAATAAACATCAAAGAAAACAAGATTGACAATCAAAGAAATTAAAAAGGACTTACATTCATATTTCTTGTTTTCCATTCCGGTTCCTGATACTGTGTGAGTGAGTCGTTGTTTCCTCTTTCTTGTTTTCCATTCTGGTTCCTATTAGGGTTCGCAAATCCTTCGTGTTTTCACACCCAACAGCGTAGAGGCGCAAAATTAACTAGAAGCAGCGAATCACAATTCATCCATTGGTGAAATCAAAAGCCTAGAAATTAAACTAGAAATTTTCGAGGAGTATACACAGCAAATCAAACATCTGAAGAAGAAGGGGAAAACTTTAATAAAAAGCCATCAAAGGTCGAACCTGTTGGAGAAAGATGAGAGCTAAAGACCATCGCTGGAGACCACCAAGGAGGAGCGCCGCCGAGTTCGGCTGTGGGTGCCCTGCTGAAGTTTCGCAAGATCTATGGGAAGGTTACAAAGTTACGAGGTGTGAGAGGGAAACCGAAAACGATAGGGTTTGAGAGGGATGGAGGAAGGTTTCAGATGAGATTGGATGAGAATGGAAGGTTTTGGAATGGAAGCGCTGAAATTTTTGGCGAATATGTGAAATTTTCAACGAAAATTTTGGCGGAGAGGAGCGCGAATGTGAAAGAGCGCAGCGAAGGTGATGGCACTGTGTTAACCTAGGCCACGAAATGTTATTTTGTAATTAATTACTATTACGGGAAGGCAACAAACTAAAGGCCACGTTTCTTTGTTAAATTTTTAAAGGCCACGTTTGCATAACCGTGGTATTATATATCTACGGTTTTTTACCCGTGGCCTATTACTTTCAAAGTGTGACCTGATATCAGCAGAATGTAAATGTCGCCTGTTGTCTATCTTATTGCCACGCTTTTAGAACTATGGCCTCTTTCAGGTTTAAGCCACGCTTTTTTAGCCGTGGCAATGGTTGGCGTGGCCTAAAGCCAAAAATGTCGTAGTGGATGCAAATATATGTCAATACCAGCTGTTGGATTACTTGGCCCTGGAATAATAGAATTTAAAAACATGTATGGTTTAGACATACACATTTCTGGAGGAAGGTTGTATAGGGTAACAATAACTGGCCAACATGAATACGGTGTTGCCGATGCTTGAATATATGGTGTGAAACCATCAGAACATAAACCAAGCCGAACATTGCGTGGATCACTAGCAAAATCTGGATGAACACGATCAAAATGCTTCCAAGCTTCACCATCAGATGGGTGACGTAATTCACCAGAATTATTTCTATTTTGATGGTGCCACATTATTTTACCCGCGGTCTCCATTGAAGTAAACATCCTCTGTAGCCTTGGTATAAGCGACAGATAGAACATTACTTTTCGTGGAACCGGTTTGCCTCTGCTCATTCCTTTCCTACTCACACGATAGCGTGGCTCTCCACCCAACTTGCATTCCGACAACTCTCCATCATTTATGCCAAACTCATTGTTATAATAGAGCATGCAACCAGACACACAACAATCAATTCTTTTGGATTTTAAGCCAAGCTTCGATACCAGTCTTTTAGCATCATAATAACTCTGCGGCAAAAAGCCCTCTAATGGGGGTTGCATCCAACATTATTTTGGTCATATATTCGATGCACAACTCAGCAACATTAAATTGAGACTTGAGACCCAACAACCGAACACACATTGATAATTTTGAGTCTTTAGATCCTTCAAGTAATCGTTTATTTGTCTCACTCAAATACATGTAAAACCTTTGAGCTTCCTCATTTGGAACTTCTTCAGCATCATATTCTGGTTCTTCAAAATCCAAATTTACTCCAACAACGTCAGATCTCATTCCCTGATAAACATCTAACAATTGTATAATTTGGCCTCCAGATGTCGTAGTCGCTGGATAACTACTTGATGTGGGAGCTACTACTTCAACCGGAACATTAACCGCAGGAACTGCAGCTACCCCTGGTCCTATTTCCCCGTGACGACTCCATATCCAATAATTTGGCCTAAACCAATTATTGTACAAATCAACTCTAACTTCTTCTTCATTTTTTATAAATCGAAATGAACATTTCAAGCACGGACATCTAATTCCGCCTTGTCGCGCAAATTCTTCATGACGCTTAGCACAAAAAATAAACTCTTCTACTCCTTCTACAAAATGTCGCTTTAAACCGGATCTTCCAGGAAATAATCGATCATACATCCAACTACGATCCATAATTTCAGGATCTATGTACTACACTACAATAAATATTATCATTATCATTATCATAATTGAGGGATCTATGTACTAACAACATAAATAACATTTTGACTAAATAATAACTATAAATTACTATGTTTTAAACAAACAATCCAATTTTTGATTATCAATAAATTAAATATCATAACTATTCAAAGTAAATGAAATCAACTATCAAATATTATTTTTTGAAATATAATGATATATTAATTAACATCAACAGAAATTAATAATATTTCGTATTTATCTAAAAATTACAAACAATAAAAATTAACAATTACATTGTCTTTATTTTTTAACTAATATATTATTATATTTCGGCTTTATTAATTACATTGACTTTATTTTTTAACAAAGTAAATGAAATAAACTATCAAATATTACTTTTTGATATATATTGATTTATTAATTACTTTATTTTTTATAAACTAATATATTATAATATTAATATTAATATATTATAATATTTGATATTTACTTAATAAAGAAATTCAAACTAATAAAATCAAATAACGTTTTATACCAACTAATGACTTTGATAACTAACCGTAGTGAAGAGAAAGCTCTGACTTGATGCGAATCCCCAACTCAAACAAAGAGGAAAAAAGAAAACCAAACTCAAACAATACCTAAACAAACAACACCACAATTAGTAACTAACTCATATTATAAAAAAATACATAAACTAAAACTATTAACTCATGTTACAAACATTCCTTAGATTGAAGAAATTTGCCAAAGAGATGAAGAGATTTAGTAGAGAGAAGAAGAGAATTTGTAGGGAGGAAGAGAGGAATTTCAAGAAGAGAATTGGGGTGTGAAGAAGAAAGTGGAAGAAGTTATATATATAGGAAGAAGGGGGAACGGTCGAATATTTCACAAATCTGCCGAAAATGTCACCTACCAGCGGATTTAATATATTTTCGGCAGATTAGGGGGTTTCCGGCGGATTTTAATGCGCTACCGGTGGATATTTTAAAATTTAAATTTCCCGTATTTTCAAAAATATCCGCCGGAAATGACGTTACCGGCGGATTTTTTAAAATATAAAACTCCCATTTTTTTAAAAATATCTGCCGGAAATGTCGTTTCCGGTGGATTTTGGTCGGTGTGTCATTTTCGGCGGATTTGTATGAATTTCCGGCGGATTTTTAAAATTTAAAATTCTCACTATTTTATAATGATCCGCCGGAAATTACCTTACCGGCGGATTTTGTTTTTTTTTTAAAATTATATTTCGTCAATCAATAATCCGCCGAAAAATTTTCGGAGGAAATAAATCCGCCGGAAAATCCCACAAATCCGCCGGTAATTCCTAAAATCCGCTGGAAATGTTCCGCTGGATTCTAATCCGCCGGAAATCCTGGCCGGAAAATCCAATTATTCTTGTAGTGAACATTTATCTAAGTTGAGTAAGAATGAGCATGTTAGAGGTCTACCCAAGTTGAAATATGAAAAGGGTCAATTGTGTGATGCATGTCAGCTAGGTAAGTTGCATAGGTCTTCTTTCAATCCAAAACCGGTTATTTCCACTAACAATGTGCTTGAATTTCTCCATCTTGATTTATTTGGTGAAATTGATGTTGTAAGTCTAGGAGGGTCTAAGTATGTCTTCGTGATTGTAGATGATTATTCTAGGTATACTTGGGTCATTCTACTTGCAAATAAAAGTGATGCTTTTAATGAGTTTGCTAAGTTGTGCAGAAAGTTACAGAATGAGAAAAGCTTAGCCATCAAGGAAATTAGAAGTGATCATGGAGGAGAGTACGAAAATTCATCATTCAGGACTTGGTGTGAAAAGTATGGTGTTCATCATAACTTTTCAGCTCCAAGGACTCCTCAACAAAATGATGTGGTGGAAAGGAAGAATAGAACCATACAAGAGATGAGCAGAACAATGTTAAACGAGCACAACTTACCCAAATATTTTTGGGGTCATGCAGTTGATACAGCATGTCACGTGCTCAACCGGGTATACCTGAGGCCATCTCTTAACAAGACGCCATACGAGTTGTGTAAAACACCCCCTTCTAATAACCTTACTATTTAATAAAATCAGAGTTTTTTTTTTTAAAACCATATAAGAGAGTGCTACATTTACTTCAATAATCAAACAACATTCCAATCGCATAGTTCGGCTAAAAGCCACAAGATACATAGCACCATAAAATACCTGTTTAGTTCGCATCAACTAAATACAGTCACTACCACAGCGGAATAATAATAAGTTCGAAACAAGTCCAATACATCACCAATAACAGTCTAACAGTATCAAATAAAATAACACATAAACATAAGACGCCCCCCCGGTGCTACGTATCAGAGCATGACACTCCCTACCAGACGAAGGCATAAGGGTAACCTTCACTCGCTATTACCTGCACGTTGCCGACATGAGAAGCAACATACAAGCAGTAGGGTGAGTCTCTTTACATAATTAATAGCATATGGAATAAGCACTGCATATGAGAAGTAACTAGGCACACCGATTCACAACAATGGCAGCAACCACATCAAAATTACAATCTCCAAACAACATTACAAAATGTATGGTTATGCATGAAATGCAACCCAAACTCCACGGGCACATGCATGTCGGATCCGTCACCAAATACAAGCCCTGAGGGCACTCACCAATTGTAGTTAGGCCGAAGCCTCTGCTCACCAATAATGCACATGGTATATGAGACGCCATGAGAATGCACCACAACACACCACACAATTCACCAATTCACCATTTAATCAACTCACCATCATTCAATGATTAATTAACTCACCATTTTATTCACTATCTCACCATTTTATTAATCAGCTCACCAATCACACCAGCACCAACTCAACCACACCATTTTGGGATAAATCACAAGGAAAGGGCAAAAGATAGGCAAAATTACACTTAGACACCTTGGGCAACATCTGCCCAGAACCGTCAGAAAAATAACTCATTTTTGCCTAAAATTAGAATATCCAGGTAGGCACCTGAATAAGCTTCGAAACGCATTTTGAACCGTCAAATTTGGATAACCGAGTCAAAAGTTATGATTGAAACAAAATCGGGAAAAACACTTAGACATTCTGAAACTGGCACCCAGGCGCTGGGCGCCCAGGAGCAACACTGGACTGGCGCAACTGGCGCAGGAACTGGCGCAGGGGAACACGGCGCCCATGCACTCGGCGCCTAAGGCCAACACGGAAAACAGATCATTTGACTCCAAAATTAATTTTACACGAGCCATTTATTCAGTATATGGGAACCCAGCAAAGATTTTGGCAAAATATGACACGCAACATTGACGCCCATGGACTAGGCGCCTAAGGCCAACACAGGGAACAACTCATTTGACTCCAAAATTTATTTTACACGAGCCATTTATTCAGTGTATGAGAACCCAAAAGGAATTTTGAGAAAATATGCAACACAACAGTGGCACCCTTGGCGCCCATGGCCAAGGCGCCTAGCACCAAAACTGGGAACACAGGGAGACAGGCGCCCAGGAGGGCGCCCTGCGCCTGACACAGCAATAGCACCCTGGGCGCCCTGCGCCTGACACAGCAATAGCACACAACAATGCTTTGGCGCCCATGGCTAAGGCGCATAGGGGCAGAATTTCAGCAACACAAGCAACACCCTAGGGCACCTAAGGCACCAACACTTTTTGAGTTCCTCTCAACAAAAAATCACCCAATTTAATCACCAATACCAAATACTCATATGAATAGTAGCCATCACATTTTTCACCAAAATTATTCAGTCAAAACCATAAACACCTAGCATGCATCATTCATTTTGCACTCCACTCAACACCAATCAAACATGTCTTTGCACAAACAAATTTCAGCATAGCAACAACATCAAAACATATCAATCAATCATGGAAATCACCCTAGAACCTAACCCTAGACAACACTCATCACATACACTATTAAAGATAAAAAGAGGACCCCCTAACCTTATAGAATTCGAATACACTAGGCAAGGCTCCAAGAAATTGCAAGACACCAACAAGCTTTCCCCTCCTCCTTGAGTGCTCCACGGATTTCCTCTTCCTCCTTCTTGCAAGTCGCGCCTCTCTTCTCACTCTTTCTCTATTCGCTTCTTTTCTTTCTTTTTGGTTGGAATGAATGAATGAAGACTAACCCTAAAGACCCCTAAGTGAATCGAACCATATGACTAGCCAATGGGCCATGGGCCTACTTGCGGATCATGGGCCCTCATGTGCACCACCTAATTCATGACAACACCTCCTAAATAAATAAAATAAAATAAATCCTAAATTAGTTAATTAAATTAAATAAATATTGTAAGCCTTAAATAACTCAATTAAAGAAAATAATTAAATTATTTTGGGGCGTTACATCTCTCCCCCACTTAAGAGATTTCGTCCTCGAAATTACCTGAATCAAACAACTCCGGATGCGCCTCCCGCATCTTGCTCTCCAACTCCCAAGTCATGCTTTCGCCAGCAGCTCCTAACCAAACCACTTTCACCAAAGAAATCTCCTTCCCTCTCAGAACCTTCACCTCTATATCTTCAATTCTAACTGGCCTTGTCTCCACAGTGAGGTTCTCCCTCACCTCCACATCGTCCATTTGAATCACATGAGACGGGTCAGGAACATACTTTCGCAACTGGGACACATGAAACACATCATGCAAGTTCGAAAGATTAGGTGGCAAAGCCACCCGATAAGCAACTTTCCCAACTCTCTCCACAATCTGGTACGGACCAATAAAACGAGGGGTTAACTTCTTTGATTTCAAGGCACGCCCAACACCGGTCACCGGAGTGACTCTCAGAAACACATGATCACCGGCCTGAAACTCTAAATCTTTCCTTCTCTTATCATGATAGCTCTTTTGTCGACTCTGCGACGCTTTCATCTTCTCACCGATTAATTTTACCTTCTCAGTTGTTTCCCGCACAATCTCAGGCCCCAACACTGCACTCTCTCCAGATTCATACCAACATAACGGAGTCCTACATCTCCGACCATACAACGCCTCAAACGGTGCCATTCCAATACTAGAATGATGACTATTATTATAGGTGAACTCAATCAATGGAAGATGAGAATCCCACGAACCTCCTTGCTCAAGAACACATGCCCTCAACAAGTCCTCTAACGACTGAATAGTCCTCTCCGTCTGACCATCTGTCTGCGGATGATAAGCGGAGCTCAACCTCAACTTAGAACCCAAAGCTTCTTGCAAACTTTTCCAAAATTCCGAAGTGAATCTTGGATCTCTATCAGATACCCTGGATGAATACTCAACTTGCTCCTATGGCTCTCCTCAAGAACCATTCTCTTCATCTCAGCATCATCAGGAATACAGATCCTATCCCTGAATCTCAATACACATTGGGAATCTAACTTGAAATCTCCATTCACAGCTTGATCATTCGCAACTAACAAGTCCACCAACTTTACATCTGACTTTTGGGCTTCTCGAATACTAACCAAAAATTCATTGCCAATCTTCAACATTCCCAATCTGACACTCTGCGGTGTCACTTCGCAAACCAGACTCATATCCCAGAACTGCTTAATCAGCTCTAATTCTTTCACCATCATAGCCGACATATGCAAGGTCTTCCGACTTAAAGCATCAGCCACGACATTAGCTTTGCCGGGGTGATAGTTCAAGCCGAAATCATAGTCCTTCAGCAATTCTAACCAACGTCTCTGTCTCATATTCAGCTCCTTCTGATCAAACAAGTATTTCAAGCTCTTATGGTCACTAAACACTTCAAATCTAGTACCATACAGATAGTGCCTCCAAATCTTCAGCACAAATACAATTGCAGCTAGCTTCAAATCATGAGTAGGGTAGTTCTTCTCATGGGTCCTCAACTGTCTAGACGCATAAGCTACTACCTTACCTTCTTGCATCAACACACCTCCCAAACCCATCTTGGAAGCATCACAATACACCACAAACGGTTGATCCGGAACAGGCAAAGTCAAAACGGGCGATGTTGTCAACCTCTTCTTCAACTCATTGAAGCTCTCCTCACAGCGAGCATCCCACACAAATGCTTTTCCCTTACACGTCAATTGAGTCAACGGAAGGGCTAACTTCGAGAAACCTTCAATAAACCTCCTGTAATAACCAGCTAATCCCAAGAAGCTTCTAATCTCTGTAACTGACTTCGGGCTCTCCCATTGCAACACAGCATCAACCTTGGCTGGATCCACCGCTATACCATTACCAGAGATAATATGACCAAGGAAACCTACCTCATTCAGCCAGAACTCACACTTAGACAACTTCGCATACAACTTCTTTTCTTTCAACACTTCTAGCACTAACCTCAAATGTTCTGCGTGCTCCTCTTCCGTCTTAGAATACACCAGAATGTCGTCATTAAACACAACTACAAACCGATCCAAGTAACTATGGAAGATACGATTCATGTACTCCATAAATACTCCCGGCGCATTGGTAACACCAAACGGCATCACAGAATACTCATAGTGCCCATATCTCATTCTGAAAGCTGTCTTCTGAATGTCTTCATCCTTTACCTTGATCTGGTGATAACCCGACCTCAAATCGATTTTGCTAAACACTTTAGCACCTACCAACTGGTCCATCAAATCATCAATTCTCGGGAGCGGATACCTGTTCTTTATTGTCACCTTGTTCAATTGCCTATAATCGACACAAAGTCTCATACTCCCATCCTTCTTTTTCACCAACAATACCGGAGCACCCCATGGAGACACACTTGGCCTTACAAATTTCTTCTCAAGTAGATCTTCTAATTGCTTTTTCAATTCAGACAACTCTGAGGCTGACATCCGGTACGGTGCCATAGACACATGCCTAGTACCAGGTATAAGATCAATAGCAAACTAAACCTCCCTCTCTGGCGGAACACTTGGAATTTCATCCGGGAACACTTCAGGAAACTCACACACTACTTGTAACCCTTCAATGATCGCCTGATTCTCAGCAGACAATGACGCCATCAACGCAAACAGATGAAATCCCTCTTTCATTACCTTATGCAATTGACCAGCAGGCAACAAAACAGATTCTTCTTCTTCGGGAGGAAGGAAACTCACAGATTTACGAAAACAATTAATATGCACATGGTTAACTACTAACCAGTCCATACCAAGGATGACATCCAACCCTCCCAACGGCAAACAAATAAGGTCAACAAGGAAATCTCTGCCGAAGATTGACAGAGGGCACTTAGCACACACAAGAGAGGTAGTTACTGAACCCTTAGCTGGAGTGTCAATAACCATCTCCCTCATCATAGAAGACAAAGCAAGGCCCAATTTCTTAGCACATAAAGCAGCAATAAATGAATGCGTAGCACCGGTATCAACAATAGCAATCAAAGGAATACCATTAATAAAACATGTACCTCTAATCTCATTAGTATCCTCTGATCCCGCGAGAGCAAACACTTTTCCACTGAACTTCTCTTTCTTCGGCTTAGTACACTTGGTACTAATATGACCTACTTCCCCACAGTTGTAGCACACCACGTCCTTCTTCTCACAGTTAGAAGCTATATGACATTCCTTACCGCACTTGAAACATTTATTATCCGAACAGTCAAAACTCTTATGGCCGGGCTTGCCACACCTGTAGCACACGACCTTCGCAGGGGCATCTCCCCCACTTGGTTTCTTACTATCAGCATACCTCTGCTTACCCTTACCAGCCGGAACCTCATATGGCTTACCCCGGTTCTGAAATTTACCCCTCTGATCTCTCATGACCTTGGAGTGAGCATTACTATCCTCTTCGAATATCCTGCAACTGTCGATCAAATCAGCGAATACCCGAATCTTCTGGTACCCTATAGCCTTCTTTATATCAGCCCTCAGTCCATTCTCAAAATACATTTTGAGAATTCAGAATCAGCATCAGCATAATGGGGGTAAAACTTAGCCAATTCAGTGAACTTGGCAGCATACTCTGTCACTGACATGTTTCCTTGCTTTAGCTCAAGGAATTCTATTTCTTTCTTTCCCCTCACATCCTCTGGAAAATACTTCCGTAAGAAATCTCTACGGAAAACAGCCTAAGTTATCTCCTCATTAGCAGCTTCTAACCTCTGCCTAACCTCCATCCACCAATCATCAGCTTCTTCTGCCAGTGTATGGGTGCCATACCTGACCTTCTGCGCATCATTACAATCCATGACACGAAATATCCTTTCAATCTCTTTCAGCCATGCTAGAGCACCATCTGGATTATACTTGCCCTTAAAAACGGGTGGATTCTCCCTCTGGAACGTGGCTAAACTGCGAGTCCCAGCATTTTCAGCACCATTTTGCTGGTTCCCAACAGCCTGAGCCATAGCCTGCAGAGCAGCAGCAAGAGCAGCATCGTTTCTCCCAGCCATTACAAATTATCACTGCAGCACAAACAGAAATTTAGAACTAATCTAACAATTCTTATTTGTCATAAGACACTATGACGGGACAACTTGGCCGGACAGACCAAACTGCTCTGATACCACTAATGTAACACCCCCTTCTAATAACCTTACTATTTAATAAAATCAGAGTTTCTTTTTTTTTTTTAAACCATATAAGAGAGTGCTACATTTACTTCAATAATCAAACAACATTCCAATTGCATAGTTCGGCTAAAAGCCACAAGATACATAGCACCATAAAATATCTGTTTAGTTCGCATCAACTAAATACAATCACTACCACAGCGGAATAATAATAAGTTCGAAACAAGTCCAATACATCACCAATAACAGTCTAACAGTATCAAATAAAATAACACATAAACATAAGACGTCCCCCCGGTGCTACGTATCAGAGCATGACACTCCCTACCAGACGAAGGCATAAGGGTAACCTTCACTCGCTATTACCTGCACGTTGCCGACATGAGAAGCAACATAAAAGCAGTAGGGTGAGTCTCTTTACATAATTAATAGCATATGGAATAAGCACTGCATAGGAGAAGTAACTAGGCACACCGATTCACAACAATGGCAGCAACCACATCAAAATTACAATCTCCAAACAACATTACAAAATGTATGGTTATGCATGAAATGCAACCCAAACTCCACGGGCACATGCATGTCGGATCCGTCACCAAAAACAAGCCCTGAGGGCACTCACCAATTGTAGTTAGGCCGAAGCCTCTGCTCACCAATAATGCACATGGTATATGAGACGCCATGAGAATGCACCACAACACCCCACACAATTCACCAATTCACCATTTAATCAACTCACCATCATTCAATGATTAATTAATTAACTCACCATTTTATTCACTATCTCACCATTTTATTAATCAGCTCACCAATCACACCAGCACCAACTCAACCACACCATTTTGGGATAAATCACAAGGAAAGGGCAAAAGATAGGCAAAATTACACTTAGACACCTTGGGCAACATCTGCCCAGAACCGTCAGAAAAATAACTCATTTTTGCTTAAAATTAGAATATCCAGGTAGGCACCTGAATAAGCTTCGAAACGCATTTTGAACCGTCAAATTTGGATAACCGAGTCAAAAGTTATGATTGAAACAAAATCGGGAAAAACACTTAGACATTCTGAAACTGGCGCCCAGGAGCAACACTGGACTGGCGCAACTGGCGCAAAGGAACACGACGCCCATGCACTAGGCGCCTAAGGCCAACACGGAAAACAGATCATTTGACTCCAAAATTAATTTTACACGAGCCATTTATTCAGTATATGGGAACCCAGCAAAGATTTTGGCAAAATATGACACGCAACATTGGCGCCCATGGACTAGGCGCCTAAGGCCAACACAGGGAACAACTCATTTGACTCCAAAATTTATTTTACACGAGCCATTTATTCAGTGTATGAGAACCCAAAAGGAATTTTGAGAAAATATGCAACACAACAGTGGCGCCCTTGGCGCCCATGGCCAAGGCGCCTAGCTCCAAAACTGGGAACACAGGGAGACAGGCGCCCAGGAGGGCGCCCTGCGCCTGACACAGCAACAGCACACAACAATGCTTTGGCGCCCATGGCTAAGGCGCATAGGGGCAGAATTTCAGCAACACAAGCAACACCCTAGGGCGCCTAAGGCACCAACACTTTTTGAGTTCCTGTCAACAAAAGATCACCCAATTTAATCACCAATACCAAATACTCATATGAATAGTAGCCGTCACATTTTTCACCAAAATTATTCAGTCAAAACCATAAACACCTAGCATGCATCATTCATTTTGCACTCCACTCAACACCAATCAAACATGTCTTTGCACAAACAAATTTCAGCATAGCAACAACATCAAAACATATCAATCAATCATGGAAATCACCCTAGAACCTAACCCTAGACAACACTCATCACATACACTATTAAAGATAAAAAGTGGACCCCCTAACCTTATAGAATTCGAATACACTAGGCAAGGCTCCAAGAAATTGCAAGACACCAACAAGCTTTCCCCTCCTCCTTGAGTGCTCCACGGATTTCCTCTTCCTCCTTCTTGCAAGTCGCGCCTCTCTTCTCACTCTTTCTCTATTCGCTTCTTTTCTTTCTTTTTGGTTGGAATGAATGAATGAAGACTAACCCTAAAGACCCCTAAGTGAATCGAACCATATGACTAGCCAATGGGCCATGGGCCTACTTGCGGATCATGGGCCCTCATGTGCACCACCTAATTCATGACAACACCTCCTAAATAAATAAAATAAAATAAATCCTAAATTAGTTAATTAAATTAAATAAATATTGTAAGCCTTAAATAACTCAATTAAAGAAAATAATTAAATTATTTTGGGGCGTTACATTGTGGAATGGTAGAGCTCCAAATATTTCATACTTCAAGGTTTTTCGAAGTAAGTGCTTCATTCTCAACATAATAGATAAGTTGGGTAAGTTTGATGCAAAATCAGCTGAAGGTATTTTTATGGGTTATTAAAGTCATAGTAGAGCATATATTGTTTACAATAAAATTGATAAATGTATGATAGAATCAATACATGTTTCTTTTGATGAGACTAACCCTTTTGCTAAGAAAGTTGATGATGAGGATGAAGTGGTTGAAGTGATCAAAAACAGAATACCTGAATCAAACAGTGAAAGTGTGGAAGAAGCCGAGGTGAAAGTGGAACCTCAAGAAGAAGCTGAAGTGGAACGAGAGCCCCAAGACATCGATGACCATCTCCATGGAAGAACACATGATGATTTACCCAAAACTTGGAAATCAGTTCGAGATCATCCCATGGAGCAAATTATTGGTAGTCCATCAAAGGGGGTAACAACTCGTTCTTCTCTTAATCATTTATGCTTTCATAGTGCTTTTGTCTCTCAAATAGTTCCTAATAATATTAAGGAAGCTTTAAATGATCCATAATGGGTTGTGTCAATGCAAAAGGAACTTGAACAATTTGAAAGGAACAAAGTTTGGCATTTAGTTGAAAAACCCGTTGATAGAACCGTCACTAAATGGGTTTTTCGCAACAAACTTGATGAAAATGGTGTTGTTTTATTAAATAAAAGTCGATTAGTTGTTCAAGGTTTTAACCAAATCGAAGGGGTGGATTTTGAAGAAACTTTTGCTCTGGTGGCTAGGTTGGAGTCCATTCGTATAATATTGGCATTTGCTAGTTACATGGACTTCAAACTACACCAAATGGACGTCAAGAGTGCCTTCCTAAACGTTTTTTAGAAGAAGAAGTATATGTAAAACAATCCCCTGGTTTTGAAGATTTTAAAAACCCAAATCATGTTTTCAAACTTGACAAAGCACTTTATGGATTAAAACAAGCTCCTAGAGCTTGGTATGAGAGACTAAGCAAACATTTAATTGTGAATATATGCCTTGACAGGAATAATCTGGTTTTGATGATTGACAAAAGAAGGTCAAAAAGGTCGAGACTGCAAAAGGCGGAAAAATGTAAACAAGCTCAAGTCAAGAGTTGTCTTTGTTTTTGTGTGTGTATTAGGACAATTTGTAAGTGAAAATAAAGCTCTCTAAATATAAAATAAATCACACACTCACAATGTTTTTCATATAAATAATTTTGCATGAAAATATTTTTTAAACAAACCTCATGCATGCAAGATTAAATAGGACAAGCACAAAACATGTGAAAATGTTTTTTTAGAAGCATAAATCGATTTTACAAAGCCTATATTTGACTCACATTGCTTCCAAAAATTAGAAGAAATCGATTTCCTCCATAGTATACTCAAGCAAGAAATCGATTTCCTCCATAGTATCCTTTCCTTCTCTTTTGAGGCTCACAATCGATTCTCATGGTTTAACAAAGCAAAGAATCGATTCTTTCATGATTTAACATAGCAAACAATCGATTCATCCAAGTCCCTAAAGAAAGCAACAATCGATTTCCTCATTTCCTTCTTTCAAACAAACAATCGATTTCTCATTGCCATAAATATTTCAACGTAATATCTTTTCCTAAAGCCTATAAATAGCAGCCTCACTCTTCACTCTCAACCAACGACTCACTCTTGCATCTGAGATCTATTATTCTTCTCATCACTCTCACTACTCTTACACTTGCTATTTTATTTTTGAGAGCTTTATATTTCACATAGTTTGATATTGTGTAATTTGTGCTTCAACTTGTTTTATCCACACTATTGAGTGTGCTATCAAATCCTTTTTTTCTTCTTATTTGTTGGGGGTGTTCCCAAGTTTTCAAGAGAGGCGAGATCTCTTGGTTCTTGAAGGTTTTTACATAGGGAGGTGATATCCCGGTATTTGTAAGTTCTTTGATTGTAAAGGTTTGTAGCTGAACCTGTTTTAAAAGCTAGTGATTAGTTGAAATCCCTTGGAGCATTCCTTAGGGACTGGACGTAGGCCTGTGGTTTGGCCGAACCAGTATAAATCTCTGTGTCATCCTCATTCCCTTCATCTCTTTTATTTTTCCTTGCAAGTTATTTTTATTGCTTTATCACTGTTATTTCAATTCAAACTTTCTTCAGCGCCTTATTTGATCAAAATCTTATAAAGACTTTATTTTTAATCGTAATTTTTAATTTCACAATTCACCCCCCTCTTGTGTTTGAAGTCACTTGGTCAACAAGTGGTACCAGAGCTAGACTCTTGGTCAAGACTAACTGTCTCAAGAGGCAAGATGACTTCAAATGACTCCTTAAACAGACCCCCATCTTTCAATGGTGAAGGGTATGATTATTGGAAAACAAGAATGAAAATTTTTATTGAAGGAGTAGATTGTGATATTTGGGATGCTGTCATAAATGGTCCATTTGTTCCCACTCATCTTGTTAATGATGAAATGGTTAAGCATCGATGAGTTCTATCGGGTATCACATTGTAAAAACCGCCAAGGAAATGTGGGACGCCCTTCAAGTGACCCATGAAGGTACTACCGAGGTCAAAAGGGCTGGAATGAACACATTAACTCATGAGTATGAACTATTTAAGATGAAACCGGGTGAAACCATCCAAGAACTAAACAATCGTTTCATCCATATAGTTAACCATCTTAGAGGCCTTGGAAAATCTTTCGAAAATGAGGACTTGACCAATAAAGTTCTGCGATGCCTAAATAGAAATTGGCAACCCAAAGTGACAGCTATCTCAGAATCTAAAAATTTATCTTCTATGGACTTAACCACCTTGTTTGGAAACTTGTAGGAACATGAGCTCTAATTAAATCGTCTCATTGAAAGTGAGGAAGGTGAAAAGAAAAATAAAGGACTTGCGCTAAAAGCATGTATCAAAGAAAGTGACACGGAAGATTATGATAGCTCCAATGAAAGTGATGAAGACATGAGTGAAATGGTTCGAATGTTCAAAAAGTTCATGAGGTATAAAGGTAAACCAAATCCTCAAAGCAAAAATGAGGAAGGAACTTCCTTCATCCCAACATGTTATAAATGTGGTAAAAAGGGGCATATAAAGCCGGATTGTCCTCAAAGACAAAAATATGAGAAACCGGATAGAGATCTACGAAAGAAATCAAAAAGAAGAAGGGCGTATATCACTTTGGATGAAAATGACATGGAGTCATCCGATGAATCTGAAGAAGAGGAAGCAAAACTACGTTTCATGGCAGAGCATGAGGAAGATGAGGTAAACTCCTTTGAAACTGAACTTGATTTAACTTATGATGAGTTGCTTAGTACCTGTGAAGAACTAAATAACGAGTCAACTAAACTTAGAAAAATTGTTTCCACTTCTAAGAAAACTATTTCCACTCTTCAATCTAAAATCGAAACTTTAAACAAGGAAATAGAGATTCTTAAAGAGAAACAAATTTTTGTAAGTGAAGTCTCCTCTTGCAACTCTTATAAAAATCAAAAGGAGCATATTCCCAAGTGTGAAGAGTGCAATGTTTTGAAAAATAAAATTGATGATTTGCACAACACTCTTGCAAAATTCACCAGGGGAGGAGATAATCTAAATATCATTTTGGGAAACCAAAGGGGAACTTATGATAAAGCTGGTTTGGGCTATCAACCAAAGAATCATGAAAAATCTTTCAAAAAGTTTTTTAGTCCCAATATCACATCTAGTAGCCCTTTTACAAAATGTTATTATTGTGGTAGAAAAGGTCATACATCTTCTATTTGTAATGCAAGAAAGAACATTGATATGAATGACAAATGGAAGTGGATTCCAAAGGGCACAATTCCCAAGACTAACCCAAAAGGACCCAAGATGATTTGGGTACCAAAAGCCAAAAATTGATTTTGTGTTGTAGGTGTACTTGAAAGCCAAAAGCTCAAAGTGGTATCTAGATAGCGGCTGTTCAAAGCACATGACGGGAGACTAAGAGAAGTTCTCTCATTTAGCTCCAAAAAGAAGCGGACTTGTGTTTTATTGTGACAATACAAAAGGTAAAATTAGTGGCGTCGGCACTATTGGTAAGAAACCAAATCCTGTTTTGAAAATGCACTGTTAGTTGAAGGCTAGAAGCATAACTTGCTAAGTATTAGTCATCTGTGCAACAAAGGTAATAAGGTTGTGCTTGATTCTTATACTTGTCTTATGATTGAAATTACTATGCTCTCGTTATTACTCTCGCTATACATGGACCTTGTTTATTTTTCATAAAAACGACTCTTTTGATGCTTTTCGAAAACTTGATAAGATCATTGCATCTATCCGAAGTGATCACGGTGGTGAGTTCCAAAATGAGGCTTTTGAAAATTTTTTCTTTTCACTTATCATTGGAATATATGCCTTGACATGATTTATTTATTTTTCCCGCTTTTTGATAATGCCAAAAGGGGGAGAGTTATGTGATTTGCATGTTTCAGGGGGAGTATTTTCTTAAATGTTTGCATATAGAAATGGGGAGTATAATCTGCGCTTATCTCTGATATACACATTGTTATGAAATATTCTTATCTAACCCCTTCTGCGCTTATCTCTAATATACACATTGTTATGAAATATTCTTATCTAACCCCTTCATTGGGCAAATCCCTCCTAATAATGTTTGTCATCATCTAAAAAGGGGGAGAATGTGAATATATGCCTTGACAGGAATAATCTGGTTTTGATGATTGACAAAAGATGGTCAAAAAGGTCAAGACTGCAAAAAGCGGAAAAATGTAATCAAGCTCAAGTCAAGAGTTGTCTTTGTTGTTGTGTGTGTATTAGGACAATTTGTAAGTGAAAATAAAGCTCTCTAAATATAAAATAAATCACACACTCACAATGTTTTTCATATAAATAATTTTGCATGAAAATATTTTTTAAACAAACCTCATGCATGCAAGATTAAATAGGACAAGCACAAAACATGTGAAAATGTTTTTTTAGAAGCATAAATCGATTTTACAAAGCCTATATTTGATTCACATTGCTTCCAAAAATTAGAAGAAATCTATTTCCTCCTTAGTATACTCAAACAAGAAATCGATTTTAACACATCCTGATTTCAAGCTAATAATCGATTCCTTCTCCTTTTCATTCTACTTCATAATCGATTCCTTTCCTTTTCTTTTGAGGCTCACAATCGATTCTCATGGTTTAACAAAGCAAAGAATCGATTATTTCTTGATTTAACATAGCAAACAATCGATTCATCCAAGTCCATAAAAAAAGCAACAATCGATTTCCTCATTTCCTTCTTTCAAACAAACAATCGATTTCTCATTGCCATAAATATTTCAACGTAATATCTTTTCCTAAAGCCTATAAATAGCAGCCTCACTCTTCACTCTCAACCAACGACTCACTCTTGCATCTGAGATCTATTATTCTTCTCATCACTCTCACTACTCTTACACTTGCTATTTTATTTTTGATAGCTTTATATTTCACATAGTTTGATATTGTGTAATTTGTGCTTCAACTTGTTTTATCCACACTATTGAGTGTGCTATCAAATCCTTTTTTTCTTCTTATTTGTTGGGGGTGTTCCCAAGTTTTCAAGAGAGGCGAGATCTCTTGGTTCTTGAAGGTTTTTACATAGGGAGGTGATATCCCGGTATTTGTAAGTTCTTTGATTGTAAAGGTTTGTAGCTGAACCTGTTTTAAAAGCTAGTGATTAGTTGAAATCCCTTGGAGCATTCCTTGGGGACTGGACGTAGGCCCGTGGTTTGGCCGAACCAGTATAAATCTCTGTGTCATCCTCATTCCATTCATCTCTTTTATTTTTCCTTGCAAGTTATTTTTATTGCTTTATCACTGTTATTTCAATTCAAACTTTCTTCAGCGCCTTCTTTGATCAAAATCTTATAAAGACTTTATTTTTAATCGCAATTTTTAATTTCACAATTCACCCCCCCTCTTGTGTTTGAAGTCACTTGGTCAACATTAATTGCAAATGGTTTCAAAAAGGGTAAGATTGATTCTACCTTATTCCTTAAAACCAAGGGCAAACATATCATTGTAGTTCTAATTTATGTTGATGATATTATTTTTGGGTCTACTAATGATGATCTGTGCAAGGAGTTTTCTGAAATGATGACTAGCGAGTTTAAGATGAGCATGATGGGGGAGCTGAATTTCTTCTTGGGACTTCAAGTAAAGCAAATGAAAGAAGGAATCTTCATATGTCAAAACAAGTTCTCAATGGAGCTACTAAAGAAGTATGACATGAGTGATGCAAAGGAAATTGGTACTCCCATGGCGACTGCAACAAAGTTGGATAAGGACGAGCAAGGAAAACTCGTCAATGAAACGATGTATCGAGGTATGATCGGTAGTCTCTTGTATTTAACTTCTTCTCGACCTGATATTATTTTTGCTGTATGCTTATGTGCTCGATTTCAAGCATGTCCCAAAGAATCACATTTAAAAGATGTAAAACGTTTTCTTAGATATGTTAAGGGGACCATAGACTTTGGATTGTGGTACCCGAAATCAAGTCAGTTTGATTTGGTCGGTTTCTGTGATGCTGATTTTGCTGGATGTACATTAGATAGGAAGAGTACTAGTGGAACCTGTCATTTCTTAGGGCCTTGTTTAATTTCCTGGTCTAGTAAAAAACAGAACAATGTTGCTTTGTCCACCGCTGAAGCCGAATATGTGGCGGTTAGAAATTGCGTTGCACAAGTTCTGTGGATGAAACAGACTTTAGAGGATTTTGGTTTGTTATATGAAAATGTGCCAGTTCTATGTGATAACACTAGTGCCATTAACATTGCCAAGAACCCCATCCAACACTCTAGAACTAAGCATATAGAAATAAGGCATCATTTCATTAGAGACCATGTTTCTAGGGGGAGCATAGCATTACAGTTTGTAGGCACCAATGACCAACTAGCGGATATCTTCACGAAACCCCTAGCCAAAGCTCAATTTTGTAAGATCCGGAGAGAGCTCGGTATGCTTGATTTTGCCAGTTTATAATGTGATTATGTGTCTTGTGTGTTTTCCCTCCTTTTTGATGAAAACAAAGGGGGAGAAATACATACCCTCTTCATACTATCAGTACATACCCTCACTCTATACCCTCTTTGTATCATCAGTGCATAACCTCTTCATACCCTTTCACTGAAACAAAAAGACACCATCAGTCCATACCCTCTTCATCATCACATCACACAATTCCATCCAGACAACCCATATGATGTTGTTGTTGAACCAAGGTCAAATACTCTTTGTTTTGTATGATAACAAATTACAATCTGTCTACTAATGGTTACAGTTGAACAAGAGTACATGACATGAATCAAAGAGCAGGATATCTTCATGAATCAAAGAGCGGGATATCTTAAAGTGTAGCGGCTTGGAGGAGAAGCTACTCTAGAGTTCAAGAACTATTTGTTAATCTCCTTTTGATAGGACGCCATGTAAGATCCTATCACTTCAGTTCTATAACTTTTAGTAGTTGAGAGATGATTTTTTAAAATATAACTGTTGTGTTAAAAGCTTACAAAAATCTTTTATATAAAAGCCTAATAGGTAGCCACGTAGCATGAAAATGGTAAAGCTAAGAATCGATTGATGACTTTGTGTTTATAAGTTGAAAATCGATTTCTAGCCTAATTATTCAAGCTAGAAATCGATTTGTGGCTTCCTTCACAAAGCTAGAAATCGATTTCTAGCCTATGGGTTTTTAAAGGAATCTGTTTTGGAAAGAAAACAATCGATTGACGGCCTTGTGTTTTTAAATGGAAAAATCGATTTCTCTTTCTCTTTTAAAGCCAGGAATCGATTCCTCACCTGTTTCCCACAGTCAAGAAATCGATTCTTCACTTGCTATTGTGAAGAGCAAAATCGATTTCTTCCTTATCTTTTAAAGCCATAAATCGATTTCAACCTTCCTATTTCTCAAGCAAATGAATCGATTTCTATACACTCCTATTTAAGCATATAATCGATTCATCTCTTTTTAGAAGCTTTCAACGCTCATATTTTGAGTAAATAAATCGATTCACATACACATTGTTTTAAGCAATCAATCGATTTACTACTCATCTATTTTACGTGAAAAATTGTCTCAACAGTCATATTTCTACAAACCCTATAAATAGGCACTTAGGGTTTTTTCACGAAAAAAGAGAGAATATAACACACAACTCAAAAATCAAAAAAAAAAGAAAAAAACTCTCACCGTCATATTATTTCTTCAAGTTCTTCATCGTTAAATCCAAATCACTCATCTCTCTCAACTACTATACTGTTATACTGCTTGAGTGATTGGATCATAGTTTTTCAGTTGTATTCATCTATTACTTGGTTGTTGTGAAATCCTGGGAAGTGTTCTTGGGTAATTCAATCGGGGAGATTGAGTTGTTAGAGAATCCTTAGCAGGGAGCTTGAGTTCTCAATTTGGGGAAAATTGAGAGTGGTGTGGTAGCTATAGGGAAGTTGCTTGCTTGTAAGACGTTGAAGAAGTTCTTCTCATATAGTGGTTGTTATCAAGTACAAAGGTTGCAAAGCCGGAGGCCGAGGACGTAGGGCTTTTATCCCGAACCTCGTAAAAGTCACGGTGTATCTCTTTCCCTTCTCTTTACTTTATTTTTTTATTTATATTTGTTTATCGTTATATTTGATTTCATTGCGCTGCGTTCAATATCACAATCTGTTTATCGTTAAATTTGATAATAGTGTGGTTAGCGTAAAATATCACTGTAACTGGTTCTGTCATAGGTATAGCTTGCTTAGGTATTGCATATAGTTTAAATCCTATTTTCCGCATTCGATTTAAACGTGCATCGTTAATTTTTTTAAAATCAGAAAATAGATTTCAATTTTAGCGTATAACCTTATTCACCCCCCTCTAAGGTTATCCTATAGTCCAACAGTTGTTCCTATCAGTGTTGTGGCTGACACCCACAACAAAGAAATCAATGCTTTCAATGAGAATGATGATGGCATACTTGCTCAACATGTCGCCAATGATGATGAAAGTCCTTCTACTCTTATATATTTCTCTGACCCTCTCTCACACTTCTGCAACAAGAGGATGAGTGTAACACCCCGGTATTTCTAACATGTAGAGACACCAAAAGTGCACAGATGCGGAAATTCAGAGGACACAGTTCCTGTTTAAGTATTGGACATACAAACTTTTTCCGAAATAAAAACATAATCGAAATAACATCACTTCATAACATAGAAGTTTATCGGTTTCATACCGAATGGATTACAATATCCAAGTCCAAAAACTAAAACAGAAACATAAAGCGGTTCGTATAACTCATGACCAATACAAGTTTATACAACCAATAAGACAACAAAGAACAAAGGATCCAACGACTAAGTCTTCAACACCTCCGAGAGTATACCAACTACTCGTGCACAATAGTCTTCCTTTTTCCCTGCTTCTCTGAAAAACAACAAATATGGATAGGGTGAGATAACAATATCTCAGTGAGTCCTACCGTGCCCCCTCACTGACACTCGGTTCAATTCATTAAACCGTTACAACAAAAGTTGACATAACAATGTCTTATTATTAATCGAATTACCGACCGCACAACAACTGCTAATCCCGGCAAATTCGTGAAGAGAACTTAACATGATCCGGCCGCACAACAATCTGCTAATCCCGGTAACCATGTGTTTAGACATAGCACAAACCGGCCGCACAACAACTGCTAATCCCGGTAACCCACGAATTGACCACGCCAAGACGTATACAGGGCCTAGGGTGAGGGCTCATGACTTCCCTTCCTAGTATGCTACTTGTCGGGTCGTCACCCAACGCAATGCATATGACAATATGCATCAAATTCGCGAGAGTTAGATAATTTATATCTTTTCGATCACCAAATGGATCAATTACATAACAATTAGGTAATCAATATCTATATCGATCTATAACCCGTTTTGAGGAATTCACAAGTTAGACCTCCGGCATTATAATCATTTTCATTTGACATATATAAGCATATATATTCAATCAATCCATCAGTCGGTGTACTCACTCGTGCACTAGGGTTGCGGTTTTATCGATCCAATGGGCTTTCAAAGCTCTTTTTCAAATCATGAGTTTAAAATAAGGTTTTCAGTGAGGAAATCCCTTTTTGAATGGTTGAGAAAGAAATTAGAAAAGGTTCGGGATCAAACGGAGGAACGAAACGAGAAAATGGAAGCCGGTAACAGAACCACACGCACGACCCGTGCCCAGGGGCGCACGACCCGTGCGTGGTGCACTACTCAGGACCCATCTACCAGAAGGAAACGCACGATCCGTGCCCAGGGGCGCACGACCCGTGCGTCCCGTTCTGTTTCCAATACTTCCAACCCGAAGCAGGCGCACGATCCGTGCCCAGGGGCGCACGGTCCGTGCGACCTGTGTCTGTTACCAGAATTTCACATTTTTCCCATTTTCGCTCTCCGTTTTCGTCCAATTCGATTTCTAACTTCAATCACCTAAAATCCAGAAAATTTCCAACTATTCCAGAATATATATAAAGTGTTTCATTTCAACGATTCATTAAAATTCTCAATAAACCGTAAAACACCGTTTTGACTTAAAAACGCTTTTCGGTTCTAAGACTTTTGAAAACAGAAAATGTGACCAAGGGATTCCATATCGAAAACAAGTTCAGAATATCAAAATGCCCTATCGTGAGTAGAACTCACCGGTGAGTCGAAATCCCGAGAGTTGAGCCGAAAAACGAAGTCACCGAACCGAACACGAAAAATCCCCGAACTGAGCTTCAACCGATTCCAAGACAGCAACTCTCTTCTATCCAATCTCGAACCCAGCTGCACCACTACTCAAACCCTCCCTTCAATCAACATGCAAGTCTGAAATCTCCTTCTTAGAAGCTTCTACTGAACATGCAAGACAACTATTGCTCAAAACTCCATCTTCTTCCTCACTTGGAGCTTTGATATGCGAAAATGGTAGAAAGGGATATATGGAGAATTAGGCTATGAAACTTGGATCATTAGAAAGGGATTGGAAAATGGAGTAGGAATGTTGAAGAAGGACTTACATGCAAGAAGAAAATCTGAGCTTCCTCCTCTCTTCTCTTCCACTCTCGCGCCCTCTCTCCCTCCTTCCACAGCTCCTTGCTTCTTATGGATTTCAGAAATTGCTGAATGAGGGTGATGTGGCTAGGAGGCTTCAGAATATATGTATTTATATGAGGGGTGCAAAATTACCATTTTGCCCTCCAGCTTAAATACTTTAATTAATCATGACTAAGCCATAATTAATAAATGAATAGGGCTTCTTTGGTCTTTTCCCTCGAATAGTAATCCCCGAGACACGAATACTTATTCCCACAAATAAATAATCGGTCTTAGGTATCATAGTACGAGTCTTTAAAATTAGGGATGTTACAATCACCCCAACTTTTAAAAATTTTGTCCTCAAAATTGACAAGACGTACCTCAATTGAAGAGATATGGGTATCGAGTCCGCATGTCATCTTCCAGCTCCCAAGTAGCCTCCTCGATTGAGAATCCATCCCAGACTACTTTGACAATCGGAATAGTCCTTGAACGCAGAGTCTTCATACCACGTTCTAAGATATAACTAGGATAAGGTTGAAATGACAAATCTGGTCGCAGGTCAATAGTATCAACACTCAATGGCTGATGCAAGTCGGGAACATACTTCCTCAACTGAGACACGTGGAACACATCGTGGAGATTTGATAGGCTCGGAGACAATGCGAGGCGATAGGCAACTGGCCCAATCCGCTCGATGATTTGGAAAGGTCCAACATATCGAGGACTGAGCTTCTTCGCTCGCAAGGCTCTCCCAGTGCCTATGGTTGGCGAAACTTTCAAGAACACATGATCACCAACCTCAAACTCCAACGGTCTCCTTCGGTTGTCAGCGTAGCTCTTTTGCCGACTCTGAGCAACCTTCATCCTTTCTCGAATTAACTTGATCTTCTCAGTAGTCTCGCGAACCATATCAGGTCCCAAAAACTTATCTTCACCAATCTCCCACCAACACAACGGAGTTCTACACTTTCTACCATAAAGTGCTTCAAACGGTGCCATTCCAATGCTGGAGTGGTAACTGTTGTTGTAGGAGAATTCGACTAACGGAAGATGGTCCTCCCATTTTCTCCCGCTATCAAGCACACAAGCCCGAAGCATGTCCTCTAGAGTCTGAATAGTCCTCTCCGTCTGACCATCAGTCTGAGGATGATAAGCAGTGCTAACCAGCACTCTAGTTCCCAAAGCTTCATTCAATGCTTTCCAAAATCTAGAAGTAAACTTGGGATCTCGGTCTGACACGATGCTCGTTGGAACTCCATGCAGTCTGATAATGTTCTTCACATATTCATCTGCTAACTTGGAAACCTTATAAGTCGAACGAACGTGAATAAAGTGAGCGGATTTAGTCAATCAGTCCACTACCACCCAAATAGAATCATTGCCTGCCTGTGATCTCGGCAAACCCATGACGAAGTCCATTGAGATTTCTTCCCACTTCCACACTGGTACATCTAGCGGTTGTAACTGACCGCCCGGTCTTCGGTGTTCCGCCTTAACCTTCTGACAAGTTAAGCACCGAGAAACAAATTCTGCAACCTCGGCCTTCATCCCAGGCCACCAATACATTAGCTTCAAGTCTCGGTACATCTTAGTGGATCCCGGATGTACAGAGTACTGACTCCTATGAGCTTCTTCCAATACTTGCCTTTTTATATCATCATCGTCGGGAACACAAATCTTCCCATTAAAGCAAATCATGCCATCACTATCCTCAGTGAAATCTGGCGATCCCTTCTGAGACTGCAATTTTATATCAGCTCCTTGAGCTACGCGAATTTGTTCCCTTAGCACACTGGCTATCCGTATATGCCGCAGCACTACGCGATTCCTCTTTCTTACCACCTTGAGTTTCAAGTCTCTGAACGACTCCAACAAAGCCATCTCGTGAACCATTAACCTTGCCGTGTGGATAGACTTCCTGCTCAGAGCATCTGCTACCACATTGGCTTTCCCAGGGTGATATTTCAATTCGAAGTCGTAGTCCTTCAAAAATTCAGTCCACCTCCTTTGTCTGTTATTCAACTCTTTTTGGTCAAATAGATACTTCAAGCTCTTGTGATCACTAAAAACCTCGAAACGAGAACCGAAAAGGTAATGCCTCCAAATTTTCAGCGCAAACACAATAGCCGCCAACTCTAAGTCATGAGTTGGGTAATTTCGTTCATGCGTCTTCAATTGCCTAGATGCATAGGCCACAACGTGTTGATTCTGCATGAGAACACATCCTAAACCCTTCCCAGATGCATCGCTGTAAATCTGAAATCCCAATGACGGATCCGGAAGAATTAGGATTGGAGCAGAAGTTAACTTTTCTTTCAATCCAAGAAAACACTCCTCACAATCGGCATCCCAAGTAAACGGTTGACCCTTGCGAGTCAATCGAGTAAGCGGAAGTACCAATTGCGAAAAACCTTCAATGAATCTTCTATAGTAACCGGCTAAACCCAGAAAGCTTCTGATCTCAGTCACTGACGTTGGTCGTTCCCAATTCAACACTGCTTCCACTTTGCTAGGATCAACTGCAACCCCTTCTTGGGAAATTACATGACCCAAGAACTTTACTTCAGACATCCAAAAGTCACACTTCGACGGTTTAGCATAGAGTTTCTTTTCTCGGAGTACTCCTAGGACAAAGCGGAGATGCTGAGCATGCTCCTCAACTGACTTTGAGTAAACCAAGATATCATCGATAAAGACGACCACAAACTGATCTAGGTAAGAATGAAATACTCTATTCATATAATCCATGAATACGGCTGGAGCATTAGTCAATCCGAAGGGCATCACCACAAACTCGTAGTGTCCGTACCTCGTACGAAAAGCAGTCTTCGGAATGTCTAAGGCTCTTACCCTGATTTGATGGTACCCTGACCTTAGATCAATTTTGGAGAAAACCTTAGCACCTCGAAGTTGATCAAGTAGATCATCTATCCTTGGTAATGGATACTTGTTCTTGATAGTGATTTTATTCAGCTAACGATAGTCTATGCACAATCTCATGCTTCCGTCCTTCTTCTTGACTAGCAATACCGGAGCACCCCATGGAGAAGCACTTGGTCGAATAAACTTCTTGGAAATTAATTCCTCAAGTTGGGACTTCAATTCCTTTAGTTCGAGAGGAGACATCCTATAAGGTGCTATGGATATTGGCCCTGCACCAGGCGCCAAATCTATAGAGAATTCTACCTCTCGTTCTGGAGGCAAAGAGGAGACTTCCTCAGGAAAAACATCTAAGAATTCATTAACAATTGGGGTAGATGATAAATCCAAATCAGCTTCGGTTGATGCAGACAAAATAACAATAAAAGCTTCCGCACCTTGGAATAGAGACTGGCTGGCTGAAGTGAACGGAATAACACCATCATCTGCAGGTAGTGAATGTTCAGCTACTTCAGAAGGAAAATTAATTGCACGATTGAAACAGTCAATCGTAATGTGATTGGAAGTCATCCAATTCATTCCCAACACGATCTCCACTCCTCTCATAGGCAGACAGATAAAATCAACAACAAAGTCCCTGCCTCCTATGGTGAGCAGACAATTAAGGCATAATGATTGGGTTCGCACACGACCCTTTGCAGCAGTAAGGATAGATATCGGCTCGGATATAGGAGATACTATTAATCCTAGCCGTTCAGCACATGATTCGGAGATAAAACAATGAGTAGCACCAGAGTCATACAGAATATTAACAGTTTGATGAAAGATAGAACCTGTACCCCTTATAAGATTATCAGCTGGTTTGATGGTCTTAGCATCCAGAGTGTTGACTCGAGCCTGTCTCGGAGCATCAGGAGACTCTAAGAAAGCTTTCCTTGACGGACAATTATTAGCATAATGGCCCACTTCCTTGCAAAGATAACACTGATCCGACCTTGCCTCTGTTCGACACCTTCCTGGATGATTCTTCTTGAACACTTCACACCGGCGATGCCCAGAAGTGTGGTTCGACTGAATCTGCTTTCCCTTGTCTAGATTCCCTTTATACCTCGGGTTTGAAGAAGTTGACCCACTGCCCTTCTTCTTATCCTTCCAAAAATCTTTCCTCTCAGCATACATTCTTTTCAGATCGCTTTCTGCTGAATGAGCCTGTTGAACCAAAGCAGGATAAGTGGTCAGGGAATACGAACTGAGACCTTGATTCACATCGCCTCTAAGACCTTGTCTGAACATCACCATATTCCACCTATCATCAGGAGCGGTGGTCCCCAATTCATAGAATTGTGACAATCTCTCAAATTTTGCAGCATATTCCCCAACTGTCATCTCTCCCTGTTTCAAACTCAGAAATTCCATCTGCTTGTCAAGTCTTTGGGAGTCGGGGAAATAATGATTCAAAAATAGTTCCTTGAAATTACTCCACTCAAGAGGAGTTCCTTGATTTTGAAGCATTCTACGAGCGTTAACCCACCAGGTGTGAGCATCCTCGTCCAGAGCGTTAGCAGCACAAATTACCTTTTCTCCTTCATTGCATTGCAAGGTATCAAAGATCCGTTCCATGGCATCTACCCAGAAATGGGCTTTCATTGCCTCAGATCCTCCTTTGAAGGTTGGGGGTTTCATCTTCAGAAACCGGAAATACACCCTGTTGGGATCCTCAGGTGTTGGCACATTGACTGGCTCGGCTGGTTGTGGTTGAGGCATCTGATGCATCTGCTGCATTTGAGCCATCTGTTGTTGTTGCATTAGCATCATGTCATTCATCATCTTTTGCTGAGTCTCGATGACATTCTGCATCCATTCTTGATGAGGATCAACAGGTGGGTTTCTCCTACCTCTTCCTGCCATGATTCTGCGAAGTATGCACAAAGTATTAAGTTGATCAGGCTCAATGTCTAATAGCATACTAAGAAAAATCAGACCTAGAAGACGTAAAAGACTCTTAACATCTAAGTCCGACTAGGTCAAACAGCTCTGATACCAAATGTAACACCCCGGTATTTCTAACATGTAGAGACACCAAAAGTGCACAGATGCGGAAATTCAGAGGACACAGTTCCTGTTTAAGTATTGGACATACAAACTTTTTCCGAAATAAAAACATGATCGGAATAACATCACTTCATAACATAGAAGTTTATCGGTTTCATACCGAATGGATTACAATATCCAAGTCCAAAAACTAAAACAGAAACATAAAGCGGTTCGTATAACTCATGACCAATACAAGTTTATACAACCAATAAGACAACATAGAACAAAGGATCCAACGACTAAGTCTTCAACACCTCCGAGAGTATACCAACTACTCGTGCACAATAGTCTTCCTTTTTCCCTGCTTCTCTGAAAAACAACAAATATGGATAGGGTGAGATAACAATATCTCAGTGAGTCCTACCGTGCCCCCTCACTGACACTCGGTTCAATTCATTAAACCGTTACAACAAAAGTTGACATAACAATGTCTTATTATTAATCGAATTACCGACCGCACAACAACTGCTAATCCCGGCAAATTCGTGAAGAGAACTTAACATGATCCGGCCGCACAACAATCTGCTAATCCCGGTAACCATGTGTTTAGACTTAGCACAAACCGGCCGCACAACAACTGCTAATCCCGGTAACCCACGAATTGACCACGCCAAGACGTATACAGGGCCTAGGGTGAGGGCTCATGACTTCCCTTCCTAGTATGCTACTTGTCGGGTCGTCACCCAACGCAATGCATATGACAATATGCATCAAATTCGCGAGAGTTAGATAATTTATATCTTTTCGATCACCAAATGGATCAATTACATAACAATTAGGTAATCAATATCTATATCGATCTATAACCCGTTTTGAGGAATTCACAAGTTAGACCTCCGGCATTATAATCATTTTCGTTTGACATATATAAGCATATATATTCAATCAATCCATCAGTCGGTGTACTCACTCGTGCACTAGGGTTGCGGTTTTATCGATCCAATGGGCTTTCAAAGCTCTTTTTCAAATCATGAGTTTAAAATAAGGTTTTCAGTGAGGAAATCCCTTTTTGAATGGTTGAGAAAGAAATTAGAAAAGGTTCGGGATCAAACGGAGGAACGAAACGAGAAAACGGAAGCCGGTAACAGAACCACACGCACGACCCGTGCCCAGGGGCGCACGACCCGTGCGTGGTGCACTACTCAGGACCCATCTACCAGAAGGAAACGCACGATCCGTGCCCAGGGGCGCACGACCCGTGCGTCCCGTTCTGTTTCCAATACTTCCAACCCGAAGCAGGCGCACGATCCGTGCCCAGGGGCGCACGGTCCGTGCGACCTGTGTCTGTTACCAGAATTTCACATTTTTCCCATTTTCGCTCTCCGTTCTCGTCCAATTCGATTTCTAACTTCAATCACCTAAAATCCAGAAAATTTCCAACTATTCCAGAATATATATAAAGTGTTTCATTTCAATGATTCATTAAAATTCTCAATAAACCGTAAAACACCGTTTTGACTTAAAAACGCTTTTCGGTTCTAAGACTTTTGAAAACAGAAAATGTGACCAAGGGATTCCATATCGAAAACAAGTTCAGAATATCAAAATGCCCTATCGTGAGTAGAACTCACCGGTGAGTCGAAATCCCGAGAGTTGAGCCGAAAAACGAAGTCACCGAACCGAACACGAAAAATCCCCGAACTGAGCTTCAATCGATTCCAAGACAGCAACTCTCTTCTATCCAATCTCGAACCCAGCTGCACCACTACTCAAACCCTCCCTTCAATCAACATGCAAGTCTGAAATCTCCTTCTTAGAAGCTTCTACTGAACATGCAAGACAACTATTGCTCAAAACTCCATCTTCTTCCTCACTTGGAGCTTTGATATGCGAAAATGGTAGAAAGGGATATAGGGAGAATTAGGCTATGAAACTTGGATCATTAGAAAGGGATTGGAAAATGGAGTAGGAATGTTGAAGAAGGACTTACATGCAAGAAGAAAATCTGAGCTTCCTCCTCTCTTCTCTTCCACTCTCGCGCCCTCTCTCCCTCCTTCCACAGCTCCTTGCTTCTTCTGGATTTCAGAAATTGCTGAATGAGGGTGATGTGGCTAGGAGGCTTCAGAATATATGTATTTATATGAGGGGTGCAAAATTACCATTTTGCCCTCCAGCTTAAATACTTTAATTAATCATGACTAAGCCATAATTAATAAATGAATAGGGCTTCTTTGGTCTTTTCCCTCGAATAGTAATCCCCGAGACACGAATACTTATTCCCACAAATAAATAATCGGTCTTAGGTATCATAGTACGAGTCTTTAAAATTAGGGATGTTACAATGAGGATGAATTCGTCCACCCTATGTCCCAAAACCAATCTTTTACCGTTCCAGACACCAACAACCTCCATGTGGGGATGAGGTTTCCCACAAAAGAAATGGCAAGGAGATGCATACAAGAATACCACCTGAACAAGTCCTCAAATTTCATGGTAGAATACTCTGGTTCAACCAGATGTATTGTCCGTTGTTACAGCGAAAGCTATATGTTTTGATTGGGATGATAACCAAACCCGACCTCGAGGTGTAGTATCATACTTTGGAAGAAATCATAGGCTTGGCAGATCACAAAATTGGATGAGCCCCATACATGTGCATCAGTGGTGGTTTTGTAAGATCACCGAACTCTCGTAGACTTTTATTTGTAAAACATCCTACAAATGGCAAAGGAAGATCTCACAATCTCGGTTTCGGTGTTGATTGCGCATATACACTCGCATTACACATAGAAAGGCATGGCTTGTAAAGCAAAAGGCTATCGAGAGGATATACCAGGGGAGGAATCATACTAGGAGCTTCGAAGGTGGCTCCTTGCTTTCCAATATTATCTTCAAAGCACTATTATCAATATCGAAGTGAATCCCCTTATTGAGAATGGCCAAGTAGTTCCTAGCAAGGCTGCATTCTATCACCTCTTATGAAGTTTCCAGCCATGCATTAAATGGTTTGCATATGATAAGTCCAAATTATATGTCTTTTTAGTACTTGTTTTAAGTAAGTTGTTTGGTACTTTAGTTCTATTCTAGAGCTATTTTACTACCTTTTTTGTTTTATTTTATTTTCAGGCTAAGAATTGAGAAGATAGAAGAATTTGAAGTAAAAGAATGTGATGGTATCATCTAGTGGCCAAAGGAAGCAATAAAGGTCAAAAGGAAGCAAGAAAGATAAAGAATGAAGTAGGGAACCAGTGACTTGCACGGTTTGTGCTCCCTAATGCGTGGTCCGTGTCATGCCTCACACTCAAATGAAGAATGAAGCACGAAGGACTAGTAGCATGCACCGTCCGTGCGCCTCTAAGCACAGTCCTTGCATGCAGAGCTGCTCATGTGAAGACGTAACAGTGATCAGTTGAATGCAAGACCTGTGCTTGTCTTAGCACGGTCCGTGCTCTTGCTTCAGATTCCAAAACTGTTACATTTTTCTTTTTTATGGCTTGTAATGTAATTCACTTCCTTAAAGTTTTTATGCAATTTAATTCTTCTTTAAAGTTCTTGCTCTCTACATTTCTAGTTCTTTTTCTGCACTTTACTATTCAGTCATTTACCGCTATTCCTTTACATTTCCGTCATTTACATTCCGCCATTTACCGCTTTCTTTTATCATTCTTGCCATTTACAATTCTGTCATTAATATAGTAAGCAAATGTCTACTATGATAAGCAAATGTCTACTATGATTATGAGTGAGTAGACTTCCTTAGTCTTGTGATTGTGGAAATAATCCAATGATTGATCCCTAAACAATCCCAACTCTAAACTCTATTTTATTAAAGTTTATATTCTAATCTAATCTCATTATCCTTCGAAGTTTTATTTCAAATATCAAACGAAGTACCGAATTGTGAAATTTTATATTGGAACTATGAGATTAGACAAGATGATCAAAACATGAAAATGGTTTTGAGACTCTTGGGATAAAAAGGTTTGTACTTAAGGAGTGTTGTCAATAATAAACCATGAAAATAGGTTTGATTATTGGTTCAAAACACACTCTTGTATTCTGATAGGAAACATGAGTTACCATCGAATACATTGTTTTTAGAAAATGAACCTAATATAAAATAGAGGATAGATGAGGGATTGTGAATTCTTTCTATCATTTAGATGAAACCACGATCCTAAGATGATTTTATTTCTGAATTTAAATCAAACAACATTCTCCTTCTATAATCAATTGTTTTAGCTAATCACCATCGAAAAAGAATTTGGTAATCACATAAAGTCTCTGTGCGATCGATATTTTTACTACGAGATAGATCTGTGCACTTGCAGCCTATCAGCATACTACAAGCCAATTGTTTCAGTTGATGGAACATGGTTGTACTGGAGGTATCATGGGCCGTTACAAATGACGACCGCGTAGCATTGGAGGAACAACACAATTCCAATAGCAAACACCCGTGTGGAGAATGAGACATCTGATGCATGGCTATTCTTCCTGCAACACTTGCGGATGTGGGTTACACCCCAGTTTGTCCTCTTCTTGATTTTAGTAGACACGAGTCAATCAAAAGTGTTCTTAGGGGGTGTAAACAACAATTGACATCGTGTCTTCTGCATTCGACACATATCGCAAGACTTTCAAGAATGTGGAGATGAAAAAAATTGTAACCAATATGGGTTAGTATTTCTTTTATATACAGTCACATATATTTTTTCTTTTTTCGTATCTTTACCAATGTTAACTTTTGCTCCTTCAAGATACTCCATGACTCAGCCGAGCATCGCACACTACAAAAGCCAAATTAGTTATTAGAATGAAGATGTCTTGAGGTTGGTCGACGATATTCCAAAGGAAAATGGCTTCTATCACATGATGAATGGCGACATTGGGGGCACACGACAACTAACCTTCCTGATAGGGCCGACCTAATAGTTACAGAGGCCTAAAGCGAATTTTGACGTGAGGCCCATAAAACAATAAACTAATGTAATTTTCATTATTCAATTCAATATAATTTGAAGTCTATTTTTTTGATTTCGATGCAAAAAATTGTTGGCATCGTAATAACAACAAAATTATGCGGACGAAAATCAAGGTCTATTAAAAATACTATTGGAATAGCTTAAATAAATGAATTAAGTTATGTAAAGATAATTAAATAAATAAATTAAAAGCTTATATTCGATTCATACCTTTTTAGGAAGGAGATAAATAACATTGAAGATGATAGTCGGGGCGGGGGTGGGGGGGGGGGGGGGTGGAGTCGTGATTAAGAATTGGTTACATTTTAATGTACCCTGGTTTTTTTTGATAAGCAAAGATTTTATTAATGGGGAGTACTGGTGTGTGGAAAACATGTGCAAGTATACACAGTCCATAACAAGTAATACAGTGTTTAGAACAGGTCGAACCCACAGGGATTGATGAACTCTTTCAAAAGTCAATATTATGTAATTTAGAGGTAAGTAACTAATTTAACAAGATAGTTGATATTGGTGAGTATCACAAGTAAGTTAGAATAAAACAATGTGTAAGTAGTTGTAATGCAATAGAGAAAAGCTAGTTGGAATGTCTTCCCCAAGTAATTTACTTATAAGTGTTTAATGCAGTTATGATGCAGTTGCACTGAATGCTGTTGCATTAGTTGTGTGCCTTTCAGTCACTTTTCTTCAGAGTTTCATTACAAGCTTCCTATGTCTAGGCTTGCTAAATAAGTTCACTCTTGTCTTTTAGAGTACCCACAGTATCACCCTATGGACTATACTATCCTATGTCTAGGACTTAGTATGGTTTTCACAAAGTTTCCTTTATGTAAAACACTCACCCATATTAGTTCTTGAGTTTTTAATTGTAAACCATGTCTGCTTTTACAAATCTACTTATTCTAATTGAACAACCTCAAAATAAGTGTTGAAAGTATTATCAAGCAAGAACTAAAGTGCACACATCATATACTTGTATTAAACTTACTTAAAAGCTCATTAAATGGTTAGAACATTCCAACTAAGAGAGGTTTAACTCAACATAGACATTGCAAGGCAAATATAAACAGAATAGAACATGTTTATATAATTGAAATCACAAAAGAGAAACAACAAGATAGAGTTTACACAAGTTGTAGCTCTTAGCATGAATCCTCCTAGCAATGTAGTTGCATTAGCTCCTTAGCACTTTGATAAAACTATGAAACGAGGTAAGGAGGATTTGTCACTTCCTTCCTTTCCTTCTTACAAAATAGAAACTAACTATGTATATTGAAAATTAAATCTAACTTATGGATTGTGATCTATCTTCAAATGAAGGAGTGAAGTCTTTATATAGTCTTCAAGAGAGGTGCTTCCTTCCTTCATGTTGAAGTAACTTTGATGGCTGTATTCATGGTTGCTTTACAGCAGTTGATTCCCATGTGAAGTCTTCAATCAATTATATAGGGAGGTCAAATGAGATAACAACATGTGACCCTACGTTGATGACTCTTCAAAGCTATGTGGGAATTGTAGGCAACGAAATCTGAAGTGTTCTTGCTTTAGGGGACCAAGTATGAGGTCATCAAATGCAAGTGGATGGCAAGTGGATGTGCAAGTGGATGGTTCCAACCTTCAGGTAATGCAGTTGCAGTGCAGTAGCATTGTACTAAACCAGTGCAGGATCAATGCAGGAGCATTTGATGCAGGAGCATCTAGACTGTACTGAACAAACTTTATCAAACATACCACAATGTATCCAAAATGGCCTATTATCAACTATAACCATGTAAAACATTCAAGTTATCACATATTACATAAGATACTATATAAACTCTTCATCTTTGCTTGAAAGAGAGCAATTTACTAAGTTTAAACATATGAATAACTCTATATAAAATAGAGTTATCTAGTACAAGGGGTACTCCGAACCCGTACAAAAGCCGAGGGGGTGTGGCCTCATTAAAACCTTCAAGGGCCAAAGTTTAAACATTGCTTAAACCAAACTTAAACCATTGCTTGTCCTCAAGTAATGACAAAGACAAACTAACTAATACTATAGTTTCTAGAAGATAAATCAGTTTGATATTTGGATTCTCATGAGGTGCTCTCTATGAACTTCTTTGCTCATCATATTTTCTTGTGCCTTTATTTCTTTTCAAATTTCCAGAATTATTTACACTCTTTGTGTGTGTGTGAACCCACTGAGTTGAGATTGATTCCAAGATTAAGTAAAAACTTCCTCCTAGCCTTTGAAAAGATTGGTTTATCTTTGGTCACACCAAAATATTTTTCAAAAGAAAGATTAGTCTCACAAAATCCTCAAGTATTGGGGAGTTTTAAACACAACTACAGATTTGATTGAATTTTTTCAAGTTTTTTGAGTCAATGCACTATTTTTCTTGTGTTGGTGGTTTCTTTAATGCAGATGCATTACTTCTTTGAAGTGCTTTTTGCCTTGATGTTTTTCTGCATTTATTTTCTGTAGTTCAGTTGCATTGCTTCTGCATTGTGCTATTTTTTTGTAGCCTATATTGCCTTCCTCACTATCCTCCAGATGCATTTATTCCTGCATGGCACAGGTGCAGCTTTTCACTGACCTCCAGATGCATTCATGCACTTTGGCACAGGTACAGTTTTGAACTATCATCCAGATGCATTTATTCATGCATGGCACAGGTCTTTGACCTCCAGATGCAATCATGCACTTAGGCACAGGTATAGCTCAATTGATTCAGGTCAATATGGCTTTGATCTTTGATCTTTTTACCACTCTTTTTGTATTCTTTTGCATTGTTTGCTCTCACTTTTCAAATTCAGCTTTGGTTTTCATAAAAACACCCCCAAACTTAATTCTTTAAGCTATTCCAACTTTTTAATCAAAATTTGTTTTGACCTTAGCTCACCAAAATTTTCCTTTGCATCAGATTGCTCTTTAAATAGCAAGGTTCTTTTTTCAAACTCAGTTTTGAGGTATTTGGAAGAAAAATAATTCTAGTTATTTTTTGTGAGAAATAAGGCTTCTTTTTCTTTTCTTGTTTTTCAAAAATCCATCCATAGGTGCACCATATCTTTGTAAAATGTTTTCAAACTGATCATCTACTAAAATGTTCTTAACAATTTATAGTATTCCTCATACTTGTCCCTATTTTCCAATGAAAATGTATCTTTGGAAAATTAGTTTCATGTATTTGGATACTACTTTGTTAAGTACATCTAATACATTCATACAAAAATATTTACTACAAACATACATTTGTTAAAACACACATACATAACATACATAACATACTTAATATGATAATATGATAAGTTCTCCCCCCAAACTTAAGGGATAGCAGTGTCCTCACTGCTAAAAGTTCACAAAATACTTCCAAAATATTTGTTCAAAATATGGGGAGAGGGATTAAAAACACAACCAGGGAAGAGTTAGTAGTAAGATAACATCCAAAATATAGTAGTTAAAAGTGCAGAAAGCATGTAACAGATACTCATTTCTTGGCTCCACTCCTTGTTCTTGCACTCTGCCTGGTAGGAGGAGTGTTCTTCACTTTCTGCTTCTTTTCTTTTGGCTTTGAGATTGGAGTTACTGCTACTGGTGCAGATGCACCTGATTCCACTGGTGGTGATGCAGGACTTGATGCAGTAGCATCAGTTGGGATTGCCTTAGAGATCTTTCTCTTTGGTGCCTTGACAGCTGGTTGTTTGAAGAATTGTTGTGTATTTCCCAGTTCCTCTCTCTTTCTCTGAGCTATTTGTTCCAGAACTAGTTGCATAGCAGCCTCATCATGTTGTGGTTTCATTGCTGCTTTCTGTTGCGATGCAGAAGCATCTGATGCAGGTGCATCACTCTGCATATCAACTGCTTCTGTGACAACTTCAGCTTCTTCCTCCTGTACTACCTCTGGTTCTGCTTCTTCAGTTGGATCTTCATCAGTATCCTGCACATTTTCATGCTCAAGAGCAGAAACAACATTAGTTATAATGTTAGTAGGGCTAGTAGGGGTTGTTTGTTCTGATTGTGGCTCAGTGATAGGTGAGGTTGGGATTGGACTTTGTTGCACAGTGTGAGTTTGTTGTTCTGTTTCAGTTGGTGGAGAGGGTGGAGGAGGGGTTGTTTGTGGTGGTGACTGTATTGGTGGATCAGTAAGGGAGGGTAGTGGTGATTTTGGTTGGGGAGGTGCTTCTTTGGTAGGTGAGTGAATTGGTGATTGAATAGGTGATGTGATTGGTGAAGTGTGGGTTGTTTCTTGTTGGGCTTGTGGTGGTGTTTTCTTGGCATATTTTTGTCTGGAAATTTCTTCCAGAATGACACCTCTAGCATGTTCTTCTTCCTCACTTTCAACTTCAGTACTTTCTTCTTCATCTTCACTCTCCTTGTCCATTTCTTTTTCTAAATCTTCATCCTCAGTTTCTGAATTATAAGTGTCTTCAAATTCAGGCTCCACTACTACCTTTTTCTTTCCCTTTGTTTGTTTCCTAGTCACTTTCTTCTTTCTACTAGGCTCTTCTTTTTCTTTCTCTTCTTTCTCTTCCTCCTTTTCTTCCTCTTCTTTTTCTTCTTCCTTATCCTCATCAGCTTGTTCTTTCTCCTCTTTTTCTTGTCCTTCAGTTCTTAACACCCAGCTTGGGAACACAGGTGCCTCAAAATATTGCCTAATTCATTAGACAAATATTGGAAAACAAGCTGCAGCCAATCATGTTGTTCATTCTGAAATTTCCACACTGCAGCTTGCTTTTGCATGAAATGCTCTTGCATTGCAGGCATAGGCACTGATTCTTTCACTTTTCTTATTCTCTCCTTCATCTCAACATTCAAATTAGTAGGGGGGGAATTTTCTTTGTTCATTAGCAGCAATAGGAACACCTTCTTTCATGCATAATTCAGTTATGAGACAAGGGAAAAACAGAAATCCCTTTGTTTTTGTTGTGCATGTATATATTTCTCTTGCAATCAATCTACCTAGATCAACATTTTCCTCAGAGAGAATTGTATCTAGTAAGATCAATCTCTCTTTGGTCATAGCATATGTGTGTGAAGTAGGTAAGATTGATGTTGTAATGAACAAATGCCAATTTCCTAGAGCATCTATCAAATAGGTACTTCTCAGCTTAACTTCATTTGGTGTAAATCTTTCCCAAACAGAATCAGGTGTAGCAATTCTACTCCTAATTTCTTCCATTTCTTTCTTATTAGCCTTCCCTACTTTCTTCTCAAATTCAAGTCCATTGTATTTCAATAGATAATGTTCATTTATTTTCTTAGGATGAAAATGAACTATCTTACCTCTAACCTTGGAAGTGTAGCTTTTCTCTGGTCCTTCTCCTTCAGAAAGTCCAGCATAGAATTCTCTCACTAGCTCTTCAATGTATCCTCCTCGTGGCAACACAAAGTGATCCTAGTGAAGATTGGCCACTATTGCCATGAATCATGGACTTGCTTTCTTCAAATCGTATCCCCTTTCTGGTAGCAACTGCATTTTCCATAGATGAGCTTTCTCTTCACTGATCAATGCTGGTGCATTGCCTTTCTTGCTCTGTTGGGACGATGATGATGATGCACGTTTGCCTGATGATTTTGATGCTGATTGCTTCTTCACCATTGCGTTTGCTGGATATGGAATTGATGTGTGTAACTGTTTGATTAGAGTGGGAGGTTTTAGATTGAGTGGAAGGGATAACGAAAGTGATTTTAGGGTTTTCTTAGTGAGGAGTTAAGAGAAGTTTTGATTTGATTTGAGGTAGTAGCCGTTAGGTAAGGTCGTGGTGGACATGCGTGCAGCCACGTGTCTTCCTTGGTTACTCAACACTTCATTTAATTTCTAACTTTGCTTCTGATGAGTTGTCATTCACATTTGATCAATTTCTTCAAACTTTTGAACTTGGGTACATGGCACATTTTTTTAATGCATATGTAATGCAGTAGCATTGCAATGCAGCTGCATCAGTTTCCTGTTTTTCCTACAAAACACTTAAAACATCAAATTGAACAAAATTAAGAAAAATGATGGGTTGCCTCCCATTAAGCGCTTGTTTTAAGAGTCTTATCAGCCTGACTACCTCTTTCTTTTAGAGATTTTTCAATTGAGTGGTGATCTTATCTCTCACCACATGTTCACCATAGTACATTTTGATTCTTTGACCATTTACCTTGAAGATGGTGTTTGAGGTTTCATCTAACAAGTCGACTGCTCCATGAGGATAAATTTTAACCAATTTGAATGGTCCTGACCACCTTGATCTAAGCTTTCCAGGGAAAAGCTTTAATCTAGAATTGTATAGCAGAACTAGTCCTCCCTCTTTTGAATTCTTTTGTCATGCCATGCCTTTGTTTTGGTTTTGTAGATTTCAGCATTCTCATAAGAGAATTGCCTAATCTCTTCTAACTCATTAAGCTCTAGCATTATTTGTGTACCTGCTTTATCTAAGTTAAAATTGAGCTTCTTGATAGCCCAATAAGATTTATTTTCTAACTCCACGGGTAAATGGCATGCTTTTCCATAGACTATTCTATAAGGAGACATTCCTAAGGGTGTTTTGAATGCTGTTCTATAAGCCCATAAAGCTTCATCCAAATATAAAGACCAATCTTTCCTATTTGGACTTACCATTTTTTCTAGCACTCTTTTAATTTCTCTATTTGAGATTTCTGCTTGCCCACTTATTTGAGGGTGGTAGGCTGTAGCAATTTTATGCTTAATTCCATACTTAGCCAGAAGGTTTTCAATGATCTTATTACAGAAGTGTGAACCTTCATCATTAATTATAGCTCTAGGAGTACCAAATCTAGTAAATATATTCCTTTGAAGAAATCTACTTACTGATTTTGCATTGTTATTTGGTAATGCTACTGCTTCTACCCATTTGGACACATAATCAACAGCTACTAAAATATATAAATTGCCAAAAGAAGGTGGAAAAGGGCCCATAAAATCCATTCCCCATACATCAAACAATTCAATTTCTAAAATATTGGTTCTTGGCATTTCATGTTTATCAAAGATATTTCCTGACCATAAAATATGCATCTTTAAATAAAGTAGGCCAAAATAACCAGACTGTAATACCTTAGCTGCTGTTCTTGTGCTTCCAAAGTGGCCACCATATGGTGCAGCATGGCAATGCAGAAGCACTGCTTGTTGTTCCTCCTCAGGAACACATTTCCTCATTAATTTATCAGGACACATCTTGTAAAGAAATGGATCATCCCAATAGTATTGTTTTACTATGTGGAATAACCTTCTCCTTTGTTGATATGTCATATTCACTGGTGTCACTCTACTTGCAAGGAAATTTACAATATCAGCATACCATGGTGCAGATGCATTTGATGCTCCTGCATTGCTTGTAGCATATGCAGTTGCACTATGTGCATTGACTGTGATTGCCAATAATTTCTCATCTGGAAACTCTCATTGATTTCTCCTTCTAGTGATTCACCTTCAAGCCTTGACAAATGGTCTGCTACTTGGTTTTCTACTCCTTTCTTGTCTCTAATTTCAAGATCAAATTCTTGTAGGAGTAGAATCCATCTTATCCGCCTTGGCTTTGCATCTTTCTTTGAAATCAAATACTTAATGGCAGAATGATCAGTATAAACAATTACTTTACTGCCAACTAAGTATGATCTAAATTTTTCAAATGCAAATACTACAGCTAATAATTCCTTTTCTGTGACTGTGTAATTTACTTGAGCTTCAATTAATGTCTTTCTAGCATAATAAATAGAATGAAAAACTTTGTCATACCTTTGCCCTAGGACTGCTCCTACTGCAAAGTCACTAGCATCACACATTAATTCAAAAGGCCTGCTCCAGTCAGGTGTTACTATCACTGGTGCTGTTACTAAAGCTTTTTTAAGCTTTTCAAAAGTATCCAAACAAGATTCATCAAAGTTAAATGGTACATCATTTTGTAAAAGCATACATAATGGCTTTGAAATTTTTGAAAAGTCTTTGATAAACCTTCTATAAAAACCAGCATGGCCTAAAAAGCTCCTGATACCTTTAACTGTTGTTGGTGGGGGTAATTTCTCAATCACCTCAATTTTTGCTTTGTCTACCTCTAGACCTTTCTTTGAAATTCTGTGTCCTAACACAATGCCCTCTTGCACCATGAAATGGCACTTTTCCTAGTTTAACTCTAGATTTGTATCCTCACATCTTTTGAGAATTTGTTCCAAGTTTGATAAACAATCTTGGAATGTTTCTCCAAAGACAGAGAAATCATCCATAAACACTTCCATTGATTGCTCAATGAAATCTGAGAATATTGACATCATGCATCTTGGGAAAGTTGCAGGTGCATTACATAATCCAAATGGCATCCTTCTAAAGGCAGAGGTTCCATAAGGGCATGTAAAAGTGGTTTTATCTTGATCTTTAGGGTCAATGGTTATCTGATTGTATCCTGAATAGCCATCTAGAAAATAATAAAACTCTTTCCCTGCTAATCTATCTAGCATTTGGTCTATGAATGGTAAAGGAAAGTGATCCTTTTTGGTAGCCTTATTGAGTTTTCTGTAATCCATGCATATCCTCCAACCTGTTACAGTTCTAGTAGGTATCAATTCATTCTTTTCATTGGCTATTACAGTCACACCCCCTTTCTTTGGTACACATTGGACAGGGCTTACCCATGCACTGTCTGATATTGGGTATATGATGCCAGCATCTAGCCATTTAATGATTTCCTTTTTTACAACCTCCTTCATGATAGGATTTAGTCTTCTTTGGCTTTCTATACTATTCTTAGAATTTTCTTCTAAGATGATTCTATGCATACACACAGAAGGACTAATTCCCTTGATATCTGTTATTTGCCAACCTATTGCTTTGGTATGTTTCTTTAGAGTTTTGATGAGATCATTTTCTTGTTCTGAGGTTAAATCAGAAGCAATAATAACTGGTAAGGTCTCATTTTCTCCTAGAAAGATATACTTAAGATGTTTAGGCAATTCCTTTAATTCTAGCTTGGGAGGTTTTTCTATGGAGGGTAAATTTTCTTTGAGGGTTGGATCCTCAAGATTGAGAGGTTCATAAGTTCTGGCCCAGACTTCCTTACAAGAGTTTCCTATTGGCAGGTTTTCTTTTTCTAGTAATTCCTCATCTAGTAATGCAGGTGCATCAAGTTTATCTGCATTAGCCAAATGATCATACTGTTTGTAAAACTGTTTTTCTACCAATCTATCTAGAGAAAAAATGGATGAACATTCTTCTGTATCCTCTGTGGGATACTTCATAGCTCTCATCACATTGAATTTTATCTCTTGATCATTCACTCTCATTGTAAGTTCACCTCTCTGCACATCTATTAAGGTTTTGCCAGTTGCTAGAAATGGTTTTCCTAGGATAATAGGTACATCCTTATCTGCTTCAAAGTCAAGAATGACAAAATGTGCAGGGAACACAAATTTGTCTACCTTAACTAAGATGTCTTCTATTTGACCTTCAGGATAGGCTATTGACCTATCTGCTAATTGAAGTGTCACAGTGGTTGGTCTTACAATTCCAATTCCCAACTGGTTAAAAATAGATTTAGGCATTAAGTTAATACTTGCCCCTAAATCACATAAAGCTTTACCAGTATAAGAGGTTCCAATGGAAAATGGAATTGTAAAACTTCCTGGATCCTTCAATTTCCTAGGAATTTTACTTTGCATGATCTGACTACATTCTTTAGTCATGGCAACTGTCTCAAATTCCCCTAATCTTTTTCTTTTGGTAAGCACATCTTTCATGAATTTTGCATAGTTTGGCATTTGTTGAAGTGCTTCTACTAAGGGAATATTTATGTGCAACTGTTTTAGTACCTCTAAGAATTTGCTAAATTTTTTCTCCTCATGTGCTTTTTTTAATCTTTGTGGGTAAGGAGGAGGAGGGTACTCAGGTACTAACTTAGGTGTAGGGATTTGAACTTCTTCCTCTAATGCAGGAGCATTGGATGCTTCCACATTTCTTTCTTTGCTATTTTTCTGTTTTTCTTTTTCTTTTTCTCCCTTATCTGCACTTTCCCTCTCATTTGATTTAATCAAATCCTTGCCACTTTTTAAGGAAACAGTTTTAACATGCTCTTTTCCCTGTTTCTGGGAAGGAGCAGCTTCTGTGTTAGAAGGTAAGGCACCTGATGGCCTTTGATACAAAGCTGTGACTAACTGTCCTACTTGGGTCTCTAGATTTTTAATGGAAGCATCTTGAGTTTGTCTAGCTGTTCTTGTTTCTCCTATGAATGCTTTGAGCATATTTTCTAGAGAATTTTCATTGGTGGCTTGTTTTTGAGGTGGGAATCCTGGTGGTGTAGATGGTGCAATATTAGATGCAGGTGCATTGCCCCATCTAAAGTTGGGATGATTTTTCCACCCAGGATTGTAAGTGTTAGAATAGGGGTTGTTATTTCTATTATAACCTACATAATTTACAGAAATAGGGTTGCTAAGACATTCCTCATACAAGTGACCTCATCCACAATATACACAACTGGTGGTACCTGGAGGTGCTTGTTCTACTGCTGCTGCAGTGCTGTCTGTTGATGCAGCTGCATTAGATGCAGTTGCATTAACTGAAGTGAAGTTTTTTATCAAATTAGCTAAAGTGGCTACCTGAGCAGATAAGGCTGTTACATCACTAACCTCATGTACCCCTGATGGTTTCTTTTGGGCACTCATCCTCTCAGTAGGCCAACTAGAGCTATTAGCTGCTATTCTATCAATTAACTCACATGCTTCATTGTATGACAGATTTAATAAAACTCCACCAGAAGATGCATCAAGCATTATTCTGGTTTGAGGTTCTAAACCATTATAAAAAGTTTCCATTTGAATAATAACAGGTAAACCATGATGAGGACATTTTCTTAAAAGTTCTTTCCACCTTTCCCATGCTTCAAATAATGATTCAAACTCTTTTTGTCTAAAAGATGTAATATCAGTTCTCATCCTGGCATTTTTGATAGGTGGGAAATATTTTCCTAAAAATTTTTCAGCCATTTCATTCCATGAATGGACAGAGTTAGGCTCTAAAGAGTTTAGCCAAGCCTTAGCTCTATCTTTCAAAGAATAAGGAAATAACCTTAATCTGAAAGCATCTTCACTAACACCAGGTAAGATAAAGTTATTACATACTTCTAAAAACTGTTTTAAATGTAAGTGAGGATCCTCTAGAGGAGTTCCTCCAAATTGACCAATAGTTTTGTAACACCCCGGTATTTCTATCTACAAAAAAAAAATACCCAAGTGCACCATAGTAACACATCAGAGATATATTTCCTGCTTAGACACTGAATATCACTATAAATTTTTCGCTGAATATAACCCAAACCGTCTTATTTACAACAAGACAATATGGTCCTCAGACCATACACTATCAGCATCTATAGTATTCAGTATCATACAAGAAAGCGGAAGAAAGATGTACAATAAATACATAATGTTTTAGTATACAGACAACAAAAGGGAAATAAGCTTAAACATAAAGCTAGGCTATCAGCATCCAGTCCGAGCTCAACCTACTCGTGCCTCTTGGATTTCCGCTGTCCCTGTGTTTCTGTAAATCAACAACATTTAAACAGTGAGATACAATCTCAGTGAGTTCTACCGAGACCCCTACTAACACTCTCGGTTCATTTATTAGCTCTTTTATAGATTAACACGACACCGACTGCAAAACATTGCTACTCCCGGTATGTCGCAAAATAAACAAAGTACGGCACCGACTGCAGAACATTGCTAATCCTGGTGTATCGTACAACAAACACAGTGCGGCACCGACTGCAGAACATTGCTAATCCCGGTGTATCGCACAATAAACAAAGTACGGCACCGACTGCAGAACATTGCTAATCCCGGTGTATCGTACTATAATTTTTAACATAACACCGACTGCAGAACATCGCTAATCCCGGTGAACCCCCCTACCAATAGTACATTCTCCCATTGGCATGGAGCCTAGGGAAGGGGATCATGACTGCCCCGCCTAGTATGTTACACATGGGTCGTCACCCAACTCGATATATAAACATATATCTACAGTACTATGAACCCACGGTCCATCAAATCAGACAATCAATGAAACACTTTAATCCACATTTTATAAAATCCAAGTTCACACTCGCACTCTAGTTGACCGCTTTTCGACACAATTTTCCATATCAAAAACAATTCATTTTGCCTTAAAAATAGAATATTCAGTTAGGCCTCTGAATAAGCTTTCTAACGCATCTTAGAACACCTCAATCGGGTTCCCGGATCAAAAGTTATCGCAAAACGAAAAACAGTGTTTGGTTGCTGAAATTCTGCCAACTGGCGCTGGAGTCGCGCCTGGCGCGCGAGTGGCGCGCGAACTGGCAGCAAGTTCTGCCAAACTGCGCTGGAGTCGCGCCTGGCGCGCAAGTGACGCGCGGACAGGCAGCAAGGGGGTCTGTTAAGGCAGATTTTGGCGGTTTCGCGCGAAAACCGCGATTTCGCTCAATTCCGATTTTGGTTCCGATCGAAAACAGATTTCATACACATATAATCAAACCCAATCAACATCAAACAATCAATCAAACTCTTAATCAAATCGAAGTTTATCAAAATACGACGATTTTCCAAATAACGGTTTTAAATCAAAATCTCTCGAATCAAATCACCCAAAAATTCCGTTTCAACGCGACGCAACCCGAGACTCGCTCCAATCGATTCCTAACCCGAATCAGACAATATCAAATAATATTCCAGACCAGCGAAAGCGATAAAACAGTTAATTCGAAAAACAAAAATCCTAAACGTGAGTAGAACTCACCCTTGAAGCGTGTGCCGACACCGAGACTTCAAAATCACCGAGACTTCGCCAAATCACCGAGACTTCGCCAAATCACCGAGACTTCGCCAAATCACCGAGTAGCCACACGAACGCTCCCCGCTCCGGCGACACCCAATCCGCTTCCAAAGCTTCCCACTCGATCACGAAACCGCTTTTGACCGGAATGCCGAATTCCTCGAAATCCTCCATGGACACTATTCATCATCTCCTTCAATCTCAAACCACTATTCACCAAAAACCCCAATTTGATTTTCAATCCCCAAATCACCCAACTCGCTTCCAATCAACGATCCATCATCCTTGGGTTTGCGCCAAACTCCATCCCAAGCCATCCTTGAGCTTGAACCATCAAAAAAACCTCCATTTCCTTAAAAATTCGAAAATGGCAAAGTGAGAGAGAGAGAGTTGATGATGTTGATGTTGGTACCAAATCGAAGAGGGAGTAACGCTGAGCGTTTTTCGTGTTGGAAGGAAGTCGTTTTGATGAGCGCAAATCCTCCCTTTTTCCCTTCTTCTTCCTTACCCTTTCTTCTTTCTTCTCTTTTCTTCTTTCTCTTTTCCTCTCTGTTTCTCTTCTCAGCTTCCTTTCCTTTCTTTCAATTCTTTTCTTTTCCTTTTTCTTTAACACACACACACATACACGTATATACATATATTTATTTAATAAATATACGGCAACGTGGTCAAATTACCATATTGATCGAAATCTCTTATTTCGATTCCGAAACTTCTTTGATCTGTATTATCCGGTTAACGATCCGATGACAACCAAGAATTAATTTTAGCACTCAATAAATTTACCAGTCAAGTACTAAAATAATTCAATTGGGTTAACATCTAAATAATTCTATCAATTATTTTGCGGATGTTACATTCTCCCCAACTTAAAAGAATTTTGTCCTCAAAATTTCGTCGAGTCTTTCATCTGACTAATCGAGAATCGACATTCTCAGAAAGGTCTTAAGTTGCTGAAAAACAATCTCGAACTAACGAAATGAGCGTAGGAACTCTTCCCAAGTGGGCACATCAATCTCCAAGTATGATCCACTACTACCTTGATACGAACTCTCTGGTTACGAATCAACACGAGAAACTCCTCTTTCGCCTATATAGGCTCGGCACCGCATTCGAAAACACTTCCGAAGCTTCATTCCAATTATCCTCGTTTACTCCCCAACTTTGATTAATCTAACTCAAAGGGTTTAATACAAGACACTCGATGGAGATACAGGTTGAAAATGAGATCGACAAATTGGTACTCCACGGTAGTGATAAGCACAAACATGATTTTCTCGAAGGGTGTAAACACTTCCTCAACAAATCTCCTAAAATCCATAACAGTTCCTGCACACATTGAAAAATGTGATGGAAGGTCATCTGTGAAACTTCTTGGCTCGCCCCCAAGATTTCGAGACCACACTTTTCAAAAGAAGATGAAATGAGGATTTACCAGAAACGTTTATCTTAAACGTAGAAATAAACCGCGGGGACATCGAATAAATTTGAACGTAATGAAAATCACCTCTGTTGTTCTCAAAACAACTATCAAACAGAACTCGGAGCTCTTTTTCCTCTATTGCAATTTCATCACGAGGTTTTTACCAACGATGCATCCGATTCCTTTCCAAATTAGTCAATAGCGTTGAGAGCTTCCCCTCAACCTAAGTAATCCTCCTAGGATTTTCCTCCTCAATCATAATCTATTTGCCTCTTAATTCGTTCCCAAAATTAACTTTAGCATGCGGTTTTCACAAAAACGATTTTTCAAAACTATTACACCGCACGCCAAGCTTCACTTCGGAAATTTCAGTCACCTACAAGTAGATCCATCAATTAATCCTTTGACGGTTATTCGCAACGTGACAACAGTCAGCAGTTACCTCATTTACATATTCGTATTCACGTTCGACTTGTCAAACGGAATTTCGTAAGACAATCTCATTGTCAACCTTCATCAAGGAGAGGTTAACAAACTAATACCTCGCCACCACAGTGGAAACTTATGGATGTACTCCAATTTAGATCTAAAAGACTCTAACAATCCCATTTCTTGCGTCATCAACTCTATCGTATGAATGGATTTCTTACTTAGCGCATCAGCTACAACATTGGCCTCTCTTGAATGTTACATCAACACGAATTTATAATCCTCCAGAAACTCAACACACTTCTCTGCCTGTTATTCAGTTCTTTCTGATCAAACAGATACCTTAAACTCTTGCAACCACTAAAGACTTCGAAACGAGACCCATACAGGTAATGTCTTCAAACCTTCAGTGCATACACAATAGCTGCCACTCCCAAATTATAAATTGGATAATCCTCCTCATGGGCCTTCAACTGTCTGGATGCATAAGCTACCACTTGATGATTCTGCATGAGAACACATCTCAAACTATTCCCAGAAGCGTCGCTGTAACTTTGGAATCCCAAAAACGGATCTGGAAGAATCAGGGTTGGAGCAGAAGTCAAAATCTTCAACTCTTGAGAACATTCTTCACAATCGGCATTCCACGTAAACGGATGACCCTCACGAGTTAACCGAGTAAGTGGAATAACTAACCGTGAGAATCCTTTGATAAACTTCCTGTAGTAACCGGCAAGACTTAGAAAACTTCTGATCTCTGCGACTGATGTCGGTCACTTCCATTCCACACCGCTTCCTTCTTACTGGGATCTACAGAAACTCCCGACTTGGGAAATCACATGTCCCAAAGACTTTGCTTCTGACACCCAAAAATCACACTTCAAAGGTTTCAAGTACAACTTATTTCCTCGGAGTACTTTCAGAACAATGCGGAGATGTTGGACATGCTCCGCAACGGCCTTCAAGTACATCGAGATACCATCAATGAAAACGACTACAAATTGATCTAGGTAATTGAGGAAAAACTCAGTTCAGGTAATCCATGAATATCGCTGGAGCATTAGTCAAACCGAAGGACATCACTACAAACACATAATGTCCATACCTAGTACGGAAAGCTGTCTTCGGAATATCTAAGGCTCTAACTTTTATTTGATGATATCCTGACCTCAGATCAATTTTTAGAAAACACAGCAGCGCCTCAAATTGCTCAAGCAAATCGTCTATCCTTGGCAAAGGGATATTTATTCTTGACCGTCACTTTGTTAAGTTGTTGATAATCAATAAACAATCTCCTACTTCCATATTTCTTCTTGACAAGCAACACCGGAACACCCCATAGAGAAGCGCTCGGTCGAATGAATTTCTTTAACATCGACTCTTCAAGTTGAGACTCCATTTCCTTTAATTCTCAAGAAACCTTCAATAAGAAACAATAGATATTGGTCCCGTGCCAGGAATCAATTCTACAGTAAACTCTACTTCTCGTTCTAGAGGTTCAGAAGAAACTTCATCGTGAAAACATCCAGAAAGTCATTCACAACTTGTACAGATGATAAATCTAATACTAGTTCCAGTGGATGCAGATAACCTACTAACATGTGCTTCCGCACCTTGGAATGAAGATTGACCGTCTAAGGTGAACTAGGTAACCGCTTCAGAATTTGTCTTAGACAATTCAACTGATTCTGAAGCGAAGCTGATAGCTGATTAATAGAGTCGATTGCAACATGATTTGCAGTCATCCAATTCATACCCAAAATGGTGTCCACACTTCTCACAGGCAAACGAATAATCCTTCTACGAAAGTTCTGTCTCCTACAACACGTAGACAATTCTGACACAAAGATTGGGTCTGGACACGACCCTTAGCCGCAGTTAAGATAGTTATCAGCTCGGATAGCGAAGATAAGGTTAATCCCAACCGATTCACATGCGATCGGGATATACAGCAATAGGTTGCACCCGAATCTTATAATATACTGATCGAGTCATTGAATAGGACTCCCATCCTTCTAAGTATACCGTCAGCATTCGTAACTGTCTAAACATTCAAAGTGTTGACTCGTCCTTGCCTTGGAGCTGCTTATGACTCCTTGGAACTTTTCCTGGCAGGGCACTTTTTACCATAGTGACCCTCTACATTACTGTAATAGCACCGATTAGATCTTCACTTGCAATCACCACTGTGAGGCTTTCCACAGTTAGAACATCTTCTAACCTTTGAAGAATCAAGGAATTGCACCTGCTTTTCCTTTGATGAAATTATCTTAGGACTTTCCATTCGGAGCTGATAATTCAACTACCTCCTTTCCTTTCCCATATTTCCTATGAGATCATCCTCGGCGACATAGGCTGATTACACTAAGGCAACATAATTGGTAGCAGTATAAGAACTGAGACCATAAATCCTAAAAACACTTAGGCCCGTCTCATACTTCTGCATTCTCCGTTCGTCATCCGAAGCTTACTTTACCACTTGGTAAAACTGAGACAACTTCTCAAACTTAGCGGTGTATTCTCCCGCCGTCATGTCACCTTTCCTGAGGATGCACCGGTTGTATATTCCGATTGTGGTCGAGGATTGCATCTTGATCATCCAGTCATAATTCCGCTTATGATGCACTAAGTATTAAGTTGATCAGGCTCAATGTCTCTTAGCATCACAAGTGTAATTACAAAAAGGACTAACAAGGAATCGACTCAACCCTAAACTAAGTCCGACTAGGTCGAACTGCTCTGATACCAACTGTAACACCCCGGTATTTCTATCTACAAAAAAAAATACCCAAGTGCACCATAGTAACACATCAGAGATATATTTCCTGCTTAGACACTGAATATCACTATAAATTTTTCGCTGAATATAACCCAAACCGTCTTATTTACAACAAGACAATATGGTCCTCAGACCATACACTATCAGCATCTATAGTATTCAGTATCATACAAGAAAGCGGAAGAAAGATGTACAATAAATACATAATGTTTTAGTATACAGACAACAAAAGGGAAATAAGCTTAAACATAAAGCTAGGCTATCAGCATCCAGTCCGAGCTCAACCTACTCGTGCCTCTTGGATTTCCGCTGTCCCTGTGTTTCTGTAAATCAACAACATTTAAACAGTGAGATACAATCTCAGTGAGTTCTACCGAGACCCCTACTAACACTCTCGGTTCATTTATTAGCTCTTTTATAGATTAACACGACACCGACTGCAAAACATTGCTACTCCCGGTATGTCGCAAAATAAACAAAGTACGGCACCGACTGCAGAACATTGCTAATCCCGGTGTATCGTACAACAAACACAGTGCGGCACCGACTGCAGAACATTGCTAATCCCGGTGTATCTTACAATAAACAAAGTACGGCACCGACTGCAGAACATTGCTAATCCCGGTGTATCGTACTATAATTTTTAACATAACACCGACTGCGGAACATCGCTAATCCCGGTGAACCCCCTACTAATAGTACATTCTCCCATTGGCATGGAGCCTAGGGAAGGGGATCATGACTGCCCCGCCTAGTATGTTACACATGGGTCGTCACCCAACTCGATATATAAACATATATCTACAGTACTATGAACCCACGGTCCATCAAATCAGACAATCAATGAAACACTTTAATCCACATTTTATAAAATCCAAGTTCACACTCGCACTCTAGTTGACCGCTTTTCGACACAATTTTCCATATCAAAAACAATTCATTTTGCCTTAAAAATAGAATATTCAGTTAGGCCTCTGAATAAGCTTTCTAACGCATCTTAGAACACCTCAATCGGGTTCCCGGATCAAAAGTTATCGCGAAATGAAAAACAGTGTTTGGTTGCTGAAATTCTGCCAACTGGCGCTGGAGTCGCGCCTGGCGCGCGAGTGGCGCGCGAACTGGCAGCAAGTTCTGCCAAATTGCGCTGGAGTCGCGCCTGGCGCGCAAGTGACGCGCGGACAGGCAGCAAGGGGGTCTGTTAAGGCAGATTTTGGCGGTTTCGCGCGAAAACCGCGATTCCGCTCAATTCCGATTTTGGTTCCGATCGAAAACAGATTTCATACACATATAATCAAACCCAATCAACATCAAACAATCAATCAAACTCTTAATCAAATCGAAGTTTATCAAAATACGACGATTTTCCAAATAACGGTTTTAAATCAAAATCTCTCGAATCAAATCACCCAAAAATTCCGTTTCAACGCGACGCAACCCGAGACTCGCTCCAATCGATTCCTAACCCGAATCAGACAATATCAAATAATATTCCAGACCAGCGAAAGCGATAAAACAGTTAATTCGAAAAACAAAAATCCTAAACGTGAGTAGAACTCACCCTTGAAGCGTGTGCCGACACCGAGACTTCAAAATCACCGAGACTTCGCCAAATCACCGAGACTTCGCCAAATCACCGAGACTTCGCCAAATCACCGAGTAGCCACACGAACGCTCCCCGCTCCGGCGACACCCAATCCGCTTCCAAAGCTTCCCACTCGATCACGAAACCGCTTTTGACCGGAATGCCGAATTCCTCGAAATCCTCCATGGACACTATTCATCATCTCCTTCAATCTCAAACCACTATTCACCAAAAACCCCAATTTGATTTTCAATCCCCAAATCACCCAACTCGCTTCCAATCAACGATCCATCATCCTTGGGTTTGCGCCAAACTCCATCCCAAGCCATCCTTGAGCTTGAACCATCAACAAACCTCCATTTCCTTAAAAATTCGAAAATGGCAAAGTGAGAGAGAGAGAGAGAGAGAGAGAGAGTTGATGATGTTGATGTTGGTACCAAATCGAAGAGGGAGTAACGCTGAGCGTTTTTCGTGTTGGAAGGAAGTCGTTTTGATGAGCGCAAATCCTCCCTTTTTCCCTTCTTCTTCCTTACCCTTTCTTCTTTCTTCTCTTTTCTTCTTTCTCTTTTCCTCTCTGTTTCTCTTCTCAGCTTCCTTTCCTTTCTTTCAATTCTTTTCTTTTCCTTTTTCTTTAACACACACACACATACACGTATATACATATATTTATTTAATAAATATACGGCAACGTGGTCAAATTACCATATTGATCGAAATCTCTTATTTCGATTCCGAAACTTCTTTGATCCGTATTATCCGGTTAACGATCCGATGACAACCAAGAATTAATTTTAGCACTCAATAAATTTACCAGTCAAGTACTAAAATAATTCAATTGGGTTAACATCTAAATAATTCTATCAATTATTTTGCGGATGTTACAAGTTTGAAGCATTTGAAACATCATAGGTTTAAATTCAAAATGCACAGCATCTATATGAGGTCTAGATATGCTAGTTTGCATGTTTTGATGATCAAACTGAGCATAACCCCTCATAGGTCTATCTCTATCATTAATCATACCTATGGGACCCATGTGAATGAATCTTTCTCTGTGATCTTCTTCTGTATCTTGATGAGAGCCATGACCTCCTCTTACTGAGTGTGGTCTTGAGCTTTGTCCTCCACTGTGAGACATCTTGTAGGCTTGTTCCTTTTGCTTTTGGAGTCTTAACAATCTCCTAAATCTTCTTTCTATCTCTGGATCTAAGCTGTATTCTGGTGTCCTGTTTCTGGTCCTGTACATATGCTAAATCACCATGTGCTCCTGCATGACATAAACTTGCAAATACCAGAAATAATATACACTAAATTACAGTATATCAGATTTTTAAAAGAATTTAACTACAATCCCCGGCAAGGGCGCCAAAAACTTGGTGTGTGGAAAACATGTGCAAGTATACATAGTCCATAACAAGTAATACAGTGTTTAGAACAGGTCGAACCCACAGGGATTGATGAACTCATTCAAAAGCCAATATTATGTAATTTAGAGGTAAGTAACTAATTTAACAAGATAGTTGATATTGTTGAGATCACAAGTAAGTTAGAATAAAGCAAGGTGTAAGTAGTTGTAATGCAATAGCGAAAAGCTAGTTGGAATGTCTTTCCCAAGTAATTTACTTATAAGTGTTTAATGCAGTTATGATGCAGTTGCACTGAATGCTGTTGCATTAGTTGTGTGCCTTTCAGTCACTTTTCTTCAGAGTTTCATTACAAGCTTCCTATATCTAGGTTTGCTAAATAAGTTCACTCTTGTCTTTTAGAGTACCCACAGTATCACCCTATGGACTATACTATCCTATGTCTATGACTTAGTATGGTTTTCACAAAGTTTCCTTTATGTAAAACACTCACCCATATTAGTTCTTGAGTTCTTAATTGTAAACCATGTCTGCTTTTACAAATCTACTTATTCTAAGTGATCAACCTCAAAATAAGTGTTGAAAGTATTATCAAGCAAGAACTAAAGTGCACACATCATATACTTGTATTAAACTTACTTAAAAGCTCATTAAATGGTTAGAACATTCCAACTAAGAGAGGTTTAGCTCAACATAGACATTGTAACGCAAATATAAACATAATAGAACATGTTTATATAATTGAAATCACAAAAGAGAAACAACAAGATAGAGTTTACACAAGTTGTAGCTCTTAGCATGAATCCTCCTAGCAATGTAGTTGCATTAGCTCCTTAGCACTTTGATAAAACTATGAAACGAGGTAAGGAGGATTTGTCACTTCCTTCCTTTCCTTCTTACAAAATAGAAACTAACTATGTATATTGAACATTAAATCTAACTTATGGATTGTGATCTATCTTCAAATGAAGGAGTGAAGTCTTTATATAGTCTTCAAGAGAGGTGCTTCCTTCCTTCATGTTGAAGTAACTTTGATGGCTGTATTCATGGTTGCTTTACAGCAGTTGATTCCCATGTGAAGTCTTCAATCAATTATATAGGGAGGTCAAATGAGATAACAACATGTGTCCCTATGTTGATGACTCTTCAAAGCTATGTGGGAATTGTAGGCAACGAAATCTGAAGTGTTCTTGCTTTAGGGGACCAAGTATGAGGTCATCAAATGCAAGTGGATGGCAAGTGGATGTGCAAGTGGATGGTTCCAACCTTCAGGTAATGCAGTTGCAGTGCAGTAGCATTGTACTAAACCAGTGCAGGATCAATGCAGGAGCATTTGATGCAGGAGCATCTAGACTGTACTGAACAAACTTTATCAAACATACCACAATGTATCCAAAATGGCCTATTATCAACTATAACCATGTAAAACATTCAAGTTATCACATATTACATAAGATACTATATAAACTCTTCATCTTTGCTTGAAAGAGAGCAATTTACTAAGTTTAAACATATGAATAACTCTATATAAAATAGAGTTATCAAGTACAAGGGGTACTCCGAACCCGTACAAAAGCCGAGGGGGTGTGGCCTCATTAAAACCTTCAAGGGCCAAAACCCAATGGAAAAAAGACCCGATTAGGAAAAAGAGTACCCCAAAATACAAAAGTGAAGTTTACACTGATAAGGAAAGAAGAATGCTGACAACAGAACCAGCAAATTTAGTTGCTATTTATAGGGACAACACAAGCAACAAACTCACTTCCAAACCTCCACAATTTACTCCAACAGAGCACTACTGCCAGCCATCAAAATCTTTATGCTTTCTTGCTTGAATCATTATAACCTCACCCTTCAAATAGCCACCTATTTCCAGTTAGCAAACACACCAACAGCACCCGCATCAAATATCAGCTCCTCCCATTCCTAACGTACCAGCAACCTCTTTTGCCATTAAAATTAATTCATAAGAACTCCAACAGTTACTTACCCTACAATCAGCTTACCAAATCACTGCTACCATATAACAACCTCTTCCAGTTTTCTTGCTTAAACCCGATTCATTGCTTCCATCAGAGTATATAGTCCTTCTAAAATCACATACTTAGCTTATGCCATGATTCCATTGTCCACTTCTGAGCCTATTCCACTTTCCACCGCAGTAATAATTGTTGAATCGCAGCACCTGCATCAGGTTTCACACACACACACAGTTCTGAAGATACAGTACAGAGGAGAAGAAAAATGGGGAGGGATATCACACACACAGAGGGAGAGTAACACGGAGGGAATACACAGAGAGAGTGAAAAGTAATTGTGTAATTGAATAGTTACAATGTGACTATATCCAAAACCAACATAGTTACAAATTCAACTAATTGAATGAAATTAATCCCAAATGAAACTTAAATGTAATTGTAGCTGAATTACAGTAATGCCCCTAATACAGAGACTAAAGCAGTAAATGGTAAAACAGATTATTTACTGAACATGGATTAAAGTACATCAACACCATCCCTTAATTCATGTTCAGCTTCAGTATCAGAAAGTGGTAACACCCAACTCAGATTTCAATTTTAGAAATTGCTCTGTCTTCAGCCCCTTTGTCATAATGTCTGCAATCTCCAGCTGTGTATTGCAGTAGGCTACTGCAATGTTTCCCCTCTCCACTTGTTCACGAAGGAAGTGGAACTTAGTGTCAATATGTTTGCTACGCCCATGTAGCACTGGGTTCTTGGCCAAGTTAATTGCTGACTTGTTATCTATCAGCAGAGTAACTGGCCTACTCACTGTAATCTGCAGCTCCTTCATCAGTGTGCTCAGCCACATTGCTTGGCAGGCAGTAACAGCACCTGCAATGTACTCGGATTCACAGGTAGATAATGCAACCCCAGGTTGCTTCTTGGAGCACCAAGAGATGGGAGCCTTGTTCCATAGGAACACAAATCCAGTTCTGGATCTTCTATCCACCTTATCCCCACACCAATCCGCATCAGCATGGTTGTCAAAATCGCGAGTCAACTCGTACGAGTCTACGAGTTTACGAGTTTATGATGCCCCAACGAGTCAAATTTCGTGTAGAATCAGAATCTTCATAAACTCGGTCAGACTCGGTTAGACTAGGTCAGACTCGCTCAGACTCGGTCAAACTCGCTCAGACTCACGAGTTTATCACAGAATTGATTTTTTTTTAAAAAAATCCCAAAACGCTGTGTTTTAGGTTAACTTGTAGATGAAGCTCATTATGTCTAAGATGTGTACAAGTGCTATTCCTTTCAATTGTATTAAAAATGTGGAGTTTGCAAAGATGTTTGACATGATTGGTAGGTATGGAATCGGTTACAAACCTCCTTCATATCATGAAATTAGAGAAAAGCTTTTAAAGAAACTTGGATCTAATAGGAATTGTTATCTACATACTTTATTATTTTGCTTAGTTATGGTGTTTAAAGTTGGAATGTTGAAAATTTTGATAAATTTTGCTGTTATTGATGAAATGTCTTCATTGTTATTGATACTGTTTGACACTACAGTAGTATTTTTTCATATTTTTTTAGTGTATTTTTTTTCATAGACTCTTACGAGTCTACGAGTCGAGTCTACGAGTCGAGTCTACGGTCCTCTCACGAGTCTATGTAGACTCTCAAGTCTGACAACCATGCGCATCAGAATAGCCAAGCCGTTCATCATTCTGCTGCTGTCCAGCTACTGGAAACAGAATACCTGTTTTGATTGTGCCACTAATGTACTTCAGAATCCTTGTCGCAGCAAGGAAGTGAGTCATCTTTGGCTTGCTCATGAACCTACTTACTACTCCAACTGAGTAGCTTAAGTCAGGCATGGTGTTGCACAGATACCTTCGACATCCTACTAGTTGTTTAAATAGTGTGGAGTCAACATCTTCACCATTAGCATCAGCTTCCAGCCTCTGATTTGCTTCTGCAAGAGTCACTGCAGCCTTGCAGTGCAGCATTTCAAACCTCTTCAAGATCTCACTTGCATACTTGGCTTGATGCAGTATAATTCCTCTGTCCTCATACACAAATTGCATCCCTAGGAAGTAATTCACCCTTCCAAGGTCTGTTATTTCAAATGCTGTCCTCAGCAGCTTCTTCAGTTTGCTTAATTCAGAGACATTGCTGCCTGTGATCAGCATGTCATCTACATAGAGACAGATTAATGTTTTCTCACCATTTTCAGAACCTTTCACATAGATTCCATACTCCACTATGCACTTCTTGAAGCCTAGTTCATGGAAGAATGCATCTATCTTCTTGTTCCATGCCCTAGGAGCTTGTTTAAGACCATACAATGCCTTATGCAGCTTATACACAAGCTGCTCTTTCTCTTTCTTCTCGAAGCCAGGAGGCTGCAACAACCATACCTCCTCTTCCAATGGGCCATTTAAAAAGGCTGACTTGACATCAATGTGGTATAATCCCCATCCCTTATTGCTAGCTAGACCAATCACCATCCTAATTGTCTCATGCCTAGCAACCGGAGCAAATACCTCAAAATAATCAAGCCCTTGCTTTTGAAGAAACCCCTTTGCTACCAATCTAGCCTTATGTTTTGCAACTGTGCCATCTGAGTTCAGCTTCACCTTGTAAACCCATTTAACACTTATTGCTCTCTTGTTTTCTGGCAGCACAACCAGTTCCCAGCTCTTATTTCTTTCAATAGAATTCAGTTCCTCTTTCATGACAGCCATCCACACCTTCTCCTTCATAGCTGCTGTGTCGCTGAGTGGCTCAACATCAGCCAGCATAGCAAGCTGAATCAGTTCTCCATCACTGTCTACTTGATTGTCTGCAATCAAGTCATATTCAGCTAGCCTATTTGGAGGCACTCTTTGCCTCTGTGGTCTGCCTTGTACAATCTGTTCATCATCAGAATCAGTGTCACTGTCTTCCTGCTGTGACTGAGGCTCATCATTGTCAGCTGGGGCAGGTTCCTGTTCTTGAACTGGTGCATCAGCATCAATTTCTTCTAGCAAAACAGATTATGCTTTGGCAGTCTTGACTCTGCCACTGTCCCAGTCCCACATTTCTGCTTCCTTGATGACTACATCTCTGCTGAACTCAATCTTATTAGTTGCTGGGCAGTACAGCTGGTATGCCCCTATGGAGTGGTATCCTACAAGAATCATTGGACAGCTCTTATCGGCCAGCTTGTTCCTCTTCTCATCAAGAATATGCTTGTAGCAAAGTGCAGCAAACACTCTCAAATGCCCTACACTTGGCTTCTTTCCTGACCACATCTCAAGTGGAACTACTTCCTTGAGTCTCTTGGTTGGACATCTATTGAGGATATAAGCTGCTGTTGAGACAGCTTCTCCCCAAAGACTATTTGGCAAGTTCATCTCCTTCAGCATGCAGCTTGCCATGTCCATTAGCATCCTATTTCTTCTCTCAGCAACTCCATTGTGCTGAGGAGTATAGGGGGCAGTCACTTCATGATCAATGCATTGATCTTCACAAAAATTTTTAAACTCAGCAGAGTTGTACTTGTAACACCCCTTTTCTACCCGGTAATTTATTTACTAAAAATCAGAGTTTCTTTTTTTTTTCTTTAAAAATCATTTTTCACCACACGGGATGTCACACATAAATCCACACCACATCATTGCATCAATATAAAATAGTTCATCGTCAATAATAATGCGATACATAGCACATCACAACTAGGGTGAGCTCAAAACGCTCAATTCAATCAACATAGTAAAAACTCAGCATCTACGCAGCGGAAAGTCATAAAAACATCAACTACAACAGTCAAATAATCATAAGAACTAAGGTTCATTCCCTCCCCACTGAGTGCTACATATCAGAGCAGACGACCAGACTCAGCTAGCGAAGGTACCTAAGCCTTCACTCGAGATCACCTGCACGTTACCGCATAGGGGTAACATTCAAACAGAAAGGGTGAGTTCATCTAACAATATAATAGTGCATATGATAAGTATTATTCTAGAGCTACAACGCTATATAAACCACATCGCAACATCAAATCAGTCATCACTACAAGTCATCACAATGTCGTGAACATGTATGAAATGCAACCCACCACAACGGGCGTATGCATGTGGTACCTGTCATCATCGTCACTAAATAGCCTTTTTGGCATCATCGTCACTAAATAGCCTTTATGGCGTCATCGTCACTTGTCTATGCACATGAGATGTATGAAGCACCATGATATGCACCGGAGACAGTCACATACAATCACAATCAACTTAGTGACCCATCACTTACCAATTTGCCAATAAAAGGCACATCACCTTGTTGCACCCCGAAAAATCCGGTAGGGATTCCTCGATGTACAACGTGGAAGATAAATGAAGCCGCCATCAATATTTTAGTTTTTAGACGAAAACATTGAAAAAACGTCTTTTTATACAAGGCGGGTGGTCTTTTCGAAATCAGGAGATGTAGGTTCGGGGGTCAGTTAGACACGGGGAAGGTATAAGCACCCCGCATCTCCTTTCTACCGAAAGGGAACCATTAATTTGATGTGTGGTTTCGACGAAGTTTGAATTGAAACGATGTTCTATTTCTTTTCGTTTTTCTTTTTCATTTGAGAAAAGCGTTTGGAAAGAAGACGGGGAAAAGAAAGATTTTTTTTTGGTATTTTTTGAAAAGGGTGCTTGACGGGACGTGGCCCGCTCCTACGTATCCTCAGATGCAATGAGGAAATCAAAGCTACGTAGTTCTCCTTGGTCGAGAAACTTTGGGTGCGTTGGTGTCTTTTATTGCAGAGGTTCTCGGGTCTGAACTGTACAGTCCACTAACCCTAAAACATAGACATCCCCGCCCGTACAGGCGACGTGCCCCCTACTTGTCGAAAAGTGATTTGAGTTACTTGAAAAAAAGATTTGCTGTGAGATTGGTAGTTTTTGTTCGAGCAAGTATCTTAGGCTCGCACGAGCTGTACAACTCGCTAATCCTAGGACTCTAACCAATGTCGAACGTACATCCGAATCGGTTCCTCACTCATTTTTGAAAAGGATTGAAGTTGTTAATTACCGGTTTTAATTCTCATAAGTATCCCAAGATGTTTGAGTTGTACAACTCCGATCTTAGGACGCTAGACAACATCGGCCGTACGTCCGACTTGCCTCCTTATGAGTTTTCAGAAGGTTGATTATTGATCTAAAAAGAAATTGATTAATTTGTGAAGACAATTAGCGAAGCATTGGATTTTGGAATATCATTTGAAAAAGGATTGATTAGAGGGGAGAGGAAGAGAATTCGAGGGTGGCTTTGGCCACAGAAGAAAAGAAAGTAGAATCTTCAATCAACTTTCAAGTCAAAACCAAAATGCAATACTTACCAATTTGCAAGCAAAATAATCAATAATGGGAGCACAAGCATAAGCATTTCCATTTACAACAATTGTACACAAGAATGACATTGAGTCATCAACAATTAATGGCATGAATATATGATCAAAAACAACCAAATAAGTTGCCAAGAAAGGCACTTGAGGAAACATTGCAAAAGCTTGGTTCGGATTTTAGGCATTAGGCACAAGTGAAAAGTATTTGGTAATCCTTGACACTTGTTAACAATGCTCAATGCATAAGTGTCTAGTCACTTTACCAAATTAACATTAAAGCATAGGTAAAAGTTGAATCACTTTCAAGTGATCCTTAACATTTTAAAATGGTGCTAGAAAACACATGTTGATTCATCTCACCAATCATCAACCAATTGAACAAATTAATAACCCAAAACATCACATTTACAAGCCCCAAAAATCAGCATTCTCAATTCCACATAAGCATAAACTTGCATTTATTCATTGAAAATTAAAAGCAAGTTGAGTCACTTGTAGTAATCCTCATCACTTAGGGTTGAATCACACCTAGCAATCCCCTCACTTAAATCATAGTGCTCTAAGCACAAGTGAGGATCAAGTTGCTAGATCATCAACATGACTAACACTTGCAAGTAAAAATGGTGAAAATAGACATTTAACAACAAAACCAAATGCTAATAATAAGTATTAAACATCAACAAACCAAGAGGAACAATAAAGTCATGTCAAGACCAAGGGGTGCGAAACATATATAAGGCTTAAAACATCATTTACTTTCACTAAATGCAAGGAACAAGATGAAAATCACAAAAACACAATTTATTCAAGGGTGAGATGCCAACTCTCACCCCAACAACAACGACAACTACATTTTAAAGATGAAGATGCAAAAATGTGATGAAAAGAAAAATGGGTTTTAATGCAAAAATGTGAGAGATGATGCAAGAGTTTTAGGGATTTACCTTGGATCCAAGCTAATAGAAGTAGGAAATGAAGAACAAGTAACCAAATCAACTAGAGTCTTCAAGAAATGGTCCAAGAACCCCACGCAAATTCCAAAATACCCAAGTGCTTGATGAGGAGGATATGAAATGGATGGTGAAAGGAGGAAGATCTATGAAGGAGGAGTGGATTTGAGGTGATTTGGTGGTTGGTTTTTGAAGAAAATATATGGAAGAGGGGAGGGGGAGGCTACGGTTTTGTGTAGGAGAAGAGAGGGAGAGGAGGTGTGCTAGGGTTTTGTGTAGGAGAGAATGAGCAAAAAAAAAGAGAAGAGGATCCTTAAGTGTGGGAATGAGGGAGGTATTTATAGGATGAAACTAGGTCTAAGGGTAATTTAGTCTTAGTGCTTTTAATGTGCTCTAGGATTGAGTTTTGATTTTGGATGGAGGGTTGAGATCACTTATCACAAGGATTGAGGGTGGAGAGAAAACACAAAATGTGAGAGTGAGAGAGTGGGGGGCGAAAGTTAGAGGGGAAAAAAAGGGAAAAGAAAAAAAGAATTTCTTATTTTGGAAGAGATATTTTATGTGAGGTAGGGTTAAGGGCATTTTAGAGAAGAATTGTTACCAAAGAGGGAAGTTTGGGTTTTCTTATGAATAGGTTAGTGTAAGTGAGTGGAGTAATTTACCAAAGAGGGTATAATGGAAGAGTGTGGAAGAAATTGGAGAGAGAGAGAGAGAGAGAGAGAATTCGTAGGTGGGGGGAGGAAGAGAGAAAAAAACTTGTTTTTTTTGGTCTTTTGTCTTATTGAGGACACTTCCCTTTTTTTGAGTTTTTTGAATTTGAAATTTTTGGGCATGGGAAAATAATGGGAATGCAACTATTGAAAATGTGTCACATGCTTTTGGGCACCATAAAATATTCCCTCTAGTCACCTATGACAATAAAAATTGTCACTTAAGAATTGAGGAATATTTAATGGTCCCTTTTTTTATTTTTCTATGCACTAAAAATGGAAAAAATACATTTTTAATTATTTTTGACTAGGGTTTTCTTTCTAAAAATTGTACAAAAATTATCCTTGATAGAATAAAAATGTACTTTTTGTGGATGTGCATTTTTTTTGCGAGAAAATCATCTTTTCGCGAAAAATGACCAAAATGCCTTTTTTGACCCTAAAACCCTAATTTGTCCAAAAGTACATTCCAACTCCAAAAATGATTTTAGGAACTTTGAAATGACTTCTATAACCCTAAATGCAATGCATGATGCTCTTTTCTCTTATTTATTTATTTTTTGGGGAAAATTAGGGTTTTGACCTAAGCCGGACAAAATTGGGATATGACAGCTGCCCCTCTTTATCTGGATTTTAACGAGGAATATGGATTGGCTGAAACATATTCCGAGGAAAAATAGAGATAAATAATTCAGGAATTATACCGATTTTGTCTCCTTAGGGAAAAACCCGAATTTTCCCATTTTTCTTTTCTCATTTTTTCGTTTTTGTTGATGTCAGATGAAAAATGCAATTTGCATGCAAAAACAGATTAGATTTTTTTGAATCACCACTTGGCGTGCTAACAACGATTTGTGATTTTAACACTAGGCGTGCAAAAGCAGGAAATAAAGCGGTAAAGAACGCGGTAAAGAAAGCAGTAAAGAAGGAGCACAGAGGGTTCAGGAGGAGCACAGAGGGCTCGGGGGGAGCACAGAGGGCTCAGGATGAGCACAGAGGGCTCAGGGGGAGCACAGAGGGCTCAGGAGGAGCACAGAGGGCTCAGGAGGAGCACAGAGGGCTCAGGACGAGCACAGAGGGCTCAGGACGAGCACAGAGGGCTCAGGACGAGCACAGAGGGCTCAGGAGGAGCACAGAGGGCTCAGGGGGGAGCACAGAGGGCTCAGGGTGAGCACAGAGGGCTCAGGAGGAGCACAGAGGGCTCAGGAGGAGCGCAGAGGGCTCAGGATGAGCACAGAGGGCTCAGGATGAGCACAGAGGGCTCAGGAGGAGCACAGAGGGCTCAGGAGGAGCACAGAGGGCTCACAAATTCCGTTGATTGGTTGATTTGAAATGACCGATGCTGCTGTATTGGATTGAGGTACCTGCATACGTTAGTTGATGCAAGGAATGGTGCATGGAGTATGGGTGCATGCTATGCAAAGTCCGTTATGCGAATGCATGTCATGTGAGTGCATGCGATGTGATGATTTAGCGGAATGATGAATGCAATGGGATGCTATTCTTGATTCTTTGTTTCTTTTGTCAGCTTTCTTTTTTCTGACTGTTTGTTTTTTTCTTTTGCTCTTCATTCTTTGATCAGCTTTCTTTTTTCTGATCGTTTGTTTTTTTTCTTGGGTTTTCATTATTTGATCAGCTTTCTTTTGTCTGATCGTTTGTTTTTTCTTGGCTTTTCATTCTTTGATCAGCTTTCTTTTGTCTGATCGTTTGTTTTTTCTTTTGCTCTTTTGCTCTTTTGGCTTATTTTTTGCTGGTTCAGCCAACCCGCGACACTCATGGCACGAGATTGAGGAACCCATTGGAATTGCGGGGCTCATGGGCCGAGTGCATGTTGGCTTTGACTTCGCCGTTTGAAGCAATCGTGAGTGCAATCGCTTTCTCTTGCATGATTAACTGGTTTTGGGGAATTGCTTTTCTCCGCGACCTTTAGGGATTTTGCAATAATTATAATGCTCCATGATTTATGCACATGTTTTACAGGTCATCATCACCATCATTATAAAACGTTTATTTTGAGCAGAAAAAGCAGAAAACAAAAGAGTGAACAGATATGAGAAAGTTGAACTTTATTAATGTGGAAACCGGTCGCACAAGAAGTTACGCCGATTGTTTATTACACTTGAAAGTTTAAACTATAAAAAGACACGAAAAAAGAGAGAAGTTAAATTCTGACTGTCCGTCTCTGTGGAACAGTGCTAAACATTTATGTCCTTGACCTTGATCACTCCCTCATCCAAGTCTTCAGGGGAGTTGTATGCCTTTCTTTACTTTTCATGCCCAAGTTTTCTGACCCTAATTTTTTGCCTAGATCGCCCTTTGCGGGTTTTCAATCCACCGGGTCGCTCTGATTTTGCCTAGGCCGCCCTTTCGGGTTTTCAACCTAGCGAGCTAACTCTTACTTGGCTTGTCTTTCTCTTTTTTGTCTATTTCTTTCAGGCATAATACTTCTTCACTGAATCAGAACTGACTGGGTTCCTGAGATCTTCGCCGTCCATATTTGTGAGTATCAGCGCTCCTCCAGAAAATGCTTTCTTGACCACGTAAGGTCCGTCATAGTTGGGCGTCCACTTCCCACGGGGATCGCTCTGAATGGGCAGGATCTTCTTGAGTACTAGATCTCCTTCATTGAATTCTCGGGGACGGACCTTCTTGTCAAAAGCGGTCTTCATCCTTTGTTGGTACAGTTGCCCATGACATAAGGCTGCAATTCTCTTTTCCTCGATGAGATTTAACTGATCTAGACGGGCCTGCACCCACTCTGCTTCTTCCAACTTGGTCTCCATTAGTACCCGCAGGGAAGGTATTTCAACCTCAATAGGGAGTACTGCTTCTGATCCATATACCAGAGAAAAAGGAGTTGCCCCGGTCGATGTACGCACTGAAGTACGATAGCCATGTAGGGCAAAAGGGAGCATTTCGTGCCAATCTTTGTAGGTCACCACCATTTTCTGCACTATCTTCTTGATGTTCTTATTGGCCGCTTCAACTGCCCCATTCATTTTGGGCCTAGAAGCCGAGGAATTGTGATGCTGAATCTTGAACTCTGTGCACAGGTCCTTCATCATTTTGCTGTTCAAGTTGCTGCCATTATCAGTAATGATCTTGTCTGGAAGCCCATAGCGGCAACTCAGATCTTTCTTCACAAACTTTGCAACCACAGTGCTAGTGATACTGGAGTGAGAAGCGGCCTCAACCCACTTGGTGAAGTAATCGATTGCGACCAGAATGAAACGATGCCCGTTTGACGCTTTAGGCTCTATAGGACCAATGACATCCATGCCCCACATTGAGAATGGCCAAGACGCGGTCAAGACATTCAACTTAGAAGGCGGTACATGAATGTGGTCGGCGTAAATCTGACATTTGTGGCACTTGCGCACAAAGCTGTAGCAATCGGACTCCATTCGCGACCAATAATAGCCCGCTCTCAAGATCTTTCTTGCCATGGTGTGCCCACTGGAATGGTCCCCGAATGAACCTTCATGGACCTCTCTCATAATCTTTGCTGCTTCCTCCTCTGCTACACACCTCAGGAGGACCATATCATAATTCCTTTTATAAAGAACTTCACCACTCAGAAAGAAACTCCTTGACAATCTTCTGAGAGTTCTTTTGTCATTCTCTGATGCCCCGGGTGGGTATTCTCTTTTAGTGATGTACTGTTTGATATAATGATACCACGGCTTGTTATCAGGCTCTTCTTCAATTGCGGTGCAGTATGCCGGGCGACCCCGATGTTGAATTCTGATATGAGTCAGATTCCTGTCGCAATTAATGTTGAACATTGATGACAAAGTTGCCAATGCATCGGCCAACTGATTTTCGCCTCGGGGAATATGCTGGAAAGTGATCTCATCAAAATATCCCACCAACTCTTGGACATAATTGCAATAAGGGATCAACTTGGGATCTCTGGTCTCCCAATCGCCTTTCACCTGATGAACGACCAAAGCCGAATCGCCATACACATCAAGCCTTTTAACTTTCCATTCGAGGGCTGCCTGAATACCCAGTATGCATGCTTCATATTATGCGATATTATTAGTGACATAAAAGCTCAACCTGGCAGTGACTGGAACAAGGCGGTTATCAGGGGAGATTAACACTGCCCCCGCTCTGTGTCCCCACACATTGGATGCACCGTCAAATATCATCCTCCACCTTTCATTTTCTTGAGACTTCCCTTCATCAAACAGCGCCATGATGTCCTCATCGGGAAAATCATACTGCATCGACTGATAATCTTGAATTGGGTGACATGCTAAATACTCAGCAAGTGCACTGCCCTTGACTGCTTTCTGTGTGACATATAGGATATCATACTCTGATAATAACATCTGCCACCGAGCGATCCGTCCTGTGAGGGCTGGCTTTTCAAAAATGTACTTGATTGGATCCATTTTAGATACCAACCAGGTTGTATGACTTAGCATGTACTGCCTTAAGCGATGGGCGGCCCAGGCTAAGGCACAACAAGTCTTTTCAAGCATTGAGTATCTCGTCTCGCAATCAGTGAACTTTTTACTCAAGTAGTATATAGCATGCTCTTTCTTTCCCGATTCGTCATGTTGCCCCAGTACACACCCCATTGAACTATTCAACACAGTTAGATACAGGATAAGCGGTCTACTGGACACCGGCGGCATCAAAATTGGCGGATTCTGCAGATAGTCCTTAATTCTTTCAAAGGCTCTTTGGCAATCATCATTCCACTCTGCTTTCTGGTTCTTGCATAACAGCTTGAAGAGAGGCTCGCAAGTGGCGGTCAATTGGGATATGAATCTTGAGATGTAGTTCAATCTCCCAAGGAACCCCCGGACCTCTTTTTCAGTCTTTGGCACTGGCATTTCGAGGATTGCTTTAACTTTGTCTGGATCAACTTCTATCCCCTTCTGACTGACGATAAATCCCAGTAATTTTCCGGATCTTACACTGAAGGTGCATTTTGCTGGGTTTAGTCTGAGTTTGAACTTCCGTAGACGTTCAAAGAGCTTTTGCAGGTTGACAATGTGTCCTTTATCAGTTTTGGACTTTGCAATCATATCATCTACATACACCTCAATTTCTTTGTGCATCATATCGTGGAATAATGTCACCATTGCCCTTTGATAAGTCGCGCCGGCATTCTTGAGTATAAAAGGCATCACTTTATAGCAGAATGTGCCCCAGAGAGTTATGAAGGTGGTTTTCTCCATATCTTCCGGAGCCATCTTTATCTGATTGTACCCTGAATACCCGTCCATGAAGGAGAACAATGAGTGTTGGGCCGTGCTGTCTACCAGAATGTCAATATGAGGCAGAGGGAAATCATCCTTGGGACTAGCTCTGTTCAGATCTCTGTAGTCGACGCACATTCTGACCTTGCCGTCTTTTTTCGGAACAGGGACGATGTTGGCTACCCACTGTGGATACTTCGCAACCGCTAGGAACCCGGCATCAAACTGTTTCTTTACCTCATCCCGTATCTTCAGTGACATCTCTGGTTTCATTCTTCTCAATTTCTGCTTGACTGGCGGGCACTCCGGCTTCACTGGCAACCTGTTTTCAACAATGTCGGTGTCTAGCCCTGGCATATCTTTGTACGACCACGCAAAGACATCAGCGTAATCATGCAAGAGTTGGATTAGTCTTTTGCGTTCACTCTCTTCCATGGCGGTACCGACCTTAACCTCTCTTCTATCCTCTTCTGTACCCAGGTTGATGATCTCAATCGACTCCCCATGAGGTTGAATAACCTTCTCTTCCTGTTCTATTAATCTCATCAATTCTGGAGGAGCTTCCCAGTTTTCATCAACATCCCCCTCGGCTTGGTTAACTGGATGATCAAAGTCAAAGTTTGGACTGCTAGCACTGTTGTTCTTAGAGACAATTGCTGTATGTCTGCATTTTGCCGAAGCGCGAAAGCAGAATGAAAACGGAACAAGCAAACAAGCAATAACAAAGCAATAAAAAGACGCATGAAATGAAGAGAAATGGATTTTTATTGATTGAAAATTCAAAACAAACGTTTTTATTTAATGATGATAACTCTGAAAATAAAAACATGTTTGCCCCCAGCAACTGGTCCCACCCACCTCAGATCCATCCTCGATGGCAGCAATGCGGTTAGGATCCAACAATCCGGCACTGGTAAAACTCTGTCTGATATCACAAATGGGAATCCTTTTGAGCCAGGGGTCTTGACCTCTCAGCTTGGCCAATCTTTCATCTCTTCTCTCTTCAAACAACTTCCTTTTCTCCTCTTCATTGGGGCAGTATCCCAAACCACAACGACCCTTGTTCTCTTTCAGCTGCACTGGGGCAAGAATTCCTTGTCCTACCTTTCCAAGACCGCGTCCTAGCTGATAACCTTGGTCCATCATAATTCTCGCGACCATCTCTCCACTCTTTGACAGCTTTATCACGGGCGATAACGATCCACATCCACCAAGCACAGCGTTGGCAATTTCAAGAGATTGGAAGGAAGTCTCCAAAGACTCTTCAGCTGCTTCCACATAAGGGAACGGAGAAGACTTGTTAACTAGCATCTCTTCTTCTCCATACACCACCACAATTTTGTCATTAACCACGAACTTAACCCTCTGGTGTAGAGATGAAGGAATAGACCCAGCCATATGGATCCATGGCCTCCCGAGTAAACAACTGTATGAGGAGGATATGTCCATGACTTGAAAATTGATATAAAAAGTTTCTGGTCCTACTTGAATGGGGAATTCCATCTCCCCTATCACTTCTTTCTTTGACCCATCGAACGCCCTCACCAGAGTTGAGCTTGGCTTCAAAAAGGAACAATCAACATCCAGTTTGCTTACAGTTGACTGGGGCATCACATTCAAAGAAGAACTGTTGTCAATTAATACCCGCGCCAACACGAAATCTCCGCATTTGACTGAGATGTGCAAAGCTTGATTGTGTTTCTTTCCCTCTGGGGGAAGTTCTTCATCAGTGAAGGTCAGATGGTTGGCAACTACAATATTCCCAACTACTTCATCAAATTGGCCAACAGAGATATTCTGAGCAACATGTGCTTCATTCAGCACTTTCATGAGAGCAGTTCTATGCGCTTCTGAACTCATCAACAAAGACAGCATCGAAATCTTGGCCGGAGTTTGGTTCATCTGATCGACCACTTTATAATCACTCTGTCTCACAATCTTGAGAAACTCATCTGTTTCAGGCTCTGCCCCTTTCTTCTTCTGAATATTCTCTGCCTCCTTTTCTTTACCCTTACGGGTTCTATCTTCGGCTTCCTTGGAGGACTCAATTCGACCAAACTCAGGAGCATACATCCGACCGCTCCTTGTCATCCCGCTTGACCCAGTTATATTTGTAACAGCGGTGCTTGGAGAAACCCCTACTGAAGGTAAGGTGTTGTACTTCCACGGTACGGCGTTGTCTTTCTCATAAGGAAATGGAGCTGGGATTTCAATAACCAATGGCTGTGGTTTGGCTTGGACCGGTTTCGAATTATACAGTATCTCAATTGGCTTTCTGGCCTCTTTGCCATCATTGAACTGCAGCATTAGCACACTTTCTTCTTTCTCAACTACTTCCAACCGAACCACATAACGGTCCATCAAATCTTGCAAAACAGACTTAAAATCCTCACAGGCACCTGCACACGCAGGGTCAGCACACACACAACCTTTCTGAATTACCCCACAGCGACATAACTCAGCATGTATGTCTTCCAAAGGAGTCTTGATACTCTCAACGTTCTTTATCATGATCTGGTTCCCAGAATCTTCTATAGCATTGGCAGACGGTGCCCCATGACCTGGCAAGGGATTAGTTGTCGTGCTCGGATTGTTCGGTTTAAAAGATAGCCAATTGGCATCAATTAGGTCTTGAACTATAAACTTGAACGCATAGCAATCTTCCACCGTGTGACCGACCCCTCCATTATGGAAAATACATGTGACGTCAGTATTATATCCTCTGGGGAAGGGTGGTTGCACAGTCCTCATAGGGCGAGTCTTGACTAGATTCTTTGCAATGAGATGATTAAACAGCTCAGTATAAGTGATGGGAATTGGATCAAAACTAGTACGTTTCCTTTCTTGGTGATTCTGAGTCCTGTGACCTGGATTATTCTGCGGCGGCTGAGCTGGAACAGAGAACGGAACTTTCTGCGGTGGAGCGTTGAAGGACGGACCTCCCCCTGCTGTAATGACATTTGTCTCTCCCTCTTTCTTCTTAGGGAAATTTGAAAAAGGTTTCTTCTGCCCACCAGAATTGCCAAAACCTCCGGCAATTTTCCCACTACGCAATCCATGTTCCAGACGTTCCCCAATGATTACCATATCAGAGAAGCTAGAAGAGACACTACCCACCAATCGATCATAGTATATTCCTGGGAGAGTTTCCATGAACATATATACCATTTCCTTTTCTGTCAATGGTGGCTTCACTTGGGCTGCTATACTTCTCCACTTCTGGGCATATTCTTTAAATGATTCCCTGTCACCTTTGCTCATGAGTTGTAGTTGAGATCTGTCAGGTGCCAGATCCATATTGTACTGATACTGTTTAAGAAATGCTTCTGAGAGATCCTTCCAACTATGGATGTCGGAGGATTGTAGTTGCATATACCAGTCTAGAGACGCTCCGGTCAGACTGTTCTGAAAGAAATGGATCAGCACTTTATCATCATGGGCATAAGCTGCCATCTTTCTGACATACATCGTTAGATGGCTGGAGGGACAGCCAGTGCCGCGGTATTTGTCAAAATCTGGCGCCTTGAATTTGGGAGGTATAACAACACCTGGGACAAGACACAGGTCCCGTGCATCTTTAGCCCTTGTACCTGACCCTTCCATTGCTCTCAACCGTTCTTCTAGCAAGTGATATCCGTCTCTTGGTTGTGAACTTTCAACCATCTGGCCCTGAGGATAGCTCCCTGGACTGAAATAATAACCCCCATATTGAGCGGGCTTTCCCATTTGATAAGCAGCATTTGGAGGGTTCACAGCAACCTCCGGAACAGGAGTAGGAGTAATCACAACAGGCTGACTTGTCACCACAGGAATGGCTTCAGCAGTGGATGGTGTATAATTCATGGGCATCCCCCATGGATATATTTGTGCATTTGGTTGTCTCTGACCGCTTGTCCCCGGAGAACCACCAACTTCTGGCCTGGGAGGAGGATGAACAGCTATAGCTTCAGCTGATGTAGGAGGAGAAACAAACGTAACGACCCCTTCTAGATTTACGACTGCAGCGGCCCCAGCAGCGGCCCCACTTCTCAGAGTTTGCAGCATATTCATTACCTCGGCCATCTGGGCCTCCATAGCGCCCACCTTATCTCTCAAGACCTGATTCTCCTGAGCCAGCTGCTCAGGGTTGAGTATTGTTATAACTGGGTCGCCCGGATTCCCATGATTCTCATTCTCGAACTGTAGATCCTCTGGAATACTCGCCATTAATCTTTCTTGAAGGCGCGTGTTGTAGCAGTGGAAACGAACCAGCGTGCCTTTTTTTTATGTTCTCGGAACATTTTCATAAGTTCGAGAATGAATGCATAAATGAATGCAATGCATAAATATACATGTATGTGTATGAGATGCGGATGTGTTCCTCTCACGTAGTGCCAGGGAAATTGCGTATTTCATTTTGACAAACAACAAGGATCGAGAATATGAAATGAACCGTACACATTTATCTGAAATGAAACATACAATTCTTTTATTCATTCATAATGAAAGGACAAGAGTACATCATAAAGAGTTCTTAAAGCCTTAAAAGGAAATTACAATAACTAGAATTTCAAACAACAGCCAAGTCCATGCATTGGTTCCTCTTTCTCTTTCTTGAAGTTGAAGGACGATCTGCCCGACCCCTCATCTCTTGAATCAAACCCCTGACATACTCGACGAAGCCCCGAACCTCCGCTGGAGTGGTGCGCACGTCCACAGCAAGCTCAGCATCTCTCAAACGCCTAGGAAGGCCTGTAACAGCGTCATAACACAACTTGGACAAGCGTGAATACTTCTCTTGCAAGATCTGGCAATGATCATCCAACCTTCGGTGCTCTTCCATCAAATAGGTCATCTCAGCCCTGAACCTCTCTAGTAAATCATTCTGGTGCCTTACGTGGTCCTCCAATGTTGTGGACCTCTCGAGCTCTCCATGAAACATTGCCTTGCAATCCTCAAGCCTCTCTTGCAACAAATCCCTGGCTTGCATCTCATCCCGGAGTCTTTTCTCATACTCAGCAGTGAGGGCTTTCAGCTGCGCTTTTGCCTCCCTCAATTGGCTCCTCAAGCTTCTTTCTAAGTCTTTGGATGCACTCAACTGAGCCTTCCACGCACGGGCATCGCCAAGCGCTCTATCCCTTTCCAAGTTTCGGGCTTTGATCTCGCTTGTAGCACTCTTGAGACCACCTTGCACATCGAGAAGTTTCTGATTACTAGCAGCAATTTTCTCCTTACAGTTAGCAAGGCATTTCTCTTTGTGTTCATTCTCTTGCTCTAAGCTCTTCTTCTCTTGAAGTAGCTTTTCCAACTGGGCCCGCAACTCTAGCTTCTCTTGCTGGGACTGGGATAAGGCAGCTCTGAGTTCCTCAACCTCCTCATTAAGGACGGGAGCAGATGGAGGAATCTCAGCCTCAATCTGAGGAGCAACTCTAAATGGGAGCTTAACCGTCTGCACCCGGAGCTGGACCCACTGAAGATAGCCTTCGCCTACACTTGTGTCTCTGCGACCCAACTCAGCACGGCCCTTCCTTACTGGTCTGTCCCAAGCCCGGACAATCCTTCTCAACAAACTCAAATTTTCAGAGCCTCTACCATGCAGCACAAAACCAGTCAGAGACTCATCCGGAGGTGGACTTGTCATCGAATAACCCAACTGCCCCAATGCAAGAGCTGGGTTGTAAGTGATACACCCTCTGGTGCCAACAAGAGGAACATTTGGAAAACCGTTAAGCTGAGAGATAAATTCTGACACATCGCGGGCCAGAGTGCACCATTGGATATCACTTCCCTTGAGATTTGCAATGAACTGCTTCCACTCATTCTTCCCTTTTTCTTCAATGTGCCCTCTGAACACATGCGAGACAAACCATCGGTACAGAACTGGCATACAACACATAACCATTCCGCCTCCCTTAGAGTGACGATCAACGAGAGAGTAATACAGGTCAGCTAAGATAACAGAGGTAGGATCTTGTTCCCGCTTTTTGAATGCGAGGAACACATCAATAGCTGCGGCATCAACAAAGTTCTCCACACATGGAAACAGGACAATTCCATAAACAAGAAGAGCGAGTACATCAGAGAGAGTCTTCCATTCTTTCTTGGCGAGTAGGACATCAGCTTCAGCTTCTAAGAATTTTCTGGTCAAACCTTGCTTTTGACCCTTGACTTCCACATTTTTGACCAAGATTTCTTCTTTGACTTGAAGAATACCAGCTAAAGCTTTGGCTATGGAGTATTTCTCCACATAAGAATATGGTTTGCAGCTTGCAGCAGGAAAACCCAAAATCTTCTGAAACTCTTCCAAGGTTGGGACCAACTGATAATCTTGAAAAGTGAAGCAACGGTACTCAGGATCAAAGTACTGAGCCAAAGTAGTGAGAGCCTCAGTCTGGACATTTACCTCCAACAAGTCTAGGAGATTACCATACATACTCTGAAAAGCCTCTTTTCGCCATGAGGGAAACTGATTGCCGAGCTTAACCAAACTTTGGACATCCTGTTGCTTGAAATTCCACTTGAGGGTTCTTTTCAAATTCTGATCCATTTTTCACTGGTACCTACAATTCCCCGGCACTGGTGAGAATGCATGCGAAATGAATGCATGAATGCATAATGAGGATGATGGAAAGAAAATTATTTTCAACATATGATTTTCAAAAGTCGGAACTTCATATTTCTGGAAAAATATATTCACTTGATTTTTTTCAAAAAGTTTGGATGCGGGGGTATGTAGCTCCTTTGTGTCCTACAGGGTTTCTTAGCGACAGGATCTAAGGCTATTTTTAGGGGTTCACACTTCAAGGATAGCACTAAAAGGGCCCTAGACAAGGTTCCTAGAGCCAACGACCTCATTTGAGAGCACCGATCACAAGGCCGTACGTCCAAGTGATGATGTCATCAAACAAAGCCAAACTCTAGGTGAAGTCTTCGCAATCACACAACAAGACGTACGTCCAGTGAGCAACCACTAATGACTTCGTTCTAGCCTAAGATATACTCTAGCCCGGGTATAGGGCTGTCTCACCAAGAAATAAAAACAAAGGGAGTGCAACGTGTGTGTAGGAGCACAATGCCAAACATACCCCCCCACCTGCAAAGAAAATCCAGAAACAGTCCAGCCAAAGAAAATCATCTACCCTAGGGTTTTGCATATATCATTTCAATACAAGCAAGAAAACAACCTAGGGTACTAACAATCATCTGATGCTCTACTTATCTCAAGAAAAGGAGCCAAGAAGAGGGAATCATGATAGAAAGGGGGAATACATGAACTTACCAAAGAAAGGGAGCGAAGAAGAAGGGGACATAATAAGATGGGGGGAAATGATGCATGAGCTTACCTTTGAAGAAAGGGAGCAAAGAAGAAGGGATCATGGGGATTGGAGGAATGCATGAACATAAGTAAAGAAAGGAGTAGAAGAAACAAGAAGCAAACATAGAAAAAGAAAGAGACAAATGCACATGAATGCAACGCATTGAAAATGCAAAGAATGCTCAATCATTAATTGGTAAAGAAAGAGGAAGAGGAAAGAAAAAGAAAGAAGAAGAAGAAAAGAGGGAAATAGAACAATCACTTAAATCGAACAATTTTAAACCACACATCAAGTTAATTAGGCTTGACCCTCGTTTTTTTTAAAAAAAAAGTCCCCAGTGAAGTCGCCAGCTGTTGCACCCCGAAAAATCCGGTAGGGATTTCTCGATGTACAACGTGGAAGATAAATGAAGCCGGCATCAATGTTTTAGTTTTTAGACGAAAACATTGAAAAACGTCTTTTTATACAAGGCGGGTGGTCTTTTCGAAATCAGGAGATGTAGGTTCGGGGGTCAGTTAGACACGGGGAAGGTATAAGCACCCCGCATCTCCTTTCTACCGAAAGGGAACCATTAATTTGATGTGTGGTTTCGACGAAGTTTGAATTGAAACGATGTTTTATTTCTTTTCGTTTTACTTTTTCATTTGAGAAAAGCGTTTGGAAAGAAGACGGGGAAAAGAAAGATTTTTTTTTGGTATTTTTTGAAAAGGGTGCTTGACGGGACGTGGCCCGCTCCTACGTATCCTCAGATGCAATGAGGAAATCAAAGCTACGTAGTTCTCCTTGGTCGAGAAACTTTGGGTGCGTTGGTGTCTTTTATTGCAGAGGTTCTCGGGTCTGAACTGTACAGTCCACTAACCCTAAAACATAGACATCCCCGCCCGTACAGGCGACGTGCCCCCTACTTGTCGAAAAGTGATTTGAGTTACTTGAAAAAAAGATTTGCTGTGAGATTGGTAGTTTTTGTTCGAGCAAGTATCTTAGGCTCGCACGAGCTGTACAACTCGCTAATCCTAGGACTCTAACCAATGTCGAACGTACATCCGAATCGGTTCCTCACTCATTTTTGAAAAGGATTGAAGTTGTTAATTACCGGTTTTAATTCTCATAAGTATCCCAAGATGTTTGAGTTGTACAACTCCGATCTTAGGACGCTAGACAACATCGGCCGTACGTCCGACTTGCCTCCTTATGAGTTTTCAAAAGGTTGATTATTGATCTAAAAAGAAATTGATTAATTTGTGAAGACAATTAGCGAAGCATTGGATTTTGGAATATCATTTGAAAAAGGATTGATTAGAGGGGAGAGAAAGAGAATTCGAGGGTGGCTTTGGCCACAAAAGAAAAGAAAGTAGAATCTTCAATCAACTTTCAAGTCAAAACCAAAATGCAATACTTACCAATTTGCAAGCAAAATAATCAATAATGGGAGCACAAGCATAAGCATTTCCATTTACAACAATTGTACACAAGAATGACATTGAGTCATCAACAATTAATGGCATGAATATATGATCAAAAACAACCAAATAAGTTGCCAAGAAAGGCACTTGAGGAAACATTGCAAAAGCTTGGTTCGGATTTTAGGCATTAGGCACAAGTGAAAAGTATTTGGTAATCCTTGACACTTGTTAACAATGCTCAATGCATAAGTGTCTAGTCACTTTACCAAATTAACATTAAAGCATAGGTAAAAGTTGAATCACTTTCAAGTGATCCTTAACATTTTAAAATGGTGCTAGAAAACACATGTTGATTCTTCTCACCAATCATCAACCAATTGAAAAAATTAATAACCCAAAACATCACATTTACAAGCCCCAAAAATCAGCATTCTCAATTCCACATAAGCATAAACTTGCATTTATTCATTGAAAATTAAAAGCAAGTTGAGTCACTTGTAGTAATCCTCATCACTTAGGGTTGAATCACACCTAGCAATCCCCTCACTTAAATCATAGTGCTCTAAGCACAAGTGAGGATCAAGTTGCTAGATCATCAACATGACAAACACTTGCAAGTAAAAATGGTGAAAATAGACATTTAACAACAAAACCAAATGCTAATAATAAGTATTAAACATCAACAAACCAAGAGGAACAATAAAGTCATGTCAAGACCAAGGGGTGCGAAACATATATAAGGCTTAAAACATCATTTACTTTCACTAAATGCAAGGAACAAGATGAAAATCACAAAAACACAATTTATTCAAGGGTGAGATGCCAACTCTCACCCCAACAACAACGACAACTACATTTTAAAGATGAAGATGCAAAAATGTGATGAAAAGAAAAATGGGTTTTAATGCAAAAATGTGAGAGATGATGCAAGAGTTTTAGGGATTTACCTTGGATCCAAGCTAATAGAAGTAGGAAATGAAGAACAAGTAACCAAATCAACTAGAGTCTTCAAGAAATGGTCCAAGAACCCCACGCAAATTCCCAAATACCCAAGTGCTTGATGAGGAGGATATGAAATGGATGGTGAAAGGAGGAAGATCTATGAAGGAGGAGTGGATTTGAGGTGATTTGGTGGTTGGTTTTTGAAGAAAATATATGGAAGAGGGGAGGGGGAGGCTACGGTTTTGTGTAGGAGAAGAGAGGGAGAGGAGGTGTGCTAGGGTTTTGTGTAGGAGAGAATGAGCAAAAAAAAAGAGAAGAGGATCCTTAAGTGTGGGAATGAGGGAGGTATTTATAGGATGAAACTAGGTCTAAGGGTAATTTAGTCTTAGTGCTTTTAATGTGCTCTAGGATTGAGTTTTGATTTTGGATGGAGGGTTGAGATCACTTATCACAAGGATTGAGGGTGGAGAGAAAACACAAAATGTGAGAGTGAGAGAGTGGGGGGCGAAAGTTAGAGGGGAAAAAAAGGGAAAAGAAAAAAAGAATTTCTTATTTTGGAAGAGATATTTTATGTGAGGTAGGGTTAAGGGCATTTTAGAGAAGAATTGTTACCAAAGAGGGAAGTTTGGGTTTTCTTATGAATAGGTTAGTGTAAGTGAGTGGAGTAATTTACCAAAGAGGGTATAATGGAAGAGTGTGGAAGAAATTGGAGAGAGAGAGAGAGAGAGAGAATTCGTAGGTGGGGCGAGGAAGAGAGAAAAAAACTTGTTTTTTTGGTCTTTTGTCTTATTGAGGACACTTCCCTTTTTTTGAGTTTTTTGAATTTGAAATTTTTGGGCATGGGAAAATAATGGGAATGCAACTATTGAAAATGTGTCACATGCTTTTGGGCACCATAAAATATTCCCTCTAGTCACCTATGACAATAAAAATTGTCACTTAAGAATTGAGGAATATTTAATGGTCCATTTTTTTATTTTTCTATGCACTAAAATTGGAAAAAATACATTTTTAATTATTTTTGACTAGGGTTTTCTTTCTAAAAATTGTACAAAAATTATCCTTGATAGAATAAAAATGTACCTTTTGTGGATGTGCATTTTTTTGCGAGAAAATCATCTTTTCGCGAAAAATGACCAAAATGCCCTTTTTGACCCTAAAACCCTAATTTGTCCAAAAGTACATTCCAACTCCAAAAATGATTTTAGGAACTTTGAAATGACTTCTATAACCCTAAATGCAATGCATGATGCTCTTTTCTCTTATTTATTTATTTTTTGGGGAAAATTAGGGTTTTGACCTAAGCCGGACAAAATTGGGGTATGACACACCTGTCAGGTTATTGTCACACATATCATTGCTACTAACATTCGCCATCATTAATATCCACATCGCTAATAGCCTTTATGGCATCATCGTCACTTATAAGACTGCAACTTTTATTCATCCTCAATACCATTGTCAATCAAAATAATAGCCACTAGGGGCATTGTCGTCAAAACCATCAACACATCATTATTGACACGGGGACACTAAGATTACCGATTACACCAAAAGGTTTTACTCCAGTTCAGGACACCAAAAAGGACACAAAAAAAAGGGTTTTAAACACCGAAATAGTTTTACAACGCCAACAACAACGACCACCGGGGACAGCCACTTGAGGCGCCCAGAAACTATCAGAAAAATAATAATTTTTACCTTAAAGTAGAATATACTGGTAGGCAACTGAATAAGCTTCACAACGCACTTCGAAACACTTAAAACGGACACCCGAGTCAAAAGATATGTCAAAAACAAAACCGGGAAAAATTGAGGAACATCCTGAAAATGTGCCTGGGCGCCTAGCAGGAGCACGCAACACAGAAAACTGGCGCCCAAGAACTGGGCGCCTAGCAACAGGCAACAACACTGGACTTGGCGCCCATGAGCAGGGCGCTTGGCAACCAACGCAACACAGATGACTTTGGCGCCCAGGAGCAGGGCGCCTAGCAACAGGCAGCAACACAACAGGCAACACTGCAGGACATGGCGCCCAGGCACAGGACGCCAAGGCACAGCAACACACGCCCACACACACAGCAACACACCCACACACCCTGGCACACGGCGCCCATGCGCTGGGCGCCAAAAACAGAAACGCAACAACTTGGCACACGGCGCCCACACCCAGGGCGCCAATCATAGGAACACACGCACAGCACACTGGCACACAGGACACACACCAGACACGGCGCCCATGCACTGGGCGCCAAAAACAGCAACAGAACTCCAGGCAACATGGACAAGCACGGCGCCCAGGCACAGGGCGCCATTTCCTGCAACACCAACACCAAACGCAACACACTTAAACACGGCGCCGATGCACAGGGCGCCTAAAACAGAACACGCACAAGACATCAAACGCAACACAATTGGCCACGGCGCCCATGCACAGGGCGCCAAAAACAGCACCACGCCAAGACACCAAAACGCAACATCCTTGGCCACAGCGCCCATGCACAGGGCGCCAAAAACAGCACACACCAAATCATCAAATAACACACATATGCAATTCATACCACCGTAATCAAATTAATTCATCAATCAACAACCAATTCAAACAAATCAAGCGAGATCATGGCAACATAGGTCTAAGCCCCCACCCTAATACCCATCATACCCACCATTATAGTGAAAGAGAGGTCTCACCCTTACCTTAATTATTAGGATTAGAAGACCCTGGAGAGAAGTCACCAACAGAACACAGCAACACAGCTTCCTTCTTCTCCTTGATTCGCGAACTCTTCCCCCTTCTCTTCTCCTTAGATGTGCGCCGTACCCTTCTCCTCTCCTCTCTTCTATTCGCAAGTTTTATTTTCTTTTGCACAAATGAGCCAAAACCCTAATTTTTAGGTTTAAATATGCGCCTAGGCTAGTGGACCTGGATCGCGGGCTTTCCTTCAGCTTAAGCCCAATTTAATTTGTGCCACCACTTCCTAATAGAATACCACACCTTAATATAACTTCTAATTTTAATTATACCAATTAAATAAATAAATAATTGAATACCTAAATATTTAATTAAATATTTGGGCGTTACAGTACTCTCCACCACCATCTGTTCTGAGAATCTTCAGCTGACAGCCACTCTGTTTTTCAGTATAATTCTTGAACTTCTTGAATTGATCAAGCATCTCACTCCTGGCTTTAATCAAGTATATCCATATCATCTTAGTGTGTTCATCTACAAAGGATAAAAAATATTTGTTTCCACCTAGGGAAGGGACTTCCAAAGGACCACATACATCAGAATGTACTACACCTAAAGCATGTGTTGCTCTTGGTGGTAATTTTGATGTAAATGGCAGCCTTGCTTGTTTGCTTCTCATGCATACATCACAAGACTTATCAATAGCAGTTACTGCAGGGATTCCTATGACAAGCTTCTTGGAATTTAAATGATCTAAACTTCTATAGTTTAGATGACCATACCTCTTGTGCCATAAGGCACTGTCTCTGTCTCCATCAGTGGCACTAAAGCAGTGTGTCTCAGCTGTCTTGATGTTCACCTTAAATGTTCTGTTCTTCTCCAAGAAGGATTTCAGTATCAGCCTCCTTTTCTTATCATACAACTGCAGTATGCCATCCTCCATGTTCACTGAGAAGCCCTTCTCTATGAGCTGACCTACACTCATCAGGATGCTCTTCATGCCAGGCACATACCAGACATCTTCAATCACCACTGTTTTTCCATCCTTCCTTTCAACCAGAATGTTCCCCATTCCCTCTGCCTGCAGATACCTATCATCAGCAAGCCTAATTCTGGTCTTCTTACTGCTGTCAAAGTTAACTAGCCACTGCTTGTTGCCAGTCATGTGGTTGGAGCACCCTGTGTCCATGTACCACAACTCCATTACTACTGAATCATCTGCTGTAGTCACCATCAGCAGCACAGGACCATCATCTGAGTCTCCTTTGGCTATGTTAGCCTCTTCTTTCTTGTTCTCCTTGTTTGACCAACACTCATCTGCGAAGTGTCCATACTTGTCACAGTAGAAGCACTGTATCTTCCTCTTGTCAAATTTCTCCTTCCCTTTCTGATTGTTATGCTTCTTCCCTCCCTTATTAGATGATTCTGCCTTCTCTGCACTGCTGCTATCATCGTTATTCTTGTTCAGCCACTCTTGCTTCTTAGACTTCCACTTATTTTCTTTCCACTTGGACTTATCACCATTCGCTTTCTTACTGATCTGAGCCTTCAGAGCCTGCTCTGTCTCTTTCTCAGATCCTCTAGCGCATTTCATGCGCTTCAAGATTTCCTTGCAGTTCATCTAATTTCATATCACTAGTATCCTTCGATTGTTTTATTGCAACTACAATGTGATCAAATTGAACAGTTAGGGAGCGAAGTACCTTCTCAACAATGGTTTCTTCAGTGACTGTCTCACCACAGTTCTTCATCTGGTTTGTAATAGTGACTACGCGCGAGACATAGTCACCTATCTTCTCACCATTCTTCATCTGAAGCAGTTCGTATTGTTTACCCAGTGACTGAAGCTTCACCTTCTTTACCTTCGGATCACCGCCATAACAACGCACCAGAATATCCCAGGCAGCCTTCGAGGTCGTCGATTCAGCGATCTTCTCAAAAACTTTGGCATCTACACACTGATGAATGTAGAATAGGGCTTTCTGATCCTTCTTTCTTCTTTCACAATGTGCATTCTGTTGCACCTCCGTAGCGTTCACCGCAAGCTCTGTCACGCCGTTGTCCACGAGATCGAGCACGTCCTGCGCTCCAAACAGCACTCGCATCTGGATCGACCACCGATTCCAGTTTGTTCCATCAAACACTGGAAGGTGTGTGTTAAAACCTCCGTTACGTCCGTTCATCGTCGATCTGTGTGCTACTCACTCTAGAAACTCACAATCGCTCGTGTTTCCCAAGCTCGCTCACAACCGAGCTCTGATACCATGTTGAATCGCAGCACCTGCATCAGGTTTCACACACACACACACACACACACACACACACACACAGTTCTGAAGATACAGTACAGAGGAGAAGAAAAATGGGTAGGGATATCTCACACACAGAGGGAATACACAAAGAGAGTGAAAAGTAATTGTGTATTATTCAATGTTGTGTAATTGAATAGTTACAATGTGACTATATCCAAAACCAACTTAGTTACAAATTCAACTGATTGAATGAAATTAATCCCAAATGAAACTTAAATGCAATTGTAGCTGAATTACAGTAATGCCCCTAATACAGAGACTAAAGCAGTAAATGGTAAAACAAATTATTTACTGAACATGGATTAAAGTACTTCAACAATAATCAGATCCACCTTCATATTTGAAAATGTTTCATCTGTAATCTCCTCTGAGGCCCGAATGAAGAATTTCTTCGCCTGTTATCTCCTCCCCACAATCTGAAAAGCTATATCTTCTATTCCGTCACAGCAAAGTCAGTTCATTTTTATCGTTCAACACTGATTCTTACTTCATACCCAACAGATCCAGTTTATGTCTGATTGAGGCTATGTACCGGTGAAGGGCTCCAATTTGCGAAAGCCAGTCTCAAATTTCTACCCGCCCTTTCCTTAAACCAATTCCACGATACAACAACTACCCGATTAAACATAAATTCCACATCGGGAACAAGTCATTTAAACAACACGTCATTCCTTGTGCCCCAAATTGTCCAAGTCACAGCCAACCAAATGATGTTCCTTATTTTTTCCCTCTTTTTTCCAGCAAAGCATCCTCCATGCCATAAGAAATGGTCCAAGGGCTCTCTATGGGCAGAATCATTTCCACCAAGCCACGAAAATACCTTTTTCCATACCTGAACAGCAAATTTACATTCAAAAAATAAACAAGTTATCGATTCCTCTCCTTCAATGCACAATGGACAACAGCTGTTATATTCAGATACAATGATTTCGCGTCTAATTAAATTGTCTCTGGTTGCAAGCCTCTTCTGTTTTAATCTCCACCCGAAAATTTGAATTTTTGAAGGAACATCACAAGCCCAAAAATGCTTCATTTCCTTCCTACAATCTATAGACGTCTCCTGGTTATCTCCTACTAATTCAACTAGAGTACCAAAACCGCCTTTTACTGTGTACCCTTCTACCATATTTGGAACCCAACACCATCGGTCCACCACTCCCTCTGTTGGTCTAAAATCGTATAATAGAGTTTCTAACTCACTGACCTGCTCTTATTCATCAGCAGAAAGTTCTTGATTCCACTGCTAATTCCACTTCCAATTGATTCCACGCCATTCGCCCATCTCGGCAATGAAATCTGCACAGTTCCCTGAAATAGCAAATAATTGAGGAAAACAATTTTTTAAAGATATTGAACCTGTCCAGTTTTGCAGCCAAAAATAAGTGTTCCACCCATCTCCCACCTTTCGACTCAATTGATTACAGAACCATGAATCTTCACCAGTAAACTCGGCTCCTAGAGAACGCAAATCTCGCCACCATATGGAATGTTTTTTAATCTGACTCGCCCCATATTCCTCCGCATATGAACTCCAAATACAGATGTCATCATACCGAAACCGTACTAAATCAGCCCAGATAGCCTCTGGTTCAGTGAGAAATCTCCACTTCCATTTTGCTAGGAGTGCTATGTTGAATGCTTCTAGATTCTTGATTCCCAGCCCTCCATCCCGTTTTGGTTTGCACACCACTGACCACTTTACCCATGATACCGACCTCCTCTCTACCCCTCCGGCCCACAAGAATTGTCTTTGTACCAAATTTGATTATATAAAAGTTTTAGGGTTAATTACAGTTTTGGTCTCCCTATTAATTTTCACCAACTCACGATTTTAGTCTCCCAAGATTTTTTTTCACGAATTTAGTCTCCTTATTTTCACTAGCTCACGATTTTAGTCCCCCAATTTTTTTTTCTCACAAATTTAGTCCCCCTATCTTCCAATTTGTAAAATCAAAGTCCCCCTCTAATTTGGTCAAAATTGTCGCTGAGTTGTCAGTCACTTATCCTACGTGACTGACACATTGGCTTGCCTTGTTGAAATCTAAATATAAAAATTATTATTATTATTATTATTATTACAAATTTTCTTAATTATTATATTTAATAAATAAAAATTCGATCTTCTTCATTCGATACTTCCTCTCCCTTCGCGAACTCAAACCCAGCAAACTCAACACCGTTCCTTCAAAACCAAACCATATAACCATCAGTATTGCCTTTAGGAATGTTTGATTATAGTTTCAAAAAATAGTTGTGTTTTTGTCCAAAAAAAGAATAGTTTTGTGTTTATAAAAGTTGATAACGATCTGCCAAAAATAAAGTTAATGAAGAACAAAAATTTTGTGATTTTGGAGTTCAAATTTTCTTCATTAGATATACTTTACTATCAAAGTGGGTTTTGATACACATGATAGAACCAAATCAACGACAACGTGCTTAAGACATAATCTATCTACTCATGATTAAATATAATAATTAAAAAACAATTTTTTAATAATAATAATAATAATTTTTATGGGGGGCCTTTGATTTTACAAATTGGGAAAATAAGGGGACTTTAATTTTACAAATTGAAAAAATAGGGGGACTAAATTCGTCAAAAAAATTCTTGGGGGACTAAAATCGTGAGTTGGTGAAAATAGAGGGACTTAGTTCTTGAAAAAAAATTCTTAGGAGACTAAAATCGTGAATTGGTAAAAATAGGGGGACCAAAACTGTAATTAAGCCAAACTTTTAAATAGCATGTTGATCGATGGATGACATATTCAATGGTTCATATTAATTTCCATGCCAGTGTATTCAGTTATCAACTTCAGATTTCATGTTACACTTGGCCAAACAAATTAATCCAAAAACATTATTATAGTAGCCACCTGGAATCGAACCTACAACAAGGCGGATAGAGAGCTGCTATTAGTTTCGGCAATGTAGTTGACATTTGTTTTTCAGATTACGAAACATAAAATTTGAGGCCCTTTAGGGTATTGCTTTTCCCACACCCCCTCCTACTCGAAACACACCCCATAAGGGTGTGAAAAGACCAAAAGGCCAGGCCAAACCTCTTTTTTTTCACGAATTTTCACCTGTTCGAACACGGGCATTCGAACAGGTTCGAATGACATCGTTCGAGTGTGTTAAATTTTGACTTCACACCCTTTTGGGCATTTTTCACCTGTTCGCATGAGGTTATGCGAACCTGTTCGCATGACCTCGTTCGAACACATTCGAACGACATCGTTCGAGTGTGTTAAATTTTGACTTCACACCCTTTTGGGCGTTTTTAAACTGTTCGCATGAGGTCATGCGAACCTGTTCGAACAAGGTCGTTCGAACAGTCATAAAACACGTCCTCGCAGCGTCTCACGCGAGGTAATTTTTGGAATAAAATTTGTTAAGGGGTGTGAAAGAGTAGGAGGGGGTGTGGGAAAAGCAAAACCCCCCTTTATTTACCAAAACTTTTGATTTATTTACCAAAACTTTTGAGGCCCATAGCCCTTGCTTTAGTGGCTTGGGCCTTGGGCAGGCCCTGCTTCCTGAGTGCATCAGCAAGGTATTAAAGGGGACACGTAATCTTCCAATTAATTCATTGGTGCAGGAAACCTATTACGGGTTTACTAAAATATTCATCAAGGGAGGGAGCCAGACCCAAGCAATGATGGCATCTTGTATAATTTACTTAGATAAAGTCGTGAAACACCTTAAGAAAAAATGAGCATCGTAAAACTCCCATGAAGTCCACATTTTACAACCGCGGACAAATTGTTTTCACAGTCAAGGAGTAGGTATGCAAGAATAATTTCCCTTCATTATAAATTTGTGTCCCTTTTATTTTCACCCACCCTGTTTTTGCATTTGTATTTTTTATTATTTATTTAATCAAACTTAGTTATTTTATGCTCTCCAATATATTATTAATTACTTATTTTTATGGGCTATGATTAAATATAAAATAAACAATTTGAACATTCAAATAAAATTAAGAAAAATAATATCTACTTTATATAAAAGTTCTAATAATCACCTAATAAAAGTATAATTTAATTAGCCATTGAAGACTTCTAAAGTAAACCGGGTTTACTTTCTACGCCTGTGCATAGCCGTACGCTGACACAACAGGTATCCATTGGGAGCTTCTGAGCAGAGTAGCTTCTGAACTTCTTTAAATACTTGAATAATAACTTCAATATCTTGAATACCAATCTTCTGAGCATTGACTAAGTCAATGTATGTATAGTTTATGAAGAGTTGGTCTGGTGACATAAGTGTACCTTTATGTCCATGATGTATATTCTGAACAGGTCTTCCTTGTGGCTTCTGAACTCTATCTTCGGAAGTGCTTTTAGGAAGGATCTACTGAATGCCTTCTGAAGATCTTCTAAGTCACGTATATTGCCATAACAAGCTTGATCTTGTTATTTCTTTCTCTTTCCTCAATTGTGTCTTTGACACAAGACCTTTTGGGTTCATTTGAGTGTTCCAGGGATTTCGTCTTTGATGACTATATCTTCTGAACACATCTATATCTTGACATGTTCTTTCTGGAGGTATGAGCCTAACAAAAAGATTTGTTCTTGTTATTGCTTAGGCTTCTATGATCTGTTCACATCATCTGTCACTTCAAGAATGAAGAGCTTTGTGCTCATGTCTTGCCTTGAACATAAAATGCTTTAGGGGATATCTCACTGTTGTTTGAGAGTCCTTTTTCTTTCACATTCTTAGGCATAAGGTTTCTTCTTCTCACATTCAGAAGCTTCTGGCTAAAACTGTTATTGCATAAGAAGATCCTTATTTAAGCTTTGTAGGCTTCTGAAGGGTGTTTTCTTACTAGATAGAGTTTCTCAGCTGATTACATCTTCTGAAGTTCATCTGGCATATATCATTGAATCTCTTGTCTTGGGGATCTGCTTGGTGAGCTTCATCCTTCGTGAATACTTTATCTTCTTACACTACAAGAAAATCGACGATTTCCGACGGCAATTTTCGTCGCAAACGCAGCAATTTTTGTCGGAAATTGACTTTTCCGACGAACTTTCCGACGGACAAAAAGTCGTCGCAAAATCGCTCGTCACAAATTTTTTTCCGACGGATTTTTTCGTCGCAAATGTGTCCGTCGCAAAGTCGTCGGAAACCCGTCGCAAATATCCGTGGCAAAGTCATCGCAAACTTTGACACATTTTCGTCGCAAATCCGTCGGAAATTTTAAAAAAAAATAAAAAAAAATTAAATTATATATCAAATTCTAAAGCTCAGATTCTAAATTCTAAAGCTATATATACAACTTTGTGGATATGTAAATGTCACTGTATTTTCCTCTCCTATGTAAGTATATATACAACTTTGTGGATATGATAGACCAAATTATAAAGCTCAGATTGAACTTCCAATAAATTCATAATATACAATAAGCAATTTTTATGTATCACAACTGAGAATAGCACGAAGGCAATGAGACCCAGCTAGTAAATTAATGCTATTACTAATTTCAGACAAAACTTATTATGCAAATGACTCATCAATAGGTGCAAACACAAGTTGAGCACATGCTCCAATTGAATTCTCATCAACTCCACTGCACAGTTGCATCATGTTTCATCACTAAATTTGCTACTTCAGCTACTTTTATCCAATTCCAACCCCAGCTACTTTTACCTGCATGACCAGTGCTTTTTGAGACAGTGAATCTCAATGAATCTGCAACCACAAAGCAAGTATATGTAAAACCTCCATGCATTTTGTAACAGCCCAGGTCCAACGCATTGGCCACCCCGGCACTGTTACCTCTCGGTCTTCTCTACCCCTCTTGTAGAATTTTTGCCTTCTGTGGGAATCGAACCTTGCACCTGAGGCATAAGTGCAAGTTAAACACACCTCCCACTACCAATTGAGCGGGAGGTAAAGGTGTTAAGAGGCAAAGAGATCAATTTAGTGAAAGTGGTTTGGTTGGGAGCCGTGGGCGAGAGCATGACGTGGGAATTGGAAAGTAAGATGAAAGAAGCCTATCCAGAGTTATTTGCTTCAGGTAATTTCGAGGACGAAATTCTCTAAGTGGGGGAGAGTTGTAACGCCCTAAAATAATTTAATTAATTAATTAATTAAGCTATTTGAGGGATTACAATATTATTTGAGTGGAATAATTAAATTAGAATTTATTTTATTTCAGGGGGTATCTAGCTAAGTAAATAAGGTGGTGCAATAAGGTCCCAAGTCAATTAGTGACCCAAGCCCATTCCTAAAACCCCAAAACCCTATGGGAAGGGTCTCACTTGCACATTCCATCGAAGAAGAGAAAAGAATTAGAGAGAGGGAGAGAAGAGAAAGCTAGCGACGGCCAGCAAGGAAGAAAAGAAGGGGATTTGTTCATCTTGGCTTTAGGTAATGAGTTTCTTTGATCCTTTCCTTTCCATTTTTCTTCCTCTTTCAAGTGTTGTAGTTTCAATCCCTCATTTCCTATTGTTGCTGTTTCTCCATGGCCTAGCGAGTCCCACGGTTTGCGAAAGAGAGGAGGAAGAGCTGTTGTGTTTTTGGTGACTTGGGCGTGGCTGAGTTCTTCGAATTATCAAGGTTAGGGGGCTCTACTTTATACCTATAATAGTTCTTAAGATATGTGATATATGTAGGTTAGGTTGTAGGAGTTTGAATTGTTGAATGTTGTGTTAATATATTGTTGTTGAATTGAGTTAGTTTGAATTGTGGATATTATGTTACTGTCTTGTTGTTGTAGTGAGATGGTTTGAATTGTTGAATGTGGTGTTAATGCCTTGTTGTTGTATTGAGTTTATGTGGTAAATTAAGTTGAGTGAGTTGAGAATGAACATGATAGGAATTGTGCCTATAAGTTGCTTGATTAATTACCTCAATGAAAAGAATATAGTTATATGTTGGTTGCGATGCATTTGATAAATAATCAATCGAAGTGGTGTTGAAGCGGTGTGAACTAATTGTTGAATTGTTAAATAAAATTGTTGTCGAAGTGTTGAAGTGTGTGGTGTGTGCTGGTTGTGTTGCGCAGGGGCGTCAAATTGGGCAGCCCCGTGCGTGTGTGGTGTGTGCCGGTTGTGTGTTGTGTGTGCTACGTGGGTGTATAAGGCGTAGGGCGCCAATTGGGCAGCCTTGTGCGCCTATGTATGTTATGTGACAGTTTGGTCCCTAAAGCGCCAATTTAGTCCTTGAGTACGTCCGTTGATCCAATAATTGCGGGGAAGTGTAATTGTTGAATTAAATTACTAACCTAAGGATACAAACTGAGTTGTAATTAATTGGAGACGTGAAAGCGGTGAGGGACTTCGGTCCAAAGCGGTGTGATATCCTTAAGGCCTATATGTTGATGATGTTAAATTGAGAAATAAAAAGCGGTGAGTTTAATAATTATTGTAGTGCATTGTCATAGTGTCTCATGACCCATGTGCATAAAGCGGTGTGTGGGCTCCGACCAAAGCGGTGTGATGGCTTCGGCCAAAGCGGTGAGTGCTCTCAAGGCATAGTGCGGTGATGATGGATCCTCATACATGTTGCATACATGCATATATTCATACATATGTTGATAATGTTTTCTTGATGGTTATAACTTAAAAGATGAATGCTATAATTGTTGTGAGTGGGTGTTATTTGCTGCTTTCCTTATTATAACGCTTATCTTAATTATTATTATTTGTGTAAAGAGACTCACCCTACTGCCTTATGTTGCTTCTTATGTCGGCAACTTGCAGGTAATCGCGAGTGAGGGCAGTCTTATGCCTTTTGCTAGTAGTCGTGTCAGCTCTGATATGTAGCACCAGGGGGAGGGCGTAGTAATACTATTATTGTTATTTTGGTGTATTAGACTGTTATGGTGATGTACTGAGTATGACTCTAGACTTGCGGTCATCCGCTGTGTTGATGAATATTTTATTATGTGTTGTAAATTAAAACAGGTGTTTATGGGCCCATCCCTAAACTATCGTGCTATATATCGTGCTATTGACTGTTGACTTCACGTCACTTGATTATAAATTGGTTGTCTTTTTATATAAGCGTTGAAATGTGACACCTTCTTTCAATGATTCTTTTCGAAAACTCTGATCTATATATTAAATAATAGTTAATTTAGAAGGGGGTGTTACACATTTGTTGTAAGATAAATAGATCAACATAAGACCTTGCTCATCACTTAACTTTAACATATTGTTTAAGGAGTTTAATATGTAGCAACTCAAATGCAAGATCAATGAGAGTTCAAAGCAAAATAACTTTCAAAAATGTCCAACAACAAAAATACACTTCTCCAAAATTCTCTTTTTCTTTTACTTAATTTCTATCACAATAAAAAATGCATTTTTAAAACATGACCAAACTAAGTAACAGAAACAATCATTAGAAAAAAAAAGATAAGAAAGAAAGGTTGAGAGGAGCTAGAACCAACTAATTACATGGAACCCAATATAAATAACATAAAGGATCAAGTAAAACAGAGTTTTGTAGCTTTCACTTTCAAACAAAAACAGAGTTTTGTAGCTCAAAACATCAAACCTTGCTATATAGAGTCTACTATAAAAGAGAAAACTATAGGAACTATGACCTAGAAAGGCATGCATTCCGGAACAATTCCTGGATACTTCCAATTTTCATCTTCAAAATGCCTAGTATAGAGGCAACAGCAACATGCACAAGAATAGCACCCCAAAGATGAGGAGGAATATTTTCAAGCCCCACGCCCCATGCTCTGGTCTGCTGGGGGAATCATGACCAATACTGGTTGCGCGTTAAAGCCGGGATGAGGAAGTCTACGACGGAGCTCACGACCTTCTTGACAAAGAGCACAAACATGACAAAAGACATGAGTTGCAAAGTCACTTCGATTCACACTGTTCACTCTTCCATTAATCTGAAATTTCTTTGTGTAGGATTATCATCTATGAAACAACTAACAAGGTAAAATAGATAAAGTACTTGGGGAAACCGTATAAATAATTTCAACAATACAAAGTTGATTGTGAATAAATTATAAATTGAAGTTGCCATGCTTGAAGTTTTGTTCAATTTATAATTTATTCACAATCCACTTTGTATTGTTGAATTGTCATTTTGGATTGTCTAGTTGTGCTGTAAGGCTGTAATGCATGTCTGTATTCTTAGTATATAAAGAGGTTTAAAGTACACAGGTCAATTTAAACACAGTCAAGAAAACATTTTTTGGGCAAGGTATGCCATATTATTAGATATAAAACACAACGATAGGAACTGGACCAGATCACAAAGAAAAAGTACATGTACTGTAATATTTCACTATAACCATTGATATCAATGTTGATTTCAGCAGCCATATAAATGGATTTACAATGGCCTCTAAATCTGATCACCTTCAAGTACACCCTTACAATAGGAGATTTCATAACAGTAACAGATAATCACTACATAATAAGAGAGTAAGAATAAAAGAGTAATGTACCTCTAAATTGAACCTCCGACGAATAGCAGTACGGCTAGGATATGAAAAGTACGGTGCAAGGCAATTCCAACCAAAGCAGGAATTCCCAATTACATACAGCTTGAAAATGTCTTTGAAGCTGCAAAAACCATCAAAGGATTGAAAAGCTAAGTCAGCAATGTGATGAATATGGAGGGGACAAGAGACAATATTACATACTCATAAGGGAATAGTATATAATATTATTTGTGACATCCCTCTAATCCTAAGGGCGTAATTGTGCTTCCAAAAGCACCATAGTCAAGTACAAAGAAAGAAAGTTATCAAAGTGTGAGAGAAAAAGCATAGCCCCCAATTACTTAGAAGAATAACAGTTTTAGAGTATAAACAAAATTATAGACTTTTAGCAACATTCAACACACCATATTTCAACCAATCTTTGTTTTGTGAAACGAAAAAGATCCCAACCAAATCCGAACCAATCTGACAAAGACTTTAAATATAAATATAGTATGAATTAATATTAGGGGAAGGGGAATAGCCTTGGTATAAAAATACGCCTTCATGATTGCTATCAATATACACAAACTCTTTGTTTTCACCATTTCCTGTTTTCAAATACAGTGGTTTTAACGAATTTCTGAAGCTGGTTTCAACGGAGATTGCAATTCTGAATCATGGCCATAAGTTGCAATTGTAAACCCAAATATTAGTTTCAAATTCTCAAGCATCTCTATAAAATGATGAAACTTAAAAATACTTGAGATAGGAAAGATATTCTGTATAGATGTGTGATAAAAACGATGTTGCAACTGATTAATATGATATATGATGATAATCATACCGGACAAAGATCCTGCCGAATTTCTTCCAAAGATTTCTTCCTCTTCTGATGTATTACCTGTATTATTCAAACAGATGGAAGCCTGAAAATGAGATACCAACGCTACTTGAGACAACCGAAAATCCAACTAAGGCAGTGTTTATACCAGAAACCCAACAGCTTGTCTTATATAATTCAGTTTGTGCCAGGATGTTCCTGCATGCTAAAAGTAAGAACTACTAGTTAAACAGCAACAACTAAAGTCTTTTCTCACCATGTGGCGTCAATTACAAAGAACAACCAATGTCCTATAGTCAGGAGCACCTAGCTAAAACTTAACTAAAATCATGACTAATACAAGTTTAGTTTACCTCCTCATTTGCATTAACAATCCATTTCTCAAGTTCTGCAAGACCAGACTTTACATATTCACCATTTGAGAGAGTACAACATTCACGCCGCAACAGAAGACTACAAGATGTTGTGGGAAGATTAAAGTTGAAAAAATTAGAGAATTGAACTACAAAATATTGACTCAATAAATCAACTGAGGATATTGGAGGTTTGAGGCCATAGAACTGGTTCTAATAATTATGGGGTCTTACCTGTTGAAGAGTGTCATATTGATGAAGGAAAAGACCTGTGTAACCAGCTTCCGATGAAACCAAAGGCTTATCACTAGTAGATCTTTGTGAATTTCTGAAGCAAAGCTTCATAGGTAGAAACCAAAGGCTTATCACTAGTAGATCTTTGCATATTGTTCTCATATTTTGAGAACTCACCATCTACACAAATTACAGATTCAATATCCTCCAGATTTGTCAGTCCCTCATGAATAAATGGAAAACCTCTCCTTCGTCTTTCATAATTATTATCAGAGTGGAAAAATGGCGAAGTTCCAGGATCTGAGCTCGATATCGATGATGTTCCAATATCAGTTGCTATTAACGGTGGTGACCCTTGGTCTGGACTACTAGCAGGAGTAACTACTGGACCTCTAATTATGTCTGGATGTTCAGAATTGTCTTTTAGGTTTCTTGTATATGCACTTGGATCCAATGACCATGGACAATCTCGGTTGAGTTCTATCTTCGGAGAATTGTTCAAATTCAAGCGCAAAATCTTCGGCTGAGACCGTTTCATAATTGCAATATTGCAATGCAGCTGCTGCATGCAGCATTTCTTCTCACGTTTGAATTTTCTGCAGTTGTGGAAGAATGAATGATTGTTTCCCAGTCCATAAGAAATTTTAGAAACTTAATAGTAGAAACAACTTTTACATTGTATTGCATATAACATAAGAACAGAACCTCTAACATAGAATGTGAGAATATACAAACTAATATTAGTTCTATTATTTTATTACCTGTCCAAAATAACCCAGCTTGATTCTACTCTCTTGGCTTCGGCAGCCACAGCACCACACAAAGAACCAGAAAGAATCTTTACTCTAATCTTTATCTGTGCAAATAATTGACAGGTTAAAAAAGCTGACTAGTGTACACAAAGCAACAAAAAGAATGTGGAAATTAATAGTCACATAGTTATGTTCAAATATCCAACCTTCTCTGGATCATAAAATTCATGGAGTTGAAGCACTAATTGAGAACATGAATTCGTAATAACTTCTTTCTGATCCGAAACAGTTCCTAGACGAGATGTCCAATTACTAGTGGCACAATCAGTAGTCAATCCTTGAATGAACCAAAGCTTTGAATCTTACGAGCACACTGAGATGCAATCTTTCCAGATTTCATCTTTAGGTCTTGCCTAACAACCAGAACCTGACACAAAAAATTTACCACTGAAATCAGAAATTAAACAATTAGGGTTTTCAATTTTCCCCAAATCAGAAATTGAACATTTAGGGTTTTCAATCAAAGTATCATTGTATCAAACAATCATCAAAGAAGAGAAGAAGAAATCTAACCTGAGAAGAAAAAGAACTGAAGAACAAAGCTTCTCACGTTCACTGTTTTCGCGACTGAGAGAGCCAGAGAGGGAAGCAAGTGACGGAGAGTCGGTGGTGGTGATCCGCTTCAGAGGGCGGAGGCGACAGCTGTGGCGGAGAGTTGGAGAAACGGGGCGGAGACGAAATGGAGAGGAGAGTCGTGAGGTGAAGGAGAAGGACATGCTATCGTGGTGGCCACTGGAGTCTACTGAAGGAGAACGACTGAAGGAGGATGGCAGAGAAGGGAGGAGGTCAGGGAGAGTGGAGGGTGAGGGTGAAGAGAGTGAGTGAGCGAGAAAGAGTGGAGGGAGGAGGACGGTGTGGAGGGTGAGGGTGAGGGTGAAGAGAGTGACCGAGAGAGAAAGAGAGGACGGTGAATGAGTGATTAACAGGGTTCGATGAAGGTGGGTTTTTTTTATTTGGTTTTACGGTTTGCGACGGACTTTTTGACGTTTCCGACGAAAATATCCGTCGGAAATTTGCGACGGAAAACAATTTCGTCGCAAACGTGAGCGGGAATTTTAGCGCCTCTTCTGCTGAACATTTGCGACGACTTTTCGTCGGAAATCCGTCGGAAATTGCGACGAATAACGGTTCGTCGGAAAGTTTTGCAGGAAACGGAGCTTATTCTTGTAGTGTTATGCTTGAGAAGCTTTTGATCTATCTTTATATCTTCTTGTTGATCATCATTCATTTCTTGATTGAGACATATGTTTATGTCTTCTTGATCTATTTAGTCTAGTTGATCGAGGATGGTTTTGTTCACAGATGAGGCTTTTGATTCTTCCATAAAGCCTTATAGATAGAGCTCTTCTTAGCTAGATGTCTTCTTCAGATGAGTTTCAATGTTCCTTGTTCTTAAGATTACTCAAGAAAACACATTAGATCCATATGGATCAACTAACTTAACCACTTATCAAAATTGTTTGTTTTCATCAAAACTATCATAAGGGATTTTGCCTCAATAGTCTCTTGCTCGCCTCTTAAGACCAATACACGACTAGCAATGTGATTCTAAATTACAAGGAAATGAGGAGAACACGTGGATGAAGCCTCCAAGGTGTTGGTACAAATGTCACTACTAGAAAAACAATTTTTAGCGTCGGGCAAAAGCCCACGCTAATAGGCCAAAAGCGGACGCTAACTGCCTTTTAGCGTCAGATTAGCGTCGGCCACGTGTTGAGGCTAAAATGTTCGAAGTTAAATCTAGCGTCCCATAAATCATAGCCGACGCTAACTTAGAGTCAGGAAAGCCGACACTAAAACGGACACTAATATTGGGACCGACGCTACATAGTCAACGAAATTATTAGCGTCGGCTTGGCCGACGCTATATAGTCAACAAAAAAGAGTCAACGAATTAACTAGCATCCGGCAAGCCGACGCTAAAGTCAACCAGTCAACTAGTTTGGTAGCGTCGGTGTGGCCGACGCTAACTTAAGTTTTTTTTTCTTAAAATAATTGTCCTACTGCTCCTACTTTGTCCCTTTACTACCACTGCTCCTAAAGCATTTTTAACACAATCTTGAAACAGCATGCCATATCAAAATGCTTAATACCAAATACCATAAAACAAAACATTCTTGAAACTACAAAATATAATAGTCTTGAACCTACAAAATATCAAGTGTTTTGTCATCCTACAAATACATAAAAGTAACCATAACAAATCAATCCTCGCCATCAAGTGACTCTTCATCCAAATCTTCATCATAATGAGGATGTGAATGAGAGCTACCACCACATGATCGATGCTCCAAAGCATCCAGGTGATCTACAAATAATTTTCTCATCTCATCTAAATCATTTTGTACCTTCTGAGAACGCTCATTCGCCTCTTGAGCCTGGGCTACTGCATCTTGAGCAATCTTTTCAGCTCTAAGTCTAGCTTCCCTCTCTACTTCCAAATATATCCCAAACATGAAACCAGAAGGATTCTGGGACTCTTGGATAAGCGACTTGGACCCAGGTCGGGCGTTCACAGATAAACCTGCTGTGCCATAGAGGCGACCACGGGTGCGAGGCCCCGCAACCAACGTCCAGCACCCAACTGCTACCACTTCATCTACCTCTTGAACATCATCTCCAACCAAGTCAACCACATTTTGTTTGAATGTATCCTGATCAATAAGAAAAAATAATAAGCTACTAAAAATAATAAGCTATTATTAGGTGCTTAAAACAGAACAAACAGGTGTAGAACAAACAGAATAATCTATAACAATGAATGAAAGTTCCAACTTATAAGCTGTCTTTGTGGAAAAAGACAGCTAATTCAGTCACATAATTACCATTTACCACTGTGTTGTCCATTTTGGAGTTGACAAAGTTTCAGTATTAATCAATTTAGACACATAATTCAGTCACATATTGCAATTTCTAAGAATCAAAGATGTGTAATTTAGACACATAATTCAGTCACATATTGCAGTTGAGCCATACTTAACCAGATCTTTAACTATTTACAAAACTGCAACTCCTGTATTATACTATGTAAACATAGGAATTTCAATTCTAATTCAGAACACACAGTATCCAATTCTAATTCAGAACCTATTCTATTTAACAATTCTAATTCAGAGCAGTGGCAACAACTTACATAGGTAGTTTTCGCTCGATGATCAACCCAAACACCGGATTTCCTCTTGTGGGTTATCAAAAATAACTCATCTGGTCGCACATCTCTGTTATAATCATTGCACTACAAATAAAATAAAGATGCAATCATAATTGATTAACTCAAAGCAATAATTAATGATAAAGTACAAAACAAAACAGTCGTTAAAAAGCTATTACTGAGTTTAATACTTACTAGCTCAAGTGCCAAGTCAATGTGAGCCTTGCGGCCTGAGGTGTGGACCGCTCCACCTCTTGTTGACCCTCTATTAATCTTGTTTTGATTGGAGATGTCTTTGAATTTTTGTCCACCCCAATATTCTTTAAGACCCAAGTAAGCTTTCTCGCGTATCCAACCAGGCCGAGCATTTTTCTTTCTTACCTTCGTAAGCATATCATTGAGTCTTTTCTTGGCCTTTTGTTCAAACAAGTGTTGGATAACATGGTTATAACAAGGATCCCATGTCACCTTTTCCTGTAAATTACAATACAATCATACAAAACCATTCCTTTCACAATGATTGCAATACATACTTCTTGAAAAACAAATATGTACTTACCCCAAATTTCTTAAACCATTCCTTTCGAATATCTTCGGTTGTTTTACTCCAATCATAGATAGCCACATCAAAGTGGATTTGTATGGAAAATCTAATGGCATCTGCAACTTCTTTGCTAGGAATGAGCCTGCAAAATTTTCATCAACAATTCACATGCCTTAAAAAACTCAAACACTATAAGCATTTGTATAGTTTAACTTCATTTCAATTCATTTCAATTCCTAAGATCTAGTCTAGAATCTAGAATAATATACATTGTAACTTACCCTTTAGCGAAAGGTCGTATAATGAGCTTCCCATCTCTTGTTGGCACATGAGGAGGAACTGGCCCTTCACCCACCTCATCTTCATCCCCTTCGCCGTGGTCCTCATCTTCATCCTCTTCATCGGGCACATCCTCCGCTACCGAAGCCTCATGTGGGGCATGCTGTGAAGGGGCACCCATTGTTTGAAGGTTTATACTTGGATTTGGCATAAACACGAATGCCTCGGGGGTAGAGGCATAGATGGGTGATGGTGTCTGAGCAGGTGCCACAATGTTGTTCGGTTCGGGAGGTTCAGACGCGGGTGGAGATGATCGGCCAAGTGACCTAGTGTTGGACAAGTTTTGACAGATGGCATTCTGATGCTCAAATTTGTCCGGTTGTATCATCCTTGGTTTGCCCCTAGTAGGATGGGCCTTTTGCTTGCCATTGCCACCTCTGTTATTCATCTGTTGTCATAAAATACAAAATGCATTATAATACAAAATAGAGATAAGATATATGTTTCACACAAGTGAATAATAAATACATATATAATGAAGAGACACAAAAGTTCCTTAGTCTATCTCAAAAGCATTGTGCAATACAAAATACTAATATAATGAAGAGACACAAATGTTACTTAGTCTACCTCTATTAAATAAAATTCTGAATTTAAGTACACCAAGTAGTCTTAATCATGATAGTGCAATACAAAATACATATAATAAGCTCTAATAATGTGCAATACAAAGTACTACAATAAAATACATCCTCAATCATTGTGAGGCGAATGATCAAAAATCTCTTCGAACACATCTACTTGTGAGTCGTCACGTAAACAAGATATTGATTCAATTTCTGCAATAGGTAGAACAGGTGACATCCCATCAGACTGATAAGCCATTTCATCCTCCGTGTTGTCAATCTCCACATGACCCATTGGTTTTGTGGTGATTGCCGCACACCATCCACGCATATCTCTACACATTTCTGGATAGGGGACGAAATACACTTGTCTTGCTTTTTGCGCAAGGATAAAAGGATCGTAAAGACTATAACGCTTATCCATTTTAATATCCACAATTTTATAATGTGGATGAACCTTTGTGCCCTTATTTTTTGTTGGGTCAAACCATTCACAATAAAATAGTGCAATCTTGTCCTTCAGACCAAAGGAATCTACTTCAAAGATATGGTTGATTGTGCCAGAATAATCATCTTCTCCTCCTTCATTAAGACCCTTTACGTGCACCCCACAATTGACAGATTTTTTACCAATGCTCCAGGCCTTTGTATGAAACTTGTACCCATTGACAAAGTACATGTTCCCTGATATTGCCATTGATGAAGGACCGCGAGATAGTCCCCTTATGTCTTTATTGGTCACTCCATTCGCCTCCTCATCTACATATGCCTTTAGCCATATGGGAAACTCTGAATATATACGTCCAGATGCGTCTTCTCCATTGATCGAGTGATTCTCCAAGAAAGTGCTGACATCAATCACATAATTCATAAGTCAATACAGGTTATGATGGGTATCAAACTCATGATTGATGTGTAATGAAGAATACTTACTCAAGGTATGGTTTGATCTCATCACAGTTAATCAAGACATGCACATGAGCAGATTTCCACTCCTTATCTAATAGATAATGTTTTCTTGGTTTCGCACTCGGTCGACCACCTTTGTGTAGGATGGACAGTGTAGGTTGGATGTCATCACATTCCAAACGAGTATTGTTGCTTAAACTTGAGGTTGCCAACACATCGAATGAGTTGAAATAATGAGAACAAAAATAAGTTGTCTCACGTTGTATATAATCAGCACATACAGAACCTTCAACCCTAGCCTTATTTGTCACTGCTGGCTTTGAGACTCCCATACATCTGTACATTCCATCATTCCATGTCTATTAAGCTACAATAAACATATAACCATTAAAAAAACAACCACAACAATTACCTTTCAAATGGATACATCCAACGGTAATGTACGGGACCACCTAGCATTGCTTCATTGGCAAGATGGATTGGAAGATGCTCCATTGAGTCAAAGAAACCCGGTGGGAAAATCCTTTCTAACTTGCATATGATAATTGGAATGTTTTCATCCAACTTAACTAAGTCGTCCATCCTCAACGTATTGGAACAAAGATCCTTGAAGAATCGACTTAGCTCAGTTAATGGTTTCCAAACATATTCTGGCAAGGAACGAAATGCAATTGGGAGTAAACACTCCATGAAGACATGACAGTCATGGCTCTTCATCCCATGCATTGTGCCCTTTTCGACATTCACACACCTAGAAAGGTTTGAAGCATAGCCATCAGGCATTCTAAGTTCCTTAAGCCATTTACAAACCAGCTTGGCAAGAGATGATGTCAAAGCGTAACTTGCCTTTGGTTTACCCATCTTTCCGTTAGATAAGGTTTGCATCTCCAAGTCCCCACGACAGCATAATAAAGACAAGTCTTTTCTTGCCTTTTCATTATCCTTTGTTTGGCCTTTAATATTCATGACAGTATTAAATATATTGTCGAATAAATTTTTCTCTATGTACATCACATCAAGGTTGTGCCTTAACAAATTATCCTTCCAATACGGAAGATCCCAAAAAATACTTCTTTTAGTCCAATTATGACCAACTCCATACCCATCAAATTCCTTTTCCCAACCAATCTCGGTCACCTTTAGGAAACCACTTACCATCTCCAATACATCTTGCTCTGTGTAAATATAAGGTCGACCGTCTTTCTCATCCCTTTTTTTTGTAAATCTTCTTTTACTTCTTCTAAAAGAGTGATTTTCTGGCAAGAATCGACGATGACAATCAAACCATGAATTCTTCCCGCCATATTTCAAGGTGAAAGCTTTTGTGTCTTCCATACAATGAGGGCGTGCCAACTTTCCATGTGTTCCCCATCCAGATAACATACCATAGGCCGGAAAATCATTGATTGTCCACATCAAGCATGCTTTCATGATGAAGTTTTGTTTTGTGGATATATCATAGGTCAAAATTCCATTAGACCACAATCATTGCAGATCATCAATCAATGGTTGCAAGTAACATCTATCTTTACTTTAGGGTTACGAGGTCCAAGTATGAGATAAGTCACAAACAAGTATGGTTTGGTCATGCACATTTCGGGGGGAAGATTGTAAGGGGTAACTATTACCAGCCAACAAGAGTATGGAGAAGCAGAGGCTTGAATGTAAGGATTAAATCCATCTGAACACAGACCTAGCCTTACATTTCTAGGCTCACTAGCAATGTCAGGATGTACGTCATCAAAGTGTTTCCATGCTTTTCCATCGGACGGATGTCGAAGGAGGTTTGAGCTTTTTCTGTTTTCGTGATGCCATCTCATTCCAGTTGCGGACTCAGGTGATGTATATAGTCTTTGTAATCTGGGAATGATAGGGAAATAGAACATTCTCTTCACTGGGATATCTTTGTACTTTCCCGTACCAATCCTACGAGGAAGGAACCTACGAGCATGACAAATTTTGCACTCAGATAACTTGTTATCATCCTTGTAATATAACATACAATCTACCTCACAACAATCAATCTGCTCAACCTTCAGCCCTAACTTAGACACCAACTGTGATGCTTGGTAATAGTTCTTGGGCAAGCATTCTTGAACTGGACATACAGCATATGAGCAACAAAATCTATACCTTTTTGTGGAATATGCCAATTAGTCCTAATTGCAAGAAGTTGAACAGATATTGACAATATAGACTGTGTAGCCCCCTCGCAGATGGGCTTGTTAGTGCATATCAACTTGTCGTAAAACTGCTTTGCATCTTCGTTGGAAAACTCATCCTCACGAGGGACATCTTCATCTTCATACTGCCTAAAAGCATCAAACACCATCTGATTTACTGAATGAAAATGGTCGTCATGATGCACATGCCCACTACTATTCGAACCACCCAGTGTATGAAGATATGGGTTCACTTCTTCGTGTTCAGTCCAAATCCAATACCCTGGTTGAAATCCACACCGGTACAAGTGAAGCCTAACATTAGTTGGCGTAGATATCTTACTACACTTGCATTTTATACATGGACACGTTATCCCTCCCTCAGATATACAAATGGGCAGTTTTTTGGCCCTCTGTACAAAGTTTTTAACACCGCGAACAAACTCTTTTTTCAAGCCGTGCCTATTAGCATTTGTCCTATTGTACATCCAAGTACGATCCATTTTCTATAAGGCAAACATAAGAGTAAGACATAATAGATGCATACATATTCAACTAGAGAAGTTATAATGAGTCATGACTTGGGATAAGCAGACAATAGAGCTGAAAATGTAAGCATAAAGAATTAACTAGCAATTGAATTTCATAATTTAGATAAGGCAATAGCGATTAAACTGCTTATAAATTATACCAATCTCTACATTGAAAATATGACATAGCAAAAACTTGCTTTTCTCATAAAACTATTTAGGCAGAATATTGAGATTTAGAGTTAAAACTTTGTCTAACTGAAATGCCAAAAGTCAAGTACTTTCAATAAAGATTTTCATGTAAAATTTCTATTACTTCTGATAGAAACCACCGGTTACAATCACGATTCACAAATACAGTTTTTGTAAATTCTAGAGATGTTATACATAAGCATGCATAAAGAATTCTTAATTAAGCGAGTGATCTAATTAAACTAGAAAACAAGGGAGAAAGATAAATTCATAAACTGAAGTAATTGTCTGATAATTCGCATCTTATCCTACCTATTCCTACTACCTACACATATTTTAGAGTCTGAACTCCTACTCCATATATATGATTCAGCAAATTATATTCTTCAAGCTATCAAAAGAATAAAATAGCTAGCCAAGATAATTAATTATTTTATTCATACTTAATTAATCTCAACTACAGTTAGTTGCCTATTGATCCAGAAATGAACTTAAGATGCAAAATGCAAGAGGAGAACTAGAGTAAGAGGAGACAGAAGCAAAAAGAAATGCTAGCCAGTGGGAATTTCCAACAACTATAGGTGCAGCCTTTTACAACTTCAACTTTAATTATTACTTTTAATGATGAACATTAACAAGTCAAAAGGCAGTCAAAATACACAGTAATTTTTATGGTTTTCCAAAGTTAATTTGTGACACAAAACTTAATTAATAACACATAGTAATAAGGTTACAGTAATTAATACATTCAAAATCCAACCAAATGTGTATATATACATACATATATACCCAGGTAGGAAGGAAAAAAAAACTAGGTAACAGTTACTGAACCTTTTAAAAGAGTAATGATAATGGTAAGTAAAACTCATCAAGCTTCTAATTCAAACCTTGAGTACTTGCACTACTAGAAAAGGAAAACAAAACAAAACAAAGAAAAGAAAGAGATGTTACCGTTCAAGAAAAAAGACTTCGAAGAAGCTGACAAATTTTCCTTTATATTAAAATGAGAGGGTAAGGAGAGGGCAAGGAGAACCACAGCAGCAACACACCCACAATATGACACAAAATGAGTTAGCAACAAGTACATTAGCAACAACTACTACTTAACACAACAAAAGAATCTCTAAATAAGTTCTTGCAAACACATTCTCAAGACAATAAAACAAACTAAGTAGAAGCTTTCTTATTGTACAGCTGTACTTTCTGACGAATTTATGGTCTAATATCAACCAAGAAGCAACAGATTAATTGGTTGATATTAGACCATAGATTCCCTCACAGTCCATCGTCAACCTAGTAAAACTAAAATTCCCAATCATACATTCTTAATTACAACTGAGATTTGAATAGGTTGAACAAACATAAATTAAACACTGTTCAACCAAATAATCAAACAGAGACCAGATTAAATGAAATGGAGAAAACGAAATGGAGAGATCGAGAGCTTACCAGCGACGTGATCAAATCTGCAACACACCCACACACAGTTCTTTTCTCTGAAATCAAATCAGAAAAGAAAAGGAGAGATTGAGAAACACAGTTCAAATCAAATCAGAAAACAAAACACAGTTCTTTTCTCTGAAATCAAATCAAAAAACCGTTCAAATCATCAGTGTATCACTCCTAAAAAGCGTTGGAATCAAGCCCAAAACAGAAAAACCCGTAAACCCTATAATCAAGCCCAAAACAGAAAAACCATTAAACCCTTGAAAATCAAAAATCAACACCAATTTCTCACATGCTCAAGAATCAGTTTGCGTGTTCTATTTTCTAAAGGGACTGAAAGACTAGGCAATATAAAATAGTAAACGAAACCCTAAATACAAAAAAGGCTTCCTAAATACACAAATCCACAAATCCTATCAACAAAGGAAAATTTGTCAAAAAAACTGTTTTGAGAGATAGAGTGAGAGAGAGAGAACGAACCAATAGAGGGAGAGCGAGAGAGAACCGAGAGGGAGAACCGTGAGCCAAGTTGCTTCTCTACAAGCTTCGTGAGTGGAAGAGGGAGAAACGGCGTTGTGTGTAGTGAATCATCAGAAATGGCGTGGTGAGCAGTGCATGGAAAGAGAATGGAGATAGAATGGAAAGAGAATGGAGAGGGAAAGTGAAGGGCGTGAAAGGGAAAGAGTGGGAAAAAGGGCGTACCAATATTATTAAATAAAATAAACATTTAGCGTCTGCTGGATCTAGATTAGCGTCCCCCATGACCGACGCTAATGTCAGGCAATAAATGCGTGGGTTTGCGTGGGTCAAGCCGACTCTACTCTGACGCTATTAGCGTGGTGTCTTGGCCGACTCTAAAACGCCATTTTCTAGTAGTTCACCTAAATCGCCAAGGGCTACAACCACTCCTCACACTCAGTGAGAAATTTCACTTTTTTCCAATAGTTTACAAGCCATCACAGGCTACAACACTGATAGTTTTCTTCCACAGCTCTATCAACTGTCACACTAGTTTTTTCCAAGTTCTAGCAGCTTAAACCTCTAAGAAAACTTCTTAGCCCTCTTCCCTAACAATAAAACAACCAATACTTATTGTTTAGAAGGTATATAACCCCTAAGGCCTACTTAGGCATCTTCTTTAACAATCCGGCAACCAATGCCTTGTTAAGAAGGTTAACAGATGGGACAGTGTTTGTGTTCTGTTTGGGAACTCACCTAGCTTGGATGATTACTTGATATATATCATTCTACTCGTTCCTAAGCTATTACATACTCAGAATAATATTCTCATATCAACTTGTATGCTCACTGAGTTATGTTGAGAAAGATTATAGACATTCAGAAGCTTGGATGATAAGCTTTAGATGTTATGTATGAAGCCGTATGATGGAAAAGAATTAACTTGGGATGTGGTCTACTATCACACCTTGAATGTGATCATCTATTGGGTATTTATAGAATTTTCCTCCCATTAGATCCGTTTCAAGTCCTTTCCCAAGGCTTGAACAAGCCGTTGAAGACTTCTAAAGTAAACCGGGTTTACTTTCTGCGCCTGTGCATATCCGTACGCTGACACAACAAGTATCCATTGGGAGCTTCTGAGCATAGTAGCTTCTGAACTTCTTTAAATACTTGAATAATAACTTCAATATCTTGAATACCAATCTTCTGAGCATTGACTAAATCAATGTATGTATAGTTTATGAAGAGTTGGTTGTTGGACTATATGATAACCTTAGAGGGGGGTGAATAAGGTTATATGCTAAGAATGAAATCGTTTCAATTTTCAGACAATGCCAGTTTAAATTAAATGCGGAAAATAGAATTTAAACTATATGCACTATCCTAAGCACGCTATAGGTATGACGGATCTAGATACGGTGATATATTATGCTAACTATGCTATGATTGGTTTTAACACTAAGCAGATATTTGTATGCAACGTAATATAACAATAGCCGTATATAAACGACAAATAAAGTAAAAGAGTAGGGAAAGAGGTACACCGTAATTTTTACGAGGTTCGGGATAAAAGCCCTACGTCCTCGGCCTCCGGCTTTGCAACCTTTGGACTTGATAACAACCACTATATGAGAAGAACCTCTTCAATGTTTACAAGCAAGCAACTTCCTTATAGCTAATCTCAATTATCCCAAATTGAGAACCCGAGCTCCCCGCTAAGGATTTCGCAACCACTTCAATCTCCCCGATTGAACGACCCAAGAATACTTCCCAGGATTTCGCAACCACTTCAATCTCCCCTATTGAACGACCCAAAAACACTTCCCAGGATTTCACAATAACCACTTCAATCTCCCCGATTGAACGACCCAAGACTACTTCCCAGGATTTCACAGCCACCACGAATAGAGATGAATACAATATTGAAATCTATGAACCAATCACTTCAGCAGAATAACAATATAGTAGAGAGAGAGAGATGATTGATTTTGAAATGAAGAACTTTGAAAAATAGATTTGACAATGAAAGCTTTTTTTTCTTTTCTTGTGATTTGAAATTGTATTTCAGTGGTGTGTTTGATTTGTGAATCCAAGGTCCCTATTTATAGAGAATGTAAAAAATTGACCGTTGGACTACAACAAATAAAACAACAATCGATTATGTGCTCTGAAAGTGCAATGACATAATCGATTCTTTTGCTTGAGAAAAGAAGTTGGAAATCGAATCCTTACTTGAGAAAAGGAAGTTGGAAATCGATTCCTTACTTGAGAAGAGAAGTTGGAAATCGATTCCTTACTTGATGAGAGAAGTTGGAAATCGATTGTATGCTTCAAAATAGGGAATGGTTAAAATCGATTGTATGCTTCAAAAAGGAAATGGTTAAAATCGCTTGTATGCTTCAAAATAGATTAGGAAATCGATTGTTCTCTTTCATTTTGCTTTAGAAATCGATTTTAAACAACAATGAGACCATGTGAAAATGGATTCTTTACTTTTAAAATACTTTCCCATGTTGTGTGCCTTTTTCATGCATGCATGCATTTGACTAAAATATTTTTCAAGGCTATCAACACAACAATTTTATTTTTTAAAACATTTTTAAAAACATCATCTCTCTTCTACTAAATGTCATAAAACTGAAGGGATAGGATCTTACATTTGAGTCCTATCAAAAGCAGATAACAATTAGGTCTTGGACTTCAGTGTTGCTTCTTCTCCAAGCCATTGCACTTTAAGAATCCTGCTCTTTGATTTAGTCCCTGTACTTTCATAAAACTGCAACCATTAGTAGACAAGATGTAATTTGTTATCATACAAAACAAAGCGTGTTTGTCCTTGGTTCAACAGTGGTCTGGTGACATAAGTGTACCTTTATGTCCATGATGTATCTTCTGAACATGTCTTCCTTGTGGCTTCTGAACTCTGTCTTCTGAAGTGCTTTTAGGAAGGATCTCCTGAATGCCTTCTGAAGATCTTCTAAGTCATGTATATTGCCATAACAAGCTTGATCTTGTTATTTCTTTCTCTTTCCTCAATTGTGCCTTTGACACAAGACCTTTTGCGTTCATTTGAGTGTTCCAGGGATTTCGTCTTTGATGATTATATCTTCTGAACACATCTATATCTTGACATGTTCTTTCTGGAGGTATGAGCCTAACAAAAAGATTGGTTCTTGTTATTGATTAGGCTTCTATGATCTGTTCACATCATCTATCACTTCAAGAAGGAAGAGCTTTGTGCTCATGTCGTGCCTTGAACATAAAATGCTTTAGGGGATATCTCACTGTTGTTTGAGAGTCCTTTTTCTTTCACATTCTTAGGCATAAGGTTTCTTCTTCTCACATTAAGAAGCTTCTGGCTAAAACTGCTATAGCATAAGAAGATCCTTATTTAAGCTTTGTAGGCTTCTGAAGGGTGTTTTCTTACTAGATAGAGTTTCTTAGCTGATTACATCTTCTGAAGTTCATCAGGCATATATCATTGAATCTCTTGTCTTGGGGATCTGCTTGATGAGCTTCATCCTTCGTGAAGACTTTATCTTCTCATGCTTGAGAAGCTTTTGATCTATCTTTATATCTTCTTGTTGATCATCATTCATTTCTTGATTGAGACATATGTTTATGTCTTCTTGATCTATTTGGGCTAGTTGACTGAGGATGGTTTTGTTCACAGATGAAGCTTTTGATTCTTCCATAAAGCCTTATAGATAGAGCTCTTCTTAGCTAGATGTCTTCTTCAGATGAGTTTCATTGTTCCTTGTTCTTAAGATCACTCAAGAAAACACATTAGATCCATATGGATCAATTAACTTAACCACTTATCAAAATTGTTTGTTTTCATCAAAACTATCATAAGGGATTTTGCCTGATCAATAGTCTCTTGCTCGCCTCTTAAGACCAATACACGACTAGCAATGCGATTCTAGATTACAAGGAAATGAGGAGAACACGTGGATGAAGCCACCAAGGTGTTGGTACAATTGTAATGTTAATGTCTCATTCAACAAGCACTAGTACACTTATAAAAGATACAACTCGTTATAGAGTAGTGTGTTTTCCACTAGTGTAGTATGTTCGATTTTTAACGCTGATTCATTTAACAACCGACGTAAAATGGTCTTTCTGAACGCTTTAAAAACTCACAATAATGTGGTTTGTAAGTCCGTTATTAGTGAAAAACTAACATTAAAACGATTTTTAATTTATATTTTACTTCTTTTTAATTTCTCAGTTCAACATTATGATCAAAACTCAAAAGTGCGAACACAATTATAAATACAATAACATTACAAGAAATAAAAATGTAGAACACATATAGCCACAAGTGTATTACCAGAAGTTGTCATATAATATATACATCATGTCGGTATACAATATAAAGTACACATTACAAAATTGCAATAGGAAAAATATTTATGAACTTAGGTAACATTTCACAAGCTGATTTCATCTCCTTGTTGCTCACATTTTTTCCTATTGTAGCTGATTCCAACTTAGGCTAGCGGAAGGTTACTATTCCTTCAGGCAATGTAGATGACATGATTCACACAATGATATCGGAGTTTCTTGGGAACTCCCTGAAGTCATTGTTTGATTTAATAGACAAGTTTAAACCCAAGAACTAGGAATCCTGTGAATTTATATACTATTATATATCGTGTTCTCTTTCAGAATAAGTAGGGATTTTCTCGAAAAACGTAAAAAAAGTAGAATAAGGTTAGGAAAAGCTATTTAAATTAAGTCAAGTTAAATAACAACTTTGACTTATTCAAACAAACTTTCGTAACTCTAACTTTTTTCTTTGCTGACAAAGATAAATGCCTAGTTCTGACTTTGAATGAGAACGCAATATATAATTTTATATAAATTTTCACTATTCCTAATTATTGGATTTATCGTTAGACACTTGTTTAGTAAATCAAACAATAATTTCGGAGATACTCAAGAAACTCCGGTCATATTGTGTAAACCATGAAATTTACATTGCTGGTCATCTCACTCATGGATGATGAACCTTGTGCATCCTTGCTCCCTTTCCTCTTAAAATCCGAGTCCTTACTCAATAAAACCTCTTCAAGTTTATCAAAATCTTCCACCTTAAGGGTGAAGGACATGCACATGGGAACTGCAACGCCGGATCTCTAGGCATATTATTCCAAACCGCAATGCCGAACCTCTAAGCATACTCTTACAAGAGGAAGAGAATTTTCAAAATAGATGAATGTATTCTAATATTCCTCTACTATAACACTTGTAACTCATGGACATCCACATTACTATCATTCATAACACTCCCCTTGGATGTCCATTAAGGACATGCCTCATTTAAACCTTACTATGAAAAAACCCAGTGGAAAAAATTCTTAGAGAAGGAAAACGAGTACAATGTCTTTTATGTGGGAACTGACTCGTTAGAAACGTTTCTTGGAAAACCCAATGGGACAAAAAAATGGAGAAGGAAGAAAAGAGTACAATTTTCTCCCCATGTTTGAAACAAAAATTAAGAATATCAATGCCAGCATTTAAAATTTCTCCCCGACATATTTGAATCAATACACTTCGTGATATATCCTCCTTTCAACTAAGTTTTACGGTCAACATTGTCTTCAAGACCTCTTCCTTGAATTGTTGGTATTTGAGTCTGATATGAAGAACATATAACTATTGATTGCTTGTAGATCAAAATGATGTTCCAATGTCACCCCATGTAGGAAATAGGGGTTGGGAATATGACTTGATCTGATCAAAACAAAATACCTTGTATCTGAAAGGTTAATTTTATGAACATATATTCATAAAATAGTTGCTTCATTTGTATCATGAAAATATAAAAAACAAATATATATCTCCCTCTGTTCTAATGCATTTTTGTTGGTGATAAATACTTTCTTACTAATAAGTATCAAATATTAATATCACATCAAGCCATGTGATATTTAGTAATATACGCGCACTAATTTAAAGCCTTCGAGGCTGAGATATTTGTTATCCTCTTGAGACACATATCATGTACTCAATAGATATAATTTAGGGATAAATATATTTTTAGTCCCTACAAAATCGGCTCCTTCTAAGTTTAGTCCTTACATTAACGAAATAGGCGTTTTGGTCCTCATCTTATTTTGCCGTTTTCAATTTTAGCCCCTCATGACTTTTAATAGCGCTTCAAAATTTTTAATAGCGCTTTTTTGACCTTTTATAAGCGCTATTAAAAGTTTTGATGCGCTATTAAAAGTCATGAGGGACTAAAATTGAAAACGGAAAAATAAGATGAGGACCAAAACGCCTATTTCGTTAATGTAGGGACTAAACTTAGAAGGAGCCGATTTTGCAGGGACTAAAAACATATTTTACCCTATAATTTATCATGATTAAATTAGCTAATTATTCGATCTGCATGCAGGTTGATACAAAACTTTGTTTCCCAAAAAAGATTTAAATATATATCTTTAACCCTTGTGGAATTTCCCATTTAGAGATCAATGATAGGTTCAAACTCCAAATCCATCAAATATAATTTGAGGTCCTTCATCTTAAAAAAATTCTTTGAGAAATTTAGAATATGCATTGAGACAATTATACCACATATGTGCATATTATATTATCCCATGGAGGGACTAATTCAATTGGAGTAATCATCTCAAGAGTCTGAACAACTTGTCTTGGAAGATTAAATGCTTCTTGGATCTTCATATAATCATCAATATCAGATGATCCATACTAAAAGTTGTAACACATCCATCGTTGTAATTGAGTCCTTCATGTGCTATAGACTAATTAAGCATTAAAAATTATTTGCATTCACTACAGGTGAGTTTATCTTCAAAATCAAATGTTAGATTTGTGCGAATACTTCTGAACATCGAGTCGAACTAGATTCACATCTTCGGATGTATGGACTATAGGTCAAAAAACTTTTTACTTTGCATAGCACACTTAATTCTGCTTCAATGTGTTTTTCTATTTTGGCCAATCATTGTTTTGTCTAAATTCTTAATAGACTTTGGTTCCTGATCATCTTTATCACTTATCACATTTAGCGCTATATTATACACACACAAATGTGTCAATGTTGATTTTGTTTCGGTTCCATCGTATTTCATTGTTGACATAATTTATTGAGATCTCATTTCCACAAATTTTAGGTACCTGATTAGTTCTTCAGAAACCTGAAAATTAATTATGCCAAATTACTCATTTGGATCTTCCATATCCTCGTTTAGCCATCTTGCTTTTAAGCTCAGTTTCTTGTTAGAGGATTTTTATTCTTTGAAACCGACCAATCTCCACGCTTCAGGCGTGGTTAAGAGTCATTTGCAATGTTTGAGTGTCCAACAGGGACAATAATTTTTATTTTAGTATTGAAGCTGGTGAATAATTTGCTAAATTTTGCAAATGAATTATTCTTTGGACTTCTGATTCATATTGGTTTCTAAGAGAATCAAGATGAGATAATAATAATTTATCTAAAATAATACTCATTTCCAACTGCTTAGGTCTCCCCCTAATGTTGGGAAAACTAATTCATCAAAATGGTAATCAGCTGACTAAGCTACAAAAACATCTCTGGTAGTTGGCTCAACATACTTTATCATGGATGAAGATCATATACTCATATATTTCCAACATTCTTTAAGGATCCATTTTATTACGTTGTGATGGACTGATTATAGCATGCACAACACATCAAAAATATCTCAGATGGAGAATATTAGGTCACTGACAAAAATTCAATTGTAAAGGGGAAAACTTACATATGATAACTTATCAATGTCGATGAACCGGGATTGATGTTGCGAGGGAAGTCTTCACGGTCGGGTGGTGGTGAACCGGAAGAAACTTCGGAGAGTACACGGACTCAGATCAGAGAAGTCGGACATGCGACTAAACGACATAGACACGCCCAGAAACGAGAGGAGCCATTGGAGGATGAGGAGCAGGCTGCTCAGGAGTACCAACAGCACATGGAGGAGGATGGGGAGCAGTACCAGCCGGAACACCATCACCAGCCGGAGCCGGAGTACCATCAGCAGTACCAGCAACAGAACCAGCAGCAACACCAGCAGCAGTACCATGATGAGGATGTCGATGAGCAGCAGCTCGGATAGGACCTATGGATGGTTCTTTGCTCACTTCATTTGATGCTCATGTAGCATCTAAGCTTCTCGGAGGCCAAGTAAAAATAATTTAATATATTTATTTACATTCTTATTATATAAATTTATAGATAAATAGTTTAAGTAAGTTTATTTATTTTTAATTCAGTTGCGGGATAAATTGAAAGTATCTGTACATGGCAACAAAATCCAAAAAAAATTTGGCCCCTCTATCACAGAGTCATGGCTTTTATTATCATATTCAACATTCTGGATTAGGGCCTCTCGTCTTTTCAGCTCTAACCACGGTTGATCATGAGCTGCTATCTGCTTTTGTAGATAGATGGCATCTGAGACATTGTCATTTCACCTACCATTTGGTGAAATGACGATTACTTTGGATGATGCGTCATATCTACTTCATCTACCGTTGACTGGCAGATATCACAGACCCCCCCAACTCTGTTACTATTGATGATGCCATTCAGCTGGCTGTGGATTATCTGGGGGTGACTTTTGCTGAGGCTACAGAGGAGACTATTGCCAGCAGGGGGCATATTTCCGGTTTGATTGGCTACTGGAGGTCTGCAAGCGTCACATTGACCATGACGAGTGGATTCTTGTTGCTTCTTTTGGGGATAACTATATTTACTAGCAAGACAGGAACCAGAGTTGAGGCTAAGAGGTTGCATTTACAATACAAGAAAAACGCGTTCATCCGAGAAAACGTCACTTTTCCAGTGGATTTTTTCAGCCGGTAAAACGCTCGGAGGTAATGTTTTCTGGGAGAATTTCCACCGGTAATTTCCGACGGATTTTTTCAGCCGGTAATGAACATTTTCGGCGGATTTTTTTAAAATAAAAAATAATTTTTTTTTGAAAAATCCACCGAAAACGCGCATTACAGGCGGATTTTTCCGCCAGTAATTACAGGCGGATTTTTTCTGCCGGTAATGGGCGTTTCCGGCGGATTTTTATAAAAAAAAATAAATAATTTTTTGAAAAATCCGGCGTAAATAAGCATTATCGGCGGATTTTTCCGGCGAAAAAATCTGCCGGTAATGTAAATTTCCGGCGGATTTTTTTTGAAAAATAAATAAATAAATTTTTGAAAAAAATAAAAATAATTTTAAGAATTCGCCAGAAACGCGCATTACTGGTGGATTTTTCCTGCAGTAATTTTCGACGGATTTTTTTCCGTCGGTAATGCACATTTCCAGCGGATATTTTTTAAAATAATAATTTAAATATATATATTTTTAAAAATCCGCCGGAATTACCTGCGGAAAAAATCCCCCAGAAATGCCAAATTTCCACCAGAACCCTTCCGACGGAAAAATTCCGTCGAAAAAACACGTTTTTCTTGTAGTGTTACTGGAGGACGTCACCACAGTTAGCTCATGGGCATGGGGTTTAGCAGCCTTGGCATTCTTGTATGACTAGTTGAACTTTGCTTGTTTGGAGGATAGCTGTCAGTTAGGGGGGTATGCGACGTTGTTCATGTTAAGTTTATTTTTTTTATTTTTAACATGGTTGTTTTTATTTTTAACGATATTGTTTATTTGTTCGTTTCAGACATGGATCTTTGAGTACTTTTCTCGGATATGTGTGCGGGGTACCACTGGTACCACCACCGAGGCACGGTGTGGGTTTTGGAAGAGGAGGAAGGCAGATGCTGTGAAGCTGGAGGAGTACCGTAGGAAGATTGATGCTTTGACACCTGCTGATGTCATCTGGAGACCCTTTGAGGACTATAGAAAAAAGAGAGCCTTGAGCAGATCTCATTATATAGGGGCTTTTTGAGCTGGAAGGACATCACTGACCCCTACATGCCGGATAGGTGCCTCCGGCAATTTGGATACGTCCCGGTCATCCCTCGTGAGCCGCTTCAAGGTCGTCCAGGGTTTAATGAAGTCATGATGCGATTGTCCAGATGGAGTGACAGTGCCGAGGAGGTTTTGAGCACGACTACTCGTGAGAGGGAGGTGGGTGAGGTTCATCAGACTTACTTGCCATGGTATGTTAGGGTATTAGTTCCCCGTCTCCTTCCAGCAGCAGCAGCGGCAGCAGCAGACCCAGGTGTGATGGGACCAGAGGAGAGACTGAGGATTATGAGCCAGCAGTTGCGGATGGTGCTTCAGTCCGGAGACCTTCGTCCAGACTCTCAGTCGTACAGAGTCATCCGAGGCTTGATTGATTTGGCAGCTGGAGAGGATTGATTTTTGTTGTTGTTGTTGTTGTTGTATTGTACCATTTAAACACCGTGGATTTTTGTATTTCTTATTAGTATTGTTCTGTTATTGTATTAGACTAGTTAAATTAAAAATTTATTTTCATTGATGCAAACATTAAAAGTAAAACATAAAAAGTAAATCATAAAAAGTAAAACATAAATGTTAAAACATAAACAACAACAAATACAGTTCTTAAACTCCCGGTCCTCCAGCATAACAACGGCGTATAATCTCATTGACACTCCGTTGAGTCTCCACGTACAGCTCCAACGGCCTACGATTCTAAAGCATCTCATGGATGTTCAACATGCTTCGTACGTCGTCATTAGTCTTGATCCTCATGGACGATAAGTAAATGCTGCCATCATCTCGACGATCGGGTTTGCGATAAGTAATACTAGTAACCTCAGGGTCATCACCTATCACTTGAACTTTGATCTCCACTTTATCTTTCAAACCGTCGAAGGTGATGTCGCCGCGGAGCCTGCATAAAATAGGCTTTGGACATGAGAAGAAGACACCCTCTTCTCCTATGGTGATTTGGCTGCCATGGTGAATAGCGGTAACTCTATTGTCGCTTGAGTACTGAGTGGAACAAATGTTCATTTTGGAGTGAAATGTTGGTGTGAAAAGAATGACGGTGAGTGTGGGTATTTATAGCAATCGTCACTGATTATCCACCGTTGATATTGTCGGTGCGATCTACATCGTTAAAAATATATCTGTTAGGGCACAGTTACCAAGACGAACAAAACTGGGCCGTTGATCAAACCTGTCAGTCAAATCATGTCCGTTAAATTTTAACGAAAACAGATTTATCTAATAATTAGATAAATTCGTTAGTTCAAATAATGCAAACAGATTTATCAATTCACTAGGTAAATCTGTTTTGAGAAAAAACAAAACGGAATTACTTTAGAAAAAATTAGTAATTCCGTTATTGAAACCTTATGAAGACGAAGTAAATTTGCATTATGTAATTCCGTTGTTCTAAAGTTAAAAGACGGATGTATGTTTGGTTTACCTACTTCTGTTGGCTTATTTTTTCCATAAACGAATTTAACTAAAAGTAACATAATTCTGTTTTGTTGTTTTACCATAAACGGAATTATCTTTGGGTTAGATAAATCCGTTAGTACATTTTAATTAGGGGCATTTTGGGAAAAAAAATATAAGGGGTATAGTATGAAATCGTGGGTAAAAAATATGAGGATGTATGTGGTTCCCTCTTACATGTGCTGGGTAAGTTTTAAAGTGCCGAGAGAAGAAAAGGGGATGAGAAGACATGCCCGCGTGAAGAGAAAAGCAAGAGATGATGAATTCAATTTGAAGCACGGAACCCTAGGCGGCACTATAAGAGGGACACTGCATTCATCTAGAGAGGCAAACATAGCAATTAAAAGGGGGATTTGGATTCACGACAGTCACACGTCTCTATCTCTCTCTACTTTTGTTTTGTTTTTAAGTTTTTTTAAAATAAAAATCCGAAGGCCAAGACTTCTCTAACTTTACATCCGATGGTTATTAGAGAGAGTGACTGTAGTATAATTTGACTGCAGTGAATCTTGGTCTTTAAAAGAGGCAGTAACGAAGAGAGAGGAAGGAATTTGGTGACAGTTCTTGACACCGTCAGAGAGCTCTGGAGCAGAAAAATGATATTGAAGTAATAGATCAAGGATTTCTCTATTTTAGGGGTTATTCTTTATCTTTGTATTTCATGAACCTTATTTTTATTTCATTGTTCTTGATGATTATGGATAACTAAATCCTCTTCTAGCTTATTAGGTGAAGCTTGCATGATTAGAGACATTTTATATTCTAATTTAATATTTGAATTCTTATTTTTATTTCAATTAATATTGTCCCATTGTTTTAATCACATATTTAGGATTGATCACTATTTGCATGTTCATAATCAATTAGTTGATCAACGACCGTACTGCATGACCAAACTTTAATTTAGTCTTTCAATCATTCAACTTTTTTGTGTTGTATGCTTTTCTTGAATTTAAATTCTTACATGACCAAACAAGGGTTAAGTTAAGAAAAAAAAGAATATTAATCACGAATGACCAAACAGATTAATAGTTTTAGTAAAGGGATTGGTAATTAAATAAAATAAGGGAATTCAGGTAGAATTAGACATAGGGGGAATCGAAGCTTGCAAGTGAAACCGTGACCCTAGATCTCTTCATTAATTCAATCTTGCATTTTAATTCTTGTTATTTATTTCTCTTTATTTTAGTCTTTATAACCATCAAATATTTGTTCGTCTAAATAATAATAAATCTTGAGTAGTTTGGTACTTGTTAATTAATCTCTGCGGATACGATTATCTTTTACAGTACTTTTGCGAAAGAGTACACTTGCTCTAAGTTGAGTAGTTTGGTACTTGTTAATTAATCTCTGTGGATACGATAATCTTTTATAGTACTTTTGCGAAAGAGTACACTTACTCTAAGTGTGTTTTTAACACAACATGCATCAATTAAAATTATAATATATCTAAATGGTCCACATGATTATTGATTTACGCATATCACCTTATATACATTTTAGAAATGTAAGAGACTTATTCCCGCAAATTGCAACTTCCTTTGGGAACTGGTAATACACAAAGATTAATGGATTGAAGAATCGACAAGCTCTTCAATACTTATTCACATAAAAAATAACTATTTTTTGGCATCATAAAAGACCCGAGATGGCCCAACCGGTCTTGCCAACAACAAACTTATTATGATCCATAATGTTCTGGTTTAAAGTAGCATGTATTATACTAATATGAGTTTATATATAAACCAAAAGAAACAAATACACATTTGTATTATCTAAGGTAAGTCTCATGATATACAGACATTAAAGATTTTGTTCATTTATTTTTCGATATGGTATATCCACTTAGATGAATATCCTTGAAACTCAGTTAGTTTCTATGAGACTTGAGAGAATATCATATGATATCAATGCATAAAACATTTGTTCTTCAAGATAGGTAACAATACAATTATTTTTTTTTTTTAAGCAAAGAAAAATCTATTAAAAAGAGGAAAAGAAGTACATAAAACCAAGGGGGGACCAGACCAAAACCCAAGGCCAGAATAAACTAGAAAAAGTAGAGAAAGGGAGACCTAGGCTAAGGCTCCCAAAAACCAACCAACCAAAAGCAGGAAAAAACAGACCAAATAAATGGCTTATAAAAAACTACAACAGATCAAAATGAGACAGAGACTGAGCTAGCTTTGGACCGAGTGTTGTATCCAACAGCAAGACCACTTTTCTACCTCAATTTCTTCTTTTGTTGCTTGGTCATAACCGGTTCAGTGTACCTATCAACTGAATCCGGAATCACCGGATCGCCAACATCATCTGTCGACTCCCCCCGAAACCTTCTTAAAATTTTCATGTCAGCTTCAACTGCCAGATTCAAGACTGAATCGACAATCGACACTTTGGCCTTCGGAAAGAGGTTCATTGTTGCTTGAGAATTAGAGACAACCTCATCATCCGAGATATCTGCCCAATTTTTACATAAAACAGTTGCCTCCACCGCGTAGGAAGCATCAGAATCAAGCCTAGTCGTTGGAGACTTGGTGGATTGTGCTTCACCAATAGCATGACCCCCAGCCATCTCTTCAGGCGTGATAACAATGCTGTCAAAACCCAAGAAACGATCGGGGGCATTTTCTTCCATCACCAAAACCACACTATTGTCTTGCAGATTGGATGGACCAGCGTCCAAAGTAGTGACTTTCTTCCCATTATCCTTCTTTTGCACAAACCGAAGAGACGGTTTACTAGGGACGTGATTCACCTTTCGAGGTTGAATCTTGCCACCTTGAGTCATCTCCGTGGTTTTAGGTAACTTACAATTCTGGATAGAATGACCAATACATTGACAAGAGTTGCAAAACAATCGTACACTCTCATATTCCACCCTGATGAGAAAGGCGTATCCCTCTCTTTCTACTAACAACTGATCATGCAGCTTCTCAGAGAAATCAACATCAATAAGAACTCTAGCAAAATGACCAAAAGTCCTCTTCATAGTGGCTTCATCCAAGGCAATAGGAGCTCCTAGGCTACCACTAATCTCAAACAAAATTTTTGACCTCCAATATTCCCGGGAAAGACCATGGAGTCTAACCCAACACTGAACATTGGTTTGTTTTGCAGAAAGAGGGTCAAAATCAGGCCTCCAGGCAAACAAACGCCGCACACCAGGATGGAGATTACGAGATCCAAGCGACCAAACACGCCTAAAATCATCATTGGATACAAAAGAGAATTCAAAGAATCCCTTACCAAGCGAAACCAGAGACCAATCAGAAGAAATATTCCACATATTAGACAATTTTTCCTTTAATTCTTTAATCTGATAAGGTTTATCTCCTTTGGACAAAATAATTCTACCATGTAATAGATTGACGCATTCAGCAATTAGTTCTTTTGGAGTCTTCAATTACATTTGCAAACTTTTAGTTGCAAGTTGATAATAAGAACACACGCCACTATATGATTTTTGGTCATAACTAGATGGTGCACACAATTTAGTATAAACTGCACATATATCATGTTAGTTATACTCTAAAAATTTAAGGATATGTATCTTATAGTTAATATGCACCAAAAGCATGTTACAGATTAAAACTCATTATATTGAAAATTTTTCTGGTCCATCAAAAATATGGGACGTCATTGTTACTTTAGTAAAATATAGCTGAATATACACTAAATAATAAAACTATGTAGACTATTAAACTTCATGTTTAAAACAATATTTTATTTTATTTTATAATTGCTTTAGCATATCATAATTTTAATTGCTCTTATATATATTTGAATTAAGAATGAATAAAAAATAATATATTAAACTTTGATCATTTAAATAACAAAATATAAAACTTCTGACCAATGCATATAACAAAAATTACTTTTTACAAATAAAGAATTAGGAATACACATTTTTTTATATGTTTTTATGGAATTCCAAGAATGAGAAAGAAAATAAGTTACACTTTGAGAAATTATCTTTGTCATAATGTATATGAGTTACTACATCATTATGTTGATAGAAAGAAAACTACTACACCATTATTAGGAATAACGATCATAATCATAAATTATACTAATGACTTTTTTCCACCGAGAGAAGAAGAAGAAACTATTTGCGGTATACTCTAGAAGGAGTATTTTACAATGCTACATGAGTCATATTTATAGGAAATAACTCTTATAACTCTTGTAACTTACGATCATCATAACACGGAATAATAATCTTAATAGATGAGTGTATTCTAATAATCCAAATTACTATTACAACAACAATATTTTATAATGGTAGAATAATTTGTCCATTGTCCTGCACATGAAATCAAATATCAATTGTAATAAAATGAACGATAAAGTGACTATAACAATTAACATTTGGCAAACTTTTTTTTTTTTTGAGAAAAACGTTTGGCAAACTTAACAAATTGAGACGGTAGTTTCATTTTCCATAAAGTGTTATGAAGATTTATATTGGAAAATGCTAAATGTTATAAGAGAAATGTTTGCAAGAAACACAGAAGAATACTATTTGGCAGTATGTAGCACTTGCAAATTATCACTACTCACTCTTCCATGTATTGTTAGCCCGTTGCTTTTTTTTTTGACCAAATTGTTAGCCCGTTGCTAATTGCAGGTTAAATTTCTTATTTTTATGCATTCTTTTTTTGGGTACTGTGTTATTGGTGCGCATTATCCATCGGCTTTGTCGGTGACTAATCTACGTCGGTGAGTCTGCTGACCACATGTATACTCGACTTTGTCAGTATGTGTGGTTCTCCCCTTTGAACAACTCTTGAACACCAACACAACTGAAATACCTGAGTTAGTTGCAATTATATATGAAAGCATCATTTATACCGCTTTGGACTGGACCTATTCCTAGAGCTTCCACGAAGTTTTGTTAGGTTCTGGAGCATAACATCTTCCATCTCTGGGTATAATCCCAATTTCTTACCAAGCTCCCACGTTTTCCTAACTTCGTGAGAATCTTCATCTGAGCCCTCTTGAAGATTGATATCCAAGGCAGAGCCTTTCCCATTCTTCTGTTTTTGTCTAGCCTTCTTCTTTCCCTTAACAGTTGTCTGTACCGTAATATCAAAAGCACGGACTAGACCGACTTTCACCTGTGCCAAGTCGGTCAATGGATAGGCCCGCAGATACGCCCATTGGGTGAGAACTAGAATTGTGATCCTCTTCCTCTTGAAGTACCACTTGTAGCATTTGGGCCTAAGTTCTCAAAACCGGGTGGCCCATTAACCCCTTGGGAATGCACTACTGTATGTGGATTTTTAAGATCCTCATAATTCTCGATCGTCATTGTCCCATTAATATCAACACCGTTATCTCCCTTCATTAAATTTGACTTCTTAATGCTCTCAACAAGAGACGCTCAAGATGCTGCACTTCTGCCAGGGCAAGCAGTGAATCCACAACCTCTATAATTGGCAAGTGATGAGGACCATCTAGTAATTGAACCTATTGGTTATTTTTATGCATTCTTCTATTTCTTGTAAAAATTCTCCCTAACAAATAGCAATGCTCATTTTTTTTTGGTAAACCAAGGTGTTCACAGCCAATCCGACCATCACATGAAGGACCGGATGTCACTCATAGCCGAACCGACTACTGCATGCTAGCATATTAAGCCGAGGGACTCCATTGAGAAGCCAGAACCGAGGGACTCTTCCAACATAAGGACTGAGGGACTCCGCTGCTCACCTAAGGCACGACTTCCATCATGGGTTGGCCGCAAGGGGACGACGGACAGGATATTTAAGGAAACCCCTGTAATCTTGTCACTGATTCCGCAACGGCTAGGAATGTTTTTATTATCATTAAACTCCTGATGTACTATATATATTGCCCTTAGAGGCTAATGAAAGGATCACACGTTTGATACTCATCTCATACTCCATATTTTGGTGATTATCATACTCTCCATACTTGCATAATCTCATCGTATTCTAGCTAGATCCTTCCCCGAAAATAGTTAGGAACATTGGCACCCACCGTGGGACCCGGTAAGATCACACCTACCCCACACTTTCAATCCTAGAATACTAGAACTGCTCGAGGCAGTGAGAGCACTCCAAGAGAAGAATGCAGACCAAGCCAGAAGGAACGAAGAGCAGCTCCTGCGATCTCAAGCACTGGAGGCCAGAGAAGTTCGATTACATGAGCAGCTTGCAGAAATGTAGAATCTTACTCAGGGAACAGAGAGTGCTAGGGCACCTGAAAGGGCCTTCCAACCCTTCGCAGAAGCCATAGATGTGGTAGCAATCCCATATTGCTTCCGCGAGCCCTCCATCGGCACCTACGATGGCACTGGCGACCTCTAGAGCCATGTGGATGCATTCCAGACTCAAATGATGATAAGCGGAGGCAACAATGTCGTTAGTTGCAAGATGTTCGTTGGGACTCTAACCGACGTGGCCTTGAAATGGTCAAGGGGTTGACTTCGCGATCGGTTACCAGCTTCAAAGATCTCGTCGGCCGTTTCGTACAACAATTCTCGGCCAATAAGAAAAAGTTGGTACAGTCGGAGGATTTATTTGATCTTCGGCAAGGAGCAGCCGAGCCATTAAAAAAGTACCTGGACCGATTTAACAAAGTAACGGTCCTCGTAGACTATCCCTACGAGAGGTTCTTTGTCAAAGCATTCATGAAGGGCCTAAGGAATGGAACGTTCATCGAAGCACTATCTATCAGAAAGCCACGAACCATGGAAGAGGAGCTCGAGCATACAAACACATCGAAGCAGAAGAGACCGCCGCCAATAAAGACGAGCGGGATACCAAAACTCCTAGAAGGCAGTACTCTCCACCAGAGAAGCTGAGGTAGAGCGACCAAGACCATTTCTCAGGAAAGCACAATCGACCGGAGGTAGCATACACTCTCCTCAGAGCCAAGCCTTCGACTATTCTCAACGAGGGCCTTAATGATGGTAGCATACAACGACCATCGCCTTTTGTGGAACCATGGGAAGAAGTTCCCAGGCATACGGCAGGTTTCACCGGACGGAAGGGCACACCACCGATGGTTGTTGGACTTTAAAGCAACAGATAGAGAAACTCATCCAAAGAGGATATTTCAAGAAATACGTAATAACCGAAGAACAAAAGAAGAGGCGAGTAAACAGCCCGCAGCCCAGGCCACTGGAAAAGAAGGGAGGTTCTCACAAGTAAAACGAACAGAAGGACGACCATGAAATAGCAGACAAGGGCGATGTCAACACCATTTCTGAAGGTTTCTCGGGAGGCGGGTCAACCTCATCGGCCAAAAGAAGGTATGCACGTTCTATTATGTCGGTTACTAATGAAGAAGCTGAATTTACTATTTCAGAATATCTGGAAATCTCATTTGATGCACAAGATTTCAAGGGAGTTCAGCCTCACTCTGATGACCCCATACTCATCTCAATCACAACCAGTGGCTACAAGGTGGCGCGAGTACTAGTAGACGGGGGGAGTTCCGCCAACGTAATGTACTGGGAATGTTTCCAAAAACTCAAGATATTAACTGAAGCACTGAAAAACTACCCTGGCACTTTGGTAGGATTCTCCGGAGAACAGGTGGAAGTCCGTGGATACATAGATCTCAGAACCATATTTGGTGAGGAAGAATCAGCCAAAACAGTAGTCCTCAGGTACATGATAATAGCTACAACGTCCTCCTACAACATCATAGTAGGCAGACCAACCCTCAATGCACTCATGGCGGCCATATCTTACCCACATCTGTGCCTCAAGTTTCCCCTCCCCAACGGGAAGGTCGGAATTGTTCGGGGCGATCAGGCAATGACTCGCAGATGTTATGTCGAAAGCGCCCAAGTAAAAACAGTTCAGAAGAAGGAGGTAAAAGGTTCTAACTGCAGTTTCCTCGACTTAGATCCTTGAATGTATAATGCAGCTAAATAAGAAAAGAGACGAAGGCCTGCCGACGACCTAAAAGAAATCATCATCGAACCAGCACAGCATTAGAGGACCAAAATCGACACCGGACTGTCAACAAAGATTGAGGATCAACTGATTAAACTCCTCTTGGACAACGTCCACATATTTGCATGGTCCCCTCAGGACATGCCAGGTGTCAATCCCAATTTTATTTGCCACCAGTTATCTCTAAACCCTTCTATGCAGCTTGTGTCACAGAGGAAAAGGAAGCAGGGAGTAGAAAAAACAAGAGCAATCAAGGAAGAAACGGATAAACTAATGGCTGCCAAATTCATCCCAGAGGTGAAGTACCCAACTTGAGTGGCGAATCCTGTCATGGTGAAGAAATCAAATGGCAAATGGAGAATGTGTGTAGATTACACGGATCTCAACAAAGTCTGCCCAAAGGACTCATATCTGTTGCCCAATATTGATTGTCTAGTTTACATCGCTTAAGGCTACAATCTACTCAGCTTCATGGACGCATACTCAGGCTACAACCAAATTTGAATGAGCCACAGGGACGAAGAGAAGACGCTTTCATGACAGGCCGATCCAACTACTGTTACCAGGTGATGCCTTTCGGCTTAAAGAACGCAGGAGCAACGAACCAGCGTTTGATGGACAGGATCTTCGAGGGGGAAACCGGCCGAACGATTGAGGTTTATGTTGACGATATGGTGGTGAAGTCCACAACTGATCCGGCGAATCTAGAGAACTTGACCAGGATATTTCGGCTCCTGAAGAAACACGATCTCCGACTCAATCCAGACAAATGCTCATTTGGAGTTCAAGCAGGAGAATTCCTTGGGTACATCCTAACCCACAGGGGTATCGAAGCCAATCCTGTTGCCAAGTGGCTTCAGTCTCAAGAGGGGGGGTGAATTGAGATTTAAAACTTTTGAAAACTTTTTCCCCTTTTCAATGACTTAGATTAATTTTCGCACAGGTTAAGCGGAAGTGAAGGCATTAGAAAATAAAGCGATAAAGCACACAGAGATTTATCCTGGTTCGGTCACCTCCTAGTGACCTACGTCCAGTCCTCACACCCTTGTGAGATTTTCCACTAACACAAAACAAGGCTTACAGGTGCATTGGAAAACCTTTACAGACTCAGGCACTCTTCACCTAGGATACCCCACCTATTGAAGAGCCCTCAAATCTAACCACAATACAACAAGAGATACCCCACCCTTGTTACAACAAGCTGCCCCAGAAAGATACCCCACTTCCTAGTACAAACAGCTACCCTAGAGAGATACCCCAGTCCCTAGTACAAAATACAATCAATAAACGATTACAAACTTAAAAACCGAAATACCTCTAATGTAGGAAGATAATACAACTTGAAGATTCCAACCCCGACTAACTCTTGCGAGAGATCAGCTCTGACGGACCAACGGTGCGAGAAGAGCAAAAATAAAATATGAAGAGTTTTTCTAAAATGAACTTTGAATTCGTGAAATGGTTTGATTTGAAATGAACACAATGAGGCGCCTATTTATAGGCAATGCATGTTGAGTTATTTTTGGAAATAAGATAATCGATTATTTGCTTGAAAGAAGGAAGTGTGAAATCGATTATTAGCTTGAATGAAGGAAGTGTTGAAATCGATTCTTTGCCTGGAAGAATCGATTATGGGCTTGAAAGGAATTAGCATTGTAATCGATTCCTTGCTTGAATAGACTAAGGAGGGAATCGATTATTAGCTTTCCTAAAAACATGGATGAATCGATTATGTGCTTCCTTAAACCATAGGAATCGATTATGTGCTCCATAGGGAAAGGAAGGAATCGATTATGCACTTTCATATTGTGTTAGAAATCGATTTTGATATTTAGTAAAAAGTAGTGTGAATCGATTTTATAGTTTCTCATAAACCTTTTTATGTTTACGTGTGCATGCATGCATTTTGAAAAACGTGGGACTTTGAGAGATGAGCTGACCTTCGTAAGAGCTTACACTTTTTCCTAAGACACACCCAAACTCTAAGGACTACCCTTATTTCTAAGGACTACCCTTATATCTTGAATCTTCAATTCTTGAGCTTGATTGTCTTGGATAGTGACTTATATACTTTGTCACTTTCATCACCTTTGGCCAACACCTTTGGCTTTGGTCAACTTTTACTTTTATCACTTTCAGCTCTTGGTCTTTTTCATCATCAAAACCTGACCTGCAGTATAAGTCCTGCAGTACAAGATATCTACATTCTCCTCCTTTTTTATGATGACAAAACTTTACTCATCTTACTCATCATAAGGTGGGAGGTTAGTTCAAACAGATAATGCATATATATATATATATGATGCTCCCCCTATCATGATGCTCCCCCTGACTTATTGACTGGATGCACAGTAAGAGTGCTATGACACTTCTATATGCTCATTTTATATGCTTTCTGCAACCCTATATTTCTCCCCCTTTTTGTCATGATCAAAAGGGTCGAAGTAAGATAGAGTTTGCGAATCGAATGACACAGCTATTTGACAAGGTAAAAGAACCATTGCAGATTTATAAGTGATCATCAAAACCAGAAGAAAATCATATTTGAAACCATGAAGAGAGTATTTCATCAAAACAGGTAAAATCATGAGTCTCAAACACTGTGAAGTAGTTGTTTTAAGCTTTATACATTTCATGCTGCTTAGTTTGAAAGTTGGTGATGGCAGCTAGAATATGGGAGAAAAATTATTTTAGGTAAACAACGATTGTGAGCATGTATTTTGAAAATTACTAGCAATTGATTGTGACAGGAGAAAATAGATTTAAAAAAAAATAGCGCTTCAACTGCTTTAGAAAACGCTTTTTGAGCACGCAGAAATTCACAAGACACAATTTCACTTGAATTCACATTTCTTTACAAAATCACTTGAGAAACAAAAACTCATTTGAAGAACCAGATTTTCTTTTGCAATGGATTCGTGAAAATATCAACTAGATGTTTGTGACGACTCAACTAGCTCAATCACACTATCGCCTTTCTAACCATAACCTCTAAGAAGGTGATGTATAATTTCTATATGATCGGTCCTAGAGGGTTGACCAGAATACTTTGTTGATTCTTGTTATTCTAATCATGCCTTATAAATATTGTTCTTAATGATGCATGAAATCAGTCTCTGTTTCACTAGTCACATATTTGACTTAATAAACTATTCTTAAGCACATTTTCAATAGAGGTGAATAATACTTTACCAATCTAACTTTTACCAGTGATTCTTCCTCTATTTATCACAAGTCACATGACGGCTTTTTCCGGGGGTGAGTGTTAGGAACTTTGTTGCATCTCCGGTCATGCGCTTTGAGTCTTTGCTGTCAAGGTATCAATCTGCCCCCATACCTTGAAGCATACCTGCAATGATCTAAAACAAGGTTCTAGGTACCCAAATCTCTTTGGGTCCTTGTGGGTTAGTGCTTGGTATGGTTCTTTTGGGAACCCATACCTTTCTCATAGTTTGATTACTTCTTGCTCTGCAAACGGAAGCAGTATGTCCAGGTTTACCACAGTAATAACATGTAATATAAGGTCTAGTGGAAAATTTTGGTTTATAATGAACATGCCTTTCTATGGGTTTCTTTCTAGGGAATCTATGATGCACATTTTGTAAACTAGACAATTTCCCAACAGTCCATTCCAGTTCATGAATTTTCTTTTCAGATTCAACACATTTATCACAAGTATAATTTTCTTTAAAGCATGCAAGGCTATCATTTTCTTTTCTAAGCTCTGACTTTTCTTTAGTTAAAGCAGTAACATCATTTTCAAGATGAGTGATAACTTTCTTAGATTTATCTAATGCTTTAGCTAGTTTTAAGGATTTATCATGCAATTCAGTAAATGCTTCATACAGTTCATCATAATCATCTTGCAAAGTTTCAGAGTTAGAAGATACCTCAGTTTCACTTTTGTTGTCGTGGTCGGCCATGAGAGCAATTTGATCTTTGTCACTTTCTGATTTATCTGATGAGTTCATGTCATTGTATTCCCATGCTGTGTAGGCTTTTCTACTTCTGTTTATCTTGGATCCCTTTGATCGTTTTCTTTGTAATTTTAGGCATTCCATCTTCATGTGTCCGAATTTGCCACATTCGTAGTAAGTTTGTGGACTTGAGAAGTTTTCTTTGCATGAGACTCTTTTGGTTGGAGAATTCTTTTTGAGAGATCTTTTTATGAACTTTTTGAATTGTCTTACCATTAGATCCACATTCTCATCCTCTTCATCATTCTCATTTTGCGAATCCTCATTGTCATCGGATGAACTTGAACTTGAAGCCTTGAAAGCTAGGATTTTCCTTTTCTTGCCTTTTCCTTCATGCTCTGCTAGACGAGGGAGCTCTAACTCGTGCTCTAGTAGTTTCCCAAATAGAGTGGCAAGTGACATGGTAGCTAAATTTCTTGATTCAGTTATAGCAGTTACCTTTGGTTGCCATTCTCTGTTTAGGCATCTCAGTACTTTGTTGATCAAGTCTTCGGGAGGAAATGATTTTCCTAATGAACCCAATTTGTTCACTATGTGAGTGAACCTCTTTTGCATTTCTTGTATGGTTTCTCCTTGATCCATTCTGAACAATTCATATTCCCGGATGACAGTATTTGTTCTTGCTCTTTTTACCTCACTGGTACCTTCATGAGTGACTTGAAGGTTGTCCCACATTTCTTTAGCAGTTTTACAATTTGACACTCTGAAGAATTCATCGGAACTAAGTGCGGAAGTGATAATGTTCTTGGCTCGGAAATTAAGTTGAACTTTCCTATTCTCATTGTCTGTCCATTCGTCTTTTTCTTTTACTGTGAATGTGCGATTTACCATGTGCGTGGGAACAAAAGGACCATTTTCCACAGTATCCCATATATCTATATTTACCCCTTCTATAAATATTTTTATTCTTTCTTTCCAATATGCATAGTCTTCTCCGATGAATCCCGGAGGACGGAAAAGATATGCACCCTCTTGCGTATACCAACCTGAAGCCATTTCTCTTGAAGCTGCTAGGCCCTTTATACAAGAGTCTAGCTCTGATACCACTTGTTGCCAAGTGGCTTCAGTCTCAAGAGGGGGGTGGATTGAGATTTAAAACTTTTGAAAACTTTTTCCCCCTTTCAATGACTTAGATTAATTTTCGCGCAAGTTAAGTGGAAGCGAAGGAATTAGAAAATAAAGCGATAAAGCACACAGAGATTTATCCTGGTTCGGTCACCTCCTAGTGACCTACGTCCAGTCCTCACACCCTTGTGAGATTTTCCACTAACACAAAACAAGGCTTACAGGTGCCTTGGAAAACCTTTACAAACTCAGGCAATCTTCACCTAGGATACCCCACCTATTGAAGAGCCCTCAAATCTAACCACAATACAACAAGAGATACCCCACCCTTGTTACAACAAGCTGCCTCGGAAAGATACCCCACTTCCTAGTACAAACAGCTACCCTAGAGAGATTCCCCACTCCCTAGTACAAAATACAATCAATAAACGATTACAAACTTAAAAACCGAAATACCTCTAATGTAGGCAGATAATACAACTTGAAGATTCCAACCCCGACTAACTCTTGCGAGAGATCAGCTCAGACGGACCAACGGTGCGAGAAGAGCAAAAATAAAATATGAAGAGTTTTTCTAAAATGAACTTTGAATTCGTGAAATGGGTTGATTTGAAGAACACAATGAGGCGCCTATTTATAGGAAATGCATGTTTGGTTATTTTTGGAAATAAGATAATCGATTATTTGCTTGAAAGAAGGAAGTGTGAAATCGATTATTAGCTTGAATGAAGGAAGTGTTGAAATCGATTCTTTGCCTAGAAGAATCGATTATGTGCTTGAAAGGAATTAGCATTGTAATCGATTCCTTGCTTGAATAGACTAAGGAGGGAATCGATTATTAGCTTTCCTAAAAACATGGATGAATCGATTATGTGCTTCCTTAAACCATAGGATTCGATTATGTGCTCCATAGGGAAAGGAAGGAATCGATTATGCACTTTCATATTGTGTTAGAAATCGATTTTGATATTTAGTAAAAAGTAGTGTGAATCGATTTTATAGTTTCTCAAAAACCTTTTTATGTTTACGTGTGCATGCATGCATTTTGAAAAACGTGGGACTTTGAGAGATGAGCTGACCTTCGTAAGAGCGTACACTTTTTCCTAAGACACACCCAAACCCTAAGGACTACCCTTATTTCTAAGGACTACCCTTATATCTTGAATCTTCAATTCTTGAGCTTGATTGTCTTGGATAGTGACTTTGATACTTTGTCACTTTCATCACCTTTGGCCAACACCTTTGGCTTTGGTCAACTTTTACTTTTATCACTTTCAGCTCTTGGTCTTTTTCATCCTCAAAACCTGACTTGCAGTATAAGTCCTGCAGTACAAGATATCTACAAATCCCTCTTAGTGCAGGGCCATTATTGAAACACAGAATCCCACTGAAGCCGAGGAGGTACAAATCTTAACCGGCCGAATAACAGCCCTCTCACGCTTCCTCGGTCGGTCAGCAGAAAAAGTCGGGCCCATGTTCCAGTTTCTCAAGAAAAACGACACCTTCCAGTGGTCCGATGAATGTGATGCAGCCCTCAGAATAATCAAAGATTACTTAGCCACTCCGCCAATCCTTACATCACCAAAGTAGGGAGTTCCCATATTGTTATACTTGGCGGTTTCAAGAGACCCGTGCAGCGCAGTCCTAGTACAAGAGCAGGAGAAAGAACAACGTCCCATCTATTACATCAGCAGAATGTGGAGGGGCCCGAGACAGATATCAAAAGATTGAGAAGGCAGCATAGATTGTGATCCTGGCAGCAAGGAAGCTCATACATTACTTCCAAAGCCACCCAATAATAATTACAACAGATCTCCCAATACGCCAGGTGCTCTCCAAGCCAGATCTTGCAGGAAGGATGGTTTCTTGGTCTATGGAACTATCAGAATTTGACATCAAGTATGAACCGAGGGGGGCGATCAGAGCCCAGGCGCTAGCTGATTTCATCGCCGAACTCGTCGAGGCGGACCCAGAAGCCAAGCCCTCAACCAAGTTTGCTTGGACACTCTCGATGGACGGCTCGTCCAACCTAAGGGGAAGCGGAGCCGGGGTGACCTTGGAGGGGCCGGACGGTATTCTCTTGGAGCAATCTCCCTGTTTCAACTTCAAAGCCAGTAACAATCTAGCAGAGTACGAAGCCCTCATTGCCGGGATGATACTAGCTGCGGATCTCGAAGTGAAACACCTGAAGTCCGAAGTGACTCTCTACTTGTAACAGGACAAGTCACGAAGGCATTCAGCACCAAAGATGAACTCCTCGAAAAATATTTTGATAAGGTACAAGAACTCAAATCGAAGTTTATTTCCTTTGAGCTAACACATGTCCCCAGAGAACAAAATGGCAGGGCAGATATCCTAGCCAAGTTGGCCAGCACCAAGAAACCTGGAAACAACCACTCGGTGATCCAGGAAACGTTCTTTGAACCTAGCGTAAATAAAATTCAGGTTCTCTCGACAGAGATAGAACCTAAGAGCTGGATGACCAATATTGTTGCTTACCTGCAGGGAGAACAATTACAACTACAGGAGGAAGAAATGAAGAAGCTGGCAAAAATCGCAAGCAACTACACCCTCATCGAGGCCGAGCTCTACAAAAGGGGGTTCTCCTCCCCACTCCTCAAATGTGTCTCGGACAGAAAACGAAGGAAATCATGAGGGAAGTACATGAAGGAATATGTAGCAGTCATGTGGGAGGCCAAGCCCTAGCTGCCAAAATTCTGAGAGCCGGTTATTATTGGCCGACTATGAAGAAAGATTCAGTAGAAAATGTCAGGAAGTGCGACAGCTGTCAATGCCACTCCACCGTGCCCAGAGCACCTCCCACCAACCTACAGTCAGTCGTATCAACTTGGTCGTTCTCCGTCCTGGGCGTAGATATCCTCGGTCCAATAGCGACATGTAAGGGTCAGTCACACTGAATGGTTCAGCACAAAACCAGAGAAAATCCTCCAAAACCCATCTCATTTTTTTTGAATCACCTCTGATTTCATACATTATGAGAAGAATATGAAAAACAAATTTTATACATTATGAGAAGAATATGAAAAACAAACACATCTAACCGGCCTATAAAGCCGAACCCTATTTTACAATAATTTTGATGGATGTGAAGATATCCGAACCTTAAGCTTCCATCAGAGCCGCCACAAGAAACTTTGGAAGCGTAACCAAGGATAGCGTAAAAGGAAGCCCACGAGGATGAATCCCATCGAAGCCTCCCTCGTAGAACCTCAACCAAAAGATCCTGGAAGGGCCCTCCCCTAGTGGCAACCTAAACCTGCACGCACAACACGCATATGAGCCTTCTACGCAATCCCAGCAAAGACAGAGGAGCAATGAGCAGGGAATATCCACAGTTCACGAAAATCTACAACTCCCTTCTTGAACCCTCTGGAGATCCCTACACGACGATCCTCGTTGGGATCGCGCAGAAGACTCAGGAAGGTAGAGGCGACCCAACCAAGAGAAGCAGCACCGCGCAAGAATTTGAGCATGTCAAAAGTGAAGGGCTAAGGATGCGAAAAGCCTTCCTTATATAGGGATGAAGGAACAAACTTCAAAAACATAGCATTTATGACAGTCAAAGCAAGACTCCCGAGGAGATAAGGTCCCTTTTTCGTCAAATCAAAAGGTCTTGTCCAAACTACAGGGAATGCCTTCGGGAATCACGCCGACCGCATAAGACTCCCTATAAAGGGAGGCCCGGTGAAACGATGAGCCGATCTTGTCTTAGAGCGCCTTCGCACTTGTGCTCGCCGCTCGAGGGACTATGTTCACAGCCGATACGACCATCACATGAAGGACCGAATGTCACTCATAGCCGAACTGACTGCTGCATGGTAGCATATTAAGTCGAGGGACTCCATTAAGAAGCCAGAACCGAGGGACTCTTCCAACATAAGGACTGAGGGACTCTGCTCCTCACCTAAGGCACGACTTCCATCATGGGTCGGCCGCAAGGGGACGACGGACAGGATATTTAAGGAAACCCCTATAATCTTGCCACTGATTCCGCAACGGCTAGGAATGTATTTATTATCATTAAACTCCTGATGTACTATATATATTGCCCTTAGAGGCTAATGAAAGGATAACTCGTTTGATACTCATCTCATACTCCATATTTTGGTGATTATCATACTCTCCATACTTCCATAATCTCATCGTATTCTAGATAGATCCTTCCCAGGAAATAGTTAGGAACACAATGTATCATTCACGGCGACTGTGGAGACTAATCATTCGAGGTATCAGATATCCATTTAAGAGGTTGACCTCTCCCAAAAAATATTTTTCCATACGTACCGGCCAGAGATCGAACCCATGACCTAATGCTTAAGGGAGCCATGTATCTACCACGCTCATTTATATAATAAATATTAATATTATCATAAAAGTAAATTAGTAGAAATAGTGAAACTTAAATGCCTTTATTTTTGCAGATGAATGTCATAAAAAAATTGGATGTGGAAACTAGGTGAAACTAATGGTGAGTTAGTTGTGTATTAGAGGGTTAGAATGGAGCGAGCATTGGAGGATTGAGGCATAACATTTTTTTAGGCCTAAATTGTTATTTTGGCCCTTTATCTTTGGGGTTGCAGTCACTTTGGCCATTTATCTTTTTTTCTTCTCGTTTTAGCCCCTCATGTTTTTTGTGTGTCATTTTGGTCCCTGCCGTTAGTTTTTTCTAACGGACGCCACGCTGGCAGTTAACTGCTGACGTGGCGTCCTAATTGTCAAATCTGACGTGTCTTCATTAAATGACATGGCCAATGAGAGACCAAATTGAAACAAATTAAAAACATAGGGGACCAAATTGACACAAACACAAAACATAATCAATCACTATTCATCTTCTTCCTCCATCTTCATCTCTTCTTCTTCAGCGAGCCACCACCACCAGAAGCGGCGGAGATGACCTCCGGCACGGTGGTCGCCGGTGGAAGGTACTCCAATGACAAAAAAAAAATTAGGGCTTTTTGAGAGGATGACGCGACGATTCTGAATATCAAACTCGTTTTTTGATTGAAGGTCCATGGAAACACAGATTTTTCAAAAACGAAAAGGAACGAATTGCAACAAAGGAACGATGGAACGAAAATGAACGAATTGGTGGAGAGATTGCAACAAAGGAACGAAAACGAAAAACAGCGAACTGCAACAGAGGAACGTAAACAAAAAAGAACGAATTGCAACACAGATCTGAAACTTATTCTTCCAGATCTGTTTCTTTGGTGGATAGATGCGCAGAGAGAAGGAGAGGAAAAGAAGGAAAAATGTGAGAGGGAGAGTGAGAGAGATGCGACGGTGATGGTGAGAAGGTGGTCGTTTGGGGTTTTGGGGGTGGTCGCCGTTTGGTAGGAGGGTGGTGACGGTGGTGATGTGGGGGGTTACAGTGGTGCTAGTGAAGAAGAAGAAAGATCTGGTTTTTTTTATTTTGATGTTTTTAAGTTTTTGTGTCAGTTTGGACCCCTATGTTTTTAATTTGTTTCAATTTGGTCCCTCAAAGACACGTCAGATTGGACAATTTGGACGCCACGTCAGCAGTTAACTACCAGCGTGGCGTCCGTTAGAAAAATCTAACGGCAGGGGCCAAAATGACACAAAAAAAAACATGAGGGTCTAAAACGAGAAAATAAAAAGATAAAGGGCCAAAGTGACAGCAACCCCAAAGATAAAGGGCCAAAACAGCAATTTAGCGCATTTTTTTATAAGCAAAGACTTTGTTGAAAGAAAATTCAAGGAGTACTCAAATCCAATTACACCATCACATAGGATTGTAATACCATCTCGAAAACACTAGATTCGAATTTATACCAACTCTTTCAATATACCAACGCCATGATATTTTTACAACACGTTGGAACAAGGTATAACATAACATATATAATAGTGGCTTCAAGTTGTCAAAAAAAATAAATAGTGGCTTCACTTTGGTTGCCTTCACGGTTACGTTAGGTGTTTATTTTGAATCCGACAAATTCGGTGTTGAATCCGGTATTTTATGAAGAAATCACAAAAAGGTGAGGGTTTTTCCTTTTGTCATTTTCTACAAATTTTATTTTCTTTATTTTATGCTTTAGTCTTGCTAAGGGTTTTGTTTTTCCAATTTTATAGAACACACAATATGTAAACTAATTTTTCTTCTGATTCATGAGCATTCCTATAATTCTAGGTCTTTCTTTTTGTTTACAGGCCAATATGGTTATGTTTGATTGATCGTTTGTTGTTATTTTATTTGGGCATTGGTATATACATACAGCCTGAGAAGAAATTTCTTCTTTTATTGTTCAGGTACGGTGGAAAACATAGAAACCAGAGAGACAAATTTTAAGCTTCTGTGTTTTGCTGGAAGACAAAGGAAAATAATCTTCCACCATCGTTTGCAGATTTTTGAGAAGCTATAGAGTTATTATTCTAGAAGAGACAAGGATGCATGGAATGTTATCAAGTTGAAAGAAGTCTGACTTCTCTAGGTACATTTTTTAAACATCCAGCTGAGTGGATTTTATCAGCATTTATTAAACATACAACTTAGTGGGTATTTTAAACATCTAGCTTAGTGGATTTTTTTAAACATCCAGCTGATGTGAAATAATTGTTTTTAAATTTAGTTCACTTTTGAAGACTTTCTTTATAACTAAGCCTTTCATTTTAGAAGAGACAATGATGCATTGAATCTTCTATTGCTTTCCTGAACCATGAGGACCTATCAAATTGAAACAAAACCATTTTATTAGAGTAGTATTACATTAAGGAATATGGATTGTCACTGACTCATTATATAAGATACAATTTGATGTTAAAATCAAGATCGATTTTGACTTCAGGTTCATGAAAATTACAATTCAAACTTTGAAACATGGAGTATTTTGTGTCACCTAAAACAATGTCACTTATGCTATAAGGTGGTTTTGAGCAAAAAAAATACCCACTCCTCTGATCATATTTCTTTGTTACCCAATACTTCAGGTGTTTAGTTTACTAAAGTTGGGCAACAAGAGCTCCTATTTTAATTTGAAGCCAGTGATGATGGTGTAGCCAATTGATGTCCATAGTTCTTTCCAATTGCTCCATTAGCGTGGCTCACCCAAATTTTACCCACGTGTAAAATAACTGTTGCTATATTACTGTGGTAAAGAGTCGCATTTTTGGTAGTGTTAATAAGAGTAGAATTTTAATTATCCGTGTATCTTTTGGCTAGCTGCCGAAACTGTGCTGAAAATATTGCTGCAAAAACCAGGAGAATCAGGCAAATACTGTGCTGCAAATACTGTGCTGAAACTATGCTGAAAATACTGTGCTGAAAATATTGCTGCAAAAACCAGGAGAATCAAAAAAATTGAAACAAACCCAAAAAAAAATAAACACTTTTAAAGTCAGACCTTTCTGTCATCCGACTTTAAAATAACACTTTTAAAGTCGGAGTTCAGAAAAACCCGACGTTAAAGGTTTTCCACAGAGGTTAGGGATGTCAAAATGGGCGGCCCAGCCCGTTAAGCGTTATGCCCGTGAAAAATCGGGTGGCCCAGCCCGTTAACAGAACGCGGGCGCAAAATTCATGCCCTGCCCGCGAAGTGGCGGGCTGGCGGGCTGGCCCGTCAATTTACACTGAATTTTTTTTAAAAAAAAAGCGCTAACGGGCGGTTTGGCCCGCCACAGTGTTTAGCCCGCGGGCTGGCGGGCGAAGCGGGCCAGGCAACGCGGGCTGGCGAGCATCAATACCTTAGCCCTGCCCGCCTTTTTTAGGGGGGCCAACGGGCCGGCCCGGCGGGCCAAGCCCATTTTGACATCCCTAACAGAGGTCAGCTAATCAGGAAACACGCCATAATTAAAGTCGGACGCACTAATAGTCCGACTTTAAAACGTACTTTTTAAGTCGGACCTTAATACGACTTTAAAAAAACATACTTTCTAAGTCGCTTTGATAGAAGTCGGGTGAATGTCCGACTTTAAATATCCAAAATATCCGACTTTGAATCTCATTTTTCCACTAGTGTATTTTCATTTCCGCGCGCGTTTTATCCCTAATCTCAAAGTCTCTTCATCTCAAACACTCTCAAACACCGTTTTTAGGGCAGAAATTTCATCTAGAGGAAAACCCTAACACTCATCTCTTCCTCTTCTTCGTCTCTTGCTTCAAGGGTGAACAAAATCGCTAACCATTGCATCATCTGTTCCTCCTCTTCGCTAGCTCATCATCTCTTCCTCCTCTACGATTTCCATTACTACGCTTCAGGTACAAACCCTTTTCCTCCTCTTCGTCTCTTCCTCTCTTCGATTTTCAGTTCTGTAGAGTTGTTCTGTTCTCTTTTTCGATCGTTCTTTTTGTTACAGTTTAGTTCTTTTTGTTGCAATAAGTTAGGGTTTGATAGTCTCAGCAATACCAACAATCTTACATCTATCTTCATCATCTCAGCAACCTTACATCTCTCTTCATCATCTCAGCAACAGGTTAGAGATTAATTTTAGTTTTAATTTTTGAAACAAATTATTTCACAAATATTTCATGATTATTAGGTTGTTGGCTGTTTCTGGAATTTGTTTAGGGAAATCAGCTTCTGGTTGTTTCAATCTTTCACTTTTTGCGTTTTATTTGACTCCAATCTTTGATTATTTTGTTATTTAGTTGTTCCCTCGTTTTAAATTGTGTGAATGTTAGGTGAGAATTTAAGATATTGTTCTGTAGTAATTGTGGTGATGCATGAATGAATGTAGCTTGGTGATTAGATGTATGAATTAAATTAGATTTTGGATAGAGTCCTTTGTGTTAGTTGTATCAGAGGAGGCAAACTTTAAGAGGAGGCAATCTGCACTTATAGGAATAATATCATCCTAAATGGTTATTCAGATGAAGTATACAAGGTGTGCACTCTGCATATTCTCCTCTTTAGATGTTGGTGCTAGTCTTAACAAGTTTTCTAGCTTACATCCTGAATCATATTTGTTAGGCGCACACTCGTTAGTCACTTTCCCAAATGAGTCAATAAACAAGTTTCAGTTTATATCAAGTAATTTCCTAGTCTTGTTTTGAATGTCAGGTAGGCATGCCTCCTAGAAGTCAACCCAAGACTAATGCCAAATGGCTAGTGGATGTTATATGTATATCTACTATAATTAGGTAGTTGAGTTTCCATTATTTATATTTTGGTGTACTAATATTATGATTTATATTGTGTTAGATGAGGAGGGTAATCGCAGGCAAAGAAATCTAGGAGTACGAGATTTGATTTCAAACAACATAGGATTTAGGGTATTGACAGAATGGAATGAAAGATGGACGACCTTATAGTAGAGCAGATATGTATGGAATTGCTCATAAAAAATCAAGTGGTGATTTTGTTAATGATGAGGCAAGACAAAACCATGTAAGTCCAATATTATAAATGTATGTTTGATTGCATTGTATCAGATTATTGGGAACATAGTAAATGTTTATGTCTTTCTTCAATACATGTAGGAACAGTTGCAACATGAAATTGATGAGGGTTCTTCTGAGCATGAAGCCTTTATTAAGTTTGTCGGGAAAGAACATCCTGGGCATGTTCGAGGCATGGGACTCGGCGTAACACCAACTCAGATCGTTGGAGATAGTTCTCATTCTATTCTCAAGTCTTTGTTCTGGAAAATTTGTTTTATTTCTGTTTCATGTAATTCTGAATAATGTTACATGAAAAATACAGGTTGAATGTACCATCCCTAGAGACGATGGCACGTTGCAATCATATATTGGATTCAGAGTTCAACATGATAATGCACGAGGCCCTATGAAAGGAGGAATCAGATACCATCCTAAGGTTATAACAAATTTTTCAATGAACTAGTTCTTGGATTAATTAGAACTGTTAATATATGTGTTTCTCTTTGTGCTTTTAGGTTATGAGTTCTTATTATGAATTATTTATTGGAGTGATTAGGTTGATCCAGATGAAAATATACCAAATAGACCTTTAAACTTCAATATTGCGGCTGCAATTGTAGCTGCGGAATGTGATTTTAAACCTTGATTATACTTTTGATTATGTTATTGTTACTTGAATTTGTACTAATATGACTTTTGTAATTCAATATTATCTTACTATATGTGGTTCTGCATGCAGACCATTGCATGGATACTAGATGACTTTTGGAATTTGTACTAATATTTCAATTTTCGGTAGCTAGTCTTGCTTCGTCACTGTTTGGTGGTTTTCTAGATTTCAATTTTTCTTTCATTTACTAACAATCCTTCTTCAATTAGGTAATTGTTCTAATTTTATTTATGACTATTCTTTTTTCAGCCGGTTAACTTGGAATCACAAGATGGTACGAGGGACTCTTCCGGATCTAGTCACACAGGACATCATGAAGCAACAACATCCCGCAGGATATCTAGATAGATTATTCTATTTTATTGTTAAGAACAAGCCAAACATGACACATTAGATTATTTTGCTAGTTGGTTTTTGACGTCATGAACCAAGTTTATTTTTTTTATGTTATGAACCAAGTTTATTATTTTTTATGTTATGAACTAAGTTCTAGTTATTTTGATGTTATGAACTAAGTTCTAGTTATTTTGATGTTTATAAACTTTAGAACTTTGAATGTGTTTTTAGCATAAAATTAGTTTCTTTTAATACTTGACATGTAAATATAATTAATAAGCACATTTATAAAATTTGTAAAAGAAAGTTACATATATTGAAATACAACCTGGATAATTGTCAAAAAAAAACCTGGATAGACTTGCGGCGGTTTAGAACCGCCACCATATGTAAATAAAAATATAATTTTTAATTATTTACGGCGGTTTAGAACCTCCGCTAACCTTAAGCGTGAAACCTGGCTGGCACATTTGCCACAGTTATAAACCGCCGTGAAACTTGCGGCCGTTTGTGTGACGGTTTCCAGAACCGCCGTGAGTACACCCTGTCGACACTGAAATCCACGGCACTTCCTGAACCGTCGCCAACAGCCAATAACGGCGGTTTTAACCCGCCGCCGCTGAGAAATCCAACTGCCGCCGTTGGTCCCTTTTTGTGTAGCGTTATTCCATTCCATTCCACTGCATTCTATCCCATACCACCAATTCAAACATACCCTAAGGGTCTAATATTCATCGGTTGTGTGGCCATCCGCTAGATGGTATCCGCAGTAAGAATTAGGGATCCTTCCCATGACCTCATTGAAAGGCGTCGGTCGTTTTCTCCTTCTATCCTTCAGCATCTCATGTAGGATAACCGAAGGTGTTACATTGAGGGAGGAAAGAACAACCTAGATTTGGGCGAGATGACAGGTTTCTTTTGCTGCCTCTCTGGTTGCGTCTTTGGAGTGTATTTGAGATCGGCGGTGCTCTAATTGAGTAGGAAGCTCCTCAAACTACTAGAGGGTTGCCATAGTTTCTGCAAACATCTTGTGGGTAATGGTGTTGCCGCTTCCACTGGCGAGTGCTTGAGTGTGTTGCAGTTTTGGAACTGTTCTTATTGTCTGGATCTCTACTAGCAATTGTTGGACAATTCTCAATGGTGTTCTCGTGGCTTCAAGCATCTGAGAAAATCTTCACATATCATTCAGTTGTTCTTGCAACTACCTTTCCCTTTCTTCCAAAGCGTGAGTGCAAATACGTTGTTCTCCATTTTCGTGTTCTTGCTCTGCATTTTGTGCTTGCAGGGATTGAACAATAACTAGAAGTTCTTTTATCCTTAAATCATCATCATATCCCGGCATCGCTGGAAATGTTTGTGATAGAAAACAAAATAGGGTGTGGAGCTCAGGGTACAATTTACCAGGCCCCACGGTGGGTGCCAATGTTCCAATGTAATTGTTGCGAGCAAAGAAAGCGCAAGAACATGGTGTAAGTCGAGTAAGAAATGAGTGAAAATGATTTTGGCCCCCCTTATTGGTTTTTAAGGGCTATTTTATATTACATTGCATAATTAAAGAGATTAATATATTATGGTCGTTGCGGCCGTTACAAAACATAAGGGAGAAATATTAGGAATCCTAATAAATGTCTTGTCTGTCTTTACGGATGAGCCTGCCGACCGGCGAAGGAGGAAGATCTTCTTGAATGGTATGAGTCGGACGATCGAAAAGAGAGATGAGCTCTTTCACCTTTGGATGAGTTATGTTCGGCCGAGCCTTTATGAATATCAGCCGGTCTGGTTGGGAACTGTTTTTGAAGCGGAGATGAGAAATTAAGATGAATGCAATGCTATGCTATGCTGCCTTGTTTGTAGTCACGGGTGGGAAGGGTTACCCTATGATACATACAAATACAAGTTATAAACAAATAAGCTTCCGTGACGAAACAAGTAATTGAACCCAAGACAATGACGCTTTTCCTCTTACAACTACATCATGCCCACTATATCTATGTCCATGTATAATGCCTCAAACAATTATTTATTAGTCGCCTTTATATCATTAATACAGTATGAGATTATTTCATTCTTTATTCGTTATCATTTTGCAAAGCTTGGCTTTCCAGGTTGACAAATATTTGGCTTCAAAATCAAGGAACCTGCTTATTTCAAGTGGCCAATCACAAAAGCAAGGAACCATTCACAAGGCATCTCTATACGTCCAACATTAGAATTCAAAATAAATTAATAAATACCGGGGTCAACTTTGAAATCTATGACGACTTTTGAATTTCTACATACCTTTTTTTTTTGTTCTAGAAACTGCGTTCATTGGACATCGGTTGCTTGTAGTCTTATTTTTTTCAAAGAAAATTAAACATACATATACGTAAATATCAAAGGGCTTACTCAAATTTTAACCAAAAAAGGGCTTAATTAAATAATATTGCAATCTACAGTACGTAGAATGAGACAACCTCCATAGTCCTCTCTCTAAACTTGCTCAAAAACAAATTCTAAGGGTATGTTTGGTAGGGGGATTTGAGAGGGTTTTGGAGGGGAGGGGTTTGAAGGGCTTGGTCTATATTTTAATATCTATTTGAGATTTGAAAAAATTGAAAAAATAACATGATAAATAATGATAAAGCATTGTTAATCATACATAATGCTTTTAAGAAAAGTGATGTCAACACACTCATTTATACATTCTCCTTCCAACATTTGCTATATGATTGGTTGAAATTTATGTGGGACCCACATAAACTTTCACTAACTATAAATAACTGTTGACAAGAAAGTGTTGCTAACACTCCTCTACCTTATATTAGTTCTAATTTTTTCATGCAATTTTTCAATTACAGATTTGGCCTGATGAAAGTGAAGAACAATATATATAGCAGCACAAAAGTAGATTGAATTCAATTCATAATAGGCCACATGATTTGGGTACCAAAGTTGATGATGGGTATGATTGCAAGGGACTTTCAAACATATATATGGCAAATGAATGATGCCTAAACAATGATTGACGTAGAGTTTCTGTATCAGTTTCTCCATTTACATTGTTTGCATTGCGCCTGATCTTTCCAGCTAAATCTAATTATTTCTTAATAATTACTTCAATGAAAAATCTTAGTATCCACATGTTGGGCATGAGTTTAAAATAATGACATACGACATATACAATTAGTATGTTTTTACAAGCATGAGACATGGGCCCCTTTGAAATATAAAGTATGGTTGTCTTAATGCTTGTAAAGAGAGCAACCTCAATAGAAAGTTAATTAAACCACCCAAGTTCCACAAAATAACATTTTTTACTTAAAACACAATAATTGCAACCTTTGACGTTTCTTTTGCACTACTATATTTTAAAGCTCCCCTATGGCAATGCCCACACGCAAACACCTTTGACCCTCTAACAAGAGAGAGAATGTGGGACTGGAAATAGAAGAGAAAATAAATCAGAGCCGCAATTAATGTGTCATAGGAAACTCTTTTTCGCTTATGCAAGTGGGCTCACAATATTTTGGTTGTGGGAATCTTATGTCATCTAATCGTAATATTAATAATATTTCAAATTTAATGGGGAGAAGAAGTCTTCCCTTCTCCTCACGGAATTGGGCTTTATCAATTGTCAATTTTTGAGGCTCCAACTAGCTTAAAAACAATCTCGACCGCCCCACGTTTCCACCACTCACCATTTTTCTTCATCTCTATTCCACATTCCCCAACCACCCTTTCCTTTCCCTACTTTTATTATCGTGTCGACATTCTCTTTTACACTAGGGCCTTTTTTGAGAATTTGGAAAGGAGGTAAATCCTTGTAAAAAAAGGATGACAGATAAATAGAAGAAAAGATTGATGGACAAATTCAATTGACAATTTATTTTTCTTCATAAAACAAAAGTCACTCTAATTTAGAGTAACTCAAAAAACGTTTTGGACGAGGGTTTGGGAGGGTTACAAATTCTTCAAATTATGTATATTCTTTTATAATAGTCTTAAAATTATAAAATATATTAATCATAAATGTTTTTTTATCATTGACTACAAAATTACTCTATCAGTTATGGTGAAAGATTTCTATATTTTCTTCTTTCTAGGGTGAAAATAAGAGAAAAAATTAAACAATTTAAGTTATAAGCTCAAACATTTAGGAAAGAATTGTAAGCTCGACTATTCCAAACACTCGACACCAAACGCATTGAAAAATGACAATTGGCGTCGGTTGTTTCGAACAACTGACTTCAAATGTGTCCTTTTTTATATTTTGTTTCGTTTAATTTCTCCAACTTCAATCCTACTTCTTGGGTTTGCCTTGGAAAAACACGAGTACGAATCAACTTAGTAGTGTCGAGCAAGACACACTAATTCTACTTTTTGGGTTTATTTGGCGGTGTCAGTCAACCACGCTAATTTTACTTCTTAGGTTTATTGGGTTGTGTCGAGTAACCCACGCTGTTAGAATCTACATGCCTAAAAGTTCTAGGGTTGAAAGATTGTGCTAACAAAACCCTACAAGCTGCAATTTTGGTTTACTGAAATTGACAAAAGCATAATCTTTGTCCAACCCAAATTACTTGCAAACAATCAATGATGAGAATTAGTAGTCCACTTAAGTGAAAAAGAGCTAAGAGATTGTACATGCAATAAATTTTTGACAAAATTACACGCTATGTAGAGTGGAGTACCTAGCTACAGGAGTATTCTTGATAGACCCACCTATTTCTTTTTATCTGTATCTATATATATATATGAATACATTTAAAACAGCTTGCTTTTTAGATGATCCCCATAGAAGATAAAAACAATCTGTTTTTTTTCTAGTTACTTCGTTCTCTATTTCTATTTGAAAGAATCTTTAGGAAAAGAATAAAATTTCTGTCGAGCTAAAAAAAGGATGTCGATGTTTCTAGTAAACTAGAAACATTCTTTACTAGCTTGATCTTCTACCTTAACCTTAGTACACTGCACACCAAGCCAATCTCGAAGAAAAAAGTGAACTACACGCAACTACATCAATCCACTTTCGTCTGGCACTTCTCCACCCTCTGCTAGCAGCTTTCTTCTCTTATGAAATTTTAGAGTATAGATCATATATATTAATTTTTATTATTATCTATCTATTCATATTATGTATACTCAATATATAGAGTAATTATATAATATATATTATATATAATTATATTTAATATGTAATTATTATCTATCTATTCATATATGTTGATTTAGCTATACTTAGTATAAGTCTATATGAATTAATTCTAGTGATTATAGACTATCTTTATTACAATATAATAATAATTAAAATATTAATTTAACAATTAACAAAAAAGAACAGGTACAAATATAAAATTTCCAACGGAATTTTTGGCAGAATTCCTAGAGAGTTTACTATACCGAGATAGACGTGTAGGACCAATAAACCACGGACTTTTAAGAATACATCCACAGAAAGGGTTGTGTGTGGTTTTGATGTTAGAGATAGAGTTCAAGACTACGAGTCACTTTTGTTTAATCTAAATGCTAATCCCACGTTGTAAGATACCTATATTTATGCACAATCTTATGGAGGTGTTTCACGCTACTTCTGAAACCTCTTTTAAATTCAAGTGGGGGATTGCAGGAACTTGTTGACTATGTTGTGAATTGAAAAAAACAAATTGGGAAGTACAACATTGGAGAAAATAGACACTTTAAGAGTGTTTATAAGTGTTGAGAATGACACATTGGGTTGGCCCCCAAGGGGTACCCAATTTTGTGAAAGGGGGAGAAAACACACAAATTGTTAGTCATTAGCATCAATATACACTAGAAGTCAACATTAAAACAATAAAACAGAGATCTGAAACTGGAAACGTGATCATCCAATGTCAATTTTTTGAGGTAACTACACAAAGGTAGTGATAGTGACGGCGACAATGCCTGGTGGTGATGGTGGCAGTGAGGAGGAATTAGTGTCGAGGGCGAGGAGGTTCCGTGAGACATCTGTGAAGGGACGTGAGAGATCAGTGAGGAGAGAGTGAGAGATTGAGAGTGGTGGAGAGAAAGAAGCCATGAGGAGCGTGGTGGTGATGAAGGCGAGCGTAGGGGTGTTCGCGGTGTGGGTTGGTTCGGTTTTGAGCAAAAAAGTGAGTCGAACAAGAAGGTGAAAATAGATGCGGTTTGATTTGGTTCGGTTGGATTCTAAAAAAAGGAACCAAACCAAACCAAACCAATGCAGTTTGGATTGGTTCGGTTTTTGACGAAACAAAACAATTTATAAATCTGCCCATTTACAATAAAAATTTGCCAATGTAAAACAATTTATAAAGCTGCCAATTCTATCAAATTATAAAACTACCAATCTAAAACACAAATTAAAAATGACAAATCTGCCAACAATTAAATCCAAGTACATTCAACTCCAAAATAACAAACATAAGGTTCTCCAAAGCTTAAACATAAACATAAAGTTTTACAAATTCTACAAATTAAAAGGCCAAATCTGCCAACAATTAAATCAAATACATTCAACTCCAAAACAATAAACATAAGGTTCTCCATAGGTTAGATGAGTTCTGGGCGCTTCTTATAGTACATTTTTTCGCTCATTGCAAAGGAATCTGCATCCTCTTCTATTAGCTTAATCATTCATTTGACTTTTGTATCTATATCTACATAAACATAACATACTCAGATTTCATTGATTTGACTTATGTAATCTATAATACCAATTGAACACTATACTGGAAGAGTAAGCCTAAGAATTTAAATTGCATACCAAAGTGCATCTACTCGTCATCAGATTCAATATCAGAAAGCCCCCTCATTCAGTTGTGGGATTGGAGCAAGCTCTAAGAATGTGTCAAATACATTAACAAAAGTTAGACAAAACAAATAATTATAATTTCACAAAACCGAACTTACAACACATATATACATTCTTCCAGCTTTTGCAAGTCTTCCAAGAGCTCTTCAATATCCACTGACATAGGAGAGGATCTTAACCAATTTTGTGCACAAATTAAAGCTTCAACAGTTTGTGGTGTAAGAGAGCTCCTATAAGAACAAAGAACTCTACCTCCAGTGCTGAAAACAGACTCCGAAGCAACAGTAGATATGGGCATAGCCAATATATCTCTAGCCATTAGACCAAGAGTAGGGTATTTGGTAAAATTTACCTTCCACCAGTTCAAGATGTCAAAATCTGGACGTTTCTTATCCTTAGGCTCCGTGAGATACATATCCATTTCATTTTTACTAAGATTCCGATCTTTGTCCATGTCCTTATCAAGTGCATCATCAATTCGACTAGAAGATACAACAACATCTGATATTTCTATTTCTTGTATAACAATTTCAGCTTGGCCTTCATTATAAAAATCCCTATAGCTCTCAAACATTTTGTATAATGTTTCCTTTACCTTTTCACACAAAGAATCAGCAACATCCTTCTCATAACCATGATTCAAGTCCCGCCTAATAAATTGAAACTTACGCCGAGGATCAAAAATTATAGCAACAAATACCAACATATTCATCTTTGTGATGTCCCCCCAATACTTACTATATTTAGCTTTCATATTTTCAGCCATTTTTGCAAGTAATGGGTCACGAAGTCCCATCCAAGTCTTGAATGCATCCAATATCACACAATGTTCAATGAAATATGCAGAAGATGTTACATAAGTTGAACCTGACACCTTCTTAGTGATTTCAAAAAACAATTTCAGAAATTGCACAAAACACTTTGCATTATCCCAATCCTCTGTTTTCGGGACACCACATTACAACGTCGCATACTCAACACACTTCTCACCTAATCTCTTAAAAGGCCTTTTGGAACTTCAATGCACGTTCAAGCATAAGGTAGGTGGAGTTCCACCTAGTAGGGCAATCCAACTGAACTGTAGACTTGTCTTGTTCCTAGCTTCCTTAACACATGTTTTAAACCTATCCAAATGACCAGCTGATTGACGAAAATATCGAACCGCACTCCTAATTTTTAAAATTGAAGAGTGCATGTCCTTCAATCCATCATTGACAGTAAGGTTAAGAATATGCGCACAACACCTCACATGCAAATGTTCCCCTTTTAATGGATGTGAATTCCAATCCTCCATTCTACCTTTTAGGAAAGAGATAGCCACATCATTAGAACTCGCATTATCAACCGTAATGGTGAAAACCTTATCTATTATCCATCCCTCCAAACATTTTTCAATCTTTTTGCCAATTAGTTCTCCCTTTTGTGACGTAATTAGACCAAAATTAAGAATTCTTTTATGCAACTTCCAGTCTTGATCAATGAAATGTGCGGTTAGAACCATATAGTTAATATTTTGCATAGAAGTTCATGTATCAGTTGTTAGACTCACACTTTGATTTGTTTTAGTAAACATGCTTTTTAACTTATGTTTCTCACTTGTGTAAAGATTCAAACAGTCCCTAGCAACTGTAATCCTTCCGGGAATTGGGAGTCTAGGTTGTGCAACACTCATAAAATGACGAAATCCTTCATTTTCAACAAACGAAAAAGTCAACTCATCCACGATTATCATTCTAGCTAAAGCTTGTCGACACACATCAACATCAAAATGAATACCAACAAGTGCACTGCCATTTTCTTTTCCATCTTCTTTTTTCAATCCTTGAATAGAAATAGTGCTTTGAGTAGGATCAAGAGACTTTTTAGGAAATTGTTTACATTGTTTCCGCAAATGATTTCCTAAATTTGTGGTACCATTTATGTGGGAATCATATGCATAAGATACCCCACACCAATTACATTTAGCTCATTTAGTCAACTCATCCTTTGTAAAATGATCCCAAACCCAAGATTTAGGCCTTAGAAGGTTTTCGGTTACCTGGATCTCCATCATCAGGATCATCATTTGCATTTGAAGGTGCTTCTACGACTTTCCTCTTCTTCTTTTGAGCCTTGGAACCTTCCAACACAGTTTCCAAATCTATAGTTTGCGGTTGTTCTGTTGTTGGCATGGGTGATGGGCTATTTTCAGCCTGCAAATGAGATAAAACAACACATTAAATAAAGTAAGAATGACAATATGTTTTAAAATACTATTCTGATTCATGAAACTATAATAGGGTAGCAATTACCTGATTTTCGGTCATGGAAACTTCGGGGACAGCAAAAAGGGTTAACTTCATTATCAACCGTCATATCCAAAGCAATTAGTGTATCTTCAACTTTCCTTCTTAGTGAAAACAAATCTGTTCATAAAATATACTAATAGTCTACAAGGAACAATATTCTTCCAACAAATTTACATTAACAAGCAATTTTATTTGCATAAAATAGACTAATAGTTAACAAATAAGAGGGTATTTTCCTTCTATTCACATAAAACGAAGAGGCATGCATATGAAAACGAAAAAATGATCTCTGATGCGAAGATAAACATTCTGGTGAAAAACGAGAAAAACAAAGATAGACAGAGACAGAAATAGAAATAGAACGAAAAAACGAAATCAAAAGAGAAGCTAAACATTCTGGTGAAAATAAAACAGACTCTAATGGATGATAAACACTAAAACGAAGAAAAAAAACGAGAAGATAAAAATGAAAAACGAATTTAAAAGAGAAGATAAAACGAAAACCTACCGGAACGATGGCTTGGACTCTGTTGCAGGCTTGTTGTTGCTTGCTGCGACGTTGTAACCTGTGGCTGTGAGTGATAGGGTTTTGTCTTGCGGTTTCTAATTCAAGATAGGAAGAGAATAGGTTATCAGTAATGTGTCACCGTATCGTATCGGATCAGATGAGGATTTGGGCTTCTTTGCGTGTGTTGGGCCGTGCAAGTGTAGGCTCACTTACTGGAATAAAAAAAACTATACTCTATTGTAATTTAGCGGTTCAGTTTGGTTTGGTTTGGTTGTTAAATGAAAACCGTCAACCGAACCGAACCGCTCGGTTGGTGAGTAGAAAAAACCGAACAGAACCAATACGTTGCAGTTTTTTGCGGTTTTCGGTTTGGGTTGGTTCGGTTTGCGGTTTTCTATTGGTTTGATTCTGTTTTGAACACCCCTAATTCCTTCTCCTCCTTTCATTACCTTTTTCATCAGCCAGTTGCCCAAATCTACTTTTGGATTTAAAGGGAAAAGAGAAAAAATGAATTAGTTATCTACTATCTATCTATACAAATCACCCACTATCTATCTAGCTATACCTTTTTCTCCATCAATATATTTTTTATTCTCTACGAGAATTATTAAAATTTGGAAAATTTGAAACTTTAATACATTTTTATTTATTAGTCTGTACGGGAAATCTACCATCTACTTATACAAATAATCTATAACAAAATACCAATCTTACATTTTTCTCAACTAAACAAACAATTTGAGGATATTTAAGTAGTTTCACATTTTCACTTTTTCAAACTTCGTCACCTTTTCACTCTTTCTCACATACTTTTTCAAACTTTTTCACTCTCTCATCCTCTTTCTTCCTCTAACTCTCTCATTTCTCTACTTTTCACAATATATCTACTTTAATTTTCATTTATATGTCTCCTTCATTTTTCCTCTTTACTATTTTAAAAATTTTCAAATTTTGACAAAATTTTAATATTTCATTTTTGCTCTATCAATAAACTTTTTTAGTCTCTATGTGAAATATTACAATTTGAAAATTTGAAACTTTAATACATTTTTATTTAATAGTCTCTACGGGAAATATTACGTAGCATAGTATTATCGTCTTAAAACGTAAATTAATTTTTTTTCCTTATTTGAAAATTGACAAGTTTAGAGTTTAGCAGTGAAACTCATTTTTTATCTACTTTAAATTTGTCTTTATTTTCACGGGATAATGTTCACACTAATTAAATTTTGTCTGAATCTATTAATAAAAAGAACGTGACAGCACCCGTGCGTATGGACGGGGTATACTGCTAGTGAATTACGAAAGGATAATGACTCTGAATTTCAGTTTGTAGGAGACCCGAGAGAGAGAGAGAGAGAGAGAGAGAGAGAGAGAGAGAGAGAGAGAGAGAGAGAGAGAGAGAGAGAGAGAGAGAGAGAGAGAGAGAGAGAGAGAGAGAGAGAGAGAGAGAGAGAGAGAGAGAGAGAGAGAGAGAGAGAGAGAGAGAGAGAGAGAGAGAGAGAGAGAGAGAGAGAGAGAGAGAGAGAGAGAGAGAGAGAGAGAGAGAGAGAGAGAGAGAGAGAGAGAGAGAGGAATTGCCCCATAAGCATAACATGATACATCACGAGATATAAGCCGTGAGACAAGAAGATTGGGGAAATCTTGATATGGGGCATCACTTTTTTTGACAATAATATGGGGCATCACTTCAACGTACCATATTAATTTGTCAACTTTCCTTAGTCCGACGTGGGTGATCGTCGTTTTGGAGGCAACTAGGTCCCTTACCTTTATTCTCTCACCCAACTTTCCCCCATTGTCCTAATCATTTATGAAGCCCATTTTGAATTATAGAAGCGATTTTCATAAAAAAATTGATTTGTACAAGTAAAAATCATAAGCAATCTATATTTATTGATTCATGAAAGTGCTATGGCTGTCTTTCTCTTCTTGTGGCTAGCACACCTCTAAAACTCCGGTCTCTAGGTGTGGGATTGTATCCTTTCATGTTGAGTTTCAATATTATAATGTCTTTCTACTTAACAATGAAGAGTTGTGATTTAACTAGTCATAAAATTAATGGAAGAGAGTCCAAACCCGAAGAGGCGTATCAACAAAGGGCAATTTGAAGTGGAAAGTAGTTTTTTTTTGTCAATCATGCAATATTTCATTGATATCAGGCAATGCCACGGAACCATTACACAGAGTAGATGGGTCAAACCCGGGAGTTAGCCCCGTTTATATAGATGGGTTTGTTGCGAAATACTCTCCTAGTGATAGCGTTGATGCTCAGATCCTATCTTTTAGGGATTGAGTTTGAGTAGGTTTAATTGAGCTAGATGAACCCAAGTACAATTCCGTTGAGAAGGACAAGGATAAGCATTGTTCTTTTGAGAAAATACTCTACTAATAAATTAGAATAGCCATTCTAGAATCTTCTGAACAACTTGAGTCATGTTCCGTACCTTATTTCAAGCTCCGCAAAGGATCTTGGATAGTCGGTAGTATGATCTTGACCAACTCGGATATCAGAGCTCCAGATCGGTGGGGGTGGTAACTGCAAAGACACTCCGACGCTCAAGTTAGTAGAGTAAAGTCAATGGCAGGTGTAGTATTGGGAATGTGCGTACCTGATGTATAGTACTAACATCTATTTATAGGTGTCAGGGCAAGGTTCAACCAATAATTCGGAACTGTCCGATTATAAGTGACAAATTCGGAACAGTTGCCCCCCAAGTCGGATCGCCATTAAATATGATCCCGACTTGAATGAATCCAGGGTCATAAACTGGCTCGAGGTATTAGGTAATGATGACGCCTCATTGTCAGTGCCTGCAATAAATACCATTGATTGGACGCGTCGTTTCAACTTCGACCCAATTCCTTGCCTTCGTCCCACTGTATATAGCGGTAGATCCTTTATTCATTTGCTTTGAAATTTTGAGATTTGCTCTGACTACCAAGATTAACTTCCGGTGAACCCGGCGTTAGAGTTTCGGCGACGACTCTGACGTTTTTGTCCTTCTAACCGTGGCGAGGACTTCACAATTTTAGTGGAGTGATCTTGTTAAATTTCAGAAGGCTAACCGACTGAGCGTATATTCAACCACCCGAGGTATGTTCATAAAGACTTCATATCTTTTCGTTTTCTTTTATGGCTGGGACTTCCCCTAGCCTGATCAAATTCATCCAGGATGGGGGTGGTCAGGTCAAGGTCCAACCTATTCGCAATCTGAACAAATAGCCGATCCTGACCACTTACCCCCAATCCTGCAGGAGAGAACTGGCGAGGACGAAACAGACACTTAGGGTTACTGTTGTGCAAAAAAGGTATTGTGCAAGTGTACACAATCTTTAACAAGTAATATAATAGAAAGTAGAGATCGTACCCACAAGGATTGGATTAATTTCTAAGGTTTAGTTGATAGTTGGATTAGTGATGAATAACCAAGTAACAAACAATAATATTGGATTATACAGAAAGTAAACAAGTTAAATAAGATGAGTTTTAAAATCAAGGGAGAAAGATAGTTGGAATGCTTTTTACTAAGTAAATCACTTTTGATAACATCATGTTATATATGATGCTGAAGCACTTGATGCTGGAGCATTAGGTGCTTGAGCACTTGGTGCTGGAGCACTTGGTGCAGGAGCACTTGGTGCTCTTACAATGGATGTTGTAGCAATTGATGCGTGCTTTTCAGCAACTAAAGTCAGGGTTTCATTACAAGTCTTATGTCTAAGCTCTAAATAAGTTCACCCCTGTATATGAAGTACCACAATATCACCCTATGGACTATGTTATCCTATGTCTAGGTTTTATCATGGATTTAACAAAGTTTCCTTTTATTAAAACACTTATCCATATTAGTTCATGAGTTCAAATCATAAACCATGTCTGTATTTATAACCCTACTTATTCTAAGTGATCAACCTCAAAATAAGTTTGAGAGAATTATAACACAAGAACTAAATTGTACGCATCAATATAACATAATAACCATTTAGAAGTTCATTACAAAGTTTAAGGCATTCCAACTAAAGAAGTTTAGTTCATATTAGGCGTTATAAGGCATATATAAACAGAAGTAAACATGTTCATATATTAGATAAAACAAAAGGAATACAACAAAGTAAAGATTACACGGTTGAAGTTCCTTTGCGTGAATCTTCCTAGCAATGCTCTAGCATTCTCCTCACAGCATACAATCAACACTAGCAATTGTGTGGAAGTAAAGAAAGAAGTTTTCAATTTCCTTCTTGCCTTCGTACAAGAGAGTGTAAAATAAATCTAACAATCTATCTAAGTCAGTTTTTCTAGATGATATGATTTGAATGAGAAGGTGAAGTTCTTTATATAGGCTCCAAGAATGAGGTTTCCTTCATGAGGGGTTTTGCTTGGAGAAGAAGTTTGATCTTTTAATTCCATGCGCTTCAGAAAGTAAATTTGATCTTTGCTTCATTTAAAGAGAAGAGGCCCTCTATTGAATGGACAAGTGTCCCTAAGAAATTCAAATTTGCGAGCTATGAAGTCTTCAAAGGAGGCACCGAAATCTTTTCGTGAATGGGCCACTTGCATCTGCCTCTTGAGAACGCATCATGAAGTCATCATTTGGGTGTTGGGGCATTTTGATGTTCCAAGAGTGCTTTGGGCATTATGGTTTGTTCTTCATGCTGGGGCATTGCAGTGTCACCAATGTCGGGGCATTGAATGCTGTGGCATTTGAACAAACACATCAAAAATACCAAAGTATATGCAAAATGCTAAGTTGCTTGCAAAAACCTTCTTTTGATCTTGAATGTTGTTATTCCTCTATATTCCTATATTTAATAAACATTATTACGGAGAATTTCACAATTGTTTGGAATTTAGATGTGTAAATAACTCTATATAAAATAGAGTTATCACACCCCCAAACTTAAACCATTGCTTGTCCTCAAGTAATGACACTTGAACAAGACAAAAATTTAAAACACATGGTTTGCATAATTTATACCTTTGCTAAATTCAAAATAGATTTGGGTGCTGGGGCATAATTCAAAATAGATTTTTCAAGAAATGCACTTTTAAGAACTTCAATTCTCAGAATTTTCATCCATACATTTGCTTCTACAACTTTCAACGTTATTACTGCTCATTTGTGTGAGTGTGCTAGCTGAGTTTAGATCAGTTCCTAACTAAGTTCAAAAAAAATTTCTTAGCTTCAGAAAGAAATAGTTTACTTTTGATCAAGCTAAAGATTTTTCAAAAGGTGGAATAGACTAACAATTTCCTCAAGTATTGGGGGGGCTTCAAAGCACAACAAAGGGTTTGGATTAAACATTTCTAACTTTTGAACCAATGCGCTAATTTCTAATTTGGTGGCTCCTAGATGCTGGGGCATCATACTCCTTGTAATGCTGGAGCATTGATTTCTGTAGCATTGAATGTTCTAGCTTTGAGACTACACATAGGAATTTAGCTTATATTTTCCTCCTCGCTGACCCCCTTTTTGCATACTTTTTTCCGTCTTTTTCTTTTCTTTTTGTTTTTGTTTTTCTTTTTCTCATGCATTTTTGGCTTCTACAATTATTATAGGCTAAAGTGCTCCCGGGGTCCCTTATCTTTATTTAAAGTAACGATTTGGTCCTTTATCTTTTTTTTGTCCCAAATCAGTCCTTTATGTTTTAAATTTTTGACACATAAATCCTTTTCTGTCCCAAATCAGTCCTTTATGTTTCAAATTTTTAACACATAAATCCTTTTTTTTGACACATAAATCAGCACTGTTAACGGAAAAGGATTTATGTGTCAAAAATTTGAAAGATAAAGGACTTATTTGGGACAAAAAAAACATAAAGGACTAATTCGTTACTTTAAATAAAGATAAGGGACCCCGGGAGCACTTTAGCCATTATTATACTTAGCCTTAATATCACCGATGCACCCCCAAACTTAACTCTTTATGCTATTCTATATTTTTAGTAAAAATTTAGCATTTGATCTTGGCTCACTAATACTACCTTTAGCATCAGATTTTTTTCTAGTTTAGCTAAGTTCCTTTCTAAGCTCAGTTAAAGTGTAAAAGCAGTAATAAAATTGATCATTTGTAAAAACAAGTTTGTTTGTGTCTTTTTTTTTCTATCATCAAAAATCAGTTTCAGAAAGGTATATGTTTTTGTAAAGATTTTCAGCTGATCATGCTTCAAGAATATCAAACCAAAACTAAAATAATTAGCATAATTAATCTAACAACTTCATCTAATCTATCACTTTTGTGAAACAAAACATATGTAATATAAACACATAAACACATACATACTACTAAACACTCACACACACACACACACACACACACACACACACACACACACACACACACACACACACACACACACACACACACACACACACACACACACACACACATATATATATATATATATTAACCATACATAAGTTTATAAACTCCTCCCCCTACTTTAAAAGTGAGCAGTGAGCAATGTCCTCACTGCTTTTACCATGCAGAGCATAGGGAATGAATATTAGTTCACAAAATGTAGTTAAAACATAACAAAATATAACATAAGTCTCACAAAATATAAGTACTTAATATTCACCATTCAAACTGGTTTACTGTTTGTTGGACCCACTCTTTATCCTACTGCTGGTCCTCACAGCTGCATGCTTCACCTTCAGCTTCTTTGCTTTTGGTCCTTTTTCCTTTGGTGCGTCAGCATTGGATGCGCCAGCATCAGGTGCACTAGCATCGGGTGCACTAGCATCAGGTGCACCAGCATCAGATGCTTCAACATTGGCTCCTTCAGCAACCTTAGCAGCAATTTTGACAGTACCTGCAAATGGTTGTTGTTGTGCTGCTATTTCTTCAGTCCTCTTGGCAGCTAGAGTTTCCATGACCACCTTCATTGTGGATTCTACTTGGGCAGGGTCAACTTGGATTTGAGATGCTGCTGCCTTAGATTGTTGCTGTGATGCTCCAACACTGGATGCTGGGGCATCAGTAATTGGCTGCTGGGATGCATCTCTAGAGGGCTGCTTTCCTGCATCTTCTTTTTCAGCTTCTTCTTCTTTTTCCTCTTCTTCATTCTATGCTTCCTCCACAATATCCTGCAAATTTCATTTCAAACTAACAGATTCAATGTTAGTCAAAATAACAGGTGATTCATTTGTTGCAGGTTGTTCTCCTGCTGGTTGTTTTCGAGTTTTAGTTTCTGGTGGAGTTGGTTCTTTGGTGGTGGTTTCTGTTTCTTGGTCTTTTTGGGTGGATTGAGGTGCTGGTGATTGAGGGATGATTGGTGAAGTGTGGATTGTTGTGGTGGATGGTTGGTTAGTGACTTTAGGTGGTGTGGGTGGAATGGTGGTGGTTTGATATTTCTGTCTTGATGCCTCCTCCATTATCACATCTTCTTCTGATTTTTCACTCTCCTCTTCAGTTTCATCCTCTTCAACATCCTTCTCTATTTCCTTCACAGCCTTTCTAGCCTCATCTTCCTCACTTGTATCCTCCAGGTCTTTAGAGCTTAAAATTGGCTCTTCTTCAAATAACTTCCTTTTCCCGTTTTGCTGTTTCTTTTCCACCTTCTTCTTTTTCACTAGCTCTTCTTTCTCAACAAACTCTTCTTCAGTCTTTTCCTCTTCATCAATATCTTCTCACAGAACCCAGCTTGAAAAGGTGGGTGCCTTAACATGTGTGTCCACAGTTGAAATTTCTTAGAACGTTAGCTGCATCCAGTCATATTGTTCTTTTAAAAACTTCTAGATAGCCTGTTGCTGGAGCATGAAGTGCTCTGGCATTAGGGTGTTTGCAGTTTCTGGGGTAGCCTTGGGTTTCTCTTTAAATTCAGCAGATAGTGCACTAGTGGGGAACTTTCTAACCTCCATGGCATCTATTGGGACTCCAGAATTTTCACACAAAGTTGTAATCAGGCATGGGAAGAAAAGATACCGAGATTTCTTATTTCTACAGAGTAGGATTTCCCTAGCAATCAATCTTCCTACATCTATATTGGATTCTGTCAAGATAGCATCTAATAGGATCAGTCTTTCTTTGTGGAGTGATGATGTGTGGGAGGTAGGGATTAGGGAAGCAGCTATGAACAAGAGCCAATTGCCTACTTCACTAATAAGATACCTACTTTTCATTTTGAACTCAGTGTTGGTAAATTTTTCCCACTCAGCATTCTTTTCTGCTATCCTTGATTGAACTCTCATCATTTCTTTCTTTCCATAATTTTCTACCAATTTTTCAAAATCAGTTTCATGATATCCTAACAGATATTCATCATTTATTCTTTTAGGATCAAAATGCACCCTTATGTTCCTTACCATAGAGTAATGTAAAAACTTACCTCCCTTCTGATCTGGGATGCCAGCATAGAATTCACGAACCACTTGTTCTACATATGATCCTCTATGTTGAACAAATGTTTCCCATTGCAAGTTGGCCACAGTGGTTGTGAATGATGGACGAGCCTTTGTGAGTTTGAATCCACACTCTGGTAGCATGTCCATTCCCCAGAAATGTGCTTTGTTTTTTGGAACTGATGCAGGAGCAATTTTGCCTTTCTTAGCAACCTTCTGACTTAATGCTCCAGTATTGGTGGTTGATTTGCCTGAATTTTTGGTAGCGGCTTGCTTCTTTGCCATTGTTGTTTTGGGTGATTTCGTCGAGGTTAGGGTTTTCTCTAGGTTGAAGATGAGTTCATAATGTAGTGAGAGACGTGAAACTGAAGAACAGTGGTTTTGGGAAAGTGAGTTTGTTTTGAAACGTGCGAGGGAAAGTTAATGGAGAGGAGTTAGGTGAGGACGTGGGCGGTGATGGGATAGCTGAGTTACTGTTTAGGTGAAGTGGAGAGCATGCAAGGTAACACATGGGTGATTTGGTGAGATTGCGCGGAGTGTTTATCCTTAATATCCTTAATCGCCTGGCAGTAAATTCTTTTATGAAGCGAGAATGTTGTTGGCTGAATGCTGGAGCATCATATTTCTTTTGATGTTGGAGCATCATTCTTCTTTCAATGCTGGAGCATCGCATGCTACGACATTTCCTTTACCTAAAACATAAAATCAACTAAAAATTTGTTAATTAATAATTCAAAATCTTGGGCTGCCTCCTAGAAGCGCTTGATTTAAGAGTCTTCAGCCTGACTATCTCTTAGCTTTAGAGATTTTGAAGATGGATGGTGGCTTTATTCCTCTCAATCTGTCCACCATAGTACATCTTGACCCTCTGTCCATTAACTTTGAAAGCTGTCTTTGAAACTTCATCAAATAAGTCTACAGCACCATGAGGGTATATTTTCATTAATTTGAATGGTCCTGACCATCTTTATTTTAGCTTGCCTGGGAATAGTTTTAGCCTGGAATTGTGTAATAGGACAAGCTCTCCTTCCACTTCCACTAGCTCTTTTTTTGTATCCTTTGGTCATGCCAAGCCTTTGTTTTTGCTTTGTAGATTTCAGCATTTTCATATGAAAATTGTCTGATTTCTTCTAGCTCATTTAATTGCAGCAGCCTGGATGAACCTGCTTTTGTAAGATCAAAATTGAGCTTTTTGGTTGCCCAATATGACTTGTGTTCCATCTCAACAGGAAGATGACATGCCTTGCCATATACTAATTGTAGGGTGACATTCCCAATGGTGTTTTGAATGCAGTTCTATAAACCCACATGCATCATCCAAATGTAACCAATCTTTCCTTGTGGGTCCAACCATTTTTTCAAGTATCCTTTTAATTTCCCTATTAGATAATTATGCATGTCCACTTGTTTGAGGGTGGTAGGCAGTGGCAATTTTGTGCTTCACCCCATATTTGGTAAGAAGGGCTTCTATCAGTTTGTTGCAGAAGTGAGAACCTTCATCACTGATGATGGCTCTAGGAGTGCCAAATCTGGTGAAGATATTTTTTGTAGGAACTTGCTCACAGATTTAGCATCATTGTTGGGTAATGCCACAACTTCTACCCACTTGGAAACATAGTCCACAGCCACCAAGATGTATAGATTTCCAAATGATGGAGGAAATGGTCCCATGAAATCTATTCCCCATACATCAAAGAGTTCAATCTCTAAGATGTTGGTTAATGGCATCTCATGTTTGTTTGAGATATTTCCAACCCTTTGACATTTATCACAGTTCTTGACTATTTGATATGCATCTTTAAATAATGTTGGCCAATAGTAACCTGATTGCAGTACCTTGGCTTCTGTTCTGGTGCTGCCAAAATGTCCACCATAAGGGGCAGCATGGCAATGTTGTAGCAGTGATTGCTGTTCTTCTTCTGCCAAGCATCTTCTCATTAATTGATCAGGACACTTTTTATAGAGAAAGGGATCATCCCAATAGTATTGTTTAACTATATGGAAGAACCTTCTTCTTTGCTGGTATGTCATGTTAACTGGCACCACTCTGCTTGCTAAAAAGTTTACTATGTCAGCAAACCATGGTGCTACAGCATCTGATGCTCCTGCATTGGATGCTGGGGCACTAGATGCTCTCACATTAATTGTCAGTAGTTTCTCATCAGGAAAACTTTCTTTGATTTCTCCCTCTTTTGCCAGAAGCTTGTTAGGTCATGCAGGCTTCTATAGGAGATTTATCAAGGACTTCACCAAAATTTCAAAGCCATTTTGTCAACTATTGCAACATGATGTGCATTTCAACTTTGATGAATCTTGCTCAGAAGCATTTCAGAAACTCAAAAGAGCATTAATCACAGCACCAATTATAGTTACACCAGACTGGAGCAGACCATTTGAATTAATGTGTGATGCTAGTGATTTTGCTGTAGGAGCTGTCCTAGGGCAAAGGTATGATAAAATCTTTCATTCTATATATTATTCTAGAAAAACACTTGTGGAAGATCAATTAAATTATACTGTGGCAGAAAAAGAATTATTAGCAGTGGTCTTTGCATTTGATAAGTTCAGATCATACTTAGTTGACACCAAAGTGATTGTTTATACTGACCACTCAGCCATTAAGTACTTAATTTCAAAAAAAGATGCAAAACCAAGGCTAATATGATGGGTTCTCCTCCTTCAAGAATTTGATCTTGAAATTCATGATAAAAAGGGTGTTGAGAACCAAGTAGCTGACCATTTGTCTAGACTTGAAAGTGAAAGAGCAGGTACAAAAGAGGGAGAAATCAAAGAAAGCTTGTTAGGGCACTAGATGCTCTCACATTAATCACCTCAATCTTTGCTTTGTCTACTTCCAGCCCTTTTTTTGAAATTCTATGACCTAGCACAATGCTTTCTTGGACCATAAAGTGGCAATTCTCCCCATTTAGGACGAAGTTGGTTTCTTCACATCTGTTGAGTATTTCTTCTAAGTTTGCCAAGCAGAGCTGAAATATCTAACCAAATACTGAGAAATCATCCATAAAAATTTCCATGGATTGCTCTATGAAGTCAGAGAATATTGCCATCATACACCTTTGGAATGTTGCTGGAGCATTACATAGTCCAAAGGGCATCCTTCTAAATGCAAAGGTGCCATAGGGACATGTGAAAGTTGTCTTTTGTTGGTCTTCAAGAACTATAGCAATCTGGTTATAGCCTGAATAGCCATCCAAAAAGCAATAAAATTCCTTACCAGCTAATCTGTCCAGAATTTGATCTATGAAAGGCAATGGAAAATGGTCCTTCTTTGTAGCCTTGTTGAGTTTTCTGTAGTCCATACATATCCTCCAGTCTGTGACCGTTCTTGTAGGTATCAGTTCATTTCTTTCATTGACTATTACTGTCACACCCCCTTTCTTTGGTACACACTGCACAGGGCTCACCCAAGCACTATCTAAGATTGGGTAGACTATGCCAGCATCTAGCCACTTAATAATTTCCTTCTTTACCACCTCCTTCATGATTGGATTGAGTATTCTCTGCCCTTCAATGCTGTTTTTGGTATTTTCATTTAAGATAATTCTATGCATGCATATTGTAGGACTGATTTCCCCTTTATATCAGACATTTGCCAACCAATTGCCTTTTTATGCTTTCTTAGGGTATTAATGAGATCATGTTCCTGCTTTTGTGATAAGTCAAAAGCAATGATCACAGGAAGAGTATCATTTCCCCCTAAGAAAGCATACTTCAGATGTTGGGGCAATTCTTTCAGTTCAAGTTGAGGAGGTCTAGCTATTGAAGGAGCACTCTTTTTGAGGGGTGAGTCTTCAAGATCTAAGGACTCATATTTTCTTGTCCAAACCTCTTTCACTATTGATTCTAGCAGAGCTTCTTTTTCCACAATTTCCTCTTCTGAGAATGCTGGAGCAATGGATGCTAGAGCATTGGTTAAGTGGTCATGTTGCTTGTGGAAGTGCCTTTGCACTACTTGATCTAAAGAGACTATAAATGAACATTCCTCAGTATCCTCATTAGGATACTTTAGAGCATTCATATCATTTAATTTCACCTCTTGATCATTTACCCTCTTGGTCAGTTCACCTTTCTGCACATCAATGATTGTCTTTCCAGTTGCCAGGAATGGTCTTCCAAGTATGATTGGTATCTCCTTATCTGCATCAAAATCAAGGATAACAAAATCTGCAGGAAACACAAATTTGTCAACTTTAATTAAAACATCCTCTATGATTCCTTCAGGATAGGCTATTGACCTATCTGCTAACTGAAGAGTCATAGTGGTTGGTCTAGGAGTTCAAATTCCAAGTTGTCTGAATATGGATTTAGGCATCAAGTTGATACTTGCACCTAAATCACATAGTGCACGACCAGTATAAATTTTTCCAATTGAAAATGGAATTGTGAAACTGCCAAGATCTTTTAGTTTCCTAGGGATTTTATTTTGCATGATCATGCGGCATTCTTTGGACATGGCTACTGTTTCAAACTCCCCCAAATTTCTTCTTTTTGTAAGCACATCTTTCATGAATTTGGCATAATTTGGCATCTATTGAAGTGCTTCAACTAGGGGAACATTGACGTGTAATTGCTTCAAGATCTCAAGGAATTTGCCAAATTGCTTTTCTTCATGAGCCTTCCTCAACCTTTGTGGAAAAGGAGGAGGAGGGTACTCTAGAACTAACCTTGGTGGTGGTATAGAAGCAATTTTGGATGCTGTAGCATTGGATGCTCCAGCATTGGTTGAATTTTTGTCTATTCTATTTTTTCATTTTTTTCTTTTTCTTCCTTACCTTCACCTTCTTCTTCGTATGGTTCGGTCAAATCTTTTCCACTTCTCAAAGAGATGGCTTTTACCTGCTCCTTACCATGCTTTTGTGAGATTGAAGCTTCTGTGGTGGATGGTAGTGATCCATTGGACTTTGGTATAAAGTTGATGCTAATTGCCCCACCTGATTTTCCAAATTTTTGATTGAAGCATCATGAGCTTGTCTTGCAGTTCTTGCTTCACTTATAAAGGTATCTGTTTTGCCCATATATGCTTTGAGCATAGATTCCAGGGAGTTATCATTTGCTGGTGCAGGTGGTCTTTGGTAGTTTTGAGAGTGGAATCCTGGTGGAGTAGCTGATGCTGCAGCATTGGGTGTTGTGGCATTGTTGGTACCCCATCTAAAATTAGGGTGATTTTTCCAACCAGGATTATAGGTGTTTGAGTAAGGATTGTTGCTTTTATTGTATCCTACATAGTTGACAGAAATAGGGTTGCTGGGACATTCCTCATACAAGTGTCCTTTTCCTCAATATACACAACTAGTTGATCCTGGAGGGGCTTGCTCTATCGCAGCTGCTGTGGTTTCTGTTAATGCTGCAGCATTGGATGCTGGAGCATTTATGGAACTGAGATTTTTAATCATGTTGGTAAGGGGGGCTACTTGATTTGATAGAGCTGATACTTCACTAATCTCATGAACCCCAGCTGTTTTCTTTTGAGCATTAACCCTTTCTGTGGGCCAACTGTAGCTGTTGATTGCAATTCTTTCTATCAGTTCACAGGCTTCACTGTAAGATGAGTTCAATAATACTCCTCCAGATGATGCATCTAGCATGAGTCTGGTTTGGGGTTCCAAACCATTGTAAAATGTTTCCATTTGAATAATGACAGGTATACCATGATGAGGGCATTTTCTCAAAAGCTCTTTCCATCTTTCCCATACTTCAAATAGTGATTCAAATTCCTTTTGTCTAAAGGAAGTAATGTCATTTCTCATTCTGGAATTTTTAATAGGTGGAAAATATTTTGCAAAATTTTTTTCAGCCAAGTCATTCCAATCAGTGATAGAGTTAGGTTCCAAAGAGTTTAACCAAGCCTTAACTCTATATTTTAAGGAATATGGAAAAAGTTTCAATCTAAAAGCATTTTATGAAACACCAGGAATGATGAAATTGCTACATACTTCCAAAAATTGCCTTAAATGTAAATGATGGTCCTCATGAGGAGAACCCCCCAAATTGTCCCACTGTTTGAAGCATTTGGAACATCATGGGTTTAAATTCAAAATGTGTTGCATATTTTGAGGATCAAACATAGCATAGTCTCTCATAAGTCTATCTCTGTCATTTATCGTACCTATAGGTCCCATGTTGATGAATTGCTGCCTATGTTCATCTTCAGTATCATGATGTGACCCTAGATGTCCTCTACCTGAGCCATGTACTGAACCACTGCCATCTCCTAAAGAACCTCTGCTTGAGCCCCTTCTCGAGCCTTGAGCAGAACCTTCACCTTGTGCAGCCATTGTGATTCTTCCACTGCCTCCGAGTCTTTGTTTTTGAAGTCTTCGCAACCTTCTAAATCACTATAAAGCTAATCAATAAAAATTAATGGCAATCCCTGGCAACGACGCCAAAAACTTGTTGTGCAAACAAGGTATTGTGCAAGTGTACACAATCTTTAACAAGTAATAAAATAGAAAGTAGAGATCGTACCCATAGGGATTGGATTAATTTCTAAGGTTTAGTTGATAGTTGGATTAGTGATGAATAACCAAGTAACAAACAATAATATTGGATGATACAGAAAGTAAACAAGCTAAATAAGATTAGTTTTAAAATCAAGGGAGAAAGATAGTTGGAATGCTTTTTACTAAGTAAATTACTTTTGAGAGCATCATGTTATATATGATGCTGAAGCACTTGATGCTGGAGCATTACGTGCTAGAGCACTAGGTGCTGGAGCACTTGGTGCCTGAGCACTTGGTGCTCTTACAATGGATGTTGTAGAAATTGATGCGTGCTTTTCAGCAACTAACGTCAGAATTTCATTACAAGTCTTATGTCTAAGCTCTAAATAAGTTCACCCCTGTATATGAAGTACCCACAATATCACCCTATGGACTATGCTATCCTATGTCTAGGTTTTAGCATGGATTTAACAAAGTTTCCTTTTATTAAAACACTTATCCATATTAGTTCTTGAGTTCAAATCATAAACCATGTCTGTATGTATGACCCTACTTATTCTAAGTGATCAACCTCAAAATAAGTTTGAAAGAATTATAACACAAGAACTAAATTGTACGCATCAATATAACATAATAACCATTTAGAAGTTCATTACAAAGTTTAAGGCATTCCAACTAAAGAAGTTTAGTTCATACTAGGCATTATAAGGCATATATAAACAGAAGTAAACATGTTCATATATTAGATAAAACAAAAGGAATATAACAAAGTAAATATTACACGGTTGAAGTTCCTTTGCGTGAATCTTTCTAGCAATGCTCTAGCATTCTCCTCACAGCATACAATCAGCACTAGCAATTGTGTGGAAGTAAAGAAAGAATTTGTCAATTTCCTTCTTGCCTTCATACAAGAGAGTGTAAAATAAATCTAACAATCTATCTAAGTGAGTTTTTCTAGATGATATGATTTGAACGAGAAGGTGAAGTTCTTTATATAGGCTCCAAGAATGAGGTTTCCTTCATGAGGGGTTTTGCTTGGAGAAGAAGTTTGATCTTTTAATTCCATGTGCTTCAGAAAGTAAATTTGATATTTGCTTCATTTAAAGAGAAGAGGTCCTCTAATGAATGGATAAGTGTCCCTAAGAAATTCAACTTTGTGACCTATGAAGTCTTCAAAGGGGGCGCCGAAATATTTTTGCACATGGGCCACTTGCATCTGCCTCTTGAGAACGCATCATGACGACATCATTTGGGTGCTGGGGCATTTTGATGTTCCAAGAGTGCTTTGGGCATTATGGTTTGTTCTTCATGTTGGGGCATTGCAGTGTCACCAATGCTGGGGCATCGAATGCTGTTGCATTTGAACAAACGCATCGAAAATACCAAAATATATGCAAAATGCTAAGTTGCTTGTAAAAACATTCTTTTGATCTTGAATGTTGTTATTCCTCTATATTCCTAAATTTAATAAACATTATTACTGAGAATTTCACAATTCTTTAGATTTTAGATGCGTAAATAACTCTATATAAAATAGAGTTATCAGTAACCATCGTAGATCGCCCACAACTAGCTCAGATGGCGGCTTTCGGGCCTAACACCCCAATCCATAACCAAGCAAATGACGAGATCTCGTCTTCGGACAAAGTTTATGACATCCTCTAGAGGCATCCCCTATGGTGGTGGCACTTGAAACCGACTCTTCAGAAGCTACAGAGTCGGATCATGGTCTATATAACCCCGGAAGCTTCATCATTTCTTAAACGGATAGTTCTTGAGGGAGAGCCGAAGTCGAGGCAGAGCAAAGGGTAGACGCCGATGCCGAGATTGAAGGGGAGGATGAGAGCTTAGAGGCAGCTTCTGAGGATATTCCTGTGACGATCGGTCCCTCTGTTGTCCGAGACTACTCTTGGGTTTCCAAAAGTCTTAGGGAAATCTAATCGGTATATACCGAGAATACCGACTTGTCTATGCACCGGCACTTGGTTAGTAAGCGTGATCAAGTATGGCTCTTGGAGGGCGTTCCCAAGGACATGCATATTGCAATCTTCCCTACAGAGCTAAAGTTCCCAATGTACCTGGTCACCATGAAAACCATGCATATCAAACCTCCATTTACTCATTTTCAACAACAGATCCTAAGGTTGCTGCAGGTCGCACCCTCACAATTACATCCCAACGGGTGGGCCTTTGTCCGAGCCTTTGAACTTGTAATGATCCATTTAGAGCGGACAACTTCAGCTGCCCTTTCCTTGCACATCTTTGAAGTAAACCAGAGACACGAGCTGAACATGTGAGCCTTCGATCGATGAGAAAGTTAAAAATATTCTGACCTTACACCGACTCACTCAAAGAGAAATGGAAGCAGCATTATTTTTACGTTGCCCCAGTAAGTGCCGATGCTGTGGAATACGTGGGGAAATATGACGGGCAGGGGGACCTGGTGTCAACCAAGTTCCCCGTTGGTTGGTCCAAAGCGCATTTCAGCCGACCTTCCGGCTCTTACAACATGAGTGAGAAATCCTTGGATGCTGAAGACAAGGAAACCTTGGAAATCTTGTTGAGATGTTCCGAACATATTCCCTCCGACCTCCCCAAAAACATGGGTTTTGTTACACAAGCCTTGGTTCGTTGTCGGACCAAAACCGAGGTCCGAGAAGCTCTTGGTAGGACTGGATACCGATGTTCCTTTCATTATGTTAATGTTTTTCTTAAACTTTTTCATGTTCTGCTAACTTGTTTGTTTTGGGCTGCTGTTGTGTAAAAACGTCTGCAAGTATACACAGTCAAACAAGTAATAAAGTGATAAGAAAGATCGTTCCCTCGAGGATTAATGTTTAATACCTAACTCTACTTGATAGCACTTGAATTAATGAGTAAAAAGTAAAAATAAAAGTAAGGTAAAAATCCATTGTTGTGCAAAGGTTAAAGTAAATGGTTGAGGACAGTAAAACAGTAAAATATGAGGCTAAAATCATAGAGATGAGTATAGCTAAGACAAGGATCTGTAATTAATCACTATTGATGCAATGTTGTGACTAATGCTACGACAGCACTCAATGTGCAGAATGAATATGGATATTCCTATCTCTGTGAAACAAATTGTTGTCAAGGTTTCCTTATTCCTAAGCTCCCATGAGGTTCATTCCGTAGGTTGAAAAGCATGTTTCAGTTCACACCATAGCCCTAGCTTCATATTCCTATTCTTCACTAGGAAAGGGTAATATTCCTATTACTCTTCAAACTATGTTAATTTGCAAAATCAGCACTTAAATTTCTTTCCTAAATATAAGCACATTATCCAAATTAAATTGATCAAGTTTAAAAAGGGTGTATAGCATTTACTCGCGCAAATTAATGAAGCGTCAAGCATTAATCACATTAAACATCAATAGATCCTAATTACATTACCATAGTCTTGATTATAAAGAGATCTAGCTCATAATGAGCTTAGACATGACAGAATAGAACTTAACTACCATAAATGAAGCCATCAAAACAGTAACAGCACTGAAAATAGAGTATACAGAAGAATGCAGAATTATACAAACAAAATGAAGCTCAAAGTAAGCTTCAGATGCTGTAGATCTGCTCCAGAACTTCTGTGCCGTGAAAATGAAGATCTGTGCTGCTGATTCTGAGTTTCCAGCTTCAACAATGGAGTTTCAACACTTAAAATGGTGGAAAGATGGTTGGGGAAGACGATGGAATAGTGGAATAGAAGGTGGAATTGTGCTCTCTAACCTAGGGAACAGTGGAAGCTGAATTGTCTATGCACTTTTTAGGGTAAAGTACCTATTTATACCCATTTCTCTTTCCAAGTACTATTGGGCCTTTCTTTCCGTGCCACTTTGCCAAGTGCTGCCAACCCTAATTCCAAGGACATTTTGTCTTTTAGCAGCCCACTAACACGCAGATTCCAAGATGCCTTTTTCACTAAGGACAAAACACCTCTTTCTTGCTTAAACCACCTGATATGACTTATGCCAGCTGCTACCACGATGCTGCCATAGCACTAATTGCAGCACTACAGCCACTTAATTCCTACACACTTAACGCACGGGTGAAATCCCACAAAATGGCACTTACGTGTCCATAACATGATTTTCACATCAAAATAATCCTTTAACTAATTATGCACAACTCAGATCAACCCAGAGTCAATAAGAAGGCACCTGTGGATCTTGAAGCAGATGGGTCTCCTCGGGCTCAAAAGAAGAGTCAGCAATGCAAGGAGTCTAACAAGAAGCCAAGATCGCCCGCCTTTTCACTTGACAGGTTCCTCAAGGTGAGCTATGAGGAGTACTGTAAGGACCCTCTGGGTGTCTGTTCTCAAGTGTTGAAGTCCGGGTCCGATCTCTGCAGACAGTGGAGGCAAGATGCTGAAGACTGGGTCAAAGGTAACATCATATCCTTTATTCGCTCAATGTTTAATCGTTTCGAAGAAGCCGATTTAATTTTTCTCGTTATGTGCAGAAGCACAGAAGGAGCGAGATGGGGCTCTCAATCGGATGGAGGAGGCAAAGAAAGCCCTAGAACCGACCTCATCTGCCTTGCCCAAAGCTCAAAAAGCTATCACCGATCTGAAAAAGGAAAGGGATGAAGCAATTCAAAGCAGACAATCGGCGGAGGATAGGGAAAAGAAGGCTGAGGCCGAGGCGAAGGATGCCCAGAAGTCAGCTTCAGACCTTCAAGCCCGAGTGACCGAGCTTGAGGGGGATCTTAAGAAAGCACTAGAAGGAAAAGAGGTTGTAGTTGCCGAAATGGCCATCCAGAACGCCCTTGCGCAGGTTGCCGTGCTTCATCCGGCAATTACTTTGGACACAAAGGTGGTCAATCCCGAGCATGAGGTTCGAGATGGGAAGATAATGAAGCTCGTGGAAGGAACCAAAGAGTTCGAAGTTGTCACAACTCGTCCCTCTGACGTGTAATTTACTGTTATTTTGTAAAGGTTTTGGGTTCGTCCCAGGACCATTATTTTGTGTAACAAACTCGAGGGCCCGGTTGTATCCGGGAGGTTCGTAGCCTTTGAAGTTTCGTTTTTGTTAATTTTGTACAGTTTATATTTTCGACTTTGAAACAATTTACTGGGACTCGGTCCGAACTTAACTCGCAGCAAAGGGTTGTGGCAATGTTCAGCCACTAGTGGCGAGTTTTATTAACTCGTATCTCGGTATAAGGAAACGCAAACGATCGTAGCGTCGATCTCATGTCGCCCTTTCTACCGTCGGACTGTATAATAAAAATTGAGGACTTTAAAATGGAAGTAGACAGAAGTTTAAGAACATCGTCGTCTCTTAGCCGGTTAATTAAAAGAAGATTCTTTACAAGAATCGGAATACATCAATTTTCTTGGCATTTTGACAACTAGCTATAGTATCTCCATAGCTTTGTGGCATTCCAAGTTCTGGGAATCGGTTTCTTGTCCATGGTCTCTAATTCAAAGGCGTCGTTTCCGGTCTTTGACGTGACCCGGTATGGTCCTTCCCAATTAGGTGCCAATTTTCCTTGAGCGGCGTTCTTCAAGCCGAAGTTTGCTCGACGAAGCACTAAGTCTCCGACCTCAAAATCCCTCGGTACCACCTTAACATTGTACCGGGATGCAATTCTTTGTTTGATTACAGCTTCCTGGAAGGAGGCTTGATCTCTGATTTCATCCACGAGATCGAGTTCTTCTCGCAGGGCCTTTTCATTGTCTTTCGACGACTTTGGGTTAATGGTCCTCCAAGTTAATTCACCAATTTCAACCGGGATGCAGCTTCACTTCCATAGGAGAGTCGGAAGGGTGTTTCCCCAGTTGAGCTCTGGGGAGTAGTTTGGTACGCCCATAGGACATAGGGCAATTCTTCAACCCAATTGCCTTTGACGTTGTCAAGTCGTCTCCTGAGTCCCATTGTCAGTGACCACAACTTCGGGAATGTCGAACCTGGTCATAATATTCTTTTTAAAGAATTTGATGCAGTTCTTGGCGCTGATGGTCGTCAATGGCTTGGCCTCAATCCACTTTGTAAAGTAGTCGACTGCTACTATCAGACATTTGAACTGACCAGGAGTCCTCGGAAATGGTCCGAGAAGATCAATACCCCACCAAGCAAAGGGCCATGGGGAGGAGAGGCTGCTAAGCTCGGTGGGTAGTGCCAAGTGAACGTTGGCATGGACTTGGGCATTTCTATCATTTCTTCACATAATTCTTGGCATCTGCTGCCATGGTCGGCCAGTAGTAACAGGCTCTGAGGGCCTTCCTAGCCAAGGATCGTCCTCCAAGATGCTATTCGCAGATTCCTTCATGAATCTCGGCAACCACTTAGTCCGCCTCATCCCCCTCAACACATTTTAACAATGGCGGGGAGAGGCCTCTTTTGTACAGAATTCCATCTAACACTGAAAAGGACGACGCTCTTTTTCTGTTCAATTTTGCCTCTCAGGTATCCAGGGGCTCGTTCCACGACTCAATATACTTTATGATGGGGTGATCCAGCTCTTACTTTCTTCCACTACGCAAATCGGCGTGGTCAAGTGTAAGTCGGGATCTATGCTTGGCCGATTAAGTGTTTACTGGATTACTGAACGGTGGTTTCTCGGTACCTTGGTGCTAGCCAGTTTAGACAAAATGTCTGCCCTGGTATTCTCCATTCTCTGAACATGTTTAACCTCTGCGTGCTCAACGCGGCTTAAGAGCTCTTTGACCTTAACGAGGTATTTATGTGGCGTCGGATCCTTAGCTTCAAATTGATTTCCGATCTGAGAAACCATCAGTAGTGAATCAGAGTGAAGTTCGACGCGAGTAACTTGAAGATCTCGATCATTATACCTGTGGGGTTTTCTAAGATAAGAACGGCCCCACTACCCTTAGGATTTGAAGAACCATCGACATGTAGGGTCCATAGCTCACCTGCATCACTTGCTGGAGTCATTTCAGCCACGAAATCGGCAAGCACCTGAGAGTTTGACTGCCTATTTGATCATTCTTCCTGCTAAGTCAGGTCGGTGTAGGATCTGACGAATCAGATGATTCATCCGTACCACAACCCGATGAGCAACAAAATAAGGTTGGAGGCGACGTGCTGCGATCACTAAAGCAAGGACGGTCTCTCTATTTTCTGATATCGGACCTTCGGTCCTTGCAATGCTTTACTCACGAAATATATGGGACTCTGTCCGGCTTCTGTTTCTCGGATCAGTACAGCGCCCAAAGCTTCTTCCGAAATTGCCAAGTACTAGTATAAGGTTTCTCCTTTGAGCGGCCGGATTAGTATAGGCGGTCGGGAGAGGACATATTTGAGTTGGACAAGGGCTTCTTCCCGTTCTGCCGTCCATTCAAAGTTGACCCCCTTTTCAATATCTTAGATAGGGGAAGATACTTAAATGCGGCGTTGGAGATGAATCGGGATAAGGCGGCGATCATGCCGTTTAATTTCTGCACTTCCCTCTTTGTGGTTGGCGTACGCATCTTTGTAACTGCCCGGCATTTATCTAGGTTGGCCTCAATGCCTCGCTCAGTGAGATAAAATCTAAGGAATTTCCCGGCTCGGACGCCGAAAGTACACTTTTTCGGGTTTAATCTCATGTTATTTTTTCGAACTTCAGTGAATATTTCAATGAGATCAGTAACATGAAGATGATCTTCCTTACTTTTTGCTATCATGTCGTCAAGGTAGACCTCAACGACGCGGCCAATTTGGTTTCGGAGAACTTTGTTCATCATCCTTTGATATGTTGCCCCTGCATTTTTAAGGCCGAATGGCATGACCCGATAACAAAAGTTGCCTCGGTCAGTCATAAATGCGGTTTTCTCTTGATCGGGGGAAAACATTGGTATTTGATTATACTCAGAATATGCTTCCATAAATGATAATAAACGAAAACCGGAAGCGTTATCCACTAGGCGATCTACGTTGGGGACGGGGAAGGCGTCCTTTGGACATGCCTTATTAAGATCAGTATAATCAACACACATACGCCATTTTCTATTACTCTTCTTAACCAATACAGGATTTGAGAGCCAAGTTGTAGATTTTATCTCGGTTACAAAATATGCTTTAAGTTAATCATCAACAGCTTTTGCAGCGGCAGCCGCTTTCTCTCCACTCTGCATCCTTCTTCGCTAGGAGACCCATTTCGCCCCCGGGTCCACTTCTAACTGATGGCAAGCGACCTTCGAAGGAATTTTGGGCATGTCCTCGGCACTCCATGGAAAAGGTCAGTGTAGTCTCTAAGACATTGTACAAGCTCAGACTTCACATCCTCGGGCAGATCGGCACCGATCTTGACAGTTTTTACAGGGCTGTCTCCCAACTGAATCTCAAAGAACTCTCCATCAGGTTCTGGGCACTTGATTCTCTTCTTCAGTTCCTGAGCGAGGGCATCATTATCCTCGTCCTTGGAACTATCTGGATCGTACCTTGCGTCCAGATCGGCCAGGTTGACATCAGCAGCTTTTACTTTCCCCTTTCCTTTGGTCGGTTTCTGAACATCTTCGGGGGGCTCAGCCTCTTCTTTGGCTTTCCGATCCGCTTTGATATGCATGTAGTAGCATCTTTCTATTGATTCTAGATCAGCGTTAATGGTGATGATCTTGTTACATAAAGAATAGAACCTCATTTTTAGATAAACAGTGGAAGCAACCACCTCGCGCCTCCCCAGGGTCGGCCTTCCTATGATGCCATTGTAGATAAACTGGCAGGGTAAGACCAGGAACTTGGTTTTGACAGTTCTAACCAACGGTTCCTCTCCGAATGTCACCATTAACTCTAAATATCCCATTGGTTTGGTTCTTGATCCATTGAATCCGGACAGGTCTGTTACCCAGTATGGAGTTAGGTCCTCTTCCGAGATTTTCAGTTTCCACAGGAGGTCGATAAAAATGATATCCGTCGAGCTTCCCTGGTCCACCAACATCCTTCTAATCTCGACATTAGCCATTACCGCCGAGATTAAGAGCGTGATGTGTTTATTGGGTTTTCCATCAAGCAAATCTTGATCCCCAAAAGCAAGTGGAGGTCGCAAAGATGCTTCTGAGGTCGTTGAGGTAGAGGCGACGTTCATGATATCTTTCCGTTTGCGCTTCATGGTTTTACTAGTCCATTCATCCGGATATCCTTTGGAAATCACATTTACCACTGTTAGTCCCTTGGACTTCTGGGTATCTTCTTCTTCCTTCGGCGCTTTGCCGCTTCTCTATTTATCATCGGTTTTGGCCTTTGGCTCCTCCTGTAGAGGTTTCTTAACATATTGATTGAGTTTTCCCTTGCGAATCAGCTCCTCGATATCGTCCTTCAGGGCGTTGCAACGGTTCGTGTCATGTCCATTACTTCGATGATATCGACAGTATTTGTTGGACCTTTGACCCGGCCTCTGTGGGAGAGGGTCGGGAAACTTCACTTCTTTGAAATAAGTGTTGGCACACTCAGCCAAGATCTTGGCACGGGAACAATTAAGCTCGGTATGATCGGGATACCGAGTTCTAGGCCTAAACTCCTTGTTGTTATTCTACTGAGAGTCTTTCTTGTGTCTAGGTTTGCTGGAATTTGGCTTAACATGGACTTTGCTGCCACTTCTTCTTCTTCATAGTCAATATACCTTTGAGACCTCCGGAGGAATTCCGTGAGGTTCCGAGGATTATGAACCCCGATACTGACTTGAAAATGGCTTCCTTTCCGCAGACCGTCCTTCATGAAGTAAAGTCGGAACTTGTCCTCCAAATTTCGGACCGCCGAAGCTTCTTTGTTAAAACTTTCAATATAGTCTCGGAGAGACTCATTCTCGCCCTGGCGGATTGCTTTGAGCACTTCCGTGGATTTTGGCTTCATCTTGGAGTGGGCAAAGTGGGCAGAAAACATTCCCGCCAGTTGATCCCACGACGATAAGGAGTTCGATTTGAGCCCCCTAAACCATCCCAAAGCCGACTTCTCTAAGGTAAGAGGGAAAATCCTGCATTTTAACTCTTCTCGGGCATTACGATATTGCATCATCAGCTCGAAATAGTCGAGGTGATTATCAGGATCACCAATACCGTCGTACATCTTCAGCTGGTGGTTTCTCTTGGTGCCACGGAATTGGGCAGTTGTCAATTATGCTGGTGTCAAGAGAATCTACTTCTTTTAGGAGAGTCTCGGTATTGATACCTACCCGGTGATCTTCGAGAATGTGATCGCCGACGTTCATGCCTCGAGGATCTAACCCGACTTCTAGAACGTCGACGAGGTGAAGAAGAAGCAAAGGACGGGGTTCGTTCCGGAGACTCTTCAGGATAAGACGAATAGTCTAGAAATGTTGGGGACGAGCTTGGTGGAGTTCGGGAACCTCGGCCCCTCCTGCGAGGAGAGGGAGAATAGTGATGATGCCTTCTCCATGCCGGAGAGCGATGTCTCCTAGAACCTATTGCCTCGTGACGAGCGGAATGACGGTGAGGGGATTGCCGATCCGAGATGGCATGAGCTCGGACTGCAGGAATCTCTGCATCCATTTGAGAGATACAAATCTTCTGCTGATTGTCAGCCTGAGCTTGATGACTCAGCAAACGTACGAGCTGTCGGACAGCATCCACTGGAATCAGAACGACTTCAGGCGGGGGAGGAAGACGATTCTGTCCCGATTTGCCCGATGGAGGAGGGAGATGAATTTGCCCCGAGTTAAGGGGAAGGGTTACAGCCACTCCTTCCGGGGTAGGTTGTGGACGCGTTGAACCCTGGCCAACGCTCAGAGGATGAGGAATAATTCTAGGTCGTCCTCGAGAAGCCATTGTTAGTCAAGGAGTGAAAGGTGAGAGTAATGAGTTCTCCCACTGTGGTCGCCAATGTTCCGTACCTTATCTCAAGCTCGGCAGAGGATCTTGAATAGTCGGTAGTATGATCTTGACAAACTCGGATATCTGAGCTCCAGACCGGTGGGGGTGGTACCTGTAAAGACACTCTGACGCTCAAGTCAGTAGAGTAAAGTCAATGACAGGTGTAGTATTGGGAATGTGCGTACCTGATGTATAGTACTGACACCTATTTATAGGTGTCAGGGCAAGGTTCAACCAATAATTCGGAATCGTCCAATTATAAGTGACTAATCAGGACCGTTAGATGTATAACGGCGATTACCGGCTTTGGGCCTCAGTAATGCAGCCCATAAAGGAATCTGTATATGTGGGCCGGTCGGAGTCCAATCTAGATTGGGCTCAAGGCCCAATCCGAAACAAGTCATCAAAAAAATCACTAGCTTAGCTTGGTTGGCTCATCAATCTTAACAGATGAAGTAGCTCGATATGTGGGGTTGATCGGTCGAGGAATGCACTCAAATGTGACCTGTGTGGGAGGAGCTAGCTTTAAGGACAAGCCGCATAGACTTCTTCATTAATCCAAAGTATAGTGAAGTCTAAAGAAGTATAGATGACTCTGTGGCTCCAAACTCAGTCGTTTCACACCCCTCTCCCGATCTAAGGTGCTCGGTCGACCCTTCAATTTTCAATCTTTTTTTGGAAATGGAGCGTCTTTCCACATGTCATTTATCGAACCAATTGCATGTACATACCAAGATGCTTGGATATGAAGCGATAGTTTCTCAACTGCTCTGATCCGAGTTGTCAATTCTCTGCTTCCAATTATTTTGTTAAATCAGAATCTCGGTTAGATACGTGTTGGTCAACAGATTGACCTAATGGCTGAGTTTCCTCTTCAAGACTTTAAAAGCACTTGTTCTCTTCCAACTCCTTCTTCTTGGTTTCTCAAAGCCATGTTTATTTTCGGCAAGTATCCTTTCCGGGAGTCCTTATTTCAGGCTTTGTTTTCCCAGTGAGTATTTCTTCTTTCCCCTCACTTTTATTAAAACTTATGGCTTCTATTATTGAGTCAAGTCCCATAGTTGTGTACTACATTAAGAAAGAAATTTTGTCTTCTTTTAATATTTAGCATGCGCCAACACCGTAGAGGAGGGTGGAAGCATGGTTTCAATTTGCGGTCCGCAATACGCATCGCAGCCGCAATATTGCTGTTGCGGTGGCCATCACATCGGCGTCGCACAGCAATTGTGGAGTGATCTATATTCACCTAAAACTACTGCATTGCAACCACATCACACACCGCAACGACCGCAACAAGCCACATATGCCTAAATCAAAGGGGAAGAAAAGGGAGAAATTGAAATTAATTCACGGTGTATCAACTGCAATACGCATCGCAACGACCGCAATAGCCGCAACAACTGCAACCGCGGCCGCAACCGCAATTTAAAACCCTGGGTGGAAGCTCCCAACGTGGACTCTACCTTTATAGTGGGTGGTGCGTCTAGCGTAAAAACCATCAGTGTTCTTGTCTCAGTGCCCACGGAGGTCCCTCTAGTTACCTCCCTATGCTCCATACAGATCACAAGGGTAAAGTGGGTGATGATGGCTCATCTGACTACTTACAGTTCAATCCAAGGTCACCCAAGTAGTTACATGTTGTAGCTTGGTCGTTGATTGGGCTTATCTCCAGAAGCACCATATCTAACTCGACACGGCGAGTTCGACGACACAATGTGACTCGCAGAAAGTGACTCGCAGAAAGTTCTACTGATGATAGGGTTTGCTTTGGAAAAATTTCTCCCAATTCTTTCGAGTTTTGTTACTTTTATGAGACCCTTTTTAGTAGAATAAACTTCCTCTTACTCTCTTTAAGTGTGAAGTCCTCAAATGCTAAACTTATTTAACGTTCATAAAGGACTTCACACTTAAAAGAATTTTTCCAAAGGGTTTCCTCTTACTCTCTTTGGAAACCAAATTTCTTTAACGTTCATGTCTAGCATGAGAACTACTTCTTTTACACAAGGAAGGGAGAACATTTGTTTCCTTTCTCAAAGAAGGAGATTCAAGTTTTGCAGTGATAATCGCCTTTATCGCATATGTTAATGATAAATAATTACTAAATTTTTCGGTGACCATTATACAACACTCCAATGGTTAGTACATACTAACCACAATTTAGTGTTTGTGTGGTTAGTATATGCTACTAACCATTATACAACAATCCAATGGTTAGTACATACTAACCACAATTTAGTGTGTGTGGTTACCAAATTTTTTCATTGATGGAAAAATAACTATTATGCCCATTTTAGTAACAATTACTAAGGAATTCATTAGTACTCTAAGTCAGACTCTCATAAATCGGTCTCCTTTGCTGTTGATTAGGAAGCCGTGTGGTGGGCCCACAATACCCACATTGATCTCCTCCATTCAAGTTCCTTTTTCTTAGTCTAATTGCTTGAGGTTTTGGGTGCAACTAGGTGCAAACTTAGGAATACTAGTCCAAATTCAATATTTTGGAGGTTCAAAAACAATTATATAGAGATAAAATATTTTCCTTTCAGGGGGTTCAAGTCCCCTCAAGACCACTTGGGTCTGCCACTGCCCCTCCCCTCTTGTGTTAAAATATGCACTTCCCTCTCTTGAGAAATAAAAAACTAGAGTAGATTATACTCCCCTCCCCTAAGAGATGCTTGAATTACAATCATCTCCCTTAATAATTAAATATGTACAACACTTTAATCCATTTTAACATAAATAAATATTTTTATGATGTATACTAACTTCGAGCCACCATTTAATAAAAAATAATTCATTTCTTTATGATTTCAGTGTCAATGATAATTAAATTTGAATATTTTATGATTAATTTAATAATTTAGAATATAAAATTCATTTTTAAATGGCCATATTTTTTTGGCTTTAGTAAATTTTTCAAGATTTTAATTTATTTTGCATTGTTTCTTAGTTTATATTAGGATTTGAAACTATATCTTAATGATATTGTGAATCAAAAATAGAGAAAAACATGCATACAATTTTGAATATTTTGAAAAGGACTCGCAGTACTATTTTCCTCGCACTTAGTGGTAGAATTTTGTTGTTAGGTTATTTTTTTTAGACCAAATTGTTGTTAGGTTATTTGAAATTAAAAAAAATGATTAAGGGAGAAAAGTGTAGATTTTGACATAACATGAGGGAGAATGTAATTCAAGCTTCTCTTAGGGGAGGGGAGTGTAATTTTTTCTAACATATTTTGCATAAGGGGGGGGGGGGGGGAATGCATATTTTAACATAAGGGGGGAGTGTAATTCAAGCTTCTCTTAGGTGAGGGGAGCGTAATTTACTCTATATATATTTAACTATAAACTAAAAAATAAAAAATAGTTAACACAAAAAATTAACCTTTTGAAATTGAAAAATACTAGTAATGAATCAAAACTTAAAATGTATATGTCATTTAAAAACATGTTTGTATTGTATGTTTAAAAAATAATTTCGATTTAATTAAATATTTTTAAAAAATAATTTATATCCGGAAATTAGAGACGAAATCCTTTAGAGATGGAAATATTCTCGTCTCTAAAAAATAAAATTTTAACCTTTTTTTAAATTGAGATGTTAGAGACGGAAATAGAGACCAAATATGGTTGAGACAAACAATATCCGTCTCTAAATAAGTTTGACATTTTAAATTTTCAGTTTGACCAATAAGAGGCAGGTTTAGAGACGTGATAATGTAGAGATGCATCGTTTCCGTTTCTAAATTTTGTCTCTAATATGTAAAGGTTGAATTCCATCTCTAACTAATTATTTTCATCTCTAATTCTGTTTCTATTGGAGACGCAAGTAAATTCGTCAATATTTCAGTTTTTTCTAGTGGTGAGAGGGTAGTTATTCTCCTTATGAGACTTTGTATTTTCTTCACCAAGCTTGGGCTTTCCATCTCCCTACGAGACGTTACTAAATGAGAATTTAATTTAGTGAGAGAGTAAATAGAGGGATAAAATTTTAACTAAAGATTTAAATTTTTATTTTAATATTGTATAATGGAGTGATTGAAAATGAAATATATATAAAGATAAAACAATATATTAATTTACAATTGTATATATCGCAATTTCTGCTAGTTATTAACGAATGGGGTTAAATATGTTTTCTGTTCTTATAAAATTTGGATTTTTTGTTTTAGTCCCTAAAAATATTTTTAGTCCCTCGTGACTCTTTCAATTTCAAAAGGTTAATTTTAAGTTTTGGTCCAAAAGGTTAATTTTTAGTCCATCCAATTTTTTTGAAAAATACTAGTAATGAATCAAAACTTAAAATACTAGTATTTTTATCATTTTTAGTCCCTCATGACTTTTAATGGTGCTTTTTTATACCTTTTATAGCACTTTTTCGAACTAAGTAGATCCAGAAACAATGACCCTTAATTGATTTTGAGGATAACAAATATCATAAGAGAACAATTGTACTCTAACATGTTTTTCTAGTGTGTATGAAAATTAATGCTAAGAAGTATACGAAGTTACATTCTTTAAAATCATGGTTGGCAATGCTATCATCTGCTTATTACAAGACATCATTTGTTACTCGATCCTCTACGCGTGAACACTATGTTCCCTAAAGCATCCGATTATAAAAGCTCAACAATTAGAGTGCATCCACTCAACGCAAGGTGTTGGTGAACAAGCATCTGTTAAGTTCAAGTTATTCAACACAAAGCTCATGATCTCGCTCTCATTTACCAGAAGATAAAGATTCATTTATTGAGACATATTTAATTGTATACTGAGTACGAGGAATCAAAGAACCAAAGGAAAGACTTACATTACTGACAAAGCGACAAGAAAAAATTTGCTAAGTCGATGTTTCAAGACTGCTACATAGTACATGTCAAACGGCAATAACATTGTACGAAAGAGTAAAGACATTGTACAACCTGATTGCACTTATTGCGATTATCTCTCAAGAGATACCCTCATTTCAACAAATAGATTTGCATATCAGGGAATGCATCAACGACGACTTTTCTTGTTTCTCTGTAAAAGGTGTGTGAAGACTACGGAAGAAACTAACGTGTGTACAAACAATTCAAGATATCCAGGAATATTCAAATCTCTCATACACACAACCCTCCACACTTGCTAAGAATATCCATTGAAGTATAGTTGCTGAAGCCAAGAGAAAATAGAGAAATTTTTCAAATTTTTCTAAGGCTTTTGATTGTAAATCTCTCAGTTGAGAGTGTATTGATTTATCAATCAAACTTTGTAACTTGCCCAATAGTGGTTTTGTTCCTTAGAGTCTGGGGTCAAGTTATTCTAATTAAGTAGCAAAGAGTTTAGCTAGGTTGGTGGATAAACTCTTGGGGTTGTAATTGCTAAAAAGGTTTTTATGGAAATCCTTCAAAAGATTTTGAAATGACCGGACTAGCTACTAGTATAAATCTCCTTGTACCAATTACGTGCTTTTTTTTAACTTATGTTATTATTTGTTTGCAAACATTTTTGAAAACTAGCATTTGCAAAAAGATTTTTACTTAGAAAAACCTATTTAAACCCCTATTCTTGTGTTTTCTACCTTCACTTCTAGGTGCTATTAAAAGTCATGAATTGCTATTAAAAGTGATGAGAGACTAAAACTGACGAAAAAAGTAGGTTATAATTTTTTGAGAAACTAAAACAAAACCCCAAATTTTATAGGGGCCAAAATATATTCACCTCTTTTGTAAAAAAAAAGATTCAACTCTAACCAATGTGAATTAAGTGGTGTAATGTTTGACTAATCTATATATATATATATATATATATATATATATATATATATATATATATATATATATATATATATATATATAAAGGAGACCCCAATGGTGCCTCCACAATGCTTCTCAAGATTTTTATCTATATTAATATTAAATATTAAATTACAAATAAATAAGACATAATTATTATTAAATTGATAGCACATATAATGTCCACTAACTTATTAATTGATTCTATTAGTGGAATATTATTCAACTTTTTTTTATATTCATATGAATCTTGAATTGAGCCTTTAGACTACTCAACTATCTTATTTATCTAATTAAAATATTTATATATTTATTAATATTTGGTACACAATTAACTATTGAATTGTGTGTTTTAATTAGTTAATCATCGATTTCCATTTTAGTTGTAGTTTTTACCATTACTTGTGATAAAATAAATAACAATCATTGCTTAAAAAATAAATGAAACCAATAAATTCAAACAATGTATTATTTAAATGACATAACAATATTCATTCATACATTCTTCACATTTTTAACAAATATTTCAGTTTAAACTATTTTATATCAATTTTTGAAAAGAAAAGTATTTTTTTCTTTTATAAATTATTATTGATTCTAATACTATATTTAATTAGTTAATCATCGATTTCCCTTTTAGTTGTAGTTTTTACCATTACTTTTGATAAAATAAATAACAATCATTGCTTAAAAAATAAATGAAACCAATAAATTCAAATAATGTATTATTTAAATGACATAACAATATTCATTCATACATTCTTCACATTTTTAACAAATATTTCAGTTTAAACTATTTTATATCAATTTTTGAAAATAAAACTATTTTTTTCTTTTATAAATTATTATTGATTCTAATACTATATTAAGATATTCACCTTGCAAAATTTATACTACGTACATTTTAAATAACGAATAGTTTGACACTGTTTACTTCCTTTTATTCTAAATGAATTCATTCTAATATATCAATTTTTTAAAAGAAAACTAGTTTTATAAGTGTAAATAAAACTATAAAAAATGGCACAAATTAAAACTTAATTTTGTCCACCCATGTATCTTTTCATATCATTTAATTATGTATCTTAAAGTAGCCACATTGAATAATAGTAAGACAAAAAGGCAAACATATTGAGAGAAAAAATGAACGTTACACTTTTATAATGGTAAAAATGAAGGTTACATTGATCATTTAAGTAAATAATGACTATATAAACAACAAGGTCTTGAACATTGTTGTCAATTGGATTCATCAACATATCTACTACAATAGGTTGTTGTTTGTCTTCTCATAGGCTGAAAAGTAGTTGGTGCATTGGATTCTCAACAAGAGAGTTGGAGATTTTGTTGAATATTGGGGTATCCATTGAAATGGATATTGGAGTTCCTATATGTAGTAGCTTGAAGTTTCATTAGTAATTGGGGGAAGTTATATGTTGGATATTCAATCAAAGGAACACAGTGAATAAAAATGTATCCTATTTGTAAATGTTATGTTGTTTCAAAGGCATTTCTAATCTATACTTGGATGCTTTGAAAAAAAAGTGAAAAGTTTAGAATTTGATTTTGAGGTTGTTACTCATGTGATGTGTAACACCCCGGTATTTTCGTTTAGTAAAAATACCCAAGTGTATCATCCCTAGAACATCAGAGATATATTTCCTGCTTAGACACTGAATATCACTATATATTTCGCTGAATATAAACCAAACAGTCTTATACACAAACAAGACGATACAGTTCTCAGACCATAAACCATAAGAAACTATTGTATTCAGTATCATACAAGAAAACGGAAGAAAGATATAACACTAAAGACATAGTGTTTCAATACATAGACAAAAAAAGGAAATATAAACTTAAGCATAAAAGCCAAGTCATCAGCAGTCGCCCGAGCTCAACCTACTTGTGCCTCTTGGATTTTCGCTGTCCCTATTTCTCTGTAAAACAACAACATATAAACAATGAGAAACAATCTCAATGAGTTCTACCGAGACCCCTAACAACACTCACGGTTCAATTATGAAACCATTCGATCACGACACCGACTGCGCGAACGGTAAGCCCGGTGAACCGCATTCTTTAACTTTTAATATAATGCCGACTGCGCGAACGCTAACTCCCGATGAACCGCATTATTTTACACATAGCATTCCACCGACTGCACAAAGGCTAACTCCCGGGGAACCTGCTATAACTCAGTACGACACCGACTGCGCGAACGCTAACTCCCGGTGAACCGCAAAACAAACAATTTAACATAACACCGACTGTGCGAACGCTAACTCCCGGTGAACCCCCTTACCAATAGCATTTTTCCTAATGGCACGGAGCCTAGGGTAAGGGATCATGACTTCCCCGCCTAGTATGTTAGTCTCATGGGTCGTCACCCAAACTCAATATAATATACACATATATCCACTATCATATGAACTCATGGTTCATTTACATTAAACCAATAGTTGAACATAATACCCGCATTTGGCCGTTTCTTATAGTCGATATAATATATATATCGTGAATCTTAGACCGGTTTAGACGAATAAATAATAATCATCTCGCGTCAGTTATACCATACCAAGTAGGACTCATAGTCCGCTTTATTATTAATAAAACATATCCGCACACGTGTACTACTATTCGGTTTTTTGAAACAATTTCAACTTCAAAAACAGTTCATTTTACCTTTTAAATTGTATATTCAGTTAGGCCTCTGAATAAGCTTTCAAACGCATCTTAGAACACCTCAATCGGGTTCCCGGATCAAAAGTTATCGCGAAAACAAAATCAGTGTACAGTTGCTGAAAAACTGCAAAACATCGCGACGCGAACTGCTACTGTCGCGACGCAAAAAGAGTCAGAAACATTTGCGTCACAAAATTAAACCTGGTCGCGACGCGATGGGCTCCCTTCACGGCGCGATGTGTGCTGGGAAAGGCAGATTTTTTGCGGTTTCTTGCGAAATTTGCTATTCCGCTCAATTCTGATTCTTGTTCCGATTGAAAACATTCCAAACAACCAGAAAAACAGATTCAATCAATATCACACAATCAATCAAACCAATCAAAAACTTAATCTAAACGAATTTTATCAGAATACGACATATTTCCAAATAACGGTTTTTAAGTCAAAATCTTTCGAAACCAAATCACGAAAAATTCATTTTAAAACGGAACAATCCTAAACGTGAGTAAAACTCACCGATTGTGATGAAAATCACAAATAGTCGAGACTTTCCGCGAAATCGCTTTTCCAACATAACCACATGAACGTTCCCTGCATAAACTTTACGCTCCGACGACAATCGAATCCGCTTCCTAATCTTCCCATTCAACCATGAGTCACCCAAGGACACTATTCATCATCTTCAAGCTTCAATCACTATTCACACATAAACCCCCAATTTGGTTCTCAAACCCTAACTCTCCCAACTAGCTCCTAACCTTCCAATCAAACTTCAATCATCAATTAAACAACCTTGGGCTTGCTCCTAAACACTATCCTAAGCTTTCCTTTGAGCTTCAACCGTCAAAACCTTCTTTTTCTTCAAAAATCCGAAAATGGCAATATGAGAGTGAGTTAGTTGATGATGATGATTTTGGTACCAAAATGAAGAGGACGAAATGGTGATCAACTTTCGTGTAGGACGGAAGACGTTTTGATGAACCTTTGATCCTTCTATTTCCTCTTTTTCCCTCTTACCCATTCTTTCTCTTATTCTTTTCTTTCTTCTTTCTCCTCTCTGTCTCTCGTTCTCTCCTTTCTTTCTTTTCTTTTCTTTTTCTTTCACTCACACACACACACACACACACACACACACACACACACACACACACATATATATATATATATATATATATATATATATATATATATATATATATATATATATATATATATATATATATATAAGTGGAAAAGTGGTCAAATTACCGTATTGTCCTTAATCTCTTATTTCGTTCCGAATTGTCCTTATTCCGTATTATCCTGTTAACGATCCTATGACGATCAATAATTAATTTTAGCGATCGATAAATTTATCAATTAAGTACTAAATTAATTCAATTGGGTTAACATTCAAATAATTCGACTAATTATTTTGCGGATGTTACATTCTCCCCAACTTGAAAGAATTTTGTCCTCAAAATTTCGTCAAGTCTTTCATCTGACTAACCGAGAATCGACATTCTTCGAAAGGTCTTAAGTTGCTGGAACACAATCTTGAATTAATGAAATGAGTGTAGAAAATCTTCCCAAGCCGGCACATCAATCTTCAAGTATGATCCACTACTACCTTAGAACGCTTCTAAGGTTATAGTCCGAACTCTCTTGTTACGAATCAACACGAGAAACTCATCACTCGCCTACATGGGCTCGGCACCGCGTTTGAAAACACTTCCGAAGCTTCATTCCAATTATCCTCGCTTACGCCCCAACTTTGATTAATCTACATCAAAGGGTCTAATACAAGACGCTTGATAGAAATACAGATTGGAAATGAGATCCACAAACTGGTACTCCTCGGTAGAGGTAAAAACAAACACGATTTCCTGAAGGGTGTAAACATGTTCTCAACAAATCTTCTAAAATCCATAACAGTTCTCATACACATTGAAAAATGTGACGAAAAAGTCATCTGTGAAACTTCTTGACTCGCCCCCAAGATTTCGAGATAAAACTTTTCAAAAAGATGGAATGAGGGTTTTACTAAAAACTTTGACCTTAAACGTAGAAATAAACCATGGGAACATCAATTAATTTCGAAAGCAAGGAAAATCACTTCAGTTGTTCTCAAAACAACTATCAAAATGAACTCAGAACCCTTCTTCCTTTATTGTAACTTTCCTCACAATATATTTATCTACGACGCACGTAATTCCTTTCCGAATTAGCCAATAGCGTTGAGTTTCCCCTCAACCAAAGTACGCCTCCTATGATTTTCCTCAATCAGATTTTATTAGCTTCTTGATTCGTTCCCAAAATTAGCTTTAGCATGCGGGTTTTCATTAAAAAAAATATCATACCGCACGCCAAGCTTCACTTCGAAAATTTCAGTCACTTGCAAGCAGATCCATCAATTAATCCTTTGATGGTTATTCGCAATGTGAAAAACAGTCAGCCGTCACCTCACTTTCGTATCCCTATCCACGTTTGATCTGTCAAACGGAATCTCATAATACAGTCTCATTGTTAACCTTCACAAAGGAGAGGTTAACAAACTAATACCTCGCCACCAAAGTGGAAAATTATGGATGTACTCCTACTTAGATCTAAAAGACTTTAACAATTCCATTTCTTGCATCATTAACTCTGCCATGTGAATGGATTTTCCTACTCAGCGCATCAGCTACAACATTGGCCTCTCCTGGATGATACTTCAACTCGAAGTCATAATCCTTCAGAAACTCAACCCATCTTCTTTGCCTGTTATTCAGTTCCTTCTGATCAAACAGATATTTTAAACTTTTGTGATCACTAAAGACTTCGAAACGAGACCCATACAGGTAATGTCTCCAAATCTTCAGTGCATACACAATCGCTGCCAACTCCAAATCATGAGTCGGATAATTCTCTTCATGAGTCTTTAGTTGCCTGGATGCATATGCTACCACTTGTTGATTCTGCATGAGAACACATTCTAAACCCTTCCCAGAAGCATCGCTGTAAATTTGGAATTCCAAAGACGGATCCGGAAGAATCAGGATCGGAGCAGACGTCAACCGAATTTTCAATTCTTGAAAATATTCTTCACAATCGGCATCCCACGTAAACGGCTGACCCTTACGAGTTAACCGAGTAAGTGGAAGAACTAACTGTGAGAACCCTTGAATAAACCTCCGATAATAACCAGCTAGACCCAAGAAACTTCTTATCTCTGTGACGGATGTTGGCCATTCCCAGTTTAACACAACTTCCACTTAACCGGGGTCTACTGCAACTCCCGATTGGGAAATCACATGTTCCAAATACTTTACCTCTGGCATCCAGAAATCACACTTCGAAGGTTTCACGTACAACTTCTTTTCTGGGAGTACATTCAGAACAATGCGGAGATGTTGAACATGCTCCTCAATGGTCTTCGAGTACACCACGACATCATCAAATATAAACAACTACAAATTGATCCAGGTACGTGTGGAAAATTCGGTTCATGTAGTCCATGAATACCGCCGGAGTATTAGTCAAACCGAAGGGCATAACTACGAACTCGTAATGTCCATACCTAGTACGGAAAGCTGTCTTCGGAATATCTAAGGCTCTAACCTTTAATTGATGATAACCTGACCTCAGATCAATTTTTGAAAACACCACGGCACCTCAAAGTTGATCCAGCAATTCGTGTATCCTTGGCAAAGGATATTTGTTCTTGATCGTCACTTTGTTGAGTTATCGATAATCAATGCACAATCTCATGCTACCGTCCTTCTTCTTGACTAGCAGCCCTAGAGTACCCCCATGGAGAAGCACTCGGTCGAATAAACTTCTTAAAGTCAACTCTTCAAGTTGAGACTTCATCCGGAAAAACATCCAGAAATTCACTCACCACTTGTACAGATGACAAATCTAAACCCGTTTCAGTTGATGCAGACAACATAATAATGTAAGCTTCCGCACCTTGGAATAGTAATTGGGTTGCTGAGGTGAAAGAGATAGCTGCTTCAGAATTGGCCTTTGTCGATTTCACAGATTCGGAGGCGAAGCTAATGGTTCGATCGGCACAGTTGATTGTTACATGATTTGCAGCCATCCAATACCCAGAACAATGTCCATACTTCTCGTAGGTAAACAAATAAATTTTACAACAAAATTTCTGTCCCCTATGACAAGTAGACAATTTTCACACAATGATTGGGTCTGGACCCAACCCTTGGCAACAGTTAAAATAGTTATCGGCTCGGATAGCTCAGATAATGCTAGTCCCAACCGATCTACACATGCTTGTGCTATAAAACAATGGGTTGCACCGGAATCATATAATATATTGACTAAGTTATTGAAAAGAGATCCCGTACCCCTCAGTAACTTGTCAGCAGTTGTAACTGTCTGAGCATCCAAAGTGTTGACGCGTCCTTGCCTTGGAGCCGCTTGTGACTCCTTCGAACTCTTCCTTGTATGGCACTCATTTGCATAGTGACCCTCTTCATTAAAATAATAGCACCAATAGATCTTTTCTGACAATCACCACTGTGATGCTTTCCACAGTTAGAACATCTTTTGACCTTTGAAGAATCGAAGAATTGCACCTGCTTTTCCTTTAATGAAATTATCTTAGGACTTTGCATCCGGAGTTGATAATTCCACTACCTTCTTTCCTTTCCAATACTCTCTTTGAGATCATCCTCGGCGACATAGGATGATTGTACCAAGGCAACATAATTGGTAATAGTATAAGAACTGAGACCCTAATTCATATAAGCACTAAGGCCCCTCTTATACATCTGCATTCTCCATTCATCATTCGGAGTTTACTTTACCACTTGGTAAAACTGAGACAACTTCTCAAACTTAGCGGTGTATTCTTCCACCGTCATGTCACCTTTCCTGAGGATGCACCGGTTGGAAATTTCGGTCTTGGTTGAGGATTGCGTCTTGGTCATCCTGCCATAATTCTGCTTATGATGCACTAAGTATTAAGTTGATCAGGCTCAATGTCTCTTAGCATCACAAGTATAATTACAACAAGGACTAACAAGGAATCGACTCAACCCTAAACTAAGTCCGACTAGGTCGAATTGCTCTGATACCAACTGTAACACCCTGGTATTTTCGTTTAGTAAAAATACCCAAGTGTATCATCCCTAGAACATCATAGATATATTTCCTGCACTATAATTTTTCGCTGAATATAAACCAAACAGTCTTATACACACACAAGACGATACGGTTCTCAGACCATAAACCATCAGCAACTATAGTATCCAGTATCATACAAGAAAGCGGAAGAAAAATATAACACTAAAGACATAGTGTTTCAATACAGAGACAACAAAAGGAAATATAAACTTAAGCATAAAAGCCAAGTCATCAGCACTCACCCGAGCTCAACCTACTCGTACCTCTTGAATTTCCGCTGTCCCTGTTTCTCTGTAAAACAACAACATATAAACAATGAGATACAATCTCAGTGAGTTCTACCGAGACCCCTAACAACACTTACGGTTCAATTATGAAACCATTCGAACACGACACCGACTGCGCGAACGCTAAGCCCGGTGAACCGCATTCTTTAACTTTTAATATAATGTCGACTGCACGAACGCTAAGCCCGGCTAAGTTCAATTATGAAACCATTTTAACTCAACATGGCACCGACTGCGCGAACACTAACTCCCGATGAACCGCATTATTTTACACATAGCATTCCACCGACTGCGCGAATGCTAACTCCCGGGGAACCTGCAATAACTCAGTACGACACCGACTGCGCGAACGCTAACTCTCGGTGAACCGCACAACAAACAATTTAACATAACACCGACTGCGCGAACGTTAACTCCCGGTGAACCCCCTTACCAATAGCATTTTTCCTAATGGCACGGAGCCTAGGGTAAGGGATCATGACTGCCCCGCCTAGTACGTTAGTCTCATGGGTCGTCACCCAAACTCGATATATTATACACATATATCCACTATCATATGAACTCATGGTTCATTTACATTAAACCAATAGTTGAACATAATACCCGCATTTGTCCGTTTCCTATAGTCGATATAATATATATATCGTGAATCGTAGACCAGTTTAGACGAATAAATAATAATCATCCCGCGTCAGTTATACCATACCAAGTAGGACTCATAGTCCGCTTTATTATTAATAAAACATATCTGCACACGTGTACTACTATTCAGTTTTTTGAAACAATTTCAACTTCAAAAACTTCATTTTACCTTTTAAATTGTATATTCAGTTAGGCCTCTAAATAAGCTTTCAAACGCATCTTAGAACACCTCAATCGGGTTCCCGGATCAAAAGTTATCGCGAAAACAAAATCAGTGTACAGTTGCTGAAAAACTGCATAGCGTCGCGACGCGAACTGCTACCGTCGCGACGAGAAAAGAGTCAGAAACATTTGCGTCACAAAATTAAGCCTGGGTGCTGGGAAAGGCAGATTTTTGCGGTTTCTTGCGAAATCCGCTGTTCCGCTCAATTCCGATTCTTGTTTCGATTGAAAACAGTCCAAACAACCAGAAAAACAGATTCAATCAATATCACACAATCAATCAAACCAATCAAAAACTCAATCTAAACGAATTTTAACAAAATACGACATATTTCCAAATAACGATTTTTAAGTCAAAATCTTTCGAAACCAAATCACAAAAAATTCATTTCAAAACGGAACAATCCTAAACTTGAGTAAAACTCACTGATTGTGATGAAAATCACAAATAGCCGAGACTTTCCGCGAAATCGCTTTTCCGACATAACCACACGAACGTTCCCCGCATAAACTTTACGCTCCGACGACAATCGAATCCGCTTCCCAATCTTCCCATTCAGCCATGAGTCACCCAAGGACACTATTCATCATCTTCAAGCTTCAATCACTATTCACATATAAACCCCCAATTTGGTTCTCAAACCCTAACTCTCCCAACTAGCTCCTAACCTTCCAATCAAACTTCAATCATCAATTAAACAACCTTGGGCTTGCTCCTAAACACCATCCTAAGCTTTCCTTTGAGCTTCAACCATCAAAACCTTCTTTTTCTTCAAAAATCCGAAAATGGCAGTATGAGAGTGAGTGAGTTGATGATGATGAGTTTGGTACCAAAACGAAGAGGACGAAATGGTGATCAACTTTCGTGAGGACGGAAGACGTTTTGATGAACCTTTGATCCTTCTATTTCCTCTTTTTCCCTCTTACCCATTCTTTCTCTTATTCTTTTCTTTCTTCTTTCTCCTCTCTGTCTCTCGTTCTCTCCTTTCTTTCTTTTCTTTTCTCTTTCTTTCACTCACACACACACACACACACACACACACACACACACACACACACATATATATATTTATTTAATATATAAGTGGTAACGTGGTCAAATTACCGTATTGTCTTTAATATCTTATTTCGTTCCGAATTGTCCTTATTCCGTATTATCCGGTTAACGATCCTATGACGATCAATAATTAATTTTAGCGATCGATAAATTTACCAATTAAGTACTAAATTAATTCAATTGGGTTAACATTCAAATAATTCGACTAATTATTTTGCAGATGTTACATGATGGGTTGTTGTAATTATAACATATATAAGAAGGATATTGATGTAACTTAATTTATAGGTTGTTTAAATAGTTCATTGGTTCTCTTCCTATCTTTTATTTGTCCTGCATTTTATATATTATTATTAAAACTGATAAAAATTATAAAACATCTGAATAAAAATATTTAATATTTATAATAGTTTAGATGAATTTAAATGGTTATAGTATACATTTATTTACCTTTTCCGATAAGTAGCAGAGTAATTTAAATTGTCTAACTATAGGAATAAATCAATCTAAATTGACATCAAGAAGCATATGTAAAAGGAGTTTGGGTTTTGCTTATGTGTCATTTCTAGGAAACTCTCCATTCTATATATTTTTTTTAAGCAACTAAATTATATTAAAAAGAGAAAAAGAATACAGAAAATAAAAAGACTAAGGGGGGACCAAACCAAGACCCAAAGCCATAAAAAGCAAACAAAGCAACAAATGGAACCTGGGCAAAGGCACCCAAAAACCAAACAAAGGTTGAGAGCAGACCAACAGTCCAACCAAAACAGGCCCAAAGACTGAAAAAAATAAACAACACCTCAAAAAGTGACAGAAATTGAACCAAATTTAGACCGAATTAGATTGTAGCTAACAGTCTTTTTTTGCGTCTTCTTCTGTTTCTTGGACACAACCGGTTCCGAGTACCTCTCCGCTGAGTTAGGAACCACCGGGTCACCAACGTCATCTGGCGACTCACTCCACAGCCTACTTAAATTTTGCATATCAGCCTTTACTGCAGGATTCGTGACCTCTGAGTCAGGAAAAATCAAAACTTTGGTGTTTGGAAAGAGCATAGCTGCTTGCGAGTTAGAGACAACCTCCTCATCTGCGATATCCGCCCATCTTTTTTCCAAAGCAGATACCTCCACCGCGTAGGAAGCACCAGATTCAAATATTATATTATATTATTCAAATATCACAAATATTATATTCAAATATTATATTCAAGAAGGAAAAAACAAGAAAAATACTATTTTATTCAAATATTATATTATGCCATTACGTAATTTAATTCTAGTTGTAAGTTATAAAATTCACTCAAATTAAGAGTATGTGCTAATTAATCTCATTACAATATTGCATTATGATACATTTGTGGTTTCATAAAAGTATTTTATCATTAAGTAAAATAAAAAAATAGATCGATCATTAAGTAAAATAAAAAATATTGTTTGAGGTAAAAACAACAAACAGAGCTTCAAATTTATATGTTGCCATTTGTTTATAAAAATTCTATTTTACTCTTCACTCGAGCTTACTTAAATTATACGCTAGATTAAAAATAATTATTTATTATAATATTAATTTTTTGATTGACATTGTGGATAATACCAAAAATTCGTTCAAATTATTTTGCATATTATTATTAAAAATACAAATAAAATAACTGATTTTAAATTTATTATTTTCTCTATCTAATTTTCATGTCAATTCTAATTTCTTAATTTTCAATTTCATTTATTTAGAATTTCCTTTTTATTTACATTTCAATTTCTAAAATATTAATTGGTGAAGAACAAAAGAAATAAAGAGTAGTGACTTGCTATTTTCTATGATTTATGTTTCTTCATACACATTCATTTGATTCCTTTTTAGAAATTGATGGTCCCAAAACACTTCCCAAAGTTAATGTAATAATAAGTTTTTAAAGGTCTAACTGAAAGTTGGAAGGAGAAAAGAAAAATAGAATTTCATTATAAAAAGAACCTGAGTGACACATTGCATGTTGGTATCTTTCAAACATATTTTGTCAAGACATTGTGCTTAGTTTCTTCATAATATAAATTTTTATTCTAATGCTCGAAGATAAGTATAAAATGAGAGAAAAAGTTTGTTGTTCGTTGTATATGTATGTCTCTTTAAAGTACGTTTTGTCAAGACATTGAGTCATTTTCTTTATATAATAGAGAAAATGTTATTTTTTTTGGCAAAGAGAAAATGTTAGTTGTTCATTGCATTTGTACAAAAAAAGAGTTATTCTCATTTTAATGTTAAAAAATAAGTGTAACGTCTTCTTAATTTATATTGTTTTTTTGTTAGTCCTTTTTTTCGGTGATTTTAATTTATAGCAATTAATGTGAATTTTTTTACAATAATATTGAAATTTCTCTAAGACATTTTACGTCAAGGAATATGGTTGTGTGCTTCTCTAGAAAAGTCTCCAATCCATACTGAATCAAGTAAAAAATATGAAAAGGTTATTTTGATTAAAAAGACTTGAGCTCAAACATTAACATAAAATTTATACTCTTATCATTTTTATTATTTTATATTCAACTATTATCACTACCATCTTTTGGTTTTCAAATAAATAAATATTGTATATTATTTCCATTGATATATTTCTCCAAATAAATTATATTAAATGTAACACCCCAATAAATTCTAACATGTAGAGCTACCGAAATGCACTAAATGGCATACATCAGAGTAACTTCCTGTTATTGAAATATTGAACACAACTAAAACTTTCGATAATACATATCAAATGGTTCTATGAACCTCACTAACTTCCTGAAAATGTTTAAGTTCAACAACTTAAGACTTATACAATCCTGGTGTTCAATACTCAAAACATAAAGTAGGCGGAAACGATTTTACAACTTATACAGTGATAGTCATACAATCGATAACATAAACTAGAAAAGCATAAGGGCCTAAACAGAGAATCAAGTCTCCCATGACTCCATGAGTCGCACGGCTAACCGTGCTTTGTCGCCTTTGCTTTCCCCTGCTTCTCTGTAAAAACCACAACATATAAAGGGTGAGATAAACATTATCTCAGTGAGTCCTATCGAGACCCCTTACTAACTCTAGCGGTTCATTATTCTTAACTTGTGAACTCATGGCCCTAATAAGCAACCATGTGGACATGGATTTTACCTCTTGTAATTTGTAGCCCTAATAAGCGACTACGCATTACCTTTCTTTTACTTTTGTCATTCTAGCATAACACCTCAAGCCTACCTATTCTTAGGCACTTCTTTGGCTTTTGGTGAACCCATCCCGCTATCACTAGTGGGCAAAACATGTGAGCCTAGGATTTGGGGCTCATGACTTCCCCTCCCCAAGTATGCTAATCCTCTAAGGGTCGTCACCCTTGACCTCAATTTATATATTTTTATATAAGTGTACCCGCATTGGGCCGTCTATTACTTTCATTCATGTACCGTCTATCCTTCCTCAAGGGAAGGTATCTTGTCTTGAATTAAACATTACTTGTCTTAACTTGTATAAATTAACATGTGTACACTCGCGTTTTACTAATGTACGGTATTTCCTTAACAGTTTTGACTACCAAAACAGAACATTATACATATTTGATTTCATATATGATTATCCCTGTTAATAAGGATTCCAACTCACCAAAGAACACCTCAATCGGACTCCCGGATCAAAAGTTATCGCGAAAACAAAATCGGTAGGGTTTGCTGAAAATTACAATGCGTCGCGACGCGAACCGGTTCCGTCGCGACGCGAAAAGTTACAGAAACGAAAACTGTCACAATTTTATGCATGGTCGCGAGGCGACGGCCACGGGTCGCAACGCGACCGTTGGCAGAAGTGAAGAAAATGACTTTCAAAATTTCTGTTTTGTTCCGTTTTGCTTTCAATCCGGCGCCGAGACATTTTAGGACTTCCGTGACTTAAAAACAGACATTTCAACCAGCAATTCAGTCATATTCCAGCGAAAGCATTAAAATCAACAAATCAATGAAAACAGATATATTCACCGAAAAATCGTAAAATGCCATTTTCCCGAAAACGGTTTTTGACTCGATTCTTTTCAAAACGAAAACGGTAAAACGTAGGTTTTGAAATATATAACTACAGTGACATCCAAACATCCCTAAGCGAGTATAGAACTCACCTAACGTGATGAAAATCACGCAAATTCTGAAACACTTGGAGTTCAACGACACCGAATTTACATGAGCTTGCTCCGTAACGGTCCCTCTCGTTCTCACGAACTCCACGCCCTCTCCAATTCGAATCCCAGCAATTTGAGCTACTGACCCTCTTCCCAAATTACTTCAAACAGCAAAGTGATGTCTCCCAAGGTTCTATTCTAGCTCTAGGATGACATGCAAACCACTAGAAGCACTACAACTCCATTTTTGCTCTATGAAGCTTTGTGGATCGAAAATGGTGAATGAGTGAGGGGGAGGATGTTGATGATGAAAATTATATCAGTTGGAAGAGGAGGGTGTAGGGATCAAGATGGTGCAATCATCTCAGGCATGCATCCAGAATTTTTCTTCCTCTATTTTCTTCTCTCCCTCTCGCCAGCTCTTTCTCTCTATCTCTCAAACTCTCTCTTTTGCTGAAAAACTGAAATGAGGTGGTGCTGTGTGGTGTGGGTTCAGCTGGGCTATCAAATAAAGGGGTGCAAGGACCAAAATACCCTTCAGTCACTTATTCCTCTAATCTTACCAAGACATGGCCTAATCTAATGATCTTAGTCAAATTCCTAGTACTTAAGCAACATTAATTATTTATTTCGACATCACATAATTTAGTAATTATGCTAATTAAATCGATTCGTGATAACCTCTATTTCTAAATATTCCATTTAGTCAATAATTTACCTTAACTTCTTTGCTAACTTAAATAATTTAAATTAGCTAATTAGAGGATGTTACATTAAAGTTCTTTCATTTCATGTTTATTTTTAATTTCATTTATAGTTTTGATTTTAATATACGAATTATTAATTGTTCATCCAAATAAAAAAGAATATTGAACTTTCGTTTTCTATGATTTAAGTCTCAATATACACATTCAGTTGTCTCTATTATTAATATTGATACCCATAAATTTAATGTTAAAAATTTTGTTTTATATAAGAATATTATCCCAAATAAATAATTTGTATATAATAATCACAACTAAATCTTTATATTATACTATATTCTTAATATACATAAATTATATTAATAATTTGAATATTGTATTATATCAACTCTGAAAAAAATTAAAAATATATTATAACAAGCTGCACGGGCATTCCCCTCGTGATAATTTAATTTACAGAGTCTTGTGCATTACCAAGTAACATCGACGCATGAAACTAGGCCCACGTTGAGATATAATAAATAGATATTCCCAAGTAATATAATACTATGACAATAACGAGTGCATTTCAAGCGATCATGTCTGAGAAATAGATATTCTTCTCTTTTCTTACGAGAGATATAATAAATATTCTCAGTGGTTTTATATATGGTCATAGTTTTTTTTTGAGTCAAATGGTCATAGTTTTTATGCATGTAGCTTTAATAACAATAGGTCACCAAAAAAGAGGTTTAATAAGAATATATGCCAATTTGTATGGTTGGTCAGTTTCAGTGTGATATCAAGTTATTGAAAAGTTAACAGAGTATTTTAATTGATTTGAAAATGATTTATCAAACGTATGCTAGTTTACGTTCACGGCTCCTAAAACCGGTTTGGTATAAAATTCTAACGAACCAACTTTTCAGAAAATTAATTAGATTTACATACATGTCGCATAAAAGAATTTTGAGCTAGTTAACCGTAGATTAAAATTTAAAAATTGAACTTTTATATTGAAAAATTGAAAGCTATAGAGTAACTAAGGACCTGTTTATTACGGATTAAAAAATTGCGATTTTGATGTTAACTAAGAACCTGTTAATTTGTTACAGTTTTTTTTAAAAAAAATCACTTTTTATAAAAAAATAATCACTTATAACGACGTGTTGTCCGTTTGTTACAGATTCTTAAAAAATGAAAAGCCGGAAATAATCTAAAAATTGATTCTTATTTGAGTAGTTTCTCCTAAAAATCATTTTTTTAAGAATGATTTTTTTAAAATAAGTGATTTTCAGTATGCTACACAAACACAAAACAACTTCTCATTTTCTTAAAACTCGCTAAAAACTAATCTCTAAATTATATAACAATAAAATCACTTAATTTTTTATCTGTAACAAACGGGCCCTAAATTAGAGATTCCTTTATAGAGATTTTTAAGAATAGTACGTAGAAGTTGTTTTGTGTTGGTTTTTTTAAAAAATCATTTTATGACATACTCAAAATAGCTTCACATTTTAATCAATTTTTAGATTACTTTTAGATTCTCATTGAAAAGTTGTGACATACTGATAAAAACTTCTAAAATTGATTATTCTTAAAAAAACTATTACAAACGAGGTTTTAAATAAGTTCATGACACTTGCAAAGGGGATGAAGAATTTTTTTTTCTAATATATCTCCTTTTTTAAAATTCTAAAATACCCTACTTTTTAAATTATAACCAAAATATCTCACTATTCACTTGCTTCCAAAACTTTAATTTTCATGATGCTATTTCTCAGCTATTTTTTTAAAATATTAAATCAAATCACACTTTCAAAGTGTGATTTCTCAATTAGATTTTTTTTTAAAAATATATTAAGAGTAATCGCACTTTAAGGTTTATGTACTTTTAATACAAGTATTAGATGTTTTTTAAATAATAAATAAGGTGATTCTTTATGTTATGTATGATGCTAATTAAGATATGAAAAATGGAAAAAGTACTAATTATTTATTATATTTTTAATAACATAATAAAAACAAATAGTAGGCAATGTGTCCTCCAGTTCTGCATTGAAGAAGTATTCTGTTACGTGGGAGCATTTGACAGATGACCGACTATATTCTTGTTCATCATCTAATGTTGGTTAGTCTTGTTATGGTGCAAGGGGCGACATTGATCATGCCCTCAATACTAGAATGTATGGTGGTAGAGTACTAGAACCATATCGTTGGCAAACAAATGTCTAACTCAATGGGTTATATGATTGGCAAAATATGAGGGAAAGGAGTAATATTTTCGAGTTCTTGAGCTATCTAATAAGGAGTTCTACAATGTATACCAAACAAGTATTAAACGATTTCTTCATTGCTTGATGCGAGAGATAGTTGATGGTTGTATTGTTGTTGGTATTAACTAAAATCAAACGATTGCTTCAGTCGATTGTGCGTGTTGTTGTTGAGGAGGTTGTTAGAGATACATCGATTTGTCGTGGACGTGGTTGTTCGTGCACTCACGACGGGTCAGTCGATTGTAGCTTTTCAGATATGTAGTGTTTGGAATTTTGATCAAACCAAACCATACACTCCTGGTCTAAATTAACCTCTACCCTCCATGTCAATGGGAGTGTAAGGTGTGGGGTTCAGAGAATGAAATGCAAGTAAGCAATTTGCTCAAAGAGGGAATGTTTACTCAAAAAATAGCTCGAAAAAAGAGGAAAGGAAAAAAGTTCTTTCATTAATGATTTCTTCATGACAATCCCTTCATTCAATACTCTTAATATAGTGCTACTAAGTAGCTGGAATAGTACTATGCTAGCTGTAATTGTACCCTAAAAAAGGGTGACTCAGCCCTAATACAAAATATCTAAAGGAAAATAAGACAAAATACAATGGGAATACATCATCTAGAATCTTCCTAACTAGGACACCTCATTTGTAGATAACTTCATAGTCCCTATGCCATTTGGGGTTCTCTTTGTTTCTTTTAGCTCTTCCTTGAGGTATTTCCACAATGCTACTGGGCTCACCCAAATTGGATTGGGCTTGCGTGACTTCATTGATCATTACATCCCCATCATCTTGAAGAGGCACCTTGTCCTCAAGGTGCAGCTGAGGATAGATTTTCTGCAACTCAGTCAGTGGCTCCCAAGTAATATCTTCAGGGAAGAGACCTTCCCATTGTATCAGCAATTCTGGTTCCTTTGTTGCAGCAGAGATACGAGAGCCCAATACAGTAGCAGGTTTGATTATAGGAGAGTTATCTTTGGCAGAAGGAGGCAGTGTGAGGGGCTTGGCATCAGGTGTATTGCAGGGTTTAAACTGAGAGACATTCAGAACACGATGAATTCTACTAGCAGCGGGTAAATCGACCTCAAAAGCTACTGTACCAATAGCTTTTAACAGAGTAAAGGGACCATAATATCTCTTGGCAAGCTTGTGAGTGATCTGGGAGCCCAAAGAAGCTTGCCTATAAGGCCTGAGTTTGATATAGACCAAGTCTCCTTCTTTGAAAGGATGTTCCAAACGTTTCTTATCAGCAAATTGCTTCATCACAGCCTGAGCTTTCACCAATTTAGCTTTCAGTTTGTTGAGCATACTCTCTCTGTCCGTCAATTCAGTATCCACAACCTCTATCTTTGAAGTTCCAGGAATGTATTGATTGAATGTAGGAGGAGGTTTACCATAGACTACCTCAAAAGGTATTAACCCAGTAGAGGCATGCACAGAAGAATTATAATGCCATTCAGCTAAATGCAGAAATTTACCCCATTTATGTGGTTGATCAAACACAAAACAACGCAAATACTGTTCCAGAGCCTTGTTAACTATTTCAGTCTGCCCATCACTCTGTGGATGGTAAGCTGAGGACATTCTCAGCTTGGTGCCACTGATACGGAATAATTCTTGCCATAAATGACTTAAGAATACAGGATCTCTATCAGAGATGATGCTTTTTGGCATGCCATGTAATTTTGAAACCATCTCAGCAAATAAATTAGCAACCATGGCAGCAAAAGTGTGCAGCTTTAGAGAATCTATCAACAACTACTAAAACAGTGGTATAAGTTTGGAAAGAAGGGAGCCCTATAATAAAATCCATGGAAATATCTTCCCACACAGCCTCAGGAATAGGAATAGGGTGTAACAGACCAAATGGAAGATGATTGGGGTGTTTAGTTTGTTGACACACAGCACAAGCATTAACAAACAGTGTCACATCATTTTTCATACCAGTCCAAAAAACATTTTCTTTCAATCTACCATAAGTTTTAGCTATGCCACTATGACCACCTATAGTGGAAGTGTAACACCCCTTTTCTACCCGGTAATTATTTAATAAAATCAGAGTTACAAAAAAATTCATTATTCCATACTTCGAAAAGAGATGTCACACATTCATCGATAACCAAAACGTTACATACGATATATAACACTTTGTCAAAAATACATCACCACGCAGCGGAATAGAAATAAGTTTCAAAACATAAAATCATAACATCCTGAATGGACTCCAAACAAATAAAATGCAACAGCCAAAGTCTAGCGTTCATCCCCCCCTTGAGTGTTACATATCAAAGCAAAGGACACCGACTCATACTAGCGAAGGTAGCTAAGCCTTCACTCGCGATCACCTGCACGTTACCGCATAGGGGTAACATTCAAACAGAAGGGGTGAGATATCTTTAATATAATAGCGTAAATGATAGGAAATATGCTAGAATATGACAACTATATCTACCACTCTACTACACACATCGAATTATAAACACACGTCAATTGTGAACACCACAATCAGTCACCAAATATCATGATAATGCATGAATGCAACCCACACCGACGGGCATATGCATGTGGTACCAAATCACCGAAAGTTTTGCCTGTAAATAGAGGCGTCACCAAAATTGAGAGCTTTCACACCCGGCTCACCAATTTAGAAAAATTGAGCTTTCACACCCGACTCACTAGTTATAGAAAAATTGAGCTTTCACACCCAGCTCCAAGACCAAAGGCCTTCACCGAAATAAATGCGTATGCTGTATGCGACACCATGAATGCACACAGACAATCATCAAAAATTAGTCACAATGTGACACACCAAAAATCAATCAACGAATATCACCGAAATTGGGCTTTCACACCTAGCCCAACGACACTGAAACACCAAACTACCCGAAACAACGAAACACCAAGATTTGGAGCCTTCACACCTAGCTCCAACAACACCAGGGTTTGAGCCTTCACGCCTAGCTCAAACAGCACCAAGACACCGAGATGACAACAATTTTTCCAAAACATTTGAGACGCGATGATTTTTCCCAACACCGGAGACAATGACAATTTTCCAAAATATTTGAGACGCGACAATTTTTTTTCTTTTCAAAACAGCAACATTTAACGGCTAAGCCAGATGTCGTGAGCGAAGCTGCAACTCAAGAGCAAATGACAAATGTCTTCGTGATGATCCAAGCAAAACGGACAACCAGCTGCTGTTTCAGTTTGAATGACATGACGGCGGAAAAGAAGATCTCTGGTGGGCAAAGAATCATGAAGTAATCGCCAACCGAAGATAGTGACTTTGGACGGAGGGATTGTTTTCCAAAGCTTCACAAGAAAGCACCTCAAATTGCTGCAATTTGCTTCGGATTTAGAGACAACAGCATCGTTGCCAGGGACAACAACACTTTCGGCCAACAACCTGTAGCACGAGCTGACCGAAAACACCTTCGAGACTTCCTGCAACCAGTCCCAAGCATCGTGCCCCTCCCTTAAAAGAATAACATCTTGTAAAATATTGTGTAATTCAGCAGCTTCTTCGGCACAAACCGAATTCTGAATAAGCAACCACGGTTCCTCCCAAAGTGTAACATCCTCAAAATTAATAGGCGAATTAATTGGATGTTAACCCAATAGGAATAATTTAGTACTAGACTGGTAAATTTATTGAGTACTAAAATTATTTATGGGATAACATTAGATCGTTAACCGGATAATACGGATCAAGGAAGTTTCGGATTCGAAATAGAGGATCAAGATCAATATGGTAATTGGACCACGCTACCACTTATTTATTAATTAAATATGTGTTTGTGTGTGTGTGTGTTTAAATAAAAGAAAGAAAAGAAGAAAGGAAAGAAAGAAGAATACGCAGAGAAGAGGAAAGAAGAAAAGAAAGGAGAAGAGAAAGGAGAAGAGAAAGAAGAAAGAAGAAGAAGAAGAAGGATCACTCCCCCAAGCCCCAAAATTCACCATCTTCATCATCTCACTCTCCTCATCATAACCCAAGAGCTAGGTAAGATTTCATCCGGTTTTTCCCCTATTTTATGGCCTACGAATTTGGGGAGGTTTTGGAGGTGATTTGGCGAAATCGTGAGTTGTGTGATCAAATTGATGATTGAATCATGCTTAGGAACGAAGCTAGGAGCGGATTGAACGCGATTGGAAGCTCGGAACGAAGTTAGGAGCGGTTCGGTGTTGTTTGGGTTCGATTCGGTGATTTTGACATATCGGTGATTTCGGCTCGGCAACGATTCTCGCTTCAAGGGTGAGTTTTACTCACGTTTAGGTTTATTCCGTTTTGAAATGAATTGTGTGATTTGTTTTCGAAAGATTTTGAGTCGAAAACGTTATTTTGAAATATATTGCGTTTTAACGAAATTCGTAATCGTTGAGTTTTTGATTGAATTGCTTGATTGTTTGATGTTGATTGGACTGGTATATTGTCTGGTATTATCTGTTTTTGAGTTAGGAATCGATCGGGGAAAGTTTCGGATCAATCGGAAAGCAAAATTTCATGAAACAGGGTATTTTTGGCAATGCTGTCAAATGCACACGACCCGTGCGTCCAGGGCGCACGACCCGTGCGCCTGGTTCGGGTTCAGTGTGCAAAAATGTCAAACAGGGGGCGCACGACCCGTGCGTCCAGGGGCACGACCCGTGCGCCCAGTTCTGTCCAAAATTTTCAAGTTGCCCAAAATAATTCCGTTTTGATTCCAAACCTTTCCTAATCCTTTCCTAACCCTTATATAAGGATATTAGGCTTATGATGCCATGATTTTGGGTGTGTTACAAAGGGTTTTATAAAACGCTTTTGATGTCTAAACCATTTCGAAAAACCGAATAATAGCCTACGTGTGCGGATATGTTTTATTGATAACACATGGACTATGAGTCCTATGTGGTAAAGTATAATTTAATGAACTAAATGTTCATATGATTGTAGATATATATATGTTATATCGAGTTTGGGTGACGACCCATGTTGACATACTAGGCGGGGAAGTCATGAACCCTTACCCTAGGCTCTGTGCCATTAGGAAACACTATTGGTTATGGGGTTCGCCGGGATTAGCAGTGCGTGCAGTCGGTGTTATGTTAAAAGTTATGTGTTACGTCCGCCGGGATTAGCAGTGCGTGCAGTCGGTGGTACGTAGAATTGTTTTGTAGTACGGTGCACCGGGATTAGCAGTGCGTGCAGTCGGTGTCGTACTAAGTTAGAATACTATCACACGGTTCACCGGGATTAGCAGTGCGTGCAGTCGGTGTCGTGTTAAATTAACCAGGATTTATAATTGGACCGAGAGTGTTAGTAGGGGTCTCGGTAGAACTCACTGAGATTGTATCTCACTGTTTAATTGTTGTTGTTTTACAGATAAACAGGGACAGAAGAAACCTCAGAGGCACGAGTAGGTGGCCCCGGGAGGAGAATAATGACTTAGCTTTATGTTCAAGTTTATTTTCCTTCTGTTGACTATGTATTACAACACTATGGCATTAGTGTTTTGTTTATCCTTTTCCGCTTTCTTGTATGACTCTGATTACCGCAGTTGCTGACAGTTATGGTCTGAGTACCGAATGATCTTATTTGTGTATAAGATGGTTATGTCGTATTTCAGCAAAATATTATAATGGTATTCAGTGTCTAAACAGGAAATTTTTATCTCTGATGTTTATATTTGGTACGCTTTGGTATTTTTACAAGTTAAATATACCGGGGTGTTACAGTTGGTATCAGAGCGGTTCGACCTAGTCGGACTTAGCTTTTAGGGTCTTTACTTTCTCCAGTCGTGATTTTCTTAGTATGCTATTAGACATTGAGCTTGATCAACTTAATACTTTGTGCATATTTCGCAGAATCATGGCCAGAAGAGGTAGAGGCGTTCCTCCTCCTGTTGATCCAAACTTTGAATGGATGCAGAATATCATCGAGAATCAGCAAAAGATGATGCAGGATATGTTGCAAATGCAGCATGACCAAATGGCTCTGCAGCAGCCCAATGTTCAACCCCATCAGGAAGATCCTAACCGGGCATATTTTCAATTTCAAAAGATGAAGCCCCCGACTTTCAAAGGAGGATCGGATCCAATGACCGCCTACTATTGGACTGATTCAATGGAGAAAATTTTTCAAACCTTGCAATGCGGGGAAGAAGAGAAAGTAATATTTGCGGCAAATGTGCTCGATGAAGATGCCCACACCTGGTGGTGTAATGCAAGACATATGATGGAACTCCAAGAAACTCCCCTAACTTGGGACAACTTCAAGGAATTATTTCTGAAGCAATATTTCCCTTCGGTGAAGAAGCTGAGTAAACAAGCAGAGTTTGTAAATCTTAAGCAAGGTGATATGTCGGTTGGGGAGTACGCTGCGAAATTTGAAAGACTGTCTCAGTTCTATGAGTTGGGAAAGTATGCCCCAAATGATATGTGGAAAATGCAAATGTTCAAAGAAGGTCTCCGAGCTGATGTGAACCAAGGACTCAGTTCTTACACCTTGGTTAATTATCCTGCCTTAGTGCAACAAGCATATGTTGCTGAGGAGGATCTGAGGAAAATGTATGCTGAGAAGAAAGACTATTGGAAGGGCAAGAAAAAGGTTGCTGAATCTTCTACTCCATCCAGGCCATTCAAGGGAAGTAATTATAAAGGAAAGCAGGCACAATCCTTTGACTCATCAAAGTTCCGCAAATGTGATACTTGTGGAAGACATCATCAGGGTGACTGTCGTCAAAGGCCAAACCGGTGCTATAATTGTAACGAGGAGGGCCACTATTCAAATGAATGCCCGAAAAAGAAGAGTCTTCAAAGAGCACCCAATGCTCCTAGGCAGGGGCGAATCAACACGTTGGACGCTCGAACCGTCACATCAACAGATAATCTCCTGAGGGGTACGGGATCTCTTTTTAATAACTCAGTCAATATTTTATATGATTCCGGTGCAACTCATTGTTTTATATCACAAGCATGTGTCGATCGGTTGGGTTTAGCATTATCTGAGCTATCCGAACCGATAACTATTTTAACTGCTGCCAAGGGTCGAGTCCAGACCCAATCATTGTGTGAAAATTGCCTACTTGTCATAGGGGACAGACAATTTGTTGTGAAATTTATCTGCTTGCCTATGAGAAGCATGGACATTGTTCTGGGTATGAATTGGATGGCTGAAAATCATGTAACAATCAACTGTGCCGATCGAACCATTAGCTTCGCCTCCGAATCCGTAGGGTTGACACAGGCAGATTTTGAAGCAACGATCTCTTACACCGAAGCAAGCCAGTCATTATTCCAAGGTGCGGAAGCTATTCTTATTATGTTGTCTGCGTCTACTGAAACGGGTTTAGACTTGTCGTCTGTGCAAGTGGTAAATGAATTTCTAGATGTCTTTCCTGAGGAAGTTTCATCCTTACCTCCTGACAGGGAGGTAGAATTCTCAATAGAATTGATTCCTGGTACAGGGTCGATATCTATTGCCCCTTATAGGATGTCTCCTTTAGAATTGAAGGAATTGAAGTCTCAACTTGAAGAGTTAATATCAAAGAGATTTATCCGACCGAGTGCTTCTCCATGGGGTGCTCCGGTATTGCTAGTTAAGAAGAAGGACGGAAGCATGAGATTGTGTATTGACTACCGTCAACTCAACAAGGCGACTATTAAAAACAAATATCCATTGCCCAGGATAGACGATTTGCTTGACCAACTTCGAAGTGCAGTGGTATTTTCAAAAATTGATCTGAGATCGGGCTATCATCAAATAAAGGTAAGAGCCTTAGATATTCCGAAGACAGCTTTCCGTACGAGGTATGGACATTACGAGTTCGTAGTGATGCCTTTCGGTTTGACTAATGCTCCAGCGGTATTCATGGATTACATGAACCGAGTATTCCATACTTATCTCGATCAGTTTGTAGTAGTTTTTATTGATGATATCTTGGTGTACTCTAAGACCATTGAGGACCATGTTCAACATCTCCGCATTGTTCTGAACATACTCCGAGAAAAGAAATTGTATGCCAAGCCATCGAAGTGTGACTTCTGGATGCCGGAAGTAAAGTTTTTGGGACACGTGATTTCCCAGTCGGGAGTTGCGGTGGATCCCAGTAAGGTGGAAGCTGTATTGAACTGGGAAAGACCAACATCTGTTACAGAAATAAGAAGTTTCTTGGGTCTAGCTGGTTACTATAGGAGGTTTATTCAAGGTTTCTCACAACTGGTTCTTCCACTTACCCGGTTGACTCGTAAGGCCCAACCGTTTATATGGGATGCCGATTGTGAGGAATGTTTTCAGGAATTGAAGGTTAGGTTGACTTCTGCTCCAATCCTAATTCTTCCAGATCCGTCTTTGGAATTTCAAATTTTCAGCGATGCTTCTGGGAAGGGTTTGGGATGTGTTCTCATGCAAAACCAACAAGTTGTAGCTTATGCCTCCAGACAGTTGAAGACTCATGAAGAGAATTATCCGACTCATGATCTGGAGTTGGCAGCTATTGTGTACGCACTGAAGATTTGGAGACATTACCTATATGGGTCTCGTTTCGAAGTCTTCAGTGATCATAAAAGCTTGAAGTATTTGTTTGATCAGAAGGAATTGAATAACAGGCAGAGAAGGTGGGTGGAATTTCTGAAGGATTATGACTTCGAATTGAAGTATCATCCGGGAAAGGCTAATGTCGTAGCCGATGCACTAAGTAGGAAATCCATTCACGTAGCAAAGTTTATGATGCATGAAATGGAATTGTTGGAGTCCTTTAGGGACTTGAATTTGAATGCAAGATCAAGGAAGAACCGGTTAGTGCTGAGCCACATGAGGATCTCTAGCTCATTAAGGGATTCTATTCGCTTAGCGCAGGAAAATGATGTGAAGCTGCAATCGCAGAAATTGTTGCCAGATTTTACTGAAGATAGGGATGGAGTGATTTGTTTCAACGGTAGAATCTGTGTGCCCGATAATGAAGATATTAAAAATCAGGTGCTAGAAGAAGCACACCGAAGTCTATTTTCTGTACATCCTGGATCCACCAAGATGTATAGAGATTTAAAGCAGATGTATTGGTGGCAAGGAATGAAGTTAGAGATTGCTGAATTCGTATCAAAGTGCTTAACTTGCCAAAGAGTTAAGATAGAACATCAGAAGCCTGCTGGTCTGCTACGGCCACTAGATGTGCCAGTGTGGAAATGGGAAGACATTTCCATGGATTTTGTAATGGCATTGCCAAGGTCTCAAACCGGTAACGACTCCATTTGGGTAGTTGTGGATCGGTTAACTAAATCAGCTCATTTTATTCCAGTCCGTTCTAGCAGTAAAGTATCCAAGTTAGCTGAGGTGTATTTGAAGAACATAGTAAGGTTACATGGGGTTCCTACCAGTATAGTTTCGGATCGAGATCCGAAATTCACTTCTCGATTTTGGAAAGCTCTAAATGAAGCATTGGGGACTAAAGTACTTCTTAGTACCGCTTATCACCCGCAGACAGATGGGCAGACCGAGAGGACTATCCAGACATTAGAGGATATGCTTAGGGCTTCGGTACTTGATAACGGGAAGAAATGGGAGGATCATCTTCCACTGGTTGAATTCTCATATAACAACAGTTATCATTCCAGTATCGGAATGGCACCTTTTGAGGCCTTGTATGGAAGGAAATGTAGAACTCCATTGTGTTGGTGGGAAGTCGGTGAGAACCGATTGTTAGGACCCGAGATGATTCAAGACACTACTGAAAAGATCCGCCAGATCAGGGAAAGAATGAAAGCCGCTCAAAGTAGGCAAAAGAGTTATGCCGACAAAAGGAGAAGGCCGTTAGAGTTTGAGTCGGGCGATCATGTGTTTTTGAGATTATCGCCAACAATTGGCACAGGTAGGGCATTACGGGTGAAGAAGCTCAGTCCTCGGTACATTGGACCCTTCCAAATTATCGAGCGAGTTGGGCCTCTTGCATACCGCATCGCCTTGCCTCCTCCATTGTCAAAATTGCATGATGTATTCCATGTGTCTCAATTGCGAAAGTACATTCCCGATCCAAGTCAACCGTTAGATTTTGAAACGATTGATCTCCGACCGGACTTGTCTTTCCAACCTCATCCAAATTACATCCTGGAACGTGGCGAGAGGACGCTACGGACGAAGTCAATTCCCATTGTCAAGGTGGTTTGGGATGGTTTTTCCGTCGAGGAAGCTACTTGGGAGTTGGAGGACGATATGCGAACTCAGTATCCGTATTTGTTTTCTTGAGGTACGTTGTGTTTAATTTTGAGGACAAAATTTCTTTAAGTGGGGGAGAATGTAACATCCTCAAAATTAATAGGCGAATTAATTGGATGTTAACCCAATAGGAATAATTTAGTACTAGACTGGTAAATTTATTGAGTACTAAAATTATTTATGGGATAACATTAGATCGTTAACCGGATAATACGGATCAAGGAAGTTTCGGATTCGAAATAGAGGATCAAGATCAATATGGTAATTGGACCACGCTACCACTTATTTATTAATTAAATATGTGTTTGTGTGTGTGTGTGTTTAAATAAAAGAAAGAAAAGAAGAAAGGAAAGAAAGAAGAATACGCAGAGAAGAGGAAAGAAGAAAAGAAAGGAGAAGAGAAAGGAGAAGAGAAAGAAGAAAGAAGAAGAAGAAGAAGGATCACTCCCCCAAGCCCCAAAATTCACCATCTTCATCATCTCACTCTCCTCATCATAACCCAAGAGCTAGGTAAGATTTCATCCGGTTTTTCCCCTATTTTATGGCCTACGAATTTGGGGAGGTTTTGGAGGTGATTTGGCGAAATCGTGAGTTGTGTGATCAAATTGATGATTGAATCATGCTTAGGAACGAAGCTAGGAGCGGATTGAACGCGATTGGAAGCTCGGAACGAAGTTAGGAGCGGTTCGGTGTTGTTTGGGTTCGATTCGGTGATTTTGACATATCGGTGATTTCGGCTCGGCAACGATTCTCGCTTCAAGGGTGAGTTTTACTCACGTTTAGGTTTATTCCGTTTTGAAATGAATTGTGTGATTTGTTTTCGAAAGATTTTGAGTCGAAAACGTTATTTTGAAATATATTGCGTTTTAACGAAATTCGTAATCGTTGAGTTTTTGATTGAATTGCTTGATTGTTTGATGTTGATTGGACTGGTATATTGTCTGGTATTATCTGTTTTTGAGTTAGGAATCGATCGGGGAAAGTTTCGGATCAATCGGAAAGCAAAATTTCATGAAACAGGGTATTTTTGGCAATGCTGTCAAATGCACACGACCCGTGCGTCCAGGGCGCACGACCCGTGCGCCTGGTTCGGGTTCAGTGTGCAAAAATGTCAAACAGGGGGCGCACGACCCGTGCGTCCAGGGGCACGACCCGTGCGCCCAGTTCTGTCCAAAATTTTCAAGTTGCCCAAAATAATTCCGTTTTGATTCCAAACCTTTCCTAATCCTTTCCTAACCCTTATATAAGGATATTAGGCTTATGATGCCATGATTTTGGGTGTGTTACAAAGGGTTTTATAAAACGCTTTTGATGTCTAAACCATTTCGAAAAACCGAATAATAGCCTACGTGTGCGGATATGTTTTATTGATAACACATGGACTATGAGTCCTATGTGGTAAAGTATAATTTAATGAACTAAATGTTCATATGATTGTAGATATATATATGTTATATCGAGTTTGGGTGACGACCCATGTTGACATACTAGGCGGGGAAGTCATGAACCCTTACCCTAGGCTCTGTGCCATTAGGAAACACTATTGGTTATGGGGTTCGCCGGGATTAGCAGTGCGTGCAGTCGGTGTTATGTTAAAAGTTATGTGTTACGTCCGCCGGGATTAGCAGTGCGTGCAGTCGGTGGTACGTAGAATTGTTTTGTAGTACGGTGCACCGGGATTAGCAGTGCGTGCAGTCGGTGTCGTACTAAGTTAGAATACTATCACACGGTTCACCGGGATTAGCAGTGCGTGCAGTCGGTGTCGTGTTAAATTAACCAGGATTTATAATTGGACCGAGAGTGTTAGTAGGGGTCTCGGTAGAACTCACTGAGATTGTATCTCACTGTTTAATTGTTGTTGTTTTACAGATAAACAGGGACAGAAGAAACCTCAGAGGCACGAGTAGGTGGCCCCGGGAGGAGAATAATGACTTAGCTTTATGTTCAAGTTTATTTTCCTTCTGTTGACTATGTATTACAACACTATGGCATTAGTGTTTTGTTTATCCTTTTCCGCTTTCTTGTATGACTCTGATTACCGCAGTTGCTGACAGTTATGGTCTGAGTACCGAATGATCTTATTTGTGTATAAGATGGTTATGTCGTATTTCAGCAAAATATTATAATGGTATTCAGTGTCTAAACAGGAAATTTTTATCTCTGATGTTTATATTTGGTACGCTTTGGTATTTTTACAAGTTAAATATACCGGGGTGTTACACAAAGCCAAGAGTCACCAACCCACAAACCAATGTCATCAATCATGGTTGTTTTGGAGGAACAACCTTCAAAAAGATTAGATAAAACGGTACAAATGGGTGAATTTCCAACCAATGGTCCGTCCAAAAACGAGTGGATGCACCGTTGCCAAGCTTTCTTCTCAAACTCAAACGAAAGCAGTCACGGTTGGGAAGAAAACTTTCCAAATTAAGCAAATCTCTCCAACAAATAGAACCAACCGACCCCCTATTAAGAGCCTCCTCCGAACCATAAACGAAAGCTAAAAAAAAGTCGTCGTATTTAAACAGTAACAACTCCCTCCAACTCGCATCCTCTTCCACTAACATCCTCCACTTCCACTTGGATAATAGAGCCATCTTGAACAACTCTAAGTTTTTAATGCCGAGGCCTCCCTCCTTCTTCGGACGTCAAACCTTATCCCAAGCAATCCAATACATACCTCTATCACCTTCATTAATACCCCATAAGAAATCCCTTTGAATCTTGACCCTGGCATTCAACACCAACTTTGGAGCTTTGTAAAAAGAAAAGAAATAAAATGGAATGCTATTTAAAACTGAACTGATAACAGTGACCCGACCTCCAATAGATAAAAAGCGACCCTTCCACGATGCAAGTCTCTTCCGAAGCATATCAATCACCGGCTTCCAAGTGGCTGCCCTACGCGGATTAGCACCAACAGGGATCCCCAAAAACATAAACGGAATGGATTCTATTCTACAATGAAGAAAAGTGGATGCCGTTGATAGAAACTCATCCGCCACATTAATACCGATGAGCTTACTCTTATTGAAATTGACCTTCAAACTGGATACTAGTTCAAAACCTCTAAAGATAGACTTGATACTCCAAAGATTCTCCCTTGTAGCCTTTCCCATCAACATTGTGTCATCCACAAATTGCATAATAGAGAACTTCAAATTATCATTAACGGCATAACCGTGAAAAGAACCAATCGCCACCGCTTGATTCACAAGAGCCGTCAAATCTTCGGCCAGAAAAGAAAAAAGTGAAAAAGTCTACATAACGACAGAAATAATTTCTAAACTTTACAACCTTTGTAAGAGAGGGAGGGGGGGAGGGGGGGGAGGGGACAGGTTCGGACGAGTTTGGCTTGAGCAAAAATGCATAAACTTATTTATTTGACACATTAGTTTTAGGGTTAAATATGTTTTTCGTCCCTATAAAATTTAAGTTTTTTTGTTTTAGTCCCTCAATTTTTTTAGCTACTTTTGACACTATAAAATTTGGGTTTTTTTGGTTTTAGTCCCTCATGACTTTTAATATTGCTTCACGACTTTAATCGCGCTAATAAAAGTAGCAGAGAGCGCTATTAAAAGTCATGATATGTTATTAAAAGTCATGAGGGACTAAAACTTATGGAAAAAAAAGTATAGGGACCAAGAGTAGGTGAATTTTTTTTGAGGAACTAAAAACAAAAACCTAAATTTTATAGGGCTCAGAAACATATTTAACCCTCAATTTTATAGTAGTAGCGCCCTTACTTTAATTCTAGGATAAAAACAAGAACGAAAAAAGTTATACATATATTTTATAGAAAATATAAAATATGAGAACGTGGTTTTAACAAAGTTTGACACAACATTACTTTAAATCTTTTATAGAATTAAGAGTTAAATATATTTTTGATCCTTATAAAATTTGAGAATTTTATTTATAGTTACTATAAAAAATTTTACTCCCTTTTAGTCCCTACATTTTTTAAGTCAATGCTTTTAATCATTCTTGACTTTAAATTACAATTTTTTGGTCTTTTAATAGCACATTTAAGCGTCATTAAAAGTCATGAGAAATTTTGTATACGAGTGTATTTATTTATTATACGTCAATGCTACCCACGGAGTGTCCCAACGCTTTCAACGAAAGATTAATCTCCGCTCGTGCTTAGAATCAAATTTCGTACTGGCCAACACTGAGTTTGTCCATTGCACGAATCGAACCCGGGAGCACCGAGTCGATCCCCCATGTCCTAGGGTAGATTAAGCCATTGGGCCAACGGTGTTGGTTACGAGTGTATTTATTTGAGTTTGTTATGATACTATTATATATTTACAGATTATATTATGTAAATTTTGGAAAATTCGGTTCGGTCTTGATTAGGTCTGATCTTAAATTGAGCTATTTTCTCATCGAGTTTGTTTATATTTAGAGACGGATTAGGTCTACAAAAGGGTCTAATTAAAACATGAAATCAAATTAAGATTAGTTAAAACTTGTTCTAATGCGTCCTTGGCTCACCACGGTGAAGATAGCAGTGTTGTCAGAACTGGACCGAACTGGGAACCGCCCAAAACCGGGTTGAACCGCTTTGAAAAGTTAATTTACTCGGGTTGAACCGCCAGATATTTTTTTTTTTTACTTTTTCCCAAAAATGAAATACATTGAAAGTTGCTAAATGTAATAAAAAAAAGGAAAAACTTGATAAAAGGCTATATTTTCAAATTTATTAAAATAGTTGTGTTGGAAAAAATTTTAAAAAAGTCGGTATCTTCTTATAATATTAAAAAGGGTTAAATATGTTTTTAGTCCCTACAAAATCGGCTCCTTTTAAGTTTAGTCCCTACATTAACGAAATAGGCGTTTTGGTCCCTACATTTTTTTTCCGTTTTCATTAATAGTCCCTGTCGTTAAATCCATCTGATTAGGCTTTTTTATTTAGGGTAAAATATGTTTTTGGTCCCTACAAAATTGGGTCATTCTAAGTTTAGTCCCTACATTAACGAAATAAGTGTTTTGGTCCCTATCTTTTTAACAGCCACGTCACATTTATGTTGACTGATCAGATGGATTTAACGACAGGGACTATTAATGAAAACGGAAAAAAAATGTAGGGACCAAAACGCCTATTTCGTTAATGTAGGGACTAAAGACGAAAACCCAAATTTTATAGGGACCAAAAACATATTTAACCCATATTAATAATGGAGTAAAATGAAGAAAAATGAAAATGAGATATAAGTTAAAATATACACCCCCGTTGATGCTCCCGTTGGCACTCCCGGCCCTTCCGTTTCCGTTGGCACTCTCGTTGCCACTCCCGTTGCCGCTTCTGTTGCTGCTCTCGTTGCCGATCCCACTGTCAGACTCTCATTGTCGCTCCCGTTGCCACATGTTTATTCTTTTTTTCTATATGATTTAATATTAATTTAATTATAAAAAAGTTATTTTGTAATTTTTGGGGGTTAAAGTTTTGTTTTTATAATTTTTAGTGGTTAAATTGATTGATTTTAATAGAGAGATTACAGTAAATAGTAAAATTTAAATTATTTAATTATTGAGTACAATATTAATTTAATAATTTAAATTTTTGTAAAAAAATTAATTTGAAACTTTTGTTAGAGGTAAGTCTTTTTTTGACAATTAGTAGTGGTTAAATTCATTAATTTTAGTAGTTAGAGTATATTATAAAAATAGTTAATAAATTTTTTTTGGTAAAAAGAAACTGAAAAAAAAAATTAATTTTTTTGAAAAAAGACAAAAAAATTCGGAAAAAAAGGTTATGGAAAAAAATGAGTTTAAAAAAAACTGAAAAAAAAAAAAAACAAAACTGACACGCGCGTCAGTATTATTTGTGCGGGGCCTTTACTATTTTGCCCCTAATTTGTGACAAATGGCAACATTTGAAAATGACTAAAAATGTAAAATATTCAAAAAATATTATTTTGGATTTTTTTTGTTAGTGGTTAAAATTGTTTTGACAATTTTTAGTGGTTAAAATTGTTTTGACAATTTTTAGTGGTTAAATTGATTTGTTTTAGTATTTTTTAGTTGAGAATAGAAAACTGCATTATTTTTTCTGTCTATCACTTTGTCCTTTTCTGCATACTTCCTGCGCGCGTCAGATTTTTTTCAGCCGCGTCAGCTTTTTCTTCTGCAACTATCCTCTTTTCTCTGTGAAGTCAATTTTTTTGCCTCTGCTTTTTTATATTTCGCGTTAGTCTGGTTCAGCAGTTTGTTTAAAGCTGAAAAAGGCTGCAACTTTTTTGGCATTTAACGGGTTTTTTACCAAATTACCCCAATTTATTGACTAATGACATTTGATTAAGATGTCTACAATGGATATTTTGCCGACACTTGATTTTATTATAATAGTGTTACGGATTGGGCCTCAATGGCCAATCCACCAAAAAGGCCCAATAGCAAAGGACCCAATTCATTCAACGGTGGAGATCGCAGACCTAGATCCGATGGCCCTCCACCACTCCAGATACCTATAAATAAGCATTGATTGCTATCATTAATGGGACTCGTCTCTCACATACTTTCACTTGTAATTGACTCACTCACTGACTTGAGCGTCGGAGTGTCATTGCAGGTACCACCCCACCTTGGATCGGAGCACCAACTCGTACTGACCAAGGACATAAGTACCAACTATCTCGGACCGGACTACTTATCCAAGACCGGATACATAGCCGGAGATACGGTACCGAACATTGGCGACCATAGTGGGAGAGCTTTATACTCTAGCCTTTCCCCCAACCTCATTGGTCAGCAATGGCTCCGGAATTACGACGGAGAAACGTATCCAGCGTCGTGGTTAGACCCGACCAGCAACAGGAAACCCCCCACGGCCGGAACTCATCCAGGGCGATGATTCCTATAAGCTCCGCTAGAAACCAGTTTCCACCTCCAGCCCCGACTGTCCCGGTACCGATCGATGCTGTCCAACAGCTCATCCAACTGCTGACAAGGCAGGCCGAGGCTGATCAAAGGAGTCAGCGTTACTCCCAACTGGAGGCCGAGATGGCCGAAGTCCGGGCCCGAGATATCCCGGATCGGTCTTCCCCTCAAACCTACTCTCCTAGCAGAAGAACCTCCAGTAAAAGACGTCACCGATCCCTTGCTTGGAGGAGGCACCACCATCGTGTTAGACTATAGTATAACCTTAGAGGGGGGTGAATAATGTAACACCCCTTTTCTACCCATTAATTTAATTGGTAAACTATCAGAGTTTTCAAATTTTAATTACACCACAAGGGATGTCACACTTACTTCGTTAAACATCACGCGCCAAATTACTCGCTTTTCGAAAACAGTCTTATAATACTTACAACACGTCATTGTAAATTAAAAATACAATTTCACAGCGGAAAATCCAACAGTTATACACAGTCTTGAATAAACTGAAACAACGTTCTATTTTCCCCCAAGTGTTACATAATCAGAGCAGACGACCCGACTCAGCTAGTGAAGATGCCTAAGCCTTCACTTGAGCTCACCTTCACGTTACCGCATAGGGGTAACATTCAAACAGAAGGGGTGAGTTCATCTAACCATATAATAAAGCATATGATAAGCACTAAGCTAGAGTTACGACACTATATCTACCACACCATGAAACGTCAAGTCAATCATCAAGGATAAAACAGTCAATTCCATCATCAAGTTACTCGGCGCAACCAGTCGTCACAATGTCATGCAGGAGTATGAAATGCAACCCACTCGCGGGCATATGCATGAGGTACCTTTTCACAAACATCGCTTAGCCATTAAGGCCTCATCGTCACTTAGCCACTTGGGCCTCAAAACGTCACTGGGTTTATGCATATGGGGCATGAGACACTATGACATGCACCACTCACAAACACACAAATACTCAAATACACCAAATCACAGTCAACTGTGTGACCCGTCACTTACCGGTTTGCCAAATAAGAGGCACAGCACCTGTCAATTCACAATTTACACAACAACAACATCACTTAGCCTTTTGGGCCTTAACATCACTTAGCCTTTCGGGCCTCAAACGTCACTGGGTTTTCATCGTCACTTATACATGAATATCATCAGCTCAAACAATAGCCACTGAGGGCAAAAACGTCATTTACTAGCCACCAAGGGCATCATCGTCATTTACACGTCATTATAGATAATAATAGCCACTAAGGGCAAAACAGTCATTTACACGTCATTATAAATAATATTAGCCACTAAGGGCAAAGCAGTCATTTACACGTCATTATAAATAATATTAGCCACTAAGGGCAAAGCAGTCATTTACACGTCATTATAAATAATATTAGCCACTAAGGGCAAAACAGTCATTTACACGTCATTATAAATAATATTAGCCACTAAGGGCAAAGCAATCATTTACACGTCATTATAAATAATATTAGCCACTAAGGGCAAAACAGTCATTTACACGTCATTATAAATAATATTAGCCACTAAGGGCAAAACAGTCATTTACACGTCATTATAAATAATATTAGCCACTAAGGGCAAAAAAGTCATTTAACTAGCCACTAGGGCATCATCGTCAAAATCATCATTTTTGACATTACTTCGTTAAAACCACTGGTCGTACGCAAAAGAGAATTTTTAAAGACACCAAACGCGTTTTCAATATCACAGCAACGACCACAGGGGACAGCCACTTGGGCGCCCAGCAACCTTCTGAAATTATAAGTTTTTATTTTTAAAAATGGAACACATAGATAGACAACTGAAAATGCTTCACAACGCTTTTTGAATCGTTCAAAACGGATGTCTAAGTCAAAAGATATAGCGAAAACAGTTTTCGAAAACATTTAGGAACATCCTGAAAAACTGGCGCCATGGGCGCCCAGCGCCCAGGCACCTGGCGCCCAGCGCCCAGCAAAACGCAACACACCCACACGCAACACACGCACACGGGCGCTCAGCGCCCAGCGCAACGCACACACTCACACACACGGGCGCTCAGCGCCCAGCGCTGGCACCCAGCGCCCAGCGCTCCACAGACAGCAACACACACGGGCGCTCAGCGCCCAACAAGGGCGCCTGGCGCCCAGAACACTCCCAGCAACCAGGATTCTTGCTCTAAACACCCACAAATCATGTCAAAACATCATCAAACATAATCAAACCATTCTCAAACATACCGATCATCACCAATTGCATATGAACACCATCTAACACAACCAAATCATCATCAAAACGCGTCCAATCACCTTGAACATACACATTATCACATTTATCTCAAAATCATCATCAACCACAATTTCCCAAATAACAAGTTATCATATGCCTAGGGTTCATCAATAATCTCTAGAAATGCATAAAACGGCACACATAGAGCCTACCCTTACTTAGTCCCCATCATAAAACCCTATTATAGAGAAGATGAGACCCACCCTTACCTTAGGTTATGACGAACACGCTATCTCCGTATACGTAAGCTCCAAAGATCACCGCAACACGATCCTTTCCCTTTGCTCATGTGCGCGCCTCCTCTCCCTTTTCTTCTCACCCTCACGGCTCCCTTTCCCTCTCTCTCTCAATTCGCCACTTTCTTTTCTTTTTGCGCAAAAATGAACTAAACCCTAAAATTTTAGCTTAAATATGCGCTTAGGTTGTTGGGCTTGGATTGCGGGCTTTCCCGCAGCTTAAGCCCAACTAATTTGCAGCACCACCTCCTAATACAATACCACTCCTTATTTTATTTAAAACACCTTATAATTACTTCAACAAATAATAATTAATAATTATATTATTACTCTACCACCAAAATCTCTTTTAATTAATTAAAATAATTTATTCTATTATTTTTGGGGTGTTACAACTCTCCCCCACTTAAAATATTTCGTCCTCGAAATTTAGCTGCCACGCCAACACTCTCCCTCTAAGGCCACCTAGACAACTAGGGCCATCTATATGCTGATTACTGTTGCTTTGATTACCGGCGGTAAGTGCTTGGGCGGCCGTCCCTCCTACTTGTTCAGCCAGGTAACTTCAAGCAGTAATAATCAGACTCACTCTCTACTCCGCTGCGCTACTCTGATAAACTAGCTCGCATTCTACCTCACTCATCTACCCTTAAGGATAACAAAATACATCAATCATCACATCATCACAACGAAACTCACCGGGCGCATAACAGTCGTACCACAAGCCTCATAATTTAGCAACATGACAACAACATCAACGAACAACTTTGCCACTCAGGCGACATCAACAACTAAAATTGCCACTCAGGCGACATCAACGACTAAAATTGCCACTCAGGCGACATCAACAACTAAAATTGGCGACATCAGCAACTAAAATTGCCACTCAGGCGACATCAACAACGACAAACCAACAGCAAAGCAACATCATCAATAACAATATAACTTGGGCCATTCGGCGGTACCCAAGACAACACCAAAACATCAACATTATTACGAGTCAACCACAAGCAACAACAAAGCAACAATGCGGAGACAACTCCGGGACCAACAATCCTATAATCAATAACACATCAACAACTTCAGGCACCAAAGCGCCGACACTGCAACAACGATTTGGGACACTAAGCCACCGACAACACAACAACAATTTAATTCGACCGACACGCCCAAAAAAAAAAAAATCAACGACACCAGAAACAGTCAATTTTGCCTTGAAATTAGAATACTCAGTTAGGCCTCTGAATAAGCTTTCCAAAACATTTTAGTTTACTCAAATCGGACTCCTGGGTCAAAAGATATTGCAAAAACATTTTTCCGTTACAATGACCGCATAAACTAAGCAACGCAGGAAATTCCAGCACTCACACATAAACTTCAACAATTTATTTACCCTATCAAACGACATCGGAATTTAGCAAACAACCCCTCTACGGAAAACTTACGGAGTCTAGTTTCTGGCTATATTTTTAGAATTTCAAAATGATGAGTCCAATAGCACAGTTTTCGCAAACAAGGCAGTAGGTCCAGAAAATGGGGCAGCGACTGTGTCCAAAGTTGTGACTCTTCTACGATGCCCAAAACAAACTCAAATAACACGAAACTTCAGCCTAAACAGTAAATCATTTTGTCTAGTTTTCAAAGAAATTGGATTCATTCGAAAAGGAGTTCATTTGAAAACACCACAATCAAAACACTGACCCTATGTCCAGACGGTCCCCCGAAATTTTACCCTAACTTGCGAAGCCCATAACTGGAGCTATACTACTCCAAATGCGACCAAACAAAAGCCAAAATTACCAGCGTTCAGCCTAGTTTCTAAGATTGTGAGCTACATAATTTATCAACTAGTAAAACAGTCCCAGTTTAGCCGAAAGTCAAACCTACTCAGAAAGTGCCTACACAGTGAGCTTAGCAACAAATTAAGCATCCAAGCAGCCACAAATTCAGCCATCAAGCATAGTTTAAACTTCCCAATAATCATATACCAACCAATTAAAATACATCAATCACTTCAACACACTCGCTATGTAAATTACAAGCAATACATATTCTATATAAATCAAACAATACATAGAGCACGCCAAACTTCTTAACCAATTTAAACATCATAGAGCACACAAGGTTTCATACATATTAATACATTTTTGCTCCCAAAGAAACCCAATACTAGTTTCAAAATCGTCATCAAATCATTTTTGACAAGGTTTTTAAAATCGACATAACAACAAATCATTACTCTGTTTCAAATAAAACCAACTAGAAAAATCATTTTCCAATCCAACAAAACTTCACCTCTATACTTCCTCATTTAAAATCCCAAGTCAAAAATAATTTTATTTCCTTTGATCTTCACCACTTCAACACCCACGTTCATTCATTAAAAATAGATTTATTACTAATTTTAGTATCCAACCGTAAAACCGTCCATTAGACATTTCAAAAACAATTCCAGAAATCATTTTACTTTTCAGATCACAAAACTACATAGCACAAGGCATTAGTATTACTCAAATAAAATGGTTTTCAGAATCATCAATAATTAAACAGCAACACTAATCCTTAGAAAACAGTTCAATATTTCCAACAACAGCAACATCTATCTTTTAAAACGGCAATTAAACAGTAACAGCAATAATATTTCCCAGCTAACAGCAACAGTGGTTTAATGGTACAATAACCCAACTACGTAACAAATAGACAAACAGCAATGGCAATAACACAGTATTTACTTTGCAGCATAGCAGTAACTTAATTTACAGTAGCAGCAATCACCAAAAGCACATAAGCACAACAACAGGGTCAAAATAAAAGTCACAACCAAACGACACAGGGTTCACACGGAGCACAACATAGCAAACAGCACACAATACCAGTAGGGGCGTCTCCCCCACTAGTTTACTTACCATAGCAGCTTCCGTCTAATTGTACCTGCAGGAACATCACCACAACACAAACCAATGGTCAAGACTAAAAGACAACAGTTGGTCGTTAACCGACACAACGACTCTACGACTTGGCCGGACGGACCAACCATTGCTCTGATACCACTAATGTAACACCCCTTTTCTACCCATTAATTTAAATGGTAAACTATCAGAGTTTTCAAATTTTAATTACACCACAAGGGATGTCACACTTACTTCGTTAAACATCACGCGCCAAATTACTCGCTTTTCGAAAACAGTCTTATAATACTTACAACACGTCATTGTAAATTAAAAATACAATTTCACAGCGGAAAATCCAACAGTTATACACAGTCTTGAATAAACTAAAACAACGTTCTATTTTCCCCCAAGTGTTACATAATCAGAGCAGACGACCCGACTCAGCTAGTGAAGATGCCTAAGCCTTCACTTGAGCTCACCTTCACGTTACCGCATAGGGGTAACATTCAAACAGAAGGGGTGAGTTCATCTAACCATATAATAAAGCATATGATAAGCACTAAGCTAGAGTTACGACACTATATCTACCACACCATGAAACGTCAAGTCAATCATCAAGGATAAAACAGTCAATTCCATCATCAAGTTACTCGGCGCAACCAGTCGTCACAATGTCATGCAGGAGTATGAAATGCAACCCACTCGCGGGCATATGCATGAGGTACCTTTTCACAAACATCGCTTAGCCATTAAGGCCTCATCGTCACTTAGCCACTTGGGCCTCAAAACGTCACTGGGTTTATGCATATGGGGCATGAGACACTATGACATGCACCACTCACAAACACACAAATACCCAAATACACCAAATCACAGTCAACTGTGTGACCCGTCACTTACCGGTTTGCCAAATAAGAGGCACAGCACCTGTCAATTCACAATTTACACAACAACAACATCACTTAGCCTTTTGGGCCTTAACATCACTTAGCCTTTCGGGCCTCAAACGTCACTGGGTTTTCATCGTCACTTATACATGAATATCATCAGCTCAAACAATAGCCACTGAGGGCAAAACAGTCATTTACACGTCATTATAAATAATATTAGCCACTAAGGGCAAAACAGTCATTTACACGTCATTATAAATAATATTAGCCACTAAGGGCAAAACAATCATTTACACGTCATTATAAATAATATTAGCCACTAAGGGCAAAACAGTCATTTACACGTCATTATAAATAATATTAGACACTAAGGGCAAAACAGTCATTTACACGTCATTATAAATAATATTAGCCACTAAGGGCAAAAAAGTCATTTAACTAGCCACTAGGGCATCATCGTCAAAATCATCATTTTTGACATTACTTCGTTAAAACCACTGGTCGTACGCAAAAGAGAATTTTTAAAGACACCAAACGCATTTTCAATATCACAGCAACGACCACAGGGGACAGCTACTTGGGCGCCCAGCAACCTTCTGAAATTATAAGTTTTTATTTTTAGAAATGGAACACATAGATAGACAACTGAAAATGCTTCACAACGCTTTTTGAATCGTTCAAAACGGATGTCCGAGTCAAAAGATATAGCGAAAACAGTTTTCGAAAACATTTAGGAACATCCTGAAAAACTGGCGCCATGGGCGCCCAGCGCCCAGGCACCTGGCGCCCAGCGCCCAGCAAAACGCAACACACCCACACGCAACACACGCACACGGGCGCTCAGCGCCCAGCGCTGGCACCCAGCGCCCAGCGCAACGCACACACTCACACACACGGGCGCTCAGCGCCCAGCGCTGGCACCCAGCGCCCAGCGCTCCACAGACAGCAACACACACGGGCGCTCAGCGCCCAACAAGGGCGCCTGGAGCCCAGAACACTCCCAGCAACCAGGATTCTTGCTCTAAACACCCACAAATCATGTCAAAACATCATCAAACATAATCAAACCATTCTCAAACATACCGATCATCACCAATTGCATATGAACACCATCTAACACAACCAAATCATCATCAAAACGCGTCCAATCACCTTGAACATACACATTATCACATTTATCTCAAAATCATCATCAACCACAATTTCCCAAATAACAAGTTATCATATGCCTAGGGTTCATCAATAATCTCTAGAAATGCATAAAACGGCACACATAGAGCCTACCCTTACTTAGTCCCCATCATAAAACCCTATTATAGAGAAGATGAGACCCACCCTTACCTTAGGTTATGACGAACACGCTATCCCCGTATACGTAAGCTCCAAAGATCACCGCAACACGATCCTTTCCCTTTGCTCATGTGCGCGCCTCCTCTCCCTTTTCTTCTCACCCTCACGGCTCCCTTTCCCTCTCTCTCTCAATTCGCCACTTTCTTTTCTTTTTGCGCAAAAATGAACTAAACCCTAAAATTTTAGCTTAAATATGCGCTTAGGTTGTTGGGCTTGGATTGCGGGCTTTCCCGCAGCTTAAGCCCAACTAATTTGCAGCACCACCTCCTAATACAATACCACTCCTTATTTTATTTAAAACACCTTATAATTACTTCAACAAATAATAATTAATAATTATATTATTACTCTACCACCAAAATCTCTTTTAATTAATTAAAATAATTTATTCTATTATTTTTGGGGTGTTACAAATAAGGTTATGAGTAAATATGGATTCTTTTCTCAAATGATGATTATATTCTTTTTCAAATCGGATGCGGAAAATGTGATTTTGAACTTTTGGATATGAAAACAAGCAAGAGTTGTTTAAATTGTATTCAATATTGCCAATAAAGATATTATAAGAGATAATCAGGAAATTGAATATATTAGATCTATTAGTGAGATAAAGATGATATATGAGATATAGTAGATCTTAGATCTTAGAGAAGAGGAGTAGAAGATGATTGATGAGTATTGATAATATCACAATTAATATGTTTATTGATATGACAGAGTAGTGATAGTATTGAATAATATAAGCACAGTAATATTAACAATAAACAGTAATAATGATAGTGATAATATCAATATATATACGCACAATTAATAATAAACAGTTATAATAATAGTGCAAAATATAAAGAGAGAAGGGATAGAGGGACACAGATATTTAGCGAGGCTCGGGATAAAACCCCTACGTCCTCGGCCTTAGGCTTTTCAACCCTTGGACTTAGCAACCACTATATTGAAGAGAGTTTAATACAAACAGTCGACTTCAACACTAGTGAATCTCAATTCCCCTGAACTGAGAACCCAAGCACCCGCTAAGGATTTCTAAACCAACTCAATCACCCGATTGAGAGACCCAATTAAAGCTTCTCAGGATTTCAAGAAAACCACTTAAGACAATATAAGGTTTACACAATTGAGATCTAGAGATCCAATCACTTCTTAGAATGTGTCAGTTTAGAACTGAGAGAGATGAGTGATCTTAGGATTTTTAGATGCTCTAAAAATGATATGGAATATGAAATCTTGTTTTTGCAAAAGGCTTAAAGATTGATATGACAATGGAAGCTAGCTTTGCAAAAGTATAAAAGCCTTTTAGAAAAGATCTATGGTTTTTCGAAAACAAAAGACTTTTAACAAGATCAAAACAATGAAGCACGAGATCTTAGATCTAGATTTATAAAAACATAAAAGCTTTTGGAAATGATATGACAATTTCGAAATCAAAAGCTTTTAACAAAATAAAACTATGAAGCACAAGTAAGATCTAGAATCGTATAGAGAGAATTTGTGAGATGAAGAGATGTGTTTGAGAAATGAAATCAGACTCCTATTTATAGTGATAGGAGAGGTTTAATTTTTGCAAAATGCATTTATGGCTTGAGATAATCGATTATCTCATGTAGTGCATATTGGTGATAATCGATTATGGCTCAATATGGAAGGTAAGGAAATACATCATAATCGATTATCCTTTGTAGTGCATATGTGATGTAATCGATTATGGCTCAATAAGGAAGGTTTGAAATGCCTTGATAATCGATTATTACATGTGGTAATGTTGAGCAAGTAATCGATTATTTGTTGTCAATCAGGACAATAATCGATTATGGGAGGGAGTTCATTGAGTCAATAATCGATTATGGTTCTAAAAATGGAAGGTGGGGCAACACAATAATCGATTATGACATATGGTTCAAATGAGGTGGTAATCGATTATAGTTTTTAAAAAAAGAAACAAATCTTGGCTTGATAATCGATTATGTATATGGTAGAGGTAAGATGATAATCGATTATGTTATTTAAAAAAGGTAGAAATTGGTTTCATGCTTTTCACAAAAATATTTTTAGGGTTTAAGTTTCCACCATATGCATGCATGCAATTTTATAAAACATTTTCAAAACTATTTTTATGCATCATGCATGTTTTGAAAAGTCATCTCTCTCAATAGCTAAAGTGCCACACACTTTAGGTGATAGGACCTTTACAAAGTGTCCTAAATAAGGCTTAGACACAAATTAGGGTTTTGAACTTCATATGTTGCTTCTTCTTCAAGCTTCTCTTCTTTTGTGTCTTCTTCTCTTTAAATTAAGTCCTGCACTTTGCTCAACTTGAAACATTAGTAGATATGATGTAATTTGTTATCATACAAAATAAAGGAGTGTTTACCCTTGGTTCAACAAACTCCCCCTTTTTGATGATAACAAATTACATTATGCATAGGGTTTGATAATAATGAAATTTTTTTTTTTTTAAAAAAGCTCCCCCTAAGCATAAGCATATATTTTCTCCCCCTTTGTTTCCATCAAAAAGGAGGGGGGTGAAAAAACAAATAGAAAACATTTTATAAACTAGCATAATCAAGCATCCCTAGCTCTCTACGGATTTTACAAAAAGGAGCTTCGGCTAGGGGTTTAGTGAAGATATCCGCTAGTTGGTCATCTGTGCCTACAAATTTTAGTGCAATGCTCCCCCTAGACACATGATCTCTAATAAAGTGATGTCGTATGTCAATGTGTTTAGTTCTAGAGTGTTGTATAGGGTTCTTAGCAATATTAATAGCACTTGTATTATCACACAAAACAGGCACACTTTCAAAAATTAGACCAAAGTCTTCCAAAGTTTGTTTCATCCACAGAATTTGTGCGACGCAGTTTCCAACAGCCACATATTCAGCTTCTGTAACACCCCTTTTCTACCCTTATATTATGCGTCATTTATCAGAGTAATCCCTTTCAAATATATTATTTTCATTGATAGAAAAGAAATGCTACAACTTCATTAAAAACAAACTCATCAATTGCACTCTTCAAATTCGTGCAACAAAACATCCTTCATGGAAAATCAAATCCTCAAAATTCACATCACAGCGGAATAAACAACAACTCACCAATAACTCTCAAACACGTCTCAAATATATCAATAAAATCGTTAAAACAACTAATTAAATCGTTTATCAAAATTCACCCACGCCCCCTAGGTGTTACAGTATCAGAGAGTGACACAAAGTACATCCCAAGAGCTAAAAGGAAGGTAGCAGATCCTTCACTCGCGATTACCTGCAGCGTTGCCACAATAGAGCAACATTCCAAGCAGAAGGGGTGAGAATTTTAACGAAACATAATCCAGCATATGATAGAGTAATGGAGACAAACAATTCTACAACATCATTATTAACATCACATCATCATCACCAAGCACCAATTCACAACACAGTTTGGCAACAAGCCACAATCATGATCATGCATGTAAATGCAACCCCCACCAGGGCATATGCATGATGGTACCATATTCATCACAATTAAGAGGCCGAAGCCTATTCTTCACGGGAGACCGAAGCCTATTCTTCGCGATATGCACATGCCATGAGACTCTATATACACCTGTGCATTTCATCAAAAACACTCACCTGGAGTACTCATCATCATTGTCATCAAACACTCATAGAGTGTATTCGTCACAATTCATCCCAATCACATTGCATCATTAATAAAGCCATACTCATAGAGTATATTCTTCACAATTCATCATAAATCGTATTACATCCATTATCACACATATCATTTTTGAAATTTTGGGTAGCCACACATTTGGAGTTTAGAAAAACATCCCGTTTTAATTTAGTAAACACCACATCTTATTTGAAAGGACATCACATTTTAAATTCGGTAAACACCACATTTATTAAGCTTGGGAAACACTATATTTGGATTCAGAAAACGTCACATTTTTGCTAGTAGAAACGTCACCATTCTATGGGGGAATATCACTTTTGAATTTAAGGAAAACACCGCATTTTTAATTGGGAAAAACTTCACATTTTATGGAGAAACATCACATCTACATTGGAGAAAAACTTCACATTTAATAGTGAAAACATCATATTTTTATTGGGAAAATATCACATTTTTAATTGGAGAAAACGGTGTGAAAACAGCAAGAAAAACAGTGGAAAAACAGTGAACAACAGTGGGAAACAATGGCTCGCGCTTGGGGCGCGAGCGGGGCGCAAAACAACAGCAACAACAGGCCCCAGCGCATCACGCTTGCGCTTGAGGCGCGACCCGAGCGCGACCGAGGCACAAATGGCCAGGAACAACTCGCTTGCGGAATGTTCAGATTTTCAAAATTTTCATCCAGACATCATCCAATCATCAAAACACAATTTCATCACACATTGTTCATTGCCCAATTCAACACAATTTCATCAAGACATCATCAAATCCATCAAAGAACAATCATCAAGAATTCATCGAGTAATCCCTCAAAATGTTCATCAAAGCAAACTTCGAAATTCCCCGAAGGGAAACGTCAACAACTCATCAAACAAAACCTCAACATTTCAATTACGCTACTACACCCAAAAATCCCACAAAACCCCAATCACATGCTCGATTTTGTTGAATTAAAACGCTCACCCTTACCTCGAATATGAATGATCTGAAGAAGACGAGTGGAGGCACGAACAAAATCACAGCAACACGACGATCAGCTCGCGATCCTTCTTCCTTCGAAACCGTAGCCACGCCCACTTCCATGATCAATGAGGAATCAACACAACGGAGATTAGGGCTCGAAGGCTACAACGTTAGGAAAGGAAGAAAACGACGTGGAAATGATTAAGAACTCTTACCTAACAAAACTCGAGAAAATTCCCTTCCTTCCTCTCTCCTCAGCGCCGTACGATGCTCTCTCTCTTCTCACTCTCTCAAATTTCGTTTTCTTTCTCTGATGCAAGGAGTGAGGCGCAAAACCCTAACCCCTTAGCTTCAAGAGCCTCAGGAGCGCCTAAGCTATCGGGCTTGGCTTCCTGGGCCATTTTTCACCACCCCTGAGTTGCCAACATCACCCCCAATACTCGTTCCACTTCCTGAACCACACCCATCATTTTAATTAAATTAATCACGCCTCCGACTAAAATTTATTAATTCAGCTAATCAAATTAATTAAATTAATTAAATTATTTTTCGAGGTGTTACAACTCTCCCCTACTTAGGATTTTTCGTCCTCGAAAACATACCTGATTCAAACAACTCCGGATACAACTCTCGCATCCTGTCCTCCAGCTCCCAAGTCAGGCTTTCACCAGCTGCCCCAAACCAAACGACCTTCACCAGATTGATCTCCTTACCTCGCAAGGTCTTCACTTCACGATCCTCAATTCGTACAGGCATGGTCTCCACAGTGAGATTGTCCCGCACTTCCACATCATCTGGTTGAATCACATGAGACGGATCCGCAACATACTTCCGAAGCTGCGACACGTGAAACACGTCGTGCAAGTTCGAAAGATTAGGTGGTAAGGCCACCCGATATGCAACATTTCCAACTCTCTCCGTAATCTGATACGGCCCGATGAATCGAGGAGTCAACTTCTTTGATTTCAGCGCATGCCCGACACCAGTCATAGGTGTGACCCTCAAGAACACGTGGTCACCCGCTTCAAACTCTAAATCTTTCCTTCTCTTATCATGGTAGCTCTTCTGTCTACTCTGCGACGCTTTCATTTTCTCTCGGATCATCTTCACTTTCTCAGTAGTTTCTCTAACCAGCTCAGGTCCAAGTATTAAACTTTCCCCAGTCTCATACCAACATACCGGAGTCCTACACCTCCGACCATATAACGCTTCAAACGATGCCATCCCAATACTGGAATGATAACTATTGTTGTAGGTGAACTCAATTAACGGGAGATGAGTGTCCCACGCACCTCCCTGCTCTAGCACACATGATCTCAGCAGGTCTTCCAATGATTGGATTGTCCTTTCTGTCTGCCCATCAGTCTGAGGATGATAAGCTGAACTCAACCTCAATTTCGAACCCAACTCCTTCTGTAAACTACTCCAAAATTCCGAAGTAAACCTTGGGTCTCTATCAGACACAATGCACAAAGGAACCCCATGCAGCTTCACAATCACCTGAATGTAGATTTCAGCCAATCTCGACACTGGATACTTAATGCCGATAGGAATAAAATGAGCCGACTTCGTCAACCTATCCACAACCACCCAAATTGAATCATGCCCTCTCACCGTATTGGGTAACCCGGTCACAAAATCCATGGAGATACTATCCCACTTCCACTCTGGAACATTCAACGGTTGCATCATTCCCGCAGGCTTCTGATGCTCGACCTTCGATTTCTGACAGGTCAAACACGAATACACAAACTGTGCCACATCGCGCTTCAACCCAGGCCACCAGAACATCTTTTTCAGATCTTGGTACATCTTCGTCGCTCCAGGATGGATACTCAACTTACTCCTATGCCCTTCCTCTAGAATTGCCTTTCTCATTTCCTCATCTTCGGGAACACAAATTCTTCCACGATACCTCAATACATTCTGAGCATCTAACTCGAAGTCCTCATTTTCAGACTGGCCAATCTCACTCATCAGATCGACCAATTTCACATCTAACTTCTGCGCTTCCCGGATACTAGCCATAAAATCGTTGCCAATTTTCAACATACCCAACCTGATACTCTGAGGTGTGACCTCGCAAACTAAACTCATGTCTCTGAATTGCTCAATTAACTCAAGCTCTCTAGCCATCAGTGCCGACATATGCAAAGTCTTTCGACTCAAAGCATCTGCAACAACATTAGCTTTTCCCGGGTGATAACTCAACTCAAAATCATAATCCTTCAATAGTTCTAACCACCGGCGTTGCCTCATATTCAACTCTTTCTGATCGAACAGATACCGAAGGCTCTTGTGATCACTGAACACCTCAAATCTCGATCCATACAAGTAATGTCTCCAAATTTTCAATGCGAATACCACAGCAGCAAGTTCTAAGTCGTGAGTAGGGTAATTCTTTTCATGAATTTTCAATTGCCTCGATGCATAAGCGATCACTTTCCCATCCTGCATAAGCACACCACCCAAACCCATCTTGGAAGCATCGCAATAAACCACAAACGGCTTAACCGGATTAGGTAGGGTCAACACTGGGGACGTAGTCAACCTCCTTTTTAATTCACTGAAACTCTCTTCACATCGGTCATCCCACACAAAAGCCTTGCCCTTGAAAGTCAATTGGGTCAATGGCATAGCCAACTTCGAAAACCCCTCAATGAATCTTCTATAATAGCCAGCCAATCCCAGAAAACTCCTTATTTCAGTAACTGACTTTGGAGACTCCCACTGCAACACTGCATCAACTTTGGAAGGATCCACTGCAATCCCCTCCCTAGAAATCACATGACCGAGAAAACTGACCTTTTTCAACCAAAACTCACACTTGGACAACTTGGCATATAACTTTCGACTCCTCAGAATTTCTAACACCAACCTCAGGTGTTCCGCATGCTCCTCTTCTGACTTAGAGTAAATCAGAATGTCATCAATGAAAACCACCACAAACTTGTCCAAGTACTCACGGAAGATTTGGTTCATGTATCCCATGAATACCCCCGGCGCATTAGTCACACCGAAAGGCATAACGGAATACTCATAGTGCCCATATCTTGTCCTAAATGCCGTCTTCTGGACATCTTCATCCTTGACCTTGATCTGATGATAACCAGACCTTAAGTCAATCTTGCTAAATACTTTAGCACCCACTAACTGATCCATCAAGTCATCAATTCTTGGCAATGGATACTTGTTCTTGATTGTAACTTTATTTAACTGTCGATAGTCTACACACAACCTCATACTACCATCTTTCTTTTTCACTAACAACACTGGAGCTCCCCAAGGTGACACACTCGGTCTTACAAACTTCTTTTCTAATAAATCTTCAAGTTGCTTTTTCAATTCTGCCAACTCAGATGCAGACATCCTATATGGTGCCATAGATACAGGCTTAGTGCCAGGGACCAGATCAATAGCAAACTCCACTTCTCTCTCTGGCGGTACATCCGGAATCTCATCAGGGAACACCTCAGAAAACTCACGCACTACCGGCAACACATCAATCTTCGCTTGGCTCTCGGCAGACAACGACGCCAACAGAGAAAACAGCTGAACCTCTTCTCTCATCACTCTATGCAGCTGACTCGCAGATATCAAACCAGACTCCTCTTCAAGCGATTCAAAACTCACGGACCTCTCCCGACAGTCGATATGAACATGGTTATCAACAAACCAGTCCATACCCAGAATGACATCCATTCCACTCAGCGGCAAACAGATCAAATCAATTAAGAATTCTCTACCATATATAGATACAGGACATTTGGCACAAACAGCGGAGGTAGTCACCGAACCCTTAGCTGGAGTACCGATAACCATCTCCCTCAACATATCAGATAAAACAAGGCTTAATTTCTCAACACAAGCAGCAGCAATGAAACTATGGGTAGCACCCGTATCAACAATAGCAACAAGAGGAAAATTATTGATATAGCACGTACCAAGTAAAAATGCGTAACAAGTAACACCGGCTGCAGCATCTCCCCCACTTCGCTTAGACCCACCAACAAACTTACCAACAAACTTCCCTTTGCCCTTATCAGCAGGCACCTCATATGGCTTACCACGTCCCGAAAAGTTCTTTTGCTTTTCCCTCATAACTCTGGAGAAGGCATTATTGTCCTCCTCAAAAATTCTGGCGCTATTAACCAACAATGGAAACACACGAATTTGCTGATACCCTATGGCTCTCTTAATGTCAGCACGCAACCCATTTTCAAACTTGATGCATTTGGAGAACTCAGCACCCTCTCCATCATAATGAGGATAAAACTTAGACAGCTCAGTAAATTTTGCAGCATACTCAGTTACAGTCATGTTACCTTGCTCAAGTCTCAGAAACTCAACCTCCTTCTTCTCGCGGACATCCTCCGGATAGTACTTTCTCTTGAATTCCCTCTCAAACACAGCCCAAGTAACCTCCTCATTGGCAGCCGTCAACCCCTGACTAGTCGTCCTTCACCAGTCATAAGCCTCTTTCTTCAACATATGTGTGCCATAGCGAACCTTCTGAGCATCGGTGCAATCCATAACGCGGAAGATCCGCTCCATCTCGCTTAGCCACTCAAGGGCACCATCAGGATTATACCCGCATTCAAAAGTAGGAGGGTTCTCACGCTGGAACGTAGCCAAACTACGTGTCCCATCACCAATAGCATTGGGTATGTTACCCACAACCCCAGCAATGGCCTGCAAGGCAGCAGCAAGTGCAGCATCGTTCCGTCCCGCCATTCTAGTACTACAACAGCAAACAGAAATCAGAAACGAGTAACAAAACTCAATGTTACTCAACTTGACGACTCAACCACCGGCCAGACAGACCGAACTGCTCTGATACCACTAATGTAACACCCCTTTTCTACCCGTATATTATGCGTCATTTATCAGAGTAATCCCTTTCAAAAATATTATTTTCATTGATAGAAAAGAAATGCTACAACTTCATTAAAAACAAACTCATCAATTGCACTCTTCAAATTCGTGCAACAAAACATCCTTCATGGAAAATCAAATCCTCAAAATTCACATCACAGCGGAATAAACAACAACTCACCAATAACTCTCAAACACGTCTCAAATATATCAATAAAATCGTTAAAACAACTAATTAAATCGTTTATCAAAATTCACCCACGCCCCCTAGGTGTTACAGTATCAGAGAGTGACACAAAGTACATCCCAAGAGCTAAAAGGAAGGTAGCAGATCCTTCACTCGCGATTACCTGCAGCGTTGCCACAATAGAGCAACATTCCAAGCAGAAGGGGTGAGAATTTTAACGAAACATAATCCAGCATATGATAGAGTAATGGAGACAAACAATTCTACAACATCATTATTAACATCACATCATCATCACCAAGCACCAATTCACAACACAGTTTGGCAACAAGCCACAATCATGATCATGCATGTAAATGCAACCCCCACCAGGGCATATGCATGATGGTACCATATTCATCACAATTAAGAGGCCGAAGCCTATTCTTCACGGGAGACCGAAGCCTATTCTTCGCGATATGCACATGCCATGAGACTCTATATACACCTGTGCATTTCATCAAAAACACTCACCTGGAGTACTCATCATCATTGTCATCAAACACTCATAGAGTGTATTCGTCACAATTCATCCCAATCACATTGCATCATTAATAAAGCCATACTCATAGAGTATATTCTTCACAATTCATCATAAATCGTATTACATTCATTATCACACATATCATTTTTGAAATTTTGGGTAGCCACACATTTGGAGTTTAGAAAAACATCCCGTTTTAATTTAGTAAACACCACATCTTATTTGAAAGGACATCACATTTTAAATTCGGTAAACACCACATTTATTAAGCTTGGGAAACACTATATTTGGATTGAGAAAACGTCACATTTTTGCTAGTAGAAACGTCACCATTCTATGGGGGAATATCACTTTTGAATTTAAGGAAAACACCGCATTTTTAATTGGGAAAAACTTCACATTTTATGGAGAAACATCACATCTACATTGGAGAAAAACTTCACATTTAATAGTGAAAACATCATATTTTTATTGGGAAAATATCACATTTTTAATTGGAGAAAACAGTGTGAAAACAGCAAGAAAAACAGTGGAAAAACAGTGAACAACAGTGGGAAACAATGGCTCGCGCTTGGGGCGCGAGCGGGGCGCAAAACAACAGCAACAACAGGCCCCAGCGCATCACGCTTGCGCTTGAGGCGTGACCCGAGCGCGACCGAGGCGCAAATGGCCAGGAACAGCTCGCTTGCGGAATGTTCAGATTTTCAAAATTTTCATCCAGACATCATCCAATCATCAAAACACAATTTCATCACACATTGTTCATTGCCCAATTCAACACAATTTCATCAAGACATCATCAAATCCATCAAAGAACAATCATCAAGAATTCATCGAGTAATCCCTCAAAATGTTCATCAAAGCAAACTTCGAAATTCCCCGAAGGGAAACGTCAACAACTCATCAAACAAAACCTCAACATTTCAATTACGCTACTACACCCAAAAATCCCACAAAACCCCAATCACATGCTCGATTTTGTTGAATTAAAACGCTCACCCTTACCTCGAATATGAATGATCTGAAGAAGACGAGTGGAGGCACGAACAAAATCACAGCAACACGACGATCAGCTCGCGATCCTTCTTCCTTCGAAACCGTAGCCACGCCCACTTCCATGATCAATGAGGAATCAACACAACGGAGATTAGGGCTCGAAGGCTACAACGTTAGGAAAGGAAGAAAACGACGTGGAAATGATTAAGAACTCTTACCTAACAAAACTCGAGAAAATTCCCTTCCTTCCTCTCTCCTCAGCGCCGTACGATGCTCTCTCTCTTCTCACTCTCTCAAATTTCGTTTTCTTTCTCTGATGCAAGGAGTGAGGCGCAAAACCCTAACCCCTTAGCTTCAAGAGTCTCAGGAGCGCCTAAGCTATCGGGCTTGGCTTCCTGGGCCATTTTTCACCACCCCTGAGTTGCCAACATCACCCCCAATACTCGTTCCACTTCCTGAACCACACCCATCATTTTAATTAAATTAATCACGCCTCCGACTAAAATTTAATAATTCAGCTAATCAAATTAATTAAATTATTTTTCGGGGTGTTACAGCTTCAGCTGTGGACAAAGCAACACTGTTCTGCTTCTTACTAGACCAGGAGGTCAAACAAGGACCAAGAAAATGATAAGTTCCACTAGTACTTTTTCTATCGAGAGTGCAACCTGCAAAATCAGCATCAGAAAACCAACTAAATCAAACGTACTCGATTTCGGGTACCACAAACCAAAGTCTATGGTCCCTTTAACATACCTAATAATCCGTTTTACAGCTTTTAAATGTGATTCTTTTGGGCATGCTTGAAATCGAGCACACAGACATACAGCAAACATAATATCAGGACGAGACACAGTTAAGTATAAGAGACTACCTATCATACCTCGATACATAGTTTCATCTACCGGTTTACCTTGCTCATCCTTATCTAGTTTAGTTGCTGTTGCCATAGGAGTGCTGATTTCTTTTGCGTCATTCATGTTATATTTCTTCAGTAATTCCTTTGAGAACTTTGTTTGGGATATGAAGATTCCTTCATTTAATTGTTTCACTTGAAGTCCCAAGAAAAAGTTGAGTTCGCCCATCATGCTCATTTCAAATTCGCTTGTCATCATTTCAGAGAATTCCTTACATAAATCATCATTAGTAGATCCAAAGATAATATCATCAACATAGATTTGAACTACTATGATATGTTTGCCCTTGGTTTTAAGGAATAAGGTAGAATCAATCTTACCCTTTTGGAAACCATTGGCAATTAGATGTCTGCTTAATCTCTCATACCAAGCTCTAGGCGCTTGTTTCAATCCATAGAGGGCTTTGTCAAGTTTAAAGACGTGATCGGGATTTTTAAAATCTTCAAAACCAGGGGGTTGTTTTACATAAACTTCTTCTTCCAAGAAACCATTTAGGAAGGCACTTTTGACATCCATTTGGTGTAGTTTGAAATCCATGTAGGAGGCAAATGCCAAAATTATCCTAATGGACTCCAATCTAGCCACAGGAGCAAAAGTTCCTTCAAAATCCACCCCTTCGATTTGATTAAAACCTTGAACTACTAGACGACTTTTGTTTAGTAAAATTGTTCCATTTTCGTCAAGTTTGTTACGAAAAACCCATTTAGTTCCTATGATGGTCCGATCGACCGGTTTTTCAACTAAGTGCCAAACTTTATTTCTTTCAAATTGTTCAAGTTCTTTTTGCATTGACAAAACCCACTCTGGATCAATTAAAGCTTCCTTGATATTATTTGGGACTATTTGAGAGACGTAAGCACTGTGAAAGCATAAAAGATTAAGGGAAGAACGAGTTTTTGCTCCCTTTGAAGGACTACCGATAATCTGCTCCAGGGGATGATCTCGAACTGATTTCCATGACTTGGGCAGATCATCATGTGTTCTTCCATGGATATTTCCGTCGATGTCTTGAGGCTCTCGTTCCACTTCATTTTGAGATTCAGCTTCCACATCTGTTGCTTCAACATTGATAGTTTCAGGTGATCTATTTTCACTTACTTCTGTTACTTCATCCTCATCATCAGCTTTCTTTACAAAGGGGTTAGTTTCATCAAAAGAAACATGAATAGATTCTTGCATAGTTTTATCAGTTTTATTATAAACAATATAAGCTCTACTATGTTTTGAATACCCCGTGAAGATGCCTTCGGTTGACTTGGCATAAAACTTACCCAACTTGTCCTTTGTGTTGAGAATGAAGCACTTACTTCCAAACACTTTGAAATATGAAATATTAGGAGCTCTACCATTCCACAGCTCGAATGGTGTCTTGTTGAGAGATGGCCTTAAGTATACTCGATTTAGCACGTGACAAGCTGTATCCACTGCATGACCCCAGAAGTATTTGGGAAGGTTGTGCTCATTCAGCATTGTCCTGCTCATCTCTTGTATAGTTCTGTTCTTTCTTTCTACCACACCATTTTGTTGAGGAGTTCTTGGAGCTGAAAAGTTATGATGAATGCCATACTTTTCACACCAAGTCTTGAATGATGAATTTTCGTACTCTCCTCCATGATCGCTTCTAATTTCTTTGATGGCTAAGTTTTTCTCATTTTGTAGTTTTCTGCACAACTTAGCAAACTCGTTAAAAGCATCATTTTATTTGCAAGTAGGATAACCCAAGTATATCTAGAATAATCATCAACAATAACAAAGACATACTTAGACCCTCCTAGACTTACGACATCAATTTCACCAAACAAATCAAGATGTAGCAGTTCAAGCACATTTTTGGTGGAAATAACCGGTTTTGATTTAAAAGAGGTTTTGTGCATTTTACCAAGTTGACATGCATCACATAATTGGCCTTTTTCATATTTCAATTTAGGTAGACCTCTAACATGCTCATTCTTACTTAACTTAGATAGATGTTCTATACTAGCATGTCCTAAGCGTCTATGCCACAGATCCACATCATCAATCAAGGTAGGCATGCATACTATATCATCACTTACATTATCAAAATCAACATAGTATACATTGTTTTCTCGAAAGCCAGTAATGTAGAGTTTAGAAGTCATATGGGTAATAACACATTTATCAACAGAAAAGTGCACATCAAAATCATTATCGTATAATTGGCTAACACTTAGTAAGTTAAATTTAACACCATCAACTAATAAAGCATCTTTGATTTTAATTGTGTTTTCCTTACCCACACAACCTTTACCTATTACTCGAGCAGATTCATTGTTGGCAAACTTTACAGATCCACTAGCTTTGTTGCTCAATTTCAGGAATAGTGAAGCATCACCAGTCATATGTCTTGAGCATCCACTATCAACCATCCACACGTTTTTCTTTTTAGATGAAGGATCAACCTACAAGAGGAACATTTAACAACTAGTACGAGGTACCCAAATTTTGTTAGGTCCTTGGGGGTTAGTTGTCAAGGGGTTTGCTTTCACAATCCACCTTGGTTTCTTACAGGCAGGTATAAGGGTACCTAGCTCACATAATTTACGAATAGGACATCTAAGAGAGCTATGGTTCCCTTTTTGACAATAGGTGCATGAGAATACAGTAGGTGTATAACTTGAAGTAGCAGCTACAAAAGTTATTTTCTTGTTCAAAACAGAGAAGGTGGAATTACCTTTGTACCCAATACCTCTCCTATCAACATATTCATGTTGGGAGTGAAGTAGCTTGGTCAAGGTCTTTTCACCAACCTCAAACTTTTTCAAAGATTCTTTCAAAAATTCATTTTCAACCTTGATTTTTTCAAAATTTTGTTTAAGCTCAAGAAATTCAAGGTTGAAAGGTTTTGTTTTATGTAGCTCATTCTTCAATTTAACTACCTCATTTTCAAGAGTCTCGATTTGAGTGAGCATGCTTTTGTTTCTCTTTGTCAATTTCTTAGATTTTAACAAAAGAGTTTCATGTTCAAAATAAAGAGCTTCAAAAGCCTCACTCAAATTGTGACTACTACACGCATCATCAAATGAATCATCATGTATAGAAGAATCAGAAAGACTAGAGGAGTTAAGGCTTACCTTAGATGCGTCACTTGCCATATTGCAGACAGCATTGTCAGTCTGCTCATCTTCATCTGATTCACCATCAGTGCTGAGATTATCCCATGTTGCTTCAGCTGTGTTCTTTGCCATGAGACAGACAGCATTTGCAACTTCTTCTTCTTCGGTCTCACTTTCAGTGTCGGTGTTGTCCCAAGTTGCTTTCATTGCTTTCTTTTGCTTAGATTTCAGCTTGTAGCAATTAGCTTTGATGTGACCGGGTTTGTTGCATTCGAAGCATCTTGGTTGTTCCTCTCTCTTTTCATGCTTTTCCTCTTTGTTGTATCCAAATTTCTTTGAAGAGTCACTTTTACCATGTTTGTTGTATTTCATAAATCTTTTGAAGTTCTTGGCAAACATAGCCATATCTTCATTTTCGGTGTCTTCTTCAGATTCAACCTCTTTCCTTGCTACTTTAGTGGTTTTAGCAGCAAGGGCAAGAGATTTCTTCTCTTTTACAGTTTCTTTTTCTTGGCTCTTTTTGGCAGCCAGAACTACCTCAAAGTCTAGCAATGATCCAATAAGGTCTTCTTGAGGTAAAGTGCCAATATCTTTGGCTTCGGTTATAGCACAAGTCTTAGGGAAGAATTCACCAGTTAAGGATTCAAGGATCTTTCCATTCAAATCCTTATTGGTGTATTTCTTTCCTAAGGCCCTCAAGTTGTTTATAATTAAATTTAATCTTTGATGCATTGCTGCGACAGACTCACCTTCTTTCATTTTAAAACTTTCATATTCAGAGGTGAGAATTCTAATTTTAGTATCTTTTACCTGGCTTGTCCCGACATGAGTGGCTTGTAGGCAGTCCCAGATTTCCTTTGCACTTTGACACCCTTTTACTCTACCATATTCTTCTTCACAGAGTGATAGATGAAGAATATTCATGGCCTTTGCATTTAGGGATATCATGTCAAGCTCAGATTTTCTTAACTCACTCAGGTCGATGGTGTAGATGTCTTCCACCGGTACTTCTTCAGCTTTGCCGGTGGCTTGAATTTTTGAAGTGTCACCATCAGTATTACCTGGTTTTGTGATCTTGATCTTCATCGGGATTAGAGGACCATCCACTATGATTCTCCATAGAGTGAAGTCAATTGCCCGCACATGACATTTCATACGACTACTCCAGTAATCGTAGTTAGTACCATCAAATAGAGGAGGCCTATTAGAGGACATTCCTTCTTTCATGAAAGAACCCATAATTACAGATATGTAAAGGATAGATTTAGAATTGCGAGATGTAAAGCTCTAATATGCAATTCCTAGCTCTGATACCACTTGTTAGACTATAGTATAACCTTAGAGGGGGGGTGAATAAGGTTATGAGTAAATATGGATTCTTTTCTCAAATGATGATTATATTCTTTTTCAAATCGGATGCGGAAAATGTGATTTTGAACTTTTGGATATGAAAACAAGCAAGAGTTGTTTAAATTGTATTCAATATTGCCAATAAAGATATTATAAGAGATAATCAGGAAATTGAATATATTAGATCTATTAGTGAGATAAAGATGATATATGAGATATAGTAGATCTTAGATCTTAGAGAAGAGGAGTAGAAGATGATTGATGAGTATTGATAATATCACAATTAATATGTTTATTGATATAACAGAGTAGTGATAGTATTGAATAATATAAGCACAGTAATATTAACAATAAACAGTAATAATGATAGTGATAATATCAATATATATACGCACAATTAATAATAAACAGTTATAACAATAGTGCAAAATATAAAGAGATAAGTGATAGAGGGACACAGATATTTAGCGAGGTTCGGGATAAAACCCCTACGTCATCGGCCTTAGGCTTTTCAACCCTTGGACTTAGCAACCACTATATTGAAGAGAGTTTAATACAAACAGTCGACTTCAACACTAGTGAATCTCAATTCCCCTGAACTGAGAACCCAAGCACCCGCTAAGGATTTCTAAACCAACTCAATCACCCGATTGAGAGACCCAAGTAAAGCTTCTCAGGATTTCAAGAAAACCACTTAAAACAATATAAGGTTTACACAATTGAGATCTAGAGATCCAATCACTTCTTAGAATGTGTCAGTTTAGAACTGAGAGAGATGAGTGATCTTAGGATTTTTAGATGCTCTAAAAATGATATGGAATATGAAATCTTGTTTTTGCAAAAGGCTTAAAGATTGATATGACAATGGAAGCTAGCTTTGCAAAAGTATAAAAGCCTTTTAGAAAAGATCTATGGTTTTTCGAAAACAAAAGACTTTTAACAAGATCAAAACAATGAAGCACAAGATCTTAGATCTAGATTTATAAAAGCATAAAAGCTTTTGGAAATGATATGACAATTTCGAAATCAAAAGCTTTTAACAAAATAAAACTATGAAACACAAGTAAGATCTAGAATCGTATAGAGAGAATTTGTGAGATGAAGAGATGTGTTTGAGAAATGAAATCAGACTCCTATTTATAGTGATAGGAGAGGTTTGATTTTTGCAAAATGCATTTATGGCTTGAGATAATCGATTATCTCATGTAGTGCATATTGGTGATAATCGATTATGGCTCAATATGGAAGGTAAGGAAATACATCATAATCGATTATCCTTTGTAGTGCATATGTGATGTAATCGATTATGGCTCAATAAGGAAGGTTTGAAATGCCTTGATAATCGATTATTACATGTGGTAATGTTGAGCAAGTAATCGATTATTTGTTGTCAATCAGGACAATAATCGATTATGGGAGAGAGTTCATTGAGTCAATAATCGATTATGGTTCTAAAAATGGAAGGTGAGGCAACACAATAATCGATTATGACATATGGTTCAAATGAGGTGGTAATCGATTATAGTTTTTGTTCTGGAGTGGGCTCGAAGGCCAATTTCGTCCAACAGGCCCATCGCGGCCCAATACCTGACTTGCTCCCCAAGATGCGGCCGGCCCCGCAAAAGGCGCAACGGCTAGAACGCCACAGTATATATACCACACTAGCATGTGGCTTCAGGTATGTTTTTACTCACCTTGTGACCCTGCCCGTTGAAGCACCTCTGACTTGAGCGTTGGAGTGCCTTTGCAGGTACCACCCGCGTGCGGCTCAGAACTCGGTCCTTTCCCCACGACCGAACAACATCATCAGGCAGCAACAACTCATCGTATTGATCTGGTACGATCAATTGGCGACCACAATGGGAGGCCCGAGTGCTATTCCACATCAAACCATGCCGCCACGTCAGAAACGCACTTCTTCCAGGCTCAACACCTCTAGACAGAACCGACCTCCACGGACCCCAGAGGGCATGCCTGTGACAGTTCATGAATCAGAAGGCGAGCCTCGCCAAGAACCATCAGTGTAGGGTGGCCGCGGGCCAGTCATCCAACCGGTCCAGCAACTACCGGCCGAGCTGGCCGAAGCTGGAATCCCAGAAGCATTGCCAGAGCATGTGACCCAAGCACTCATACAAATTCTGGAGCAAAAGAATCAAGTGATTGCTGATCGAGACGAGCTGATCGAACGCTATGAGAGAGGGTCAATCTCGATCCGCCCGCGTGCGGACAGCGGTCTCCGAGGCCAACCATCTCGGCCCCATCGTTCACCACAACGAAGAGAAGCTCCTCCTCGTCGAGGCGTATCCCGACGCAATCCCTCGAGAAGGGCGATCGTCCACAGGTCGCCCCCTCATCGAGGAAGTCGCCACCGTCGTTCCCCCGTGGAAGATTATGACTATGCTGACTCGAGCTACAGTCCAGAGTCAGAAAGGTCGCCAACAAGATACTCGTCCAACGAGTCCTCAGGATCCCGCCGATCAAGAAGCAGGTCGTGGGACTCGTATGAGGAGTTTAACGACTACCGCAACAGGGAGATTAGAGATGTCTCCCGTGCCATCAGCCGACCAAGAAGGAACTATTCAGAGCGGCCTAGAAGACGGTCGCCGTCGCATGCTCCACAATATCATGGACCTCCAATTGCTGACAGATTCCTTGGTCAGCCGGTCGGCCTTTACGGTTTGCCCGTCGACCAAACTTATGCCGCCATGCAGCCCTACGGGCAGAATCTCATCTTGACCGGACAAGGGCCTTTCACCAGCGAAATCAGGCGTTATCGCATCCCAAGGGACCTGAGGAAGCCCCCAAACCTGAACAAATTTAACGGCCGCGGGGATCCAGATAAACACCTTATGTACTTCAACAACTACTGTAGCTATAGGGAGCTAGGACGGACGATGAAGTGCAGACTTTTTCCTTAGTCGCTCGAAGGTCGGGCGTTAGAGTGGTGGGAATACCTGCGTCCCAACTCTGTCTCTTCTTGGGAAGGTCTTGTGGCAATGTTCTTGGCCAATTACACAGCCAACCGTTGTCAGTATCGTTATGAAGAGCACTTGGACTCGGTCGTCCAAGGAGAGAATGAACCATTGAGGGAGTTTATCGATCGGTTCATGACAGAGGCTGATACAGTCCGCAACCTATCAGACACGGACAAACTGAAGTATCTCAAACATGGTATAAGAAAGAACCACAGATTTGCTGAAGAGTTCTCTTTGAACCGCTACTACGACCTCGGCCTGTTCCTTAGAAGGGCCAACGACCATATGGGCTATGAAGAGCAATTGGCCTCCGACAAGGGCGCCCGCGCGCGTCCCAAAGAAGAGAATAGCAGGCCACCCAAAGGGCAAGAAAACTATCGTGAGAGTAAGCCCGAGTATCGGTCCAAGAAGTACGAGCATCGTACAAATTTGAACACTCCGATCGCGCAGATCTTCACAGAATGCCAAAACAACGAGTTCACTGGCGTGAGGCGACCTGATCCTCTAGTGTTGAAGAAAGGAGGTCGGCCTACCAAGAAATACTGCCGATACCACAAGAGTAAGGGGCATGATACCAATGACTGTATGGCCCTAAAAGATGACATAGAAGATCTCATTCAGAAAGGCAAGTTGAGGCAATATGTCAGAGATGAAGGTAACGATCGCCCTGAAGGAAGAGCCGTTGGCCAACCCGCCAATGACAGAGGCAAAGCGATCGTCAATTCAACGGTCGAGCAAGCGCGTAACGATTCTGAGGAAGATTGTAACGCCCTAAAATAATTTAATTTATTAATTAAATTAAGTTATTGGAGGGATGCAATATTTATTTAAGTGGAATAAATTAAGTATATTTGTTTTATTGTAGGAGGTGAAGAGCATTAAAAAGAGTGGTGTGAAAAATGGGCCCAAGCCACTTAAGTGACCCAAGCCCATTCCTTTTACCCTAAAACCTAAGAACTAGTGTTATTCAACCAAGAAAAGAGATTCAGCGCAACTGAGGGTGAGAAGAGGAGTGGAATCGCGATTTCAAGCATAGAGGAGGAGAGGGTGCGACTTTTAGCAAGAAGGGAAAAGAGGGTTTTATTTCATCTTGGCTTTAGGTAAGTACCTTGATCTTTCCCTTCCATTTATGTAATTTTTCCAAGTGATGATCTCAAACCCTTCCTTTACATGTTTCGATTTTGCCATAATTATGTGATGGAATGCGAATTGGTGAGAAGAGGAGGAAGGGCTGCTGCGAATTCTTCTTGGTGACCTTGGCTCGTCGTGATTTCGGAATTTTGCACGTGACGCATATATCGTGGTTTCGGGCATATAAAATTCGAGGTAAGGGTGAGCGATTTTCAATTTATTATAATTGAGTATTTGGAGGGTTGTGGGTTTGTGTTAGTGATTAAATTCGAAAATCATAGGTGAAGAGGAATGATGGATTAAATTATTGAGTTGATGTGCGAATTACCCTATGACGTGAGGAGAATTATAGTTGCTGTTTTTTTTTGAGATATGTTGCTGTTAATTCATTTTTGCTGTTGCTGTAATTATATGGTGCTGTTGCTGTAATTATATGATGCTGTTGCTGAATTTATAATTGGTGCTGTTGCTGTAATTATATGTTGCTGTTGCTGAAATTATAATTGGTGTTGTTGCTGTATTTTTGGTGCTGTTGCTGTCAATGTTATAATTGCTGTTGCTGTATATTTTTTTCTGCTGTTTGCTGTTATTTAAGTGATGCTGTTACTGTATTTTAATCTTGCTGTTTTCACAATAAGATGTTGCTGTTTTTACCAACTAAAATGCTGCTGTGTTGCAAATCAAAGTTGCTGTTTTGTTGACTGTTTTGCGAAAATAAATGGCTGTTTTTCAGCCTCAATATGATGTAAAATTTGCCACTGTTTGGCGCAAATAAAATGCCACTGTTTTCAGTTTTAATTGAAGTGAAAAATTCTGCTGTTATGCAAATAATTGGCCACTGTTTTTCAGTTTTAAGTTAATGTAGAAATTCTGCTGTCTTTGCGAAATAACGGCTACTATTTCAGTTCCGATTTGATGAAAGATTGCTACTGTTTTGCGCATAAAATGCCACTGTTTATTCCCAAATTTAATTGTGGCGCTTCCTAAGTATAAAAGTGAAATGTTTATCCCATAATTTTAAAATGTAGAGTGAAATGTTTATTCCCTAATTTTAAAGATGTTGTTACATTATTTTTGAATGTGATTGTTTATGAAGAGTGGTGATATTTATATGATGATGATGATGATGAATACACTCTATGAGTGTCTTATGGTGGTGATGACGAGTACTCCGGGTGAGTAAATTTTGGTGATTGCACATGTGTCCATAGTGTCTCATAGCATGTGCATCTTATGACGAATAGGCTTCGGCCTCTTAGTGACGGTGTGCCCTTAGTGGCTTATTTATGACGAGAAAACAGTGACGGTGTGCCCATAGTGGCTTATTATGACGAATATGGTACCATCATGCATATGCCCAGGTGTGGGTTGCATCTTCATGCACATTCATTTTTTTATGACGGGTGACGTGAACTGTGATTTTGTTTGGTGTGGTGTGTAACGATGATGAAGTTGATATTAGTAACGATGTTGTGTGATGTTTTGCTCATATTACTCTGCTGTATGCTTAATTATATTTTGTTGAAAGTTCTCACCCCTTCTGCTTGGAATGTTGCTCTATTGTGGCAACGCTGCAGGTGACTCTGATTGAAGGACATGCCGCCTTCCTTTTAGCTGTTGAGACGTTCGAGTCGCTCTCTGATATTGTAACACCTAGGGGGCGGGTTAAAGTTGACGACTTATTTAATTAACCATTTTAATAATTTTATTGATGTGTGAGACGTGTTTGAGTGATTTATTTTTGGTGAGCTATTATTTCCGCTGTGATGAGATTTAATTTTGAAGTTCGATTTTTGAGACGAACGTGTTTCTACACGAATGTTAATGGCGTGGTCGATGAGTTTCATCAATGAAGCTGTGACATTTCTTTTCTACTAATATTATTATTATTTTTGAAAACGAAAGCACTCTGATAATGACGTACAAATTAAGAGGTAGAAACGGGGTGTTACATTAGTGGTATCAGAGCAGTTCGGTCTGTCCGGCCGGTGGTCAAGTTGTTGAGTCGAGTAACATTCAAGTCTAGTTACTCGTATCTAAATTTTGTTTTCTGTTGCAGTACTAGAATGGCAGGACGGAACGATGCTGCACTTGCTGCTGCCTTGCAGGCTATAGCCGGAGTCGTGGGTAACATACCCAATGCTATTGGAGATGGGACGCGTAGTTTGGCTACGTTCCAGCGTGAGAGCCCTCCTGCTTTTGAAGGCGGGTATAATCCTGATGGTGCCCTGGAGTGGCTAAGCGAGATGGAGCGGATCTTCCGCGTTATGGATTGCACCGATGCTCAGAAGGTTCGCTATGGCACACATATGTTGAAGAAAGAGGCTTATGATTGGTGGAGGACTACTAGTCAGGGGTTGACGGCTGCCAATGAGGGGATTACCTGGGCTGTGTTTGAGAGAGAATTCAAGAGGAAGTACTACCCGGAAGATGTCCGTGGGAAGAAGGAGGTTGAGTTTCTAAGACTTGAACAAGGCAACATGACTGTAACCGAGTATGCTGCAAAATTTACTGAGCTGTCTAAGTTTTATCCTCATTATGATAGAGAGGGTGCGGAGTTCTCCAAATGCATCAAATTTGAAAATGGATTGCGTGCTGACATTAAGAGGGCCATAGGGTACCAGCAGATTCGTGTGTTTCCGTTGTTGGTTAATAGTGCCAGGATTTTTGAGGAGGACAATAATGCCTTCTCCAGAGTCATTAGGGAAAAACAAAAGAATTTCGCAAGTCGCGGTAAGCCATATGAGGCGCCTGCAAGGGTAGGGCTTTTGTTTGGGATGACCGATGTGAAGAAAGTTTCAATGAGCTGAAGAAGAAGTTGACTACGTCACCAGTGTTGACCCTGCCTAATCCGGTGGAACCGTTTGTGGTTTATTGTGATGCGTCGAAGTTGGGATTGGGTGGTGTACTTATGCAGAATGGGAAAGTGATCGCTTATGCGTCTAGGCAATTGAGAATTCATGAAAAGAATTACCCTACTCACGACTTAGAACTTGCTGCTGTGGTATTCGCATTAAAAATTTGGAGGCATTACTTGTATGGATCGAAATTTGAGGTGTTCAGTGATCACAAGAGTCTACGGTATCTGTTTGACCAGAAAGAATTGAATATGAGGCAGCGCCGGTGGTTGGAACTATTGAAGGATTATGATTTTGAATTGAGTTATCACCCGGGAAAAGCGAATGTGGTTGCGGATGCGCTGAGTCGGAAGACTTTGCACATGTCGGCATTGATGGCTAGAGAGCTTGAGTTAATTGAGCAGTTCAGGGACCTGAGTTTAGTGTGTGAAGTTACGCCTCAGAGTGTCAGGTTAGGTATGTTGAAGATTGGCAATGATTTTATGGCGAGTATCCGAGAGGCACAGAAATTAGATATGAAATTAGTTGATCTGATGAGTGGGATCGGTCAGTCAGAGAATGAAGACTTCGTGATAGATACGCAAAATGTATTGAGGTATCGTGGGAGGATTTGTGTTCCCGAAGATGAGGAAATGAGAAAGGCAATTCTTGAGGAAGGGCATAAGAGTAAATTGAGTATCCATCCTGGAGCGACGAAGATGTACCAAGATCTGAAGAAGATGTTCTGGTGGCCTGGGTTGAAGCGCGATGTGGCGCAGTTTGTGTACTCGTGCTTGACCTGTCAGAAATCGAAAGTCGAGCATCAGAAACCTGCAGGAATGATGCAACCGTTGAATGTTCCAGAGTGGAAGTGGGATAGTATCTCCATGGATTTTGTGACCGGGTTACCCAATACGGTGAGAGGGCATGATTCGATTTGGGTGGTTGTGGATAGATTGACAAAGTCGGCACATTTTATTCCTATCGGTATTAAGTATCCAGTGTCGAGATTGGCTGAAATCTACATTCAGGTGATTGTGAAGCTGCATGGGGTTCCTTTGTGCATTGTGTCTGATAGGGACCCAAGGTTCACTTCGGAGTTTTGGAGTAGTTTGCAGAAAGAGTTGGGGTCGAAATTGAGGTTGAGTTCAGCTTATCATCCTCAGACTGATGGGCAGACAGAAAGGACAATCCAATCATTGGAAGATCTGTTGAGGTCATGCGTACTAGAGCAGGGAGGTGCGTGGGATACTCATCTTCCGTTAATTGAGTTCACCTACAACAACAGTTATCATTCCAGTATCGGAATGGCGCCGTTTGAGGCGTTGTATGGCCGGAGGTGTAGGACTCCGGTGTGTTGGTACGAGACTGGAGAAAGTTTAGTACTTGGACCTGAGCTAGTCAGAGAGACTACTGAGAAGGTAAAAATGATCAGGGAGAAAATGAAAGCGTCGCAGAGTCGGCAGAAGAGTTACCACGATAAGAGAAGGAAAGATTTAGAATTTGAAGCCGGTGACCACGTGTTCTTGAGGGTCACGCCTATGACTGGTGTTGGGCGAGCGCTGAAATCAAAGAAGTTGACTCCTCGATTCATCGGGCCGTATCAGGTTACGGAGAGAGTTGGAAATGTTGCATATCGGGTGGCCTTACCACCTAACCTTTCAAACTTGCACGACGTGTTTCACGTGTCGCAGCTTCGGAAGTATGTTGCGGATCCGTCTCATGTGATTCAACTAGATGATGTGGAGGTGCGGGACAATCTCACCGTGGAGACTATGCCAGTTAGAATTGATGACCGTGAAGTAAAAGTGTTAAGAGGCAAAGAGATTAATTTAGTGAAAGTAGTTTGGTTGGGAGCCGTTGGCGAGAGCATGACGTGGGAATTGGAGAGTAAGATGAAAGACGCCTATCCAGAATTATTTGATTCAGGTAATTTCGAGGACGAAATTCTCTAAGTGGGGGAGAGTTGTAACGCCCTAAAATAATTTAATTTATTAATTAAATTAAGTTATTGGAGGGATGCAATATTTATTTAAGTGGAATAAATTAAGTATATTTGTTTTATTGTAGGAGGTGAAGAGCATTAAAAAGAGTGGTGTGAAAAATGGGCCCAAGCCACTTAAGTGACCCAAGCCCATTCCTTTTACCCTAAAACCTAAGAACTAGTGTTATTCAACCAAGAAAAGAGATTCAGCGCAACTGAGGGTGAGAAGAGGAGTGGAATCGCGATTTCAAGCATAGAGGAGGAGAGGGTGCGACTTTTAGCAAGAAGGGAAAAGAGGGTTTTATTTCATCTTGGCTTTAGGTAAGTACCTTGATCTTTCCCTTCCATTTATGTAATTTTTCCAAGTGATGATCTCAAACCCTTCCTTTACATGTTTCGATTTTGCCATAATTATGTGATGGAATGCGAATTGGTGAGAAGAGGAGGAAGGGCTGCTGCGAATTCTTCTTGGTGACCTTGGCTCGTCGTGATTTCGGAATTTTGCACGTGACGCATATATCGTGGTTTCGGGCATATAAAATTCGAGGTAAGGGTGAGCGATTTTCAATTTATTATAATTGAGTATTTGGAGGGTTGTGGGTTTGTGTTAGTGATTAAATTCGAAAATCATAGGTGAAGAGGAATGATGGATTAAATTATTGAGTTGATGTGCGAATTACCCTATGACGTGAGGAGAATTATAGTTGCTGTTTTTTTTTGAGATATGTTGCTGTTAATTCATTTTTGCTGTTGCTGTAATTATATGGTGCTGTTGCTGTAATTATATGATGCTGTTGCTGAATTTATAATTGGTGCTGTTGCTGTAATTATATGTTGCTGTTGCTGAAATTATAATTGGTGTTGTTGCTGTATTTTTGGTGCTGTTGCTGTCAATGTTATAATTGCTGTTGCTGTATATTTTTTTCTGCTGTTTGCTGTTATTTAAGTGATGCTGTTACTGTATTTTAATCTTGCTGTTTTCACAATAAGATGTTGCTGTTTTTACCAACTAAAATGCTGCTGTGTTGCAAATCAAAGTTGCTGTTTTGTTGACTGTTTTGCGAAAATAAATGGCTGTTTTTCAGCCTCAATATGATGTAAAATTTGCCACTGTTTGGCGCAAATAAAATGCCACTGTTTTCAGTTTTAATTGAAGTGAAAAATTCTGCTGTTATGCAAATAATTGGCCACTGTTTTTCAGTTTTAAGTTAATGTAGAAATTCTGCTGTCTTTGCGAAATAACGGCTACTATTTCAGTTCCGATTTGATGAAAGATTGCTACTGTTTTGCGCATAAAATGCCACTGTTTATTCCCAAATTTAATTGTGGCGCTTCCTAAGTATAAAAGTGAAATGTTTATCCCATAATTTTAAAATGTAGAGTGAAATGTTTATTCCCTAATTTTAAAGATGTTGTTACATTATTTTTGAATGTGATTGTTTATGAAGAGTGGTGATATTTATATGATGATGATGATGATGAATACACTCTATGAGTGTCTTATGGTGGTGATGACGAGTACTCCGGGTGAGTAAATTTTGGTGATTGCACATGTGTCCATAGTGTCTCATAGCATGTGCATCTTATGACGAATAGGCTTCGGCCTCTTAGTGACGGTGTGCCCTTAGTGGCTTATTTATGACGAGAAAACAGTGACGGTGTGCCCATAGTGGCTTATTATGACGAATATGGTACCATCATGCATATGCCCAGGTGTGGGTTGCATCTTCATGCACATTCATTTTTTTATGACGGGTGACGTGAACTGTGATTTTGTTTGGTGTGGTGTGTAACGATGATGAAGTTGATATTAGTAACGATGTTGTGTGATGTTTTGCTCATATTACTCTGCTGTATGCTTAATTATATTTTGTTGAAAGTTCTCACCCCTTCTGCTTGGAATGTTGCTCTATTGTGGCAACGCTGCAGGTGACTCTGATTGAAGGACATGCCGCCTTCCTTTTAGCTGTTGAGACGTTCGAGTCGCTCTCTGATATTGTAACACCTAGGGGGCGGGTTAAAGTTGACGACTTATTTAATTAACCATTTTAATAATTTTATTGATGTGTGAGACGTGTTTGAGTGATTTATTTTTGGTGAGCTATTATTTCCGCTGTGATGAGATTTAATTTTGAAGTTCGATTTTTGAGACGAACGTGTTTCTACACGAATGTTAATGGCGTGGTCGATGAGTTTCATCAATGAAGCTGTGACATTTCTTTTCTACTAATATTATTATTATTTTTGAAAACGAAAGCACTCTGATAATGACGTACAAATTAAGAGGTAGAAACGGGGTGTTACAAAGATCGCGACCCCAGACAATCGAAGGGCCGCAATGTAGCCATGGTCATCCATGGAGGTAATCCGTTGGATATCAGAGAGTCCAAGAAGGCAATGAAGAGGAAGTGGAATGAACTTATGATGGTCGGCTCAACTTCAACCCCACGGCCGGCCTCGAATAGGCCGCCCATTTCCTTTGGGGATGAAGACTTGCTCGATGGCAAAGTCAATAATTACGTCCCTTTGGTAGTATCGGCCGTAATGGCCAACACTGAGGTCAGAAGGATACTGGTCGACCAAGGGAGCTCGGCTGACATCATATTTGAGGAACTGATCGACAAGTTAAATGTGGACAGGAGCGAAATTATTCCACAAGCAGTGCCAACCCCATTGACCGGGTTCAATGGGGCGACCACCTACCCCCTGGGGACGATAGAATTGCTTGTTACTTTTGGAGATGATACGAACAGCAGTGCGTCATACAGGACGGTCAGGACAACGTTCTTAGTTCTGCCAATCAAATCGTGTTACCACTGCATCATCGGCCGGCCAACACTGGGAAAATTGGAGGCCGTAGCCTCAACTGTGCATTTAAAGATGAAATTCTACAGTAAAAGCGACCAAGTTGTGACAGTAATGGCCGACATGGAAGCGGCCATGAGGAGCCATTTCCTCTATCAAGAGATTTGTGATATGGAGGCAGTAAATGCTAAACCTCAGAATCTCAGAGAGGGGCATCAGGTCAATGTGGCCGACCTGGATGCTCGAGACGACCCAGATAGCGACCCTGAGGACGACGACGACGATTTAGCCCGCGAGCTAAAGAATAAACTGAAGGGGCGACCACCCCCAGAACATGGAGTGCTGACAAGTTGAGAGTATTTTGTAAAAACCAATTGATCAATAAAGAACAGGGGTTTTTTTGCCGAGGACCGACCTTAAAATTCAACTTGTGTACTTTATTTTCATGCAAATTGTATGCACGGTCACTCACCATGCGAAGAGCCGCCGAGCGGCCTAAAAGAGTGCCATCGAATGGCCCAAACGAGAGCCGCCGAGCGGCCTAAAAGAGCGCCATCGAATGGCCCAAACGAAAGCCGCCGAGCGGCCTAAAAAGAGTGCCATCGAATGGCCCAAACGAGAGCCGCCGAGCGGCCTAAAAGAGCGCCATCGAATGGCCCAAACGAGAGCCGCCGAGCGGCCTGAAAGAGCGCCATCGAATGGCCCAAATGAGAGCCGCCGAGCGGCCTGAAAGAGTGTTACCGAATGGCCCGAACGAAAACCGCCGAGCGGCCTATGTGAAGGACCATCAAGTGACCCATAAAAATTTTTTTGGTCGCGACCGACCGCAGCAAAAAGAATCAAATCCAATTACAAAGCAATTAAACAGGTCAAATTCATGGAAAAATTGTCATCGATTACAAACAAAGACGCCTTGGTCGAAAAATTACAATTCAAACACCGCTCGCAGGCGGGCCAAGATTACGATTCAAAAAAAATTACAAGTTAAGATTCGATGGGGGCCTGATAGATGACCGCCTCTTCTTGAAGAACCTTCCCCTTCAACATCTTCTTGGGCCGGACGATCTGTTGATCGATCACACGATGTTTGCATTGCACAATCTCGCGATCGACCTCCAGATCAGGGTAGAGGATCTTGATCTGGCTGACAGCATTTTCAAATTGACCCTCCGCAGCTCCCTTCGCCCGGTCAAGAACGTCTTTGTAGCGACCTCTGAACTTGTTCTTTTCCTCCTCCACTGCATCCAGCTCAGTTTTCAGCCCAACGACCTGGCTCGACAGCTCTTCATTCTTTGAAGTGAGGCGCTCGACCTCTTTCTCAGCTGTTTCCTTGTCGGTGACCGCCTTGTCCAGAGCAGACTCGGCCGCAGTTTGAGCAGAGACAGCGGCCACAAGTTGGCTTTCTGCTTCGACGAGCTTCCTCTCATTGTCAGCGATCGCTTCGACCTTCGGTTCAAGCTCCTTCAATTTCTTGAGCAAGTCATCTCGCTCGCCCCTCATTTCTGCGAGCACAAGGCAGAATTCAATTTAAAATTTTTATCGACTAGGTCGTCTTCAAGCAATGAATATCTATATGGGCAAGGCGCCTACCTTCCAGGCGATCTGATTCTTCATCTTGGTATTTCTTGAACAGAATACCAGCGGCCTTCATTGCATCGGCCATCACCTCGAACGGTTCCTCCTTGAAACGAGCACAGTCTTCATCACCCAATCCAAGCAGGTCGACTTTAGGCGACCGGTTGTGCCCGTGGCTTTTCCCACTCTTATGCTTCTTGCTCTGACCCCCATGATCGACCGACCTATTCCTCTTGGACCTTTCTTTATTTGGGGGTGGACTGCCCAAGTCGATTGCTTGATATGGCGTGGCTGCCCGAGGAGCCTGACGACCGGGCTGAGATCCTGTTCCGGCAAGTGGAGGCATACCCCCCGGTTGAACCTCAGGAATTCCGCGGACGGGCGAAGTATCACCATCCTCGGCCGCCCATTGTTCCAAGAGGTCAAAGTCATTCATGTTCGCCATGTCAACTGCAAAGGCAAAAGTGGATGGTTAGAAACAATTAAACAAAACAAAGTGACAGAAAATAAACTAGGCGAGCGACCACCGACCAAGAGCGGCCTTGACTTTCTTCTTGCCACGAGCATCCACAATGTTTTTAACCTTGATGCGACCCTCAGGGACTAGGGACGCAATCTTTCTCAACCTTTGGATCGTCCCCCTGTCCGGGTCGTCAAGTTCAGTGTCCTTGAAAGCATACTGGCCCAGTTTCTTCGAGAAATGGTTGAAACTCCACACTGTGGGAAACAGGGGCGCTCCTTCCCGATCATCCTTCGACATCTGGGCGATCCCTCGATGGGCCTCGGCCGAGTTAGGGACAACCCAAAAGAATTCCCTTTTCCACCCGGTCGTCAATGATTCCATGTAAGGCTTGAAAAAGTTGTATGTTGATCGGTTTTTGAACGAGACCGCTTCCTTGCGGGCGCCCTTGGAGCCTTTCTCATAAATATAGCTCATTTCAAACAAAGTGAAAAACAGTCTTACGGAGACCGGCCGTCTCAGAACCACGAGAACATCTTCGTATGCCTGCAGGAACGCCCAAGCGTTCGGGTTCAGTTGGGAAGGGGCGACCTGAAGATAGCGTAGAACCTGGCGTTGGAACCTGGTGAATGGTGGAATTATACCCATGCGTTCGAAAACGATGCGGTACATTGTGAATTTTAGCACATCAGTCCAGGCCGCAACATCTTCCCCTTTAGCCATACCTTCAACTCTCCAACCTTCGTTCAGCCCGGTCGCCAGATACTCTAGGTCCTGGCTTCCCTGTTGAATTTTGCTGCGTTGACCTCTCAGGTTAAGAGAAACCCAAGACATATCTTTTGCAGCTGCGACCTCAGGATCTTCTCGTTGGTCGCTTCGATGGCCTCTGTCGGCCGTTGCAGTGTCGTCGGCCGCAGCCTGGCCAATACCTTCATCGCTGGCAACCCGCGCGTTGCTTTCTGCAGTGTCATCAACCACAGCCTCGGTGAACGGTGCCCCACTTCTGTCCGGCCGAGTCCCGGATTCGCTAGAGGAAGACCAGTTCTGAGTCGAAGACCCAGAGGAAGATTCGTCGTTAGAGGAAGACGACCGGGCGTGCGCAGAACTTTGCTCCACTGGTCGAGTCATGTTGTGCGCAAGAGAAACGGCCGGGATTCCAAAGATACGGCGGGTTTGTTTGGTCCGCGCCAGAATGAACTTGTGGAGGGGAATAACCGTCAAGGTCTTGCTTGCGCGTGGGAAGGGGCGACGTGGTCATCCCCAGACCTGACACCCCCTCCATCAGGTGGAACATAAAAATTCAAATAAAGGAAGAGCGGTCGCAGTTACCTGGAATTAGAGCAAGTTGATTACGAGCGAGCTTTAGCGAGAACGAGCGAGCTTCGGCGGTAGCGAGCGAACTTTGGCAGGAGCGAGCGACCTTTGGCAGAAGCGAGCGATCAGCGAGAGCAGAGGAGATCGAAGAAACGCTTAAATGGAAATTCCCTCGAACCCTATATATAATGGGCCAACCATCACCATGGGTCGGAGGCGAAGAGGCGCCACTCTTCGCGTGCCATCATTACTTAATCTCCTCGAGTCTCTAAACGTCACCTCATTAAAAGAAACTGTCGCCTCATCATTCATGACGATTGATTGTCAGGCATCAACCCCGAGACGGCACCTGGCCCCGTGTGACCAGGCCGCGTGGCAGCGACCACGCAATCAACCAATTAGCGATCGACCAAATTACGTTCGACCAGTCGTCGTTCCAGAACGGTCGTTTGTGACCACGCTGGGGGGCAAGAAATCAAGCCTTAGCCCGCCCCCAGGCGACCTAGGCTTGGGGGGCAACTGTTCTGGAGTGGGCTCGAAGGCTAATTTCGTCCAACAGGCCCATCGCGGCCCAATACCTGACTTGCTCCCCAAGATGCGGTCGGCCCCGCAAAAGGCGCAACGGCTAGAACGCCACAGTATATATACCACACTAGCATGTGGCTTCAGGTATGTTTTTACTCACCTTGTGACCCTGCCCGTTGAAGCACCTCTGACTTGAGCGTTGGAGTGCCTTTGCAGGTACCACCCGCGTGCGGCTCAGAACTCGGTCCTTTCCCCACGACCGAACAACATCATCAGGCAGCAACAACTCATCGTACTGATCTGGTACGATCAGTTTTTAAAAAAAGAAACAAATCTTGGCTTGATAATCGATTATGTATATGGTAGAGGTAAGATGATAATCGATTATGTTATTTAAAAAAGGTAGAAATTGGTTTCATGCTTTTCACAAAAATATTTTTAGGGTTTAAGTTTCCACCATATGCATGCATGCAATTTTATAAAACATTTTCAAAGCTATTTTTATGCATCATGCATGTTTTGAAAAGTCATCTCTCTCAATAGCTAAAGTGCCACACACTTTAGGTGATAGGACCTTTACAAAGTGTCCTAAATAAGGCTTAGACACAAATTAGGGTTTTGAACTTCATATGTTGCTTCTTCTTCAAGCTTCTCTTCTTTTGTGTCTTCTTCTCTTTAAATTAAGTACTGCACTTTGCTCAACTTGAAACATTAGTAGATATGATGTAATTTGTTATCATACAAAATAAAGGAGTGTTTACCCTTGGTTCAACACATCGCTCGCCACCGCGCCGAAGAGGGAGGCGAGGATCTGGAACTCCCCCAACCGAGACTCAAGATGAGACCTATTACTCTGGGGACTCAACTCACCAAAGCTCATCATTAGCATCTTCGTCCCCAAGGCGGCATTCTATAAGCCGGGGAAGTCCCCCGAGGCATGAACGTCGACGCCCTCGGTCTCCCGGATCCCCTGTCCGACGCCCTATCAGGAGGCCTCCTCCGAGGGAAAGGTCTACGACGCGGAAGGGACCCTTTACAGCGGAAATCGACTATTTTCCGGTACCCAAGCACTTAGAGAAGCCCCCGGAGGGTTTAAAGATGCATGACGGGACGGGCGATCCCGACCGACACCTAGATTACTTCGACACGATGATGCAATACCGGAATGTCCCAGAGGAGATCAAATGCTGAATCTTCCCTCTTACCCTTGAGAAATTGGCTTTGGACTGGTTCAGAGCCCTCAAGCCAAACTCGATATCATCTTGGGACCAGCTTGCAAAGCTGTTCTCGGCCCAGTTCGCCCACTCCAAAATGAAACCAAAGTCTCGGAAAGTCTTACAAGCCATCCGGCATGGAGAGAACGAGTCTCTCCGAGACTACATCGAAAGATTCAACAAGGAAGCGGCCCAGGTCCGGGACTTGGATGATTCGTTTCGACTGTTCTTCGTGGAAGCCGGTCTTCGGGAAGGAAGTCTATTTCAAATTGATGTCGGTATCAACCAAACTGAATCGCTTGCCGAGTTCCTCCAGCGATCTCAGAAATACATTGATCATGAAGAAGGCGCTGTTGCAAGAAAGTCAGACGCCGACCCCGGAACGAGCAAGCCTCGGTATGAAAAAGAGGCTCCGGTGCGTCAGGTAGGAGAGGCCCGGTATGAAAGGGAGACCCGGAACGATGGTAGGCTCCGACCTCGGAACCGACACCAGCAATATTCCGACCTAAATGAAACAAGGGCCAGGATTCTTGCGGAATGTATGAACGCTGAGTTCAAAGAAGTCAAGTTCCCCGATCCGCTCCCGCACAGGCCGGGGCAGAGATCCAACAAGTACTGCCGGTATCACCGGAGCAAAGGGCACGACACCAATCGATGCAATGCTTTGAAGGATGACATCGAGAATCTGATTAAGAAAGGAAAATTGAGCCAGTACGTGGCTAAAACACCCAGGCATGAGGCCGGGGTTAAGGAAGAGGAAGCCGATCCAAAACGGAAGGGTAAAGCCCCACAAAAACGAGAAGAGAGCTCAGAGGACGAGCGCGATTTTCGAAAATCAAAGGGCCGACCTGTAATGATGATGATATCTGGGGGCTACCCCGACGAGGCGTCGGGCAAAACGATGAAAAGAAAATGGAAGGAAGTCATGTGTGCCGCTTCCACCTCTGCGATCAGCTCCGGCCCGGAGCGCCAACCCTTGGCATTCAACGACCGAGACTTATTGGATGGCAAGCCAAATAAGCACATACCCCTCATAATCAGGGCGGTCATGGCAAACCATGAGATAAGAAGGATTCTGGTCGACCAAGGGAGCTCCGCTGATATCATCTTCATCGACCTTGTAAGAAAACTACAGATCTCAGAGGAAGACTTCACCCCTTACCGAGGATCGGATCTTTCGGGCTTCAACGGGTCCCGGACCAAACCTCTCGGTTATCTGGAAATGATGGTCACCTATGGAGAGGAGCCACTAGAAAGGACGGTCAAGACCAAATTCTTGGTACTACCATGCCCCTCGGTCTACAATTGTATCATCGGGAGGCTCACCCTTGGGAGGCTCGGAGCCGTAACTTCAACGGTTCACCTCAAGATGAAGTTCTATTCATTGAGTGACCAAATCATCACCCTTGATGCCGACTTAGAGTCCGCCCAGAGATGTTTTTATCTTTACGTCAAGGCAGATAGACAGGCCTCAGAGGAGGGGGTTCCCCCCATAGAAGCAAGGACTCAGAAAAGCCCAAAGAAGAAAAGAACCGGTCCAGCGGCTGAGGTCAACGTCACAGACCTCGATGCAAGGTGCGACCCGGACAGCTCCGAGGAAGAAAGCGACGACGAGTTAGCACGGGAACTAAAAAAGAAAATTAGGTGGCCTCAACCTGATGGACAGTTCATGCAAATCCAGCTGGGAGAGGACCCGATCCAAACTGTCCAGATCGGATCCGATCTCCCCGACGAAGTAAAAGCAAAGCTCACCCTCTGCCTAAAATCTCACGCCGATCTCTTCGCGTGGTCAGCAAAAGACATGCCCGGGATTCCCCCTGAGGTCGCCTGTCACCAGCTAGCGGTTAACCCCGGGGCAAAATGGGTCGCCCAACGCAAAAGAGCTCAAAGCCAGGAAAAAGCAGCTGCTACAGCCAAGGTCGTAGAAGATTTAATTAAAGCTGATTTTGTAAGAGAGGTCAAGTACACAACTTGGCTCTCAAACCCTGTACTTGTTAAGAAAAGCAATGGAAAGTGGCGAATGTGCGTTGACTATACCGATCTTAATAAGGCCTGTCCTAAGGACGCCTTCCCTGTTCCTAGCATTGATCGGCTCGTCGATAATGTTTCAGGTTTTCGTTTACTATCGTTCATGGATGCTTATTCCGGATATAACCAAATTCCGATGTTCCCCCGACCAAGAGAAGACAGCCTTTATGACTGACCGCGATAATTTCTGCTACCGGGTCATGCCATTCGGTTTAAAAAATGCGGGGGCCACTTATCAAAGGATGATGAACAAGGTATTCTGAAATCAGATCGGCCGTAACGTGGAAGTCTACCTCGACGATATGATTGCAAAAAGCGAAAGGGAAGACCTCCACATATCCGACCTAGAAGAGATTTTTACTGAAATCCGAAGAAACAATATGAGGTTAAACCCGGAAAAATGCACTTTCGGGGTCCGGGCTGGAAAATTCCTGGGTTTCTATCTCACGGAAAGGGGCATTGAAGCCAACCGGATAAATGCCGAGCGGTAACAGAAATGCGGACCCCGTCCACTAAGAAAGAGCTCCAAAAACTCAACGGTATGATAGCTGCACTATCTCGTTTCATTTCCAACGCCGCCTTCAAATCACTCCCATTGTTTAAACTCCTTAAGAAAGAAGCAACTTTCGAATGGACCCCAGAGCGGGACGAGGCACTCTCCCGGCTCAAAAAGGTCCTATCCGAACTGCCCATACTAAGTCGGCCAAGCCCAGGGGAAGACCTATTTTTGTATCTGGCCATCTCGGATGAGGCCATCGGAGCCGTGCTTATCAGGGAGACCGAAACTGGTCAAAGCCTGGTATACTTCGTAAGTAAAGCTTTGCATGGATCAGAAGTGAGATATCAGAAAATAGAGAAAATCGCCTTTGCTCTACTCATCTCGGCACGCCGTCTCCGACCTTACTTCGTCGCCCATCAAATCGTGGTACGGACTAATTATCCAATTCGGCAGATCCTGCACCGACCCGACTTAGCAGGACGAATGATCAAATGGGCAGTAGAACTCTCCCAGTTCGGAATCAAATACGAAACGAGACCGGCCATGAAAGCTCAGATACTTGCCGACTTCATTACGGAGATGGCACCTGCCGACCCGGAGGACGGGTTGTGGACACTCCACGTGGACGGGTCCTCAAATCCAAAAGGAAGTGGTGCAGGGCTAATGCTCGAAAGCCCGACGGGCGTCGTAATCGAAGTATCACTCACGTTCGGTTTCCCTACCTCAAACTACCAGGCGGAATACGAGGCATGCATAGCTGGACTCCGGCTTGCGATCGACCTCAGGGTCTCCCGGCTTTCCCTAAATACCGACTCATTATTGGTGGTATCCCAAATCGGGAAACAATACGAAGCTAAAGATCCGATCTTGCAGAGGTACCTAACCCGTGTGCAGGAGCTGCTCTCCCTTTTTACATTCACGGAAGTGAAACACGTTCCTAGATCGGAAAATATCAGGGCAGACATACTTTCCAAACTTGCCAGCACCAAAATTCGGGGGAACCACTGGTCGATAATCCAGGAAACACTGAGTAAGCCGAGCGTAATCCTGAACCCGGAAGCAAATTTTTCTGTTAATGTAGTTGAAGAAAGCCAGGGTTGGATCGCGCCGTTAATAGACTATATCAGAACGGGGAATGAGCCTCCGGACCCGAGCGAAGCCAAGATCCTCCGGAGGAAGGCCTCATCTTTTTCCATAATCAATGGAAACCTCTACAGAAGAAGCTTGTCCGCACCGTTGTTGAAATGCATTGAAGGAGGAGAGGCGGACTACGTCTTAGCCGAGATCCACGAGGGAATCTGCGGGCAACACCTTGGAGGTCGATCCCTGGCTCGAAAGGCATTAAGGGCGGGATATTTCTGGCCAACCATGGAGACCGATGCAAGAAACTATGTAAAGAAGTGCAGTAAGTGTCAGATCCACGCCAAGGTCCACATAGCGCCCCCTACGGAGCTCACCAGCTTAAGCTCGCCATGGCCATTTGCGTGGTGGGGAATAGATCTCTTGGGACCATTCCCAACTGCCCCTGGCCAGATCAAATACCTCATAGTGGCGGTGGATTACTCCACCAAATGGATCGAAGCCGAGCCTTTGGCCATCATCAGCGCTAAGAATTGCATCAAATTCTTCAAAAGAATATAATGACTAGATTCGAGATCCCCGAGGTTGTAGTCACTGACAACGGAACGCAGTTCGCCGACAAAGGCTTCAGAAAACTCATGTCTGACCTCAAAATCAAACAGCGGTTTACCTCGGTAGAACACCCTCAAACGAACGGACAGGCCGAGGCCGCCAACAAAGTCCTCCACAATGGACTGAGGAAGCGGCTCGATGAAGCAAAAGGAAACTGGGTTGAAGAGCTACCCTACGTGCTGTGGGCCTACAGAACCACCCCGCAGAGCTCAACGGGGGAGACCCCTTTCCGTCTTTCGTACGGGATGGAGGCGGTAATCCCGGTAGAGATCGGGGAGCTGAGCTGGAGGACGCTCCACCCGAAACCTCCGGAGGACAATAGCCAGGCGTTGAAAGAAAACCTCGACCTCGTCGATGAGGTCCGAGGCCAGGCTTCCCTTAAAGAAGCAATAATAAAACAGAGGGTAGCAGTACGATATAACTCGAAAGTGATCCCTAGGGACCTTGAGGCCGGTGATTTAGTTTTACGAAGAGCCGATGTCGGTTTGAAGAACGCCGCGCAGGGCAAGCTCGCCCCCAACTGGGAAGGACCTTACCGAGTTTTATCTAAAACCGGCAGAGGTGCCTACGAGTTGGAGACCTTGGCCGGGAAGGCGATCTCAAGAACTTGGAACGCCACTAAACTAAAAAAGTACTACAGCTGACTCTCATCTTACCTAAAGAACGGTGTATACCGACGTTGTAACTCATTTTATCTGAAGAACGGTGTATACCGACATTATTCTCATTTTATCTGAAGAACGGTGTATACCGACATTATTCTTATTTTATCTGGAGAACGGTGTATACCGATGGTATAAATTATCTTATCTAAAGAACGGTGTATACCGATGCTATCAATTATGTTTGTGGTGTCTACCGACTTTATCACCTATTTTATCTTCTGTTAGCTGACCGAGGTTGTCGCTACCCTAAGGGGTGAGTTCGATCTGGGCCGAGTCCCGGTAAACTGCCCCGAAGGCGATCATCGTTACGTAAAACAACTAGTTGGCCGAGGTTGCCACAACCCTAAGGGACGAGTTCGATCTGGGCCGAGTCCCGATAAACTGCCCCTAAGGCGACGCTTACCACTTGAGCGAATCAAACGCAAGTGCACGAATGTAAAACAACAGTATAAAGACTAAACCGAGGTAAATGAAACCGGAGGCACATTAAAACACATTTCTATTATAAATTACCCCGGATACGGCCGGGTCCTCTAGTTCAAAAAGGTAGTGACATATTACAAATTCCGGTTCCGCCCGGAACCCGGGGCTTTTCTCCCCCACCGGTTCCACCCGGAACCCAAAAAGCAGCTAATCCAGAGCTTCCCCATCAACAACAGTCACGGCAAGGAAGGGGGAGGGTAAATGACCTCAAACGCTTCAGAGTCAGGGTAGGGCTTGACAACACGCCCGCCTTCTACGGTATGCTCCAAACGAAGAACCCCCCGGTCCAAAGGCAGAGAGGGATGGATAACAGCGACTTGAGCAAGCGCTTTTTCGAAACTCTCCCCAGCCACTTCCACAGCCATCTGGGCCACCTCCACCATCTCGTTCTCCACGCCCTCGGCTTTGGCGCGCGCCTCCTGGAGCTCTTGTTCCAGTTCAGCAATCCGAGGCGAGGAATCGACGCTAGACCCGACCTGGGCCTGCCTCGCCTTCACAAGATCGGCCTCGAGTTCATAAATCCGGGCCTTCAGGGAAGAAACCACCTCTTCAGACCGCCTCTCTTGACTCTCAAGGTCTGAGATTCGGACCTCATGTTCCATGCACAAATTAAGGGCAGAGTCCCTCTCCTTTTCAAGTTTGTCCGCAACCGCCTTGAGCGCGGTCTGGTCCCTCTCCAGCACCTCATATTTCTTCTGCAGCTCCTCCCGGGCCTTCCTTTCATTGTCCCTCTCCACCAGAGCCTCTGTGATAGCAGAAACAAGGAAGTCAAGAACAGAAATAAGCAAAAAGAAAAATCAAAGAGTACACCTCGGAACTTGGGTGTCACCTTTTGCCTGACTCTCAGCCTCGACCCTCTGAAGCTTGGACACATCGGCCAGATACCGAAATAACCCGAGAGCCGCCTCGACCGGGTCGACCCGGGAATCCTCCACGTGCTTCTGCAGGAAGTCGACGTCAATAGAAAAACCGGAAGACCTAGAAGTTCGGTGCTTCCCATGACGACCCTTTTTAGAAGCCCGGGCGGCCGGAGCATGTGAAGTAGAAGCAGGGTCTGCTTGCGGCAGGGGGTGCTCCCTTTTCCGATGTAAGAGATCCTCAGCCCGATCTTCTACACCAGCCAAGCTGGCCTCCGGGATTGTATTGATCGGAACGGCAGCAACGGGCTTTTCTTGCTGAACCCCGGCTTTCCTTTCCGCAAGAGCCGCCAAGCGGGAGAACTTGTCAGGCCCCATGCTATCTGCAAAATAAGGAAAATAAACAATGTTAAAAGAAACGGCAGTCAAAAAATTATGGGCGGGGTTATCTACCAAAAACCTACCAAGAACGGCGGCCACTTGAGATTTCGATCCGGCCCCAACTAATCGGGCTACGTCAACCCCGAATTTCTTGGGATCCCGGTAGACAATCAGGTCGGCGAAATTCGTCAAGATCGCCAGCGAGTCCTGATCAACCGGGGATAGCCGCCCTAAGCTGACGGTGTAGGAATGAGGTCGCCGGTTGAAATGAGAAAGAGACCACCCTAGTTGGAACTTAGTGAACTCCAGTGATTTCCCGTCTGCAGAGTATTGGCCGACGTGCCTCACGGCCTCCTCGTTCACGGGCTCGACAAAAAAGTACTTGTTCTTCCAGTTCTTTAGAGAATCGGAATAGGGCATGAAAATCTTTACGCCCCTTCTAGCCCGGAAGCTCACGTGCTCCCACCGATCCTTGGTGCCATCCTCATGCCTCCTGTTGACCTCAAAAAGGTGGAAGAACAGGTCGCAAGAGATTGGCCTCCCCAAATGAATGCACATCAACTCGAAAGCCCGGAGGAACGCCCATGAGTTGGGATGTAGTTGGGAAGGAGCGAGGTTCAAGATCTCCAAAGCCTCTTGCTGAAAGGCGGTGAAAGGGGGCTAATATGCATATCAAGGATCGTCACCCCGTACATCACAAATTTCAGAGCTTTCGGCCTGACGGCTACGTGTTGGTCTTCAGCCATTCCCTCCACGTTCCAGATCTGATCCTTCCGGGAAAGGCGATTGACAAAGAAACTCATGTCATCCCCGGTCCTATAGAGGGACGGAATCCCCCTCAACGCCTCCGACACCCATGAATACTCCCGGGGAACAGTGAGAGGTTGGGACAAGAGAACATCGACCGGCCCTACTCTGGCTCGTGGGTATTGGTCGGAATCACCTTCCTCATACGCAGGGTCCCCGCGATGCCCAAGACCGTCTTCATTACTGCGACTCTCAGCAACCTCCGCCTCACTCTCATCCGAGCTCCAGCTAGTACTTCCCTGTTCTTCACAGTCGAGCTCGGCGTCAGAATCCTCCGAATCAAGGACCACTACCTCTGTGTTATCTTCATCCACCGGCTCGTTGTTGGGAACCCCAGGAGAGCGGTCTTCTGCGTGAGTAGGAGCAGAGCCCAAGTCGTCTTGAACCTCGGGAACAACCGACCCGGGGGGACTAGCACGAATTTCCATCGACTCTCCAATACCGGAAGCCATTGTTTTTGCGAGATTAGGGCGATCCGAGTCAGCAACCCGTCGGGTTTGTTTTGTCCTCGCCAGATCGATCCTGCAGAAATGGGGGCTTGACGAGTCAGGTTGATACGTAAACAGTGGGTCCACAACCAAATCGGAACCCGACCTGACGACCCCCACTCTGTATCTATAAATACGGGTTCTGAGAGAACCCGGTCGTGATCTAAAGCCGGAAGCAATAAAGAAAAGGAGGAAACTAACCTTGTGAAAAAGGAAGCTCGTCGAACACTTGAAGCAGGTCGCGAACAGCAAAGGTCTCACCGAGACTCAGCACAACTCTGAAAGGCGAAATAAGCTCCGGAACGACTTTAAGATCGGAAGCAGAGCAATTCGCAGAAAACAGTCCAAAGCAAGGGGGATCCCCCCTTTTTATTTATAGGGAGCAAGAAGGCCACAAATGGGCCTGGGCCTAGGTTACGTTTTCCAAAGCAAGCCCATAGGCAGGCGCGTCGTTCCAAGCGCCATCATTACCCTAATCGTCCTCGAACGACGCGTCCCATCAATGACGTTGCTAGCTGGCACAGAAATCAAGGCACAGCTATGCCAGATCGCTTCGGCTCGCCCCGGTCTCTTGACCCCGCCGTGACTGGAATCCCTCCAAACGAACTGAGTCCCTCAGATCGTCCCGGTATGACGTGAATCTCTCACCCTGGAGTTTGGGAGGGGCGACACGAACTCTAAAGCATCAAGTCTAGCTCGCCTTAAAGCGACCCGACTTGGGGGGCTACTGTTACGGATTGGGCCTCAATGGCCAATCCACCAAAAAGGCCCAATGGCAAAGGACCCAATTCAATCAACGGTGGAGATCGCAGACCTAGATCCGATGGCCCTCCACCACTCCAGATACCTATAAATAAGCATTGATTGCTATCATTAATGGGACTCATCTCTCACATACTTTCACTTGTAATTGACTCACTCATTGACTTGAGCGTCGGAGTGTCATTGCAGGTACCACCCATCTCGGATCGGAGCACCAACTCGAACTGACCAAGGACATAAGTACCAACTATCTCGGACCGGACTACTTATCCAAGACCGGATACATAGTCGGAGATACGGTACCTGTTCTGGAGTGGCCCAATAGGCCCAACGAGACAGTCTAGTGCAACCTGCAGCAAGGGGGTGCTGCGCGCAGCAGCCAGGTGCAACCTGGGCCAGCGACCCACTCGACCAAGGCCGGCCCAACGCGGCCCATCATCTACCTTGCTCCGCAAGATGCGGCCGATCCCGTAAATTGCGCAACGGCTAGAACGCCAGCCTTATATATACCACACCAGCATGTGGCTTCAGGTATGTTTTGACTCACCTTGTGACCCTGCCCGTTGAAGCACCTCTGACTTGAGCGTTGGAGTGCCTTTGCAGGTACCACCCGCGTGCGGCTTACAACTCGGTCCCTCATCACAGCGACCGACCTACGTTATCAACAACAACCCATCGTATTGATCAGGTACGATCAATTGGCGACCACAGTGGGAGGCCCGAGCGCTATTCCACATCAGACCATGCCGCCACCCAGAAACGCACTTCTTCCAGGCTCAACACCTCTGGGCAGAACCGACCTCAACGGACCCCAGAGGGCATGCCTGTGACCGTTCATGAATCACAAGATGAGCCTCGCCAAGAACCCTCAGTACAGGGCGGCCGAGGGCCAGTTACCCAACCAGCCCCGCAGCTACCGACCGAGCTGGCCGAAGCGGGAATTCCAGAAGCGTTGCCAGAGCACGTGACCCAAGCGCTCATACAAATTCTGGAGCAAAAGAATCAAGTGATTGCTGATCGAGACGAACTGATCGAACGCTATGAGAGAGGTTCGATCTCAATCCGCCCGCGTGCGGACAGCGGTCATCGAGGCCAACCTTCTCGGCCCCATCGTTCACCACCACGAAGAGAAGCTCCTCCTCGTCGAGGCGTATCCCGACGCAATCCTCCAAGAAGGGCGATCGTTCACAGGTCGCCTCCTCGTCGAAGTCGTCACCGTCGCTCCCCCGAAGAAGATTACGACTACGCTGACTCAAGCTACCGACCAGAGTCAGAAGGGTCGCCAACAAGATACTCGTCCAACGAGTCCTCAGGATCCCGCCGATCAAGAAGCAGGTCGTGGGACTCGTATGAGGAGTTTGACGACTACAGTAACGGGGAGATTAGAGATGTCTCCCATGCCATCAGCCGACCGAGAAGGAATAATTCAGAGCGGCCTAGAAGACGGTCGTCGCCGCACGCTCCACAATACCATGGACGCCCTCCAATTGCCGACAGACTCCTTGGTCAGCCGGTCGGCCTTTACGGTTTGCCTGTCGACCAAGCTTATGCCGCCATGCATTCTTACGGGCAGAATCCCATTCCGACCGGACAAGGGCCCTTCACTAGAGAAATCAGACGCTATCGCATTCCAAGGGATCTCAGGAAGCCCCCGAACCTGAACAAGTTTAACGGCCGCGGGGATCCCGATAAACATCTCATGTACTTCAAAAACTACTGCAGCTATAGAGAGCTAGGTCGGACAATGAAGTGCAGACTTTTTCCTCAGTCGCTCGAAGGTCGGGCGTTAGAATGGTGGGAAACTCTACGTCCCAACACCATCTCTTCTTGGGAAGGTCTCGTGACAATGTTCCTAGCCAATTATACAGCCAACCGCTGCCAGTACAGATATGAAGAGCACTTGGACACGATCGTCCAAGGAGAGAATGAATCCCTGAGGGAGTACATCGACCGATTCAACACTGAAGCCGACGCGGTCCGCGACCTGTCAGATAGAGACAAGTTGAAATATCTAAAACGTGGTATAAGAGAGGACCACAGGTTTGCAGTAGAGTTCACGTTGAACCACTATAGCGACCTCGGAATGTTTCTTCGAAGGGCCAACGATCATATGGCTTACGAAGAAAAATTGGCCGCTAGGAAGGGCGCCCGAGCGCGACCCAAAGAGGAGCACAACAGGCCAGGTAGCGAGCAAGAAAGCCACCGAGAATACCGACCTAAGAAATATGAACAGCGCACGAAGTTGAATACTCCCATTGCGCAAATCTATTCTGAGCGACAGAACAGAGAATTCCTGAACATGAAGCGACCCGACCCCCTCGTGCTCAAAGAAAGGCATCGACCGACCAAGAAGTACTGCCAGTACCATTGTAGTAAGGGGCACGATACGAACGATTGTGTGGCCCTCAAAGATGATATCGAGGACCTGATTCAAAGGGGAGAGCTGAGGGAGTATGTTCTAGAGGAAGATGATGAGTTCAGCCCGCGAGCTGAAGAATGAATTCAAACGACCCTACAAACTGGTACTGATACTCGATCGATCAATAAAGGACAGGCGAGCACTCTTTTTACCGAGGCTCGACCTTTTGACAGTGTGTGTTTTAGTTAACATGTACGAGTGCATGCCCGAACACTCAGTAAAGTAGCGAGCGATCGAACAGGAACTAAAATTAAACTTTCGAATCAAAAGTACACAACGGGTTCACCACGGTCGAAACCGGGCACCCAATCCACCGACCGTTCGCAGGCCGGAAAGATGCATCAAGCCTCGAATAGGCTACGCTGCTTCACCCCTGTAGGTCGTCCGCGCGAGGCTACACATGGGGCAACGAATCAAGCCTCGAATAGGCTGCGATTGGTCGCTTCCTACAGGTCGATCCCGCGAGACTCTCCGGCGACCAGGTTAAGAGTCAACAATCAAGCGCCATCGAAGTGGCCCAAGGGTTTGAATAACCCACAAAGCGTAGGTCGCCGAGCGACCTACATCGAGCGCCATCGAAGTGGCCCAAGGGTCAGAATGACCCACAATCAAACGTAGGCCGCCGAGCGACCTACATCGAGTGTCACCGAGTTGGCACAATCAAGCGCCATCGAAGTGGCCCAAGGGTTTGAATAACCCACAAAGCGTAGGTCGCCGAGCGACCTACATCGAGCGCCATCGAAGTGGCCCAAGGGTCAGAATGACCCACAATCAAACGTAGGCCGCCGAGCGACCTACATCGGGTGTCACCGGCATTGACACAAGCGAGTGCCACCGAGTTGGCCCAAAATAGATCACCGTGTTGATCAAATCGAACGTAGGATCCCGAGCGACCTACAACGAGTGTCATCGAATGGCCCCAAGGTCGCCGAGCGACCTACATCGAGCGCCATCGAAGTGGCCCAAGGGTCAGAATGACCCACAATCAAACGTAGGCCGCCGAGCGACCTACATCGAGTGTCACCGAGTTGGCACAATCAAGCGCCATCGAAGTGGCCCAAGGGTTTGAATAACCCACAAAGCGTAGGTCGCCGAGCGACCTACATCGAGCGCCATCGAAGTGGCCCAAGGGTCAGAATGACCCACAATCAAACGTAGGCCGCCGAGCGACCTACATCGGGTGTCACCGCATTGACACAAGCGAGTGCCACCGAGTTGGCCCAAAATAGATCACCGTGTTGATCAAATCGAACGTAGGATCCCGAGCGACCTACAACGAGTGTCATCGAATGGCCCCAAGGTCCCGAGCGGCCTACTAAGAGCGCCATCTAATGGCCCAAGCAAAGTGAGTGGCCGCGACCACGTCCCATCATGAGTGGCAGCGACCACTTCCCCGTGTGAATGGCAGCGACCACGTCCCATCATAAGTGGCAGCGACCACATCCCAGTGTGAATGGCAGCGACCACATTCCAACATGAGGGGCAGCGACCACATTCCTCAAATAGGCCGTGCTAGGCTGCTCCCTGCAGGTCGAGAGCCCCAGGCGACCAGTCAAAACGCTTAAGCGAACTTAAGCACAATCAAAGCGACCTAAGAATAGTCGCACCCCCAAGGGCGAGTTCGATCTGAGTCGATACTTGGTAAACTGCCCAAGGGACAGGGCCGAGACCCGACCGGTTAAAACGATTCAAGCCCCAGGTCGGTCTTAAGCGAGCCGACCTGGACAAGAAGCTTTTCCTGCCAGCGAGCCTATCCTTCTCTTGCATGACCGATTTCACACCCGCTAAAGCAGAACCCAGAGCGACCTCTGCCACACCGGTCCCGCGCGACCTAACGAGGGGCATCGACCCCAGAACACCGGCCGGTCCCGTGCGACCACACGGGTGGCAGCGACCACCTTCCCATCGTCCAAAACGTCACATCATCTCAAACAACAGAGGTCGGCAGCGACCGACGCCAAACTCAGCGATTAATAGGCGGCAGGGACCGTCAGTCACCCTTCCACAACTCGAATGCAGGGGGGCAACGATTCAAGCCTCAGCCCGCTCTTAAGCGACCTAGGCTTGGGGGGCAACTGTTCTGGAGTGGCCCAATAGGCCCAACGAGACAGTCTAGTGCAACCTGCAGCAAGGGGGTGCTGCGCGCAGCAGCCAGGTGCAACCTGGGCCAGCGACCCACTCGACCAAGGCCGGCCCAACGCGGCCCATCATCTACCTTGCTCCGCAAGATGCGGCCGATCCCGTAAATTGCGCAACGGCTAGAACGCCAGCCTTATATATACCACACCAGCATGTGGCTTCAGGTATGTTTTGACTCACCTTGTGACCCTGCCCGTTGAAGCACCTCTGACTTGAGCGTTGGAGTGCCTTTGCAGGTACCACCCGCGTGCGGCTTACAACTCGGTCCCTCATCACAGCGACCGACCTACGTTATCAACAACAACCCATCGTATTGATCAGGTACGATCAGTACCGAACAAATAGTATTAATATTTGTTATTTGATTTGATTTGAAGTATTTGATATGATTATTCATTCCGTTCAACCTTGATTGAATCGAATGAATCGATTGAACGATGACTCGGAGGGGAGGAAGTGAGTGTGTTGTGTGCGATGAAGGAAGTCATCTGTTCCCCGTTGAGTGATACTGATAGTCTGATACTAGTACGTACTAGTAGTAGGACCGAAAGGGTGAGTTGCGTACTTTCACCCAAACATAAACTGCGACTCATAAAGCTAGCTCATTGCCTTGGGTTAATGGCAGGTCACCTCCAGCTGTATCCGATGACGACACAATTCAGCTGACCTCACCTCTCCTCAACTCAACAATCTATTTAAGCTAACCAAAATACCATATCCCTAGTTTCGTTTTACTACTTTGTCATCCTCACAAGTCACAACACAAGTGGATTGATAATTTTACTATTCTTTATTCTTTATTTGGGATTGAAATTAATAAAAGAGAAAGGAGGAGTGGGAATGAGGGGGGAAATTAATTAAGGAAAAGACAGTTCTATGACCCCAACCAAAAATTGCTCTATGCGTTTTGTTTGGATAAACGGATGGAATGAGAAGTAGTGTGGAGTAAGTAGTGTACGTATTTATTACTGTATTAGGTGCACAAGAAGGAAGGAAGGAAGAAACCATAGTTGGGCATAGCATAGCATAAAACGTCAAAGTAAAAGAAGGGTTGAGTCTGGTTTACGCCAAATGTGTCGTCTTATTCTGCTTCTCCTTCTCCTCCTAGTTGTGTCAGATACAGAGCAATTACTATAAAAGAGGCCACACTGCACCCTTCTCTATGCGCTTTTGATTTCTTCATCCATTAATAATAACCCCCTTTTCCCCTTCTCTTTCTCCTCCTCCTCCTTTATTCTTTCCCTTTCCTTTAGTTGCTGCTTTATTATAATTATAAGAATAAGAATAAGAATAAGAATATAAGAAGCTCCCACACACCCACCCTACTACCCACGGGTGGCTTCAAGTTTCAGTTGTCCCCCAACTGGACAGTGGATGTAATATAAATACAGAGAGAGAGGGAGAGGGAGACATAGGTGCTCTGTTTTGTTGTGATGGAGAAGGTCAATTTTGTGAAGAATGGGGAGGTGAGTCTGAGATTGCCACCCGGTTTCCGTTTCCACCCGACAGATGAGGAACTGGTTGTGCAGTACTTGAAGCGTAAGGTCTTCTCCTACCCTTTGCCCGCCGCTATCATTCCCGAGGTTGATCTTTGCAAGGCTGACCCGTGGGATTTGCCAGGTTCCTTCCTCTCTCTCTCTCTCTCTCTCTCTTGATTTTGTTTTTTCCTAACAAGCCCACAACTAACTAACTAAGTAACTGCAATGTGGATCAATGATGATTTCATTATTTTAACTGATGAGTTGTTGTTTGTGGTGGGTTTAGGTGATTTAGAGGAAGAGAGGTACTTCTTCAGCACCAAAGAGGCTAAGTATCCTAATGGCAACCGATCAAACAGAGCCACCAATTCGGGATACTGGAAGGCAACTGGTTTGGACAAACAGATCTTAACTTCAAAATCAAAATCAAAATCTGTGCCTGTGCCTGTGCCTGTGCCTGTGCCTGTGGGGATGAAGAAGACTCTGGTTTTCTACAGAGGCAAGCCACCTCACGGTTCCAGAACTGATTGGATCATGCACGAATATCGCCTCCTCCACACTTCCTCTCCTCTCCCTCTCCACAACTGGGTTCTCTGTCGCATATTTCTCAAGAGGAGACCTGCTCCTGCTACTGCTAAAAATGAAGAGGAGGGGGTCAAAAAGTCAACAAGGCAGCTGGTTTTCTATAACTTCATGGCCAACAAGCACACTGATTTGAACCTCGCACCACCCCCTGATTCCTCATCCTCCGCCACCAGCGGAATCACTGACAATAATAATAATAATAATGAGCAAGACACCAGTAGCTCCCACTACACTTTTCCTTCTTTTACAACCAAACCTACTTAACATCATATTAGCTGTAATAATAATGTAATTATCTTTCATTTCGTTCTCAACTCAAGTGACTCACTTTTGAATTCAATGCCCAAATCATATCGGCGTTAGTTAATGTAAGGATACTCTAGTCTAGTCTCAAGGAATCGAGAGATCAGTAATATGTATTCTTTACTATTAATGCAAATTCTTTATTTTCCCCTCAATTCCGAACCCAATACTTTTTCCTTTTTGCAAAAGCAACTCTTTTTTCCTTTCTCAGTTTCAACGGCAAAAGTGGGTGGAAAACGAGGATGAAAAAAAGCATATGGTTGGTTCTTTGCGAGATCACCATCGCCATCGCAGTTGCTCTTCTTCCTAGTTTTAGGCAATTGCAAATGGCCAAATCGTTGCTTATTACTCCCTCAATCGGATATTATGGGCAGCTTTGGGTCATTTCACGTACATTAAGAAAAATAGTTAATTTTGTATTGAAAAAAGAAATTATGAGTTAGTTTACCGAATTAATCTTATAAATGATTACATTGAAAAGATAAATTAGTATAGTTATAGAAGAGATATTATTAAATAAAGAAGAACATAATAGAAAAAAAATATTAATGTTTTAAATTGGAATTCTAAAAATTCATATAATAATACGGTACTGATTGAGTATTTGGCTGAAAAAGAAAGAGAGAACTCAATTCCTCAAACCAATGTTTTTAAAACCGGACCGGAGATCGAACCGGCGAGACCTCCGGTTCATGGTTCAATCAGTTCAACCATGGTCGAACCGGATAAGTAATTTATTAAATAAAAAATAAAAAATATTAAATTTTGGAGAAAAAAGTAAATTTAAAAATAAAAAATTGCATTTCGGGCGGTTCAAACCGGTTCAACCCGATTCGGTTCCCGGTTCTTTCTCGGTTCAAAGCAGTTCTTGGCAGTTCAATCCGGTTCTGGGGCGGTTCTTTGGCCTGCGATTCAAATGGGGTTGAACCAACCGACCAAGAGTCCGGTTCCTGGTTCAACCGGTTGAACCGACTGGTCCGATCCGGTTTTTAAAACCTTGCCTCAAACATTAATTAAAGTTAGACTAAAGAACTTCTTTTGTAGCAATCATACTTATATTATATTGTAGTATATATCTGCCTCGCCTGCGATCATCTAGATAGTCAACTAGATAGGGTATGGTATGTTGGTCGAGGGAAACAAGGGGATTCCATCACCTTCGAGCAATTGCTTTGCGCACATCTTGAGATTTTTATTGCACATTTTTATATTTAGGATAAAGAATCATTTTTGTCCCATAACGCGTGAATTGTTATCCTATAGTTTCTTTTGAATTTATCGAAATAGCAAAACGCATTTTTAAGTGTTTCTTTGTACTCAAATTTATTTTTTGTTGGTTAATTTAGTCTCTAAAATTATTAAAAAAGAGATACTTAGGGGCGTGTTTGCAATTTTGATATATTTCGAGCCTATATTTCGACATTTGGTCTTGTGTTTGCGATTGGTTTGGGCTTAATCTTTTAGAAGCACCATCTATTCTTGATCATATGCGTGGATTTGGAAAATTGTGCAAAAGAAGGAGATCAAGGAAAATAAAATACTTGATTTGGTGGTGTATTTGGCTGACTCGCAATGGGCTTGTCTTTAAGAATGAGGAGTCTTCCATTGAATCTGTAGTGATCCGCATAAAGAGCTTAGCTTGGAGCTGGATGGTGTATAGAGGGGGTCTAGTTCAAATTTGTCAATTTCCACATGGTGGATTAATCCTCTAGATTGCCTAAACAATTTGTAACTCATCTTGTTGTTTGGGTTTGAGCACCCCAAGTGCTCCTTGAATGAAATATTTGCTTATCTAAAAAAAATTCATTCAGAGACTAAAATGACCGTTTATGCCTTACTTTTAACAAACTTATTATTTTCTATTATTAATATTTATTTTTGAAAGAATACTACACACGTTTGTCTCAAAAAATAAAACAAGAAAGAATACCCCACACACAGTGGTACTAATTTCTTTCACAAATTTACATTTATTTATCCTATTTTATAGGCGGATATCACGCCTTCGGTTGTACTTGGCGTCAAACTTCAGTCTTTCCTTCTTTTTTTTTCATATTTTAAGAAGTGTGTTTTGCGGTATTTTAGAGTTCAGAAAAACTTTAATCGTTTAAATACGCAAAGTTTGTTCCTCAAATGGATCCAAATGTATTAACCAAATAGTTGATGGTTTGAGTATGACGTTGGATAGTTGATGAGTAAGTAGTGAGTCGAGATTGAGTTGAGTTTGACCCTTTTTTTCATTCATTGCAATTGTTTCTTTATAATTTTTGTAATAGGAATAGTTTTCTTACTTCATAGGGGGACATTGCTGAGGTCAGGGGGTGACAAGAAGAAGAAACAAGATGTAGTCATGGTGGATAGTGAAGATCAGAGTGAAAGGGTGGTGTTGCTTGATCAACACCATCCTACACAATGAAAATCATAAGTTGGAATTGTAGAGGGTTAGGGAATCCCTCTGCAATTCGAGCCTTGTCAAGGCTGATCCACCTTGAAAATTCCAATGTAGTCTTCCTAATGGAGACTAGGTTGAAATCTACCGAGATGGTTCGTATTAGAAACATAGGTGGTTACAATATGGGCTTGACTGTGGACTGTAATGGGCAGGGCAGGGAAAGATCTGGGGGTATTGCTCTTTTCTGGAGTGAGCATCTTCAAATTGATATCCTCTCCTACTCTACAAACCACATTCTTGGAAAGTGTATTGATAGTGATTTTGGTGGGCACTAGAACTTTACAGGGATATATGGTTTTCCCACTGAGATGAACAAATGGAGGAGTTGGCATCTAATTCAATCTTTCTTGCCACAGATTGAAGGGAAATGGCTCTGCTTAGGGGACTTCAATGACATCTTGGACAACAATGACAAAGTGGGGGAAACAATAGATCGTTGACTCAACTGAATTTGGGCAGAAACTGTATCGAGAACTGTGAGTTGAAGGATCTCAGCTTTATTGGATATCCTTTTACATGGTCTAATGGAAGGCAGGGAAATGACAACATCCAGTGTAGATTGGATAGAGTTTACAACAACTTGGATTTCCAGAACATGTTCTCACCCATCCAAGTAACTCATTTGCCCTGTTATGGATCTGATCATGCTGTTGTTATGGTCCAGCTGGATTTCATCCAGAATGATAGAAGAAGAAGGAAGATCAAACTATTTCGGTTTGAAGAATGCTGGACTAAGATGTGAACTGTGAGGATGCTATGAAGAGATGTTGGGCTTCTAGTCATGGACTCTGTACTAGGAAACTTGAGTCCATCAAATCCCTAGACTCTGTCTTTGAAGAGTACAGAACTACCAATGTGAAGAAGGAAATCAGCAGAGTGGAGAAACTACTTCAAGATAATGCTATGTGGCAGGGGTCCAGTGAGGAGGTTGTGAAATATAAGGAGCTTGATAGATATCATGCAGAACTTCATAGAATTGAGGAAACTTGTTGGAGGCAGAGGAGCAAAGCAATTTGGTTAAAGGACGGTGATAAGAATACAAAGTTCTTTCTCAATAAAGATTCACAGAGGAAGAAGACCAATGAGATCAGTAAGTTGAAGGACAGCAATGGGGTGTTGTGGAGGGGAGAGGAAAATGTTGAGAGGGTCCTTGTAAACTACTTTTCTGAGTTATTTACTTCAGCCAAGCCAACTGAGGTGGAGTCCACTTGTCAGGTGGTGAGAGGGAAGCTTCCTACTGATTTAAAAGATTGGTGTAGCCACCCATACTCTAGCGAGGAAGTTCACCAAGCAATCCAACAAATGCACCCCCTAAAGGCGCCAGGGCCTGATGGTATCCCAGCTCTATTCTACCAAAAATACTGGCATGTGGTAGGTAGGGATGTAACAAATTTGGCTCTTGACATTCTCACCCGGATGATTGATAAGTGCCAAATATACTTGAATTTGGTTTGAAATCAATGGCACTTACTGAATTTATTGAATGAATTTGGTATTATTTAACCCCCAAAAGTGTTAGTTTGATTTAGTTTTTATTTAATTAGGTAATATATGTGATTGTGAGTTTTGTACATTTTAATCCCTTTTTGTAGCTTGAAACAAGTGAAAGAATGAAAGAGTAAGATTTGATAAAGAGTTCAAGCAAAAAGATTGAAGAAGGAAGAGAAAGAAGAATTTCTGGGTATTCTGGCTAAGCCAAATGTACTACGGCTAAGCCACATTGATGCATAGAGAAAGAAGTAAATACTGGGAAATCTGGCTAAGCCAAATGTGTTCTGGCCGAGCTAAATAGAAACAGAATGTTGCTACGAAATGGGCTAAGCCTTTCAGGATTTGGCTAAGCCAGAATAGCTTTCTTTCAGACATGGTAATCTCCAAATACACAGTCTGGCTTAGCCAGAAGCTGTGTGGCTGAGCCAAAGTTAGCCGACTTGCTTTTTCCTGCACAACTATAAAAGGTTTCTCTTCAGTTTTTTTAGAAAATCCTGATATCTTAGAGAGAGGAGAACACAAGGACATAACCCAAAGCTTAAAAGAAGTGAAGATTAGCTCTAGGGAAGCTTGGAAAAGTGGTAACTAGATCATTTTCTTCAACTCTTTCATGAATCTTTGTAAAGCTTCCATGGAAATGGATAGCTAAACCTCTTTTATTGGGATTAGATGTAGTCAATCTCTCATCTATATATGTAAAATGATCTTGAGTTATTCTATATGGAATCTATGTATTGATTTAGTGATTTCTTCTCATGCTTAATGCTTTTGATAGCTTGATCACCTATTGAATGATTTTATGATATGATTCAAAGTTGGAAAACTATGTATTGTGTTTGATCTAGTTGAAATCACCTATATAATTCAATATCAAGGAATAGAATTGATGCTATAGTCTTGTTACCTAAGCTTAATGCTATTGTTTATTCAAGTGAGTGAGGAATCATGATTTGTTTAATCCAATAGAACTTTTCTACTTTGATTAAGGAATTAATATTGTTGGATGAAATGGTAAGATAAATCAATAGTAGGATTTGAGTTGGATTAATGAAGGATCATATACATACCTCTAGATAGAGTTGATGAAATCTAATCCCAATGCTTTTAAGTATTTGAATCACAACCCTTTTACTTTCCTAATTTATGTTTTTATGCAAACAACAATCAATCTATCGTTTCACTTCACTTTAGCATAAGAGTAGTTGAATGGCTTATTAATATTACCAAATCCCTGTGGATACGACTCTAATACGATACACTGTATTAGGACGACTATAAGACGAATTCACAAAAAAGTCTTATCAATGATATAAATAGAACTTTCATGGTTCTTATACCCAAGTGCAAAAATCCCATCTCTCCCAAGGATTTCCGGCCAATAAGTCTTTGCAATGTAGTCATGAAGATTGTTACAAAAGAGATTGCGAACAGAATCAAGCACATCTTCCCATCTGTGATTGATGAAGAAAAAAGCGCCTTCATTCAAGGTAGAGTCATTATAGACAATGCCCTAATTGCAATGGAGTGCTTCCACTGGCTTAAGAAAAAGAAGAAAGGGAAAAAAGGGGTGATGGCTCTGAAGTTTGATATGTCCAAAGCATACGATAAGATTGAATGGAGTTTTGTGGATAATGTCCTAAGGTCTATGGGATACCCTGAGCATATGATCCAGTTGATTATGAGAAGTACTTCTTCAGTAACTTACCAAATTCTCATAAATGGCCAACCAAGCAAAAGCTTCTTTCCTGAAAGGGGTCTCAGGCAGGGTGATCCACTGTCACCCTACCTCTTCATCCTATGTGCGGATGTTCTGTCTGGACTTATTCACAAGGAGGTCAGGAATGGGAATATTCATGGTCTTAAAATTGCAAGGGGTGCTCCTCAAATATCACACCTATACTTTGCTGATGATAGCCTCTTATTCACTAGGGCAAACACCAATGAGGCAGAAACAATACTCAATATCCTGGCTACCTATCAGAGAGCATCAGGTCAGGTGGTAAACATGGAGAAGTCAGAATCATCATTCTGTCAAAATGTGCTAGATAGAGATAAACAAATTATCTGTAACAGGATGGGTGTAACGACTGTGGATTCTCACACCAAGTATCTAGGCCTTCAGTCACTTTTGGGAGATCAAAGAAGGCTGTATTCTCTTTTGTGACTGACAGGATATGGAAAAAGCTTAAGGGATGGAAGGAGAAAGCTTTCTAAAGCTGAAAAAGAAACACTCATCAAGGCTATTGCTCAGGCCATTCCAAACTGTATAATGAGTTGTTATAAATTTCCTGAGGCTACTTGCCATGACATTGAAGCGATGATTGCAAAGTTTTAGTGGGGATCAACTGATGCTGAGAAGAAGAACCACTGGATGAGTTGGGAAAAGATGGCTAAAGCTAAGATAAATGGGGGCATGGGATTTCGTGGTTTCAGTGATTTCAACAAGGCCCTCTTAGGCAAGCACTGCTGGAGGCTTTTGTCCAATGAAGGGACTCTAATTGAGAAGATTTTTAAGAGAAGGTATTATCCGAGAAGCTCTTTCCTGGAGGCAAAACCTGGATACCAACCAAGTTATGCTTGGAGGAGTATTCTCTGTGCTAAAGAGATCATCAACCAGGGAGCTAGGTGGCAGATTGGAAATGGAAGGAGGGTTAACATTTGGGGGGATAATTGGTTGCCAGAGCAATCCAATTTCAAAGTGCTGAGTCCTAGGAGAAATTTGGAGGAACCTGTGTGTGTGAGTGATCTGATTGATGAGAACACAAAGCAGTGGAGGAGAGATATTGTCTTCAATACTTTCACCAACTATGAAGCAAAACAGATCCTAAACATACCTCTATCTGTGAGACTGCCTGAGGACAAACACCAGCCTAGTGCCTCCAACCCTGATCAAGGGAGGTTGTGGCGCCTGATCTGGAAAGTAAATCTGTCCAACAAAGTAAAGAATTACCTGTGGAGACTTACATTCTGCCAACAAGAAGCAACATAAGTAAGAAAGGTATTCTTCTTGATACTATTTGTCCCCTGAAAACACTGACCACATGATTTTGCACTGTCCAATTACAAAATTAGCTCTGTTTGCATCACCCCTAGGCATACATATCCCACCCAACACCAATCTGTACTCTTGGCTGCAGCAATGGCTGGCCAGTTCTGATCCAATCGCTTCCCAAATTTTTTGTGTGATAATCTGGAAATTATGGTATGCTAGAAACCAATTTGTTTTCAAAAATGAGAAGCCAAATCCCCAACAAATTGGTCTCTCAGCCTTGGATTTTTTTACAGAGTATAATAGAGCAAATCCCAGAAAGAATACCCAGATACAAGCTGACCAACTCATTAGCACTGAAAACATATTTTGAGAGCTGTGATTCTGTCATGGTGGATGCTGGATGCTTTGATGATGGTATAACAGGTTGGGGCATGATTATCAGAAACCAGTTTGACAGGGTGATCCGTGCTGAGTGTAAGATTGAAGGCATCACAATTGAACCAACTCTAGCTGAAGCTTTGGGGATCCGATGGAGCCTATTGAAAGTGCGGGAACTTGGACTGAGCAACAAGATTATTCGATCAGATGCAGAAGTTGTTGTTGACTGTATTCACAAGAAAATTACAAGAGCTGCTATTGATCCTATCATCCAGGACTGCAGGGACATTTTATCTCAGCTTACAAATGTTACTGTCAAGCACATTGGGAGAGCGAAGAACACTGATGCTCATAACTTGGTGGGATTGTCAAAGACTTGTGGTAACCAAGTATGGTCCTGTCCTGAGCAATTATGCTCTTTAATTCCACGCTGTAACTTTACTTTCAAATGTAATGACATTTTCCCTTTTTAATGCAAGTATTTCCCCCTTTCAAAAAAAAATAGTGGGGATATTTTTGCTAGAAAAGTCAGTGTTTTAATTTGTTACTGTTTTGTACCATTACCTCACCACGGATTGTACCAAGCAGGTAGTTGGTAGGGTAATTGCTTTACTTGATTGAACTTCTGATAGCACCAGGAGATAGAGGACCAATCGAGCTTGGATGGTGTTGCACCCCGAAAAATCCGGTTTGGATTTCTCGATGTACAACGTGGAAGATAAATGAAGCCGCCATCAATATTTTAGTTTTTAGACGAAAACATTGAAAAAACGTCCTTTACACTAGGCGGGTGGTCTTTTCGAAATCAGGAGATGTAGGTTCGGGAGTCGGTTAGACACGGGGAAGGTATAAGCACCCTGCATCTCCTTTCTACCGAAAGGGAACCATTAATTTGATGTGTGGTTTCGACAAAGTTTGATTTGAAACGATGTTCTATTTCTTTTCGTTTTTCTTTTTTTAATTTGAGAAAAGCGTTTGGAAAGAAGACGGGGAAAAGAAAGATTTTTTTGGTATTTTTTGAAAAGGGTGCTTGACGGGACGTGGCCCGCTCCTACGTATCCTCAGATGCAATGAGGAAATCATAGCTACGTAGTTCTCCTGGGTCGAGAAACTTTGGGTGTGTTGGTGTTTTTTATTGCAGGGGTTCTCGGGTCTGAACTGTACGGTCCACTAACCCTAAAACATAGACATCACCGCCCGTACAGGCGACGTGCCCCCTACTTATCGAAAAGTGATTTGAGTTACTTGAAAAAAAGATTTGCTGTGAGATTGGTAGTTTTTGTTCGAGCAAGTATCTTAGGCTCGCACGAGCTGTACAACTCGCTAATCCTAAGACTCTAACCAATGTCGAACGTACATCCGAATCGGTTCCTCACTCATTTTTGAAAAGGATTGAAGTTGTTAATTACCGGTTTTAATTCTCATAAGTATCCCAAGATGTTTGAGTTGTACAACTCCGATCTTAGGACGCTAGACAACATCGGCCGTACGTCCGACTTGCCTCCTTATGAGTTTTCAAAAAGTTGATTATTGATCTAAAAAGAAATTGATTAATTTGTGAAGACAATTAGCGAAGCATTGGATTTTGGGATATCATTTGAAAAAGGATTGATTAGAGGGGAGAGGAAGAGAATTCGAGCGTGGCTTTGGCCACAAAAGAAAAGAAAGTAGAGTCTTCAATCAACTTTCAAGTCAAAACCAAAATGCAATACTTACCAATTTGCAAGCAAAGTTATCAATAATGGGAACACAAGCATAAGCATTTCCATTTACAACAATTGTACACAAGAATGACATTGAGTCATCAACAATTAATGGCATGAATATATGAGATCAAAAACAACCAAATAAGTTGCCAAGAAAGGCACTTAAGGAAACATTGCAAAAGCTTGGTTCGGATTTTAGACATTAGACACAAGTTAAAAGTATTTGGTAATCCTTGACACTTGTTAACAATGCTCAATGCATAAGTGTCTAGTCACTTTACCAAATTAACATTAAAGCATAGGTAAAAGTTGAATCACTTTCAAGTGATCCTCAACATTTTAAAATGGTGCTAGAAAACACATGTTGATTCATCTCACCAATCATCAACCAATTGAACAAATTAATATCCCAAAACATCACATTTACAAGCCCCAAAAATCATCATTCTCAATTCGACATAAGCATAAACTTGCATTTATTCATTGAAAAGTAAAAGCAAGTTGAGTCACTTGTAGTAATCCTCATCACTTAGGGTTGAATCACACCTAGCAATCCCCTCACTTGAAGAAAAGTGCACTAGGCACTAGTGAGAATCAACTTGCTAGATCATCAACAAATTATTTGCAAGCACATTAAAATAGGACTAAATAAAAGGACACATAAACAAAGTTGAATCACATCTAGCAATCTTCTCACTTGAAGAAAAGTGCACTAGGCACTAGTGAGAATCAACTTGCTAGATCATCAACAAATTATTTGCAAGCATATTAAAATAAGACTAAATAAAAGGACACATAAACAAAATTGAATCACATCTAGCAATCTTCTCACTTGAAGAAAAGTGCACTAGGCACTAGTGAGAATCAACTTGCTAGATCATCAACAAATTATTTGCACGCACATTAAGATAGGACTAAATAAAAGGACACATAAACAAAATTGAATCACATCTAGCAATCTTCTCACTTGAAGAAAAGTGCACTAGGCACTAGTGAGAATCAACTTGCTAGATCATCAACATAACAAACATTTGCAAGTAAAAACGGTGAAAATAGACATTTAACAACAAAACCAAATGCTAATAATAAGTATTAAACATCAACAAGCCAAGAGGAACAATAAAATAATGTCAAGACCAAGGGGTGCGAAACATATATAAGGCTTAAAATATCATTTACTTTCACTAAATGCAAGGAACAAGATGAAAATCACAAAAACACAATTTATTCAAGGGTGAGATGCCAACTCTCATCCCAACAACAACAACAACTACATTTTAAAGATGAAGATGCAAAAATGTGATGAAAAGAAAAATGGGTTTTAATGCAAAAATGTGAGAGATGATGCAAGAGTTTTAGGGATTTACCTTGGATCCAAGCTAATAGAAGTAGGAAATGAAGAACAAGTAACCAAATCAACTAAAGTCTTCAAGAAATGGTCCAAGAACCCCACGCAAATTCCCAAATACCCAAGTGCTTGATGAGGAGAATATGAAATGGATGGTGAAAGGAGGAAGATCTATGAAGGAGGAGTGGATTTGAAGTGATTTGGTGGTGTTTGGGTGATGGAAAACAAAAAGATGGAGGGAGGAGGAGGAGAGGGGGTGTTCGGCCAAGGAGAGGGAAGGAGATGAGAGAGTTGTGTGCTAGGTTTAGTGTAGGAGAGAATGAGCAAAAAGTTGTGATGTGTGGAAAATGAAAGGGTATTTATAGGGTGGGAGTGAGCTTTGGGGTAAAATGGTAATCAAACCAATTAAATCAATTAATATTCAGCTGAGTATTTGTCATACCCCAATTTTGTCCGGCTTAGGTCAAAACCCTAATTTTCCCCAAAAAATAAATAAATAAGAGAAAAGAGCATCATGCATTGCATTTAGGGTTATAGAAGTCATTTCAAAGTTTCTAAAATCATTTTTGGGGTTGGAATGTACTTTTGGACAATTTAGGGTTTTTCGGTGCAAAAGGGTGTTTTAGTCATTTCGCAAATAAGGGATGTTTTCTCAGAACAAGCCACTTAACATGCATCCCAAGGTCTTAGAGGTCATTCCTAGGGGGAAAAGTCATTTTTAAAGTGAAAATGTGCTTTGGGCAAAAACTAGGGTTTTTAGGGTGAAAGGGCATTTTGGTCATTTCACGCTAAAAGCGGTCTTTTCGTCCCAAATCACCGAACCATCACCAAAGGATTATTTGAGGAAGATTTGTGCTGAGTTGTGGTTTTTTTGTTAAGTCTCCTAGCATAAAACTCAATTTTCGAACAAAAGGGCAAAATGGGGCCCAAAATCAATTTTGGGAGTGGTGTTGTCATGGAATTTTGGGCCCAATGATTGAATCCTAGGATGAGCCCAAAATAGAAAAAAGAATCTTCATGGAATAAAAGAATAATCATAAAAAGAAAAATCAAAAAGAATGAAAATAAGGCAGTGTTCTCAATAAGACAAAATGTACTATTTTGTGCAAGCTTGCATTTTTTTCCCTCTCCTTCCCTCCTCATGGCTGCGAATTTCAGCCCTCCTTTCACCCTCATTTGTGTTTCTTCAACACCCTCAATCCATGTGATGATGCATCTCCACCCTCCATTCAAATTTAAAGTCTAATCCTAGTGCACCTCTCAAAGCCAATGACTAAAATACCCTCTAACTTGGTGACCAAGTTCAAATTAATTTTATTTATTAATATTCAGCTGAATATTAATTGATTTAATTGGTTTGATTACCATTTTACCCCAAAGCTCACTCCCACCCTATAAATACCCTTTCATTTTCCACACATCACAACTTTTTGCTCATTCTCTCCTACACTAAACCTAGCACACAACTCTCTCCTCTCCTTCCCTCTCCTTGGCCGTAGCCCCCCCCCCCCTCACTCTCCTCTCTTCCATTTCTTTTGTTTCCATCACCCAAACACCACCAAATCACCTCAAATCCACTCCTCCTTCATAGATCTTCCTCCTATCACCATCCATGTGATATCCTCCTCATCAAGCACTTGGGCATTTGGGAATTTGCGTGGGGTTCTTGGACCATTTCTTGAAGATTTTAGTTGATTTGGTTACTTGTTCTTCATTTCCTACTTCTATTAGCTTGGATCCAAGGTAAATCCCTAAAACTCTTGCATCATCTCTCACATTTTTGCATTAAAACCCATTTTTCTTTTCATCACATTTTTGCATCTTCATCTTTAAAATGTAGTTGTTGTTGTTGTTGGGGTGAGAGTTGGCATCTCACCCTTGAATAAATTGTGTTTTTGTGATTTTCATCTTGTTCCTTGCATTTAGTGAAAGTAAATGATATTTTAAGCCTTATATATGTTTCGCACCCCTTGGTCTTGACATGATTTTATTGTTCCTCTTGGCTTGTTGATGTTTAATACTTATTATTAGCATTTGGTTTTGTTGTTAAATGTCTATTTTCACCGTTTTTACTTGCAAATAATTTGTTGATGATCTAGCAAGTTGATTCTCACTAGTGCCTAGTGCACATTTCTTCAAGTGAGAAGATTGCTAGATGTGATTCAACTTTGTTTATGAGTCCTTTTATTTAGTCCTATTTTAATGTGCTTGCAAATAATTTGTTGATGATCTAGCAAGTTGATTCTCACTAGTGCCTAGTGCACTTTTCTTCAAGTGAGAAGATTGCTAGATGTGATTCAACTTTGTTTATGTGTCCTTTTATTTAGTCCAATTTTAATGTGCTTGCAAATAATTTGTTGATGATCTAGCAAGTTGATTCTCACTAGTGCCTAGTGCACTTTTCTTCAAGTGAGAAGATTGCTAGATGTGATTCAACTTTGTTTATGTGTCCTTTTATTCAGTCCTATTTTAATGTGCTTGCAAATAATTTGTTATGATTTTTGGGGCTTGTAAATGTGATGTTTTGGGTTATTAATTTGTTCAATTGGTTGATGATTGGTGAGATGAATCAACATGTGTTTTCTAGCACCATTTTAAATGTTGAGGATCACTTGAAAGTGATTCAACTTTTACCTATGCTTTAATGTTAATTTGGTAAAGTGACTAGACACTTATGCATTGAGCATTGTTAACAAGTGTCAAGGATTACCAAATATAATGCCTAAAATCCGAACCAGGCTTTTGCAATGTTTCCTTAAGTGCCTTTCTTGGCAACTTATTTGGTTGTTTTTGATCTCATATATTCATGCCATTAATTGTTGATGACTCAATGTCATTCTTTTGTACAATTGTTGTAAATGGACATGCTTATGCTTGTGCTCTCATTATTGATTACTTTGCTTGCAAATTGGTAAGTATTGCATTTTGGTTTTGACTTGAAAGTTGATTGAAGATTCTACTTTCTTTTCTTTTGTGGCCAAAGCCACCCTCGAATTCTCTTCCTCTCCCCTCTAATCAATCCTTTTTCAAATGATATTCCAAAATCCAATGCTTCGCTATTTGTCTTCACAAATTTATCAATTTCTTTTTAGATCAATAATCAACCTTTTGAAAACTCATAAGGAGGCAAGTCGGACGTACGGCCGATGTTGTCTAGCGTCCTAAGATCGGAGTTGTACAACTCAAACATCTTGGGATACTTATGAGAATTAAAACAAATAATTAACAACTTCAACCCTTTTCAAAAATGAGTGAGGAACCGATTCGGATGTACGTTGGACATTGGTTAGAGTCTTAGGAGTAGCGAGTTGTACAGCTCGTGCGAGCCTAAGATACTTGCTCGAACAAAAACTACCAATCTCACAGCAAATCTTTTTTTTTCAAGTAACTCAAATCACTTTTCGATAAGTAGGGGGCACGTCGCCTGTACGGGCGGGGATGTCTATGTTTTAGGGTTAGTGGACTGTACAGTTCAGACCCGAGAACCCCTGCAATAAAAGACACCAACACACCCAAAGTTTCTCGACCCCGGAGAACTACGTAGCTTTGATTTCCTCATTGTATCTGAGGATACGTAGGAGCGGGCCACGTCCCGTCAAGCACCCTTTTCAAAAAAATACCAAAAAAAAATCTTTCTTTTCCCCGTCTTCTTTCCAAACGCTTTTCTCAAATAAAAAAAGAAAAACGAAAAGAAATAGAACATCGTTCCAAATCAAACTTTGTCGAAACCACACATCAAATTAATGGTTCCCTTTCGGTAGAAAGGAGATGCGGGGTGCTTATACCTTCCCCGTGTCTAACCGACCCCCGAACCTACATCTCCTGATTTCGAAAAGACCACCCGCCTTGTATAAAAAGACGTTTTTTCAATGTTTTCGTCTAAAAACTAAAATATTGATGGCGGCTTCCTTTATCTTCCACGTTGTACATCAAGAAATCCCAACCGGATTTTTCGGGGTGCAACAGTATTAATAAATAAAATTAATTTGAACTTGGTCACCAAGTTAGAGGGTATTTTAGTCATTGGCTTTGAGAGGTGCACTAGGATTAGACTTTAAATTTGAATGGAGGGTGGAGATGCATCATCACATGGATTGAGGGTGTTGAAGAAACACAAATGTGAAGGGAATGGGAAGGGCATTGCTGTTCGCCCAGCATCATGAGGAGAGGAGGGAAGGAAAAAAAAATGCAAGCTTGCACAAAATAGTACATCTTGTCTTATTGAGGACACTACCTTATTTTCATTCTTTTTGATTTTTCTTTTTATGATTATTCTTTTATTCCATGAAGATTCTTTTTTCTATTTTGGGCTCATCCTAGGATTCAATCATTGGGCCCAAAATTCCATGACAACACCATTCCCAAAATTGATTTTGGGCCCCACTCTAGCGAAAATGACCATTTTGCCCTTTTGTTCGAAAATTGAGTTTTATGCTAGGAGACTTAATATTTATGCGTACAAAAAAACCAAAACTAAGCACAAATCTTCCTCAAACAATCCTTTGGTGATGGTTCGCTGATTTGGGACGAAAGGACCGCTTTTAGCGTGAAATGACCAAAATGCCCTTTCACCCTAAAAACCCTAGTTTTTGCCCAAAGCACATTTTCACTTTAAAAATGACTTTTCCCCCTAGGAATGACCTCTAAGACCTTGGGATGCATGTTAAGTGGCTTCTTCTGAGAAAACATCCCTTATTTGCGAAATGACTAAAACACCCTTTTGCACTGAAAAACCCTAAATTGTCCAAAAGTACATTCCAACTCCAAAAACGATTTTAGAAACTTTGAAATGACTTCTATAACCCTAAATGCAATGTATGATGCTCTTTTCTCTTAGTTATTTATTTGTTGGGGAAAATTAGGGTTTTGACCTAAGCCGGACAAAATTGGGGTATGACAGCTGCCCCTCTTTATCTGGATTTTAACGAGGAATATGGATTGGCTGAAACATATTCCGAGGCAAAATAGAGATAAAGAATTCAGGAATTATACCGATTTTGTCTCCTTAGGTAAAAATCCGAATTTTCCCATTTTTTCTTTTCTCATTTTTTTGTTTTTGTTGATGTCAGATGAAAAATGCAATATTTATGCAAAAACAGATTAGATTTTTTTTGAATCACCACTTGGCGTGCTAATATAAAAACAACGATTTGTGAGTTTAACACTTGGCGTGCAAAAGCAGGAAATAAAGCGGTAAAGAAAGCAGTAAAGAAGGAGCACTGAGGGCTCAGGATGAGCGCGGAGGGCTCAGGATGAGCACAGAGGGCTCAGGAGGAGCAGAGGGCTCAGGATGAGCACAGAGGGCTCAGGATGAGCGCAGAGGGCTCAAGAGGAGCGCAGAGGGCTCAGGAAGGAGCGCAGAGGGCTCAGGAGGAGCGCAGAGGGCTCAGGATGAGCACAGAGGGCTCAGGATGAGCACAGAGGGCTCAGGAGGAGCACAGAGGGCTCAGGGGGAGCACAGGGGCTCAGGGGGAGCACAGGGGCTCAGGGGGAGCACAGGGGATCAGGAGGAGCACAGAGGGCTCAGGGGGAGAACAGAGGGCTCAGGAGGAGCACAGAGGGCTCAGGGGGAGCACAGAGGGCTCAGGAGGAGCACAGAGGGCTCAAGAGGAGCGCAGAGGGCTCAGGAGGAGCGCAGAGGGCTCAGGAGGAGCGCAGAGGGCTCGGGAGGAGCGCAGAGGGCTCGGGAGGAGCGCAGAGGGCTCAGGAGGGAGCACAGAGGGCTCAGGAGGGAGCACAGAGGGCTCAGGATGAGCACAGAGGGCTCAGGAGGAGCACAGAGGGCTCAGGAGGAGCGCAGAGGGCTCAGGATGAGCACAGAGGGCTCAGGAGGAGCACAGAGGGCTCAGGAGGCGCGCAGAGGGCTCAGGAGGAGCACAGAGGGCTCAGGAGGAGCACAGAGAGCTCGGGGGGAGCACAGAGGGCTCAGGAGGAGCACAGAGGGCTCAGGAGGAGCACAGAGGGCTCAGGAGGAGCACAGAGGGCTCACAAATTCTGTTGATTGGTTGATTTGAAATGACCGATGCTGCTGTATTGGATTGAGGTACCTGCATACGTTAGTTGATGCAAGGAATGGTGCATGGAGTATGGGTGCATGTTATGCAAGGGCATGCTATGTATGTGCATGCAATGCTATGATTTTGGTGTGATGATGAATGTGGTGAAATGCTATTCCTGATTCTTCATCTCTTTTGTCAGTTTTCTCCTTTCTGACTGTTTGTTTTTCTTTGCTTTTTCATTCTTTGATCAGCTTTCTTTTTTCTGATCGTTTGTTTTTCTTTGTTTGTTGTTTTTTTCTTGAATGATTTTGCCTGATCAGCTTTCTTTTTCTGATCATCTGCTTTTCTTTGCTTGTTTTCTTTTGCTCTTTATGAAATACGAATATGCAAGTGTAGTGCTTTGATGTTTGATGCAAAGATTGATACTTATAATGCAAGTGTGTGATGGAATGACAGTGATTCATGTTTTGATGAATAGAATGCTCTTTGTTTTATTTTCTGCTCATTTCTTTCTCTTTTCATGAAATGCGGGCATGCGAATGCAATGTGTCGATGAGTGGCATGAAGAAATGGACGATAATAGAATGACGAATGACATGGGGAGCCTTTGTGTTGCCTTGCATGATACACATGTAATGCTTTGATGTAAGGAATTTTGGTTGTTTCCCTTTTATGAAATGCAAACATTAATATGATGCAAATGCAATGGGATGACGTGTTTTTGCTTTTTTTTTGGCATAGGGACTTTCGGATTCTTGAGTGATCAATTCAAACGTCCTGATGACTATCCCGAATGTGTATTCGACTTAGCCCGCCCCATTTATTGGAAAGGATTTGATGTTCGATACAATGATGTTGAAATATTATGGAGTGCTTGTGTTTTTGCTTTTTCTTTCTTTATGATGCAATGCTTTGATGCTTGATGGAATGAAATGGAAGATTTTTGCTTTTATCCGCCGCTTCTTTTTTGTTGCCTTTTATGAAATGATGATGTTGGCACGATGCAAATGGGACACTATGATAAACAAAATGGAACGCCTAAATGCATGAGGCGAAAAATAAGATATGAATGATTGGGGTACTTGAACATTTTTGTGATGATGAGATGCAAGACTTTGAATGCAAGGAATTGAGATGATTATTGAACATTCTGTTGAAAAAAAATTGAATTTGATTCAAACTCCGGTGTTCTCAAGGTTTTTATTTACAAACAAGCTCACTTGTTTTCTCTTCCTTCCACTGACGACTGAATCTTAGATATCGCATGACTAACTTGTGTTCTCTCTCTTTGAAGCATTGTCTAGTAAGCATGCATAGGAGTGCAAATGTGAATGAGTGAGTCCGTTAACTTGGGATTGGTTTAGAACATGTATGACAAGTGAAGGGATGACAGACTAGATTATTGCCGACGCTCATGAGGGACCAAGGGATGCAAGACTGCCTCGGTTCGGGCTTTTGATGAGTGAATAAGCTTGCCTCTGCCTGGTGGTGATAATGACTAGGGGTGTAGGAGATGATGAATTGGGAACACTTCGGCTCTTGGGATGAAAGGTGGAATGAAAGGGGTTTTGTTTCAACCCACAGAGTTTGGTGTTGCCCCAGTCATGATGAGACAAAGTTGCCCCAATTAGAATGACAAGGCCTTATTTAGGATAGTGAGTTGAGAGATTGCCCCGGTGAGGTTTTTATGGGAATGAATGAGGTGAAGCAATGGGAATGCACTTGCCCCACTTTGGAATGACATTTCCAACGGTTTCTTTGAGTGAGGTTGTGAAAGGTGATAGAGTTATGGTGACGGTTATATACGGAGGGTGGTATGTGAACGGGATAGACGACGAACAAATCTCCCCATGGTTGAGTGGAGTGAGAGGTGAAGGAAATGTCCCCTAGTACACATCTTTGATTCTCTTTAAGAAAAACTCAAATGCAATGAAAGTTTTGACTTTTAGTATGAAAGAAGCCCCACTTGGTGATCACTAAACCTTGTTTTAATGCAACTTGAATGCGTTTGAAGTGCAAGTCTTCCTTTTTCTGTAACACCCCAATAATTTCTAACTTGTAGAAACTACCGAAGCGCACTACTGGCATACATCAGAGTGACTTTCCTTTTAACATATTGAACACATACTAAACTTCGATGAAACTCATCAAACGCACATACATATCTGAACATAATATAATCAAAGTCGGTCCTCACATAACTCAAACTAGTGTTCAATACTCAAAACCGAAAGTCTGCGGAAGCGATTTACAACTTCATGACATAAGTCGTACAATCGTATATCTAAGGTACCGAATACAAATATATAGAAGTATAAAGGAAACTGAAATACAAAGATACAGAACATGACAAAAGGAATGTCGTCAGCAATTCTTCAAGCATCTCCATAGCCGTGCCTCACGGTCTTCAACTTTCCCTGCTTAACTGAAAAACAACAACAATGGATTGGGTGAGACAACTTGTCTCAGTGAGTTCTATCGAGACCCCTTCTAACTCTCTCGGTTCAATTATGCTTGATTTCATGAATCGTAGCCCTTAAGTCGACTACGGGGAACATACAACGTGTACTCGTGGCCCTTCTAAGCGACACACAAGGCACACACCATGACAATGATTCTTAGCATATCACCGGGTCTTATTTTAAAGATTCCGGCAAACCCAGTCCCCGGCCATTTCTACTACCTTAGGGACAACAATGTAACGGGCCTAGGGGATAAGGCTCATGACTTCCTCTCCCACTAGTACGCTAATCCATGAACAGGGTCGTCACCCCAGCAATGATGTATATAATATATACCATGAACAATGAGCAGTGAACAGTGAACGATGAGCAATAACCAATGAGCTTACGCTTAACAGTGAACTTGCACTTAACTTAGTCTTGTACTAACATAATCTTATTATTAGGTGATCTCACACGGCTTACTAAGGTTTACTAACCTAACTGATCACGATGCTAATCCAATCAGTCCAGCACAATATATCAATCACAATCATAGCATGACAATCATATCCATAACACGTTCCGTATACCCGCATTGGGCCGTCAATAATCATTCAATCATGACATGAGGTTATTATCATTAAACTTAAGCAATTCCAACGAATTACGATTATTTTATCATTTCATAACATTGGGAAGGGATTAGGATAGGTTTGGAGTCAATTAGGAAGCGTTTGGACACCTTTAAAAATCTGGGTCAGCCAGATACGCACGACCCGTGCTTAATGGCGCACGATCCGTGCGCGAAATGGAAATTTTCCAGAAAGCATCAGAAGGATCCGCACGATCCGTGTGCCAGGGCACACGATCCGTGCCTGATGCACAGTCCTGTAAAATGGCCATTTCGTGCTGTTTTTGACTCTGTCTCGTGTCCAAATCTTTTCCCGATCGAAACCTAACTTATCAACCTTTAATAACAGAATATCATCCAGCCAAACACTCCATATATCACTCATCATAACAACCATAAATATCAAACACGATCTCAATCAAACAACAACATAACTCGGTATTTAAAACGGGTTTTCGCAAAGCGGCTTGTCGCTAATTTCTTTTAAAACGCGAGACTCAACCAGAACACATGATAATTTCCCTAGTGAGTATAGAACTCACCTTGTGATGATGACAACAAATCACACCGAGACTTCACGACCACGATCACACGGTAACTCCAAATTCTCCCAAACCGCTCTAATTAGCTTCCAACCGAAAACCCAGCCACTGAACTACTCTCTAGGTTGCTCCAATTTGTGTTTCAGGTATAGGGACTGGTTCTACAACTCTCCAACATAACATGCAAGGTTCATGTTTTTTGTGTTTGGCTTGGTGAAGCTTGGATATGCCTTCAATGGTGATTTATGGAGGAGGAGGAGGATGAGGTCGAAATTAGGATCAATGGGAAGGGGAAGATGAGCTGAACACTATGGTGGCAAGGGATTGCACATGCATTTGGATCTATGGAAAAACTCCCCTCTCTTCCTTTCCCTCTCCCTCGCGTTCTCCTCTCCTCTCTCTCTCTATTTTTGCTGTTCCAGAATTTGTAAAATGAAGAATGAAGTGTTTCTCTTTTGGATTTCAGCTGAAGGTGTACATATATACATGGGAATGCGCAAATACGATTATACCCCTCACTTAAACATTTCTTACCCAAATACTCCCATCAGCCCTAATTAACTTAACCATGACCAATTACTAATAAATCACTCAATTAAACTTATTTTCACAACATCTTATTTCCAACAATTTAATTAAATCACCAATAATTATTTCATGTCAAATAATTAAAATAGTGAAAATAGGGGATATTACAATCACCCCAACTTTTAAAAATTTTGTCCTCAAAATTGGACCTAATCAATTAATTTAGCACACAATATACCTTTCGTCGAATCATCGTCGGCTTTTCCTTTTTGAGCGTCCAACACAAATACTCTCGGAGCAGCCGCCCCCTCTCTATTCCTCTTCTTCACGGGACAATCCCTAGAGTAGTGTCCTTCCTCCTTGCAAAAGTAACAATGATCTGAGCCCATGCGACATTCTCCCCTATGAGGTTTTCCACACTTTGAAATATTTTCAGGCTTTGAGAACTCAGATGTCCGCACTTGCTTATCCTTGCCGAAGTTACCCCTTGGCTCATCGTCCCGGTCTGCCCATTCGACCTCCTTCCTCTTATTCTGATTGGATACCTTTCTACTACCATTCCCTCATCTCTTTTTCCCGAGGGTTTGTTTTTCCTTGATCAGCTTTCTCTTTTCTGATCGTTTGTTTTTTTTCTTTTGAGCAAACACATTGTAGATAGATAAACTTAGTGGTCCTAAGATTTAAAATTTGAGAAAACAACAGCATTCGGTCATTGATCGGAATGGACTTTTAGGGATTGTGGTGTTTTGTGGAGGAGGGATGATTGGGCTTAACGAAGAGCTTGGGGGCTAATGGTAGGATGATTTTTATTCGGCTTTGGCTGACGATCGATGATTTATGATGGTTAATTGGCTTGATGAGGTGTTTGGAAGTTTTATTCTTGGCTAAGGGTTTGTGGAGGGCGGGTTACCGAGGTCAAAGGGAAGTGTTTGCGGTTTATGGAAGGAGGGGTGTATGGGAATGATGAAGTGTTTGAAGGTTATTGAGACAAGGATCTCTTGTGTTTTGTGGTAACATGTACCAGCTCACCACTTACATTTCTTTTGTATTTTCTTTTGTTTTGGGATTTTCATTTTTTAATCCCTTTTTTGATTTTCTCTCTCCTTTTTTTGTTTTATGATTCTTTTCCTTCTTTGACTCGGGTGAGCTGATAAAAAGTGATGCACTTTTTTTTTTTTTTGGATATTTGAGGTGATCCTTGTCTAGGGTGATTTTTGGATTTTGGTTTTTCTTGGCTTAAGGTGGGTAGGAAAGGGAACTTTTGGATGGCCAAACTTCATTTCAAATTCCGATTGCTTATTTTTTCGTAAAACTTGACAACAATTTATCTATCTATATGTGTTTGCTCTTTTGTTTGCATTTTTTTTATGCCCTAATTTTTGACTGGACCGCTCTTTGCGAGTTTTCAATCCACCGGGCGCTCCTTTTTGCCTAGGCTGTCCTTTGCGGGTTTGCAACCTAGCGAGCTTGTTCTTCTCATTTATCTCTTCTTTTCTCTTTCTTTTTTTGAAAGACTTGCACTAAAGGAATATAATGCCGATAAAGAAAGTTAGTGATCACAGAATTGCCCCAGCATGGGGGACTTAGAGTGTTAGTGAGAATGAACCAAAAAGTCAAGTATGCACTGATGGGAGAGAATATGCGCCTTATGGATGGACGGGGCGGGGTTAGACTTGGATGGTGATGATGACAAGGAAGGAACTGACTGACTCAAACAAGAGAAACTGCACGTGTCATGCACGTTCACTATAGGAATGCTTCACAGAGAGTCAACATTAGTTAGAACAATGAATTGATGAGCTGCTTCAGTTTTTTTTTGTCATGGAATGGATGGGATGCAGTCCTTTCGAAAGACATGCAAATGAGCTATTGATTTGAAAAACTGAGTGCCTTGGAACACCTTGAGTTTGCAACCAAGTAAGGATAAACTTTTTCAAAAAAGGATGATTGTTTTGCAAGAACGTCTCGCTTCTCATCACAACTTTTATTTTATGCAATGAATGAATGAACAAATTATGATATGCAAGTATGATGCAAATGCGTCGAGAACGACTACTCGAAAAGTGTGGCTTATTCTAAATTATTTTGTTGTTTTTAATGCAAGACAAAATATGGAATACCAATGCGAATGATGCAAGAATGATGCCCCCCTTTTTTTTCAAAATGATTTTTGATTGATTTTTTTTTATTTTTTTAGAGGCGAGACAAGATGCGAAATGCCAATGCCCTTTTTTTGAATGATGAGAGATGCAAGAATGGTGATATGAGGCAACTGATTGTCGTTACCCTGAGTAACTTGCCTGAGACATTGAGTGGATCCTGACTCAATACTTCACACAATGTACTGAAACGTTTTGACAATTAGTTGCCCCAATTTAATTTCCTACTTGAAATTAAAACACGTGCGACTGGGTCAAAGTGCTCTGACATCGTAGAGTAACATCTCATATTTGTAGTCGACAAACAAATTTGAGACATTACCCTTCGTCGTTCAAAGGTGCACTTCTACCCATTAAGCCATCACATGAGAAGTTTTTCTTTGTTTCGAAAGGATGCATGCAGGGAGAAATGATGTATTCGAACAAAGTGATGAAGTTAATGAAATGATGCATGAGTGCCACATTGACGCGATGTCTGTATTATTTGATGATGATTTTTTGTACATGCACCCGGATGAATGTGATGCTTATGCAATACGGATGATAATTGCTTCCTGTTTTATTTTGTTTTTATGCAATGAAATGAAATGCATGATACTCACAATTATTTTTAACGCGCGGAAATGCATGCAAAATGAAACGTTCAAGTGCTTATTTTTATGCCTTGAAAAAGGGAAAAGGGGTACATACGATGCATTTTCTAAATTCTAGTAGAAAACATACATTTTTGGATTTTTGTTTATTTGTTATGATATGAAAGAGAAAAATAATAATGCATGCAGAAAATGGTGCATTTGAGCTAAGACTATATGAATAGCGGAATGATATATGCATGCAATATTGATGTGATGCCCACCTTTATTTGATGACAGCTTTTGCATAATCAAGGATGAATGAAATGCGATATGGATGATAGTTGCTTCTGGTTTTCATTTTTCTTATGCAATGAAATGAAATGCGTGATGCTTGCAATTACTTTCCTAATGCATGAGAGATATTGAATGAAGGTGCATGTGAGATGAGACGTTAATGCTTATTTTTGATTTGCGACACAGAAAAGTATTAATGCGATGATGTGATATGGATGGACGACGGAATGAGTGGGTGAATGAATGAACGAATGTGCATTTTGAATGAGGATACCGTAAATTGCATCACTTGATGATTTTTCATGATTATGAACAAATGTAATACCATAGGGATGATAATTGTTTTTTTTCCAAAATTTTGTTTTATGTAATGCATGATGCCATGATGCAAAGTGCGGATGATGAGGATGCTTTTTCATGTTATTTACATAAAGAAAGATATTTACAGGTGGGGATTTGAAAATTTAGGGCAGTATACCCTATATGCCACCTCATATTGGTATTTATGAAAGAGAAGGAAAAATATATTCTTTTTGATTTTTTTCAAAAAGTTTGGATGCGGGGGTATGCAGCTCCTTTGTGTCCTACAGGGTTTCTTAGCGACATGATCTAAGCCTATTTTAAGGGGTTCACACTTCAAGGATAGCACTAAAAGGGCCCTAGATAAGGTTCCTAGAGCCAACGACCTCATCTGAGAGCACCGATCACAAGGCCGTACGTCCAAGTGATGATGTCATCAAACAAAGCCAAACTCTAGGTGAAGTCTTCGCAATCACACAACAAGACGTACGTCCAGTGAGCAACCACTAATGACTTCGTTCTAGCCTAAGATATACTCTAGCCCGGGTATAGGGCTGTCTCACCAAGAAATAAAAACAAAGGGAGTGCAACGTGTGTGTAGGAGCACAATGCCAAACATACCCCCCCACCTGCAAAGAAAATCCAGAAACAGTCCAGCCAAAGAAAATCATCTACCCTAGGGTTTTGCATATATCATTTCAATACAAGCAAGAAAACAACCTAGGGTACTAACAATCATCTGATGCTCTACTTATCTCAAGAAAAGGAGCCAAGAAGAGGGGATCATGATAGAAAGGGGGAATACATGAACTTACCAAAGAGAGGGATCGAAGAAGAAGAAGACATAATAAGATGGGGGGAAATGATGCATGAGCTTACCTTTTAAGAAAGGGAGCAAAGAAGAAGGGATCATGGGGATTGGAGGAATGCATGAACATAAGTAAAGAAAGGAGTAGAAGAAACAAGAAGCAAACATAGAAGAAGAAAGAGGCAAATGCACATGAATGCAACACATTGAAAATGCAATGAATGCTCTATCATTAATTGGTAAAGAAAGAGGAAGAGGAAAGAAAAAGAAAGAAGAAGAAGAAAAGAGGAAAATAGAACAATCACTCAAATCGAACAATTTTAAACCACACATCAAGTTAATTAGGCTTGACCCTGGTTTTTTTTTTTTTAAAAAAAAAAGTCCCCAGTGAAGTCGCCAGCTGTTGCACCCCGAAAAATCCGGTTTGGATTTCTCGATGTACAATGTGGAAGATAAATGAAGCCGCCATCAATATTTTAGTGTTTAGACAAAAACATTGAAAAAACGTCCTTTACATAAGGCGGGTGGTCTTTTCGAAATCAGGAGATGTAGGTTCGGGGGTCGGTTAGACACGGGGAAGGTATAAGCACCCCGCATCTCCTTTCTACCGAAAGGGAACCATTAATTTGATGTGTGGTTTCGACAAAGTTTGATTTGAAACGATGTTCTATTTCTTTTCGTTTTTCTTTTTTTTATTTGAGAAAAGCGTTTGGAAAGAAGACGGGGAAAAGAAAGATTTTTTTGGTATTTTTTGAAAAGGGTGCTTGACGGGACGTGGCCCGCTCCTACGTATCCTCAGATGCAATGAGGAAATCAAAGCTACGTAGTTCTCCTGGGTCGAGAAACTTTGGGTGTGTTGGTGTTTTTTATTGCAGGGGTTCTCGGGTCAGAACTGTACAGTCCACTAACCCTAAAACATAGACATCCCCGCCCGTACAGGCGACGTGCCCCCTACTTATCGAAAAGTGATTTGAGTTACTTGAAAAAAAGATTTGCTGTGAGATTGGTAGTTTTTGTTCGAACAAGTATCTTAGGCTCGCACGAGCTGTACAACTCGCTAATCCTAAGACTCTAACCAATGTCGAACGTACATCCGAATCGGTTCCTCACTCATTTTTGAAAAGGATTGAAGTTGTTAATTACCGGTTTTAATTCTCATAAGTATCCCAAGATGTTTGAGTTGTACAACTCCGATCTTAGGACGCTAGACAACATCGGCCGTACGTCCGACTTGCCTCCTTATGAGTTTTCAAAAGGTTGATTATTGATCTAAAAAGAAATTGATTAATTTGTGAAGACAATTAGCGAAGCATTGGATTTTGGGATATCATTTGAAAAAGGATTGATTAGAGGGGAGAGGAAGAGAATTCGAGGGTGGCTTTGGCCACAAAAGAAAAGAAAGTAGAGTCTTCAATCAACTTTCAAGTCAAAACCAAAATGCAATACTTACCAATTTGCAAGCAAAGTAATCAATAATGGGAACACAAGCATAAGCATTTCCATTTACAACAATTGTACACAAGAACGACATTGAGTCATCAACAATTAATGGCATGAATATATGAGATCAAAAACAACCAAATAAGTTGCCAAGAAAGGTACTTAAGGAAACATTGCAAAAGCTTGGTTCGGATTTTAGACATTAGACACAAGTTAAAAGTATTTGGTAATCCTTGACACTTGTTAACAATGCTCAATGCATAAGTGTCTAGTCACTTTACCAAATTAACATTAAAGCATAGGTAAAAGTTGAATCACTTTCAAGTGATCCTCAACATTTTAAAATGGTGCTAGAAAACACATGTTGATTCATCTCACCAATCATCAACCAATTGAACAAATTAATAACCCAAAACATCACATTTACAAGCCCCAAAAATCATCATTCTCAACTCGACATAAGCGTAAACTTGCATTTATTCATTGAAAATTAAAAGCAAGTTGAGTCACTTGTAGTAATCCTCATCACTTAGGGTTGAATCACACCTAGCAATCCCCTCACTTGAAGAAAAGTGCACTAGGCACTAGTGAGAATCAACTTGCTAGATCATCAACAAATTATTTGCAAGCACATTAAAATAGGACTAAATAAAAGGACACATAAACAAAGTTGAATCACATCTAGCAATCTTCTCACTTGAAGAAAAGTGCACTAGGCACTAGTGAGAATCAACTTCCTAGATCATCAACAAATTATTTGCAAGCATATTAAAATAAGACTAAATAAAAGGACACATAAACAAAATTGAATCACATCTAGCAATCTTCTCACTTGAAGAAAAGTGCACTAGGCACTAGTGAGAATCAACTTGCTAGATCATCAACAAATTATTTGCAAGCACATTAAAATAGGACTAAATAAAAGGACACATAAACAAAATTGAATCACATCTAGCAATCTTCTCACTTGAAGAAAAGTGCACTAGGCACTAGTGAGAATCAACTTGCTAGATCATCAACATAACAAACATTTGCAAGTAAAAACGGTGAAAATAGACATTTAGCAACAAAACCAAATGCTAATAATAAGTATTAAACATCAACAAGCCAAGAGGAACAATAAAATCATGTCAAGACCAAGGGGTGCGAAACATATATAAGGCTTAAAATATCACTTACTTTCACTAAATGCAAGGAACAAGATGAAAATCACAAAAACACAATTTATTCAAGGGTGAGATGCCAACTCTCACCCCAACAACAACAACTACATTTTAAAGATGAAGATGCAAAAATGTGATGAAAAGAAAAATGGGTTTTAATGCAAAAATGTGAGAGATGATGCAAGAGTTTTAGGGATTTACCTTGGATCCAAGCTAATAGAAGTAGGAAATGAAGAACAAGTAACCAAATCAACTAAAGTCTTCAAGAAATGGTCCAAGAACCCCACGCAAATTCCCAAATACCCAAGTGCTTGATGAGGAGAATATGAAATGGATGGTGAAAGGAGGAAGATCTATGAAGGAGGAGGTGGATTTGAAGTGATTTGGTGGTGTTTGGGTGATGGAAAACAAAAAGATGGAGGGAGGAGGAGGAGAGGGGGTGTTCGGCCAAGGAGAGGGAAGGAGAGGAGAGAGTTGTGTGCTAGGTTTAGTGTAGGAGAGAATGAGCAAAAAGTTGTGATGTGTGGAAAATGAAAGGGTATTTATAGGGTGGGAGTGAGCTTTTGGGTAAAATGGTAATCAAACCAATTAAATCAATTAATATTCAGCTGAGTATTAATAAATAAAATTAATTTGAACTTGGTCACCAAGTTAGAGGGTATTTTAGTCAGTGGCTTTGAGAGGTGCACTAGGATTAGACTTTAAATTTGAATGGAGGGTGGAGATGCATCATCACATGGATTGAGGGTGTTGAAGAAACACAAATGTGAAGGGAATGGGAAGGGCATTGCTGTTTGCCCAGCATCATGAGGAGAGGAGGGAAGGAAAAAAATGCAAGCTTGCACAAAATAGTACATCTTGTCTTATTGAGGACACTACCTTATTTTCATTTTTTTTGATTTTTCTTTTTATGATTATTCTTTTATTCCATGAAGATTCTTTTTTCTATTTTGGGCTCATCCTAGGATTCAATCATTGGGCCCAAAATTCGATGACAACACCATTCCCAAAATTGATTTTGGGCCCCACTCTAGCGAAAATGACCATTTTGCCCTTTTGTTCGAAAATTGAGTTTTATGCTAGGAGACTTAATATTTATGCGCACAAAAAAACCACAACTAAGCACAAATCTTCCTCAAACAATCCTTTGGTGATGGTTTGGTGATTTGGGACGAAAGGACCGCTTTTAGCGTGAAATGACCAAAATGCCCTTTCACCCTAAAAACCCTAGTTTTTGCCCAAAGCACATTTTCACTTTAAAAATGACTTTTCCCCCTAGGAATGACCTCTAAGACCTTGGGATGCATGTTAAGTGGCTTGTTCTGAGAAAACATCCCTTATTTGCGAAATGACAAAAACACCCTTTTGCACTGAAAAACCCTAAATTGTCCAAAAGTACATTCCAACTCCAAAAACGATTTTAGAAACTTTGAAATGACTTCTATAACCCTAAATGCAATGCATGATGCTCTTTTCTCTTATTTATTTATTTTTTGGGGAAAATTAGGGTTTTGACCTAAGCCGGACAAAATTGGGGTATGACAGATGGGTAGGACCAGGTAATGCTGCTTGTGACCTGGTCTGCTTGTTACCAGGCCTGCTTTTGACCGGGCCTGCTTGTGACATGGCCTTCTTGTGACCTGGCCTGCTTGTGACCGTGCCTGGGGCGAGCAGGACTGCTGATGATGAGTAGATGTCAAAACGTTCCCAGGTGGGGTAGCTGCGAAGCCACTCCGACCCTCAAGTCAGTATTGAGGACAATAGAGTAGGATAGCAAGGAATGAGAATCTACCTCTTAATGGCAAAGCATGTCTGTAACATCCCTAGTTCGGTAAATTTCAATTTATGAAATTACCTAGTGATTTATTATTTAATTAATTAATAAGTCGAGTCATGGTCACATTCGAGGAGTGAAATTGTTACTTAAATTGTGTGACTACTTGATTTAATAGTATTATTGTTTGAGGTATGTGATTGTTTTGGGTAAAAATTGGAGTGATTGAGAAATAAGAGGAAGAGGGCATTATTGATATTTCACACTTAAGTGAACCTTCATCAACAACAAACCTCATTTTCCCCATTTTGTAAAAAATCAGAGAAAACAAAGAAAAAGAAACAAATAGAGAGACGGAGAGAAGGAGTAGGGCGAAGAGGAGAAGAGAAGGAAGTGAGGAGATCTTCCTCAATCTTGAAGCTTGAGAGACAAAATTGGTATCAATCTTCTCCATGTTCTTTTCTCTTTCATTTGATACAAATTTTATCATCTCTTTCAACCTATTTCTCATTCTACCATTTTTGGTACTTTGAAGCTCAAAGTTGAATTTTTTGTGAAAATAGAGCTTTGGAGGTGTTGTTTGTGCAATGGGTCTAGGCTGAGAGCGAAAGGAAGCTTGCTTTGTTGATTGAAGGCTATTGGAGAGGGATTTTGGTTACTGATTTTCGAAATTGGAAGTGGTGGGTTTAGCTTCGAAGCGATTGGAAGTATTCGGAGCTAATCGTGAAGTTTCAGAATCGTGAGCTTACGAGAGTTTCCGCATTTCGTAATTTTCATTACGATCGGTGAGTTTTACTCACGTTTAGGACTTTATTTTTACTGTTTTGAATGACTCGAAATATCGGTTTATGAAGTAAATTTCGTTTCGAAAGATTTTACGAGTCGAAAACCGTTTTCGGAAAAATTACGGTATTAAGACTGTTTAGTACAGGTTCAGTATTTCTGTGATTGTGAATGTTATATATGTCTAAAAATTATGTGGTTTGTTTTTCTGGAAACTAGACACAATTTTCTACAAATTAGGCACTGATGTTAGTCAATTTGGATAAGTATAATGGAAGAATTCTTGGTTTCAAATTGAGTCAAAATCTGGGACTGTTTTGGATATATGTTCAGTTTTTGTCTAATTGTGAATTCCCTGATCCTCTAAATTTCGTGGGGTTTGTTTTTTTAGAAATTAGACTGAATTTTCTACTGAATAGGCACTGAGTTCACTAAAGTTCTATGAGAAATGAGGGAGAGAGTTTGATTTCAAAATGACTAAACAATTCTGTCTGAATTCTGGTACCAGTGTAGTAAATTGAAAAACTGTACTTACTGAATACTCATTTTGAAAAACTGAACTTAGGAATGAAAACTAGACTCATATAGCTTTCCAACGAGTATTCATTTGTTGAAATCCGATGTCGTTTGCTATTTTAATTAATTCGTCAAAATAGGTGCACGATTATAGAAATTCTGCACTCATGTTGTGTCACTGATAGTTAGGAACGACTTATTGGATATCGCTGTTTCTGAATTGAGGTTACTGGACTGGATTGACTAGAATATTATGTGATATTGATTATTTTTATGTTGGAAATGGATTGGATTACGGGTTGGACACGATCGGAGAAGCGAAACGAAACAAACGAACGAATATTTTGCTGAATCTTCATTTCGTAGCTCCTTTCGATTCCAAATCTCTCCTAATTTTCTTTCCAACCATTTGTTATGAATTGTGATTGATAAAAACATGATTTTAACCATGTTTATGATGATTTTAAATAAAATGTTTTGAAGATACAATTGTTTCGAAAAACCTAAATCTAGTCTATGTGTGAGGACTTGTATTGTGAAAATAAAACAGACTATAAGTCCTACTTGGCATTGTACAAATGACTCAGGATGTTTATTAATTATTCATCTAAACCGGTCTAAGATTCACGGTATATATATTATATCTAGTCGGGGTGACGACCCCTATGAATTAGCATACTAGGTGAGGGAGTCATGAGCCCTTGACCTAAGCCCCTAGAATTGTTATTATTTTTGCCTTTAGGACTTGTACTACTATTGGCTAGTTGGGGTTCACTTAAGCTCTCGATTGTTGGTGATGTGCTAAAGGATTAAAGGAATGATTTTGTAATTCATTTATCGAATTACCAGTGATTGTAATTCTTACCGAATTACCAGTATATTTTGTAATTCATTTATTGGATTACCAGTTAAAAGTTTTATAAATGAATCGAGGGTGTGGCTAGGGGTCACGGTAAAACTCACTGAGATATGTATCTCACTCTTTATATGTTGTTGTTTTACAGAGAAACAGGGAAAGAGGAAGACTAAGCGGCACGAGTAGGAGGTGTGCCTATGAAGTTGACGGAGACATGATGTCTTTGTCTATGTTTTATGTCGATTTTCCCTTGTCATTTCTGTATCCCGGTTGTGTAACTTACTTTAATGTTAAGTTGTATAAACCGTTTCCGCTATGGTTTACTTTTGGATATTGAACTATTAGTACTTGACAGGTTTATGTAACTTTGAGAACCTAAGTACTTATGTTTAAGTATGACTCTTTGATTTGGAAGTCAAGAGGATTAGTTTGTTCAATGTCTAAAACAGGAAATTTATTCTCTGATGTATGCTAGTATGTATGTTTTAGTATTTCTTTTAATTAGAGATACTAGGGTGTTATAATGTCAGTATTTATAGGGATCTGTGCCAGCTTTGAGCCATCGGATTGGTCAGGTGGATCTGAGCCATTGAGGCTTGATAGCCATAAATGGACTGATTTATCATGGATATGGGCCAAAGTTTATGGGGCTTAGTCATGTCCAATTGCGGGAGTGGGTCTCATGATCCAGTCCAGAACAGTTTCCCCCCAAGTCGAGATTATCCTGGGGGATGGTCTTGACTTGACGTTGTCGTTAAGGATGCTTTCGTAGGCTAGGTCGCCCCTCTTAATGAGCGGTGTGCTCACCCCCTTAGTGAGAGGTTTGGTCGGCCCCTTGATGAGAGGTGTGTGCCGATCACACATCAGTCTGTCTCTTTACATGCTAAGTCCGTTGTAGGCGTTAGCTTGAAGGAGTGGACCGAGTAGAGAGAGAGATGCGAGGACCGACTACGGTGCGGTGATTATCGGAGCAGGACCGATCAGGGGGATGAGGCGTGATCTCCCCCTTTTGAATTGAGAGTGAGGGCCTATCACATGGAGAAGTTTTGAGAGAGTGAGATGGCCGAGCACAATCACTTGGAGAGAGCCGATGTCATATTATTCAACTATGTGATCTATGCTATTTTTCATGGTGTTGAATAATAGTTGAAAGATCGAGGTGCAGCGTTTTTTTGATCGGGCCTTAAAGTAGGATTGAAATTCATCATGGAAGGACCGATCACAGCTACTAGGGTGATCACATGTTCATTTTGTTTGATTGGAAATATTGGATATCCTCATGGAAGGACCGATCACAGCTACTAGGGCGATCACATGATCATTTTGTTTGATTGGAAATATTGGATATCATCCAACTTATCTTTGGAAGGACCTCTCAAAGAATGGTCCGATCAGGATTGAGGTTTTTTGTGAGGGAGAGCACGCGAGAACTGATCATGCTTTTGAGAGTGATGAGGGCCGAGCAAAGAGGGAACCGAGCGCAACCTTGTGTTTTTGGAGATACATGGCCGATCAGGATGTGAGGGGCGACCAGGAAGAGAGGGGCGAGCAGAGGAGTGAGGGCGAGCAGAGGAGAGTGAGGGGCGAGCAGAGGAGTGAGGGACGAGCAGAGGGTTGTGTTTTCCTTCACATGCCAAGTCCATCACTTCATTCATCATTTGATTCCATCATATGCTGAGTCCATCACTTCATGAGTGAGGGACGAGCAGAGGAGTGAAGGGAGAGCAGAGCAGTGAGGGCGAGCAGAGGAGAGTGCCATTGCATTTGGATAGTAGACGGGGAAAAAGAAAGGGGGGCAACACCTTGGAAAGGAAAGTCTCACTCAAGGAAAAGAAAGGCCCACAGCCTAGAGTGAGGGGCGAGGAGAGGAGTGAGGGACGAGTAGAGGCTTGTGTTTTCCTTCACATGCCAAGTCCATCAATTCACTCATCATTTGATTCCATCACATGCTGAGTCCATCACTTCATGCATCATTTTATTCCCTCACATGCTAAGTCCATCACTTCATGCATCATCACGTTGGTGAGAGGGAGCCCCAGTCCCCTTAGTGAGAGGGAGGCCACGGATACGTATCCCTCCCAGACATGTATTTCTCCATTTAGGCCTTCAAGACATCAGGATTGGGTTTTGAGCGTAACAGAAGAATTTTAGCTTTGCTTCTTAGCTTTCCAACGCATGCTCGCACGCCTCCATCGGATAAACACGGGCGAAGTTATGGTCTGCATACTAGACAACACCCTTGTAGGTGGATGTCTCTGGTGTCCGTGACCTCACGGTCTCATGCCTGCTTGATTTTCGCGCCTTTCTTGGCGCCTGATACCCAAGACCTCATGGTATCATGCTTTGCTAGTGATTTCGCGCGTGTGCGTCTTTTCATTGGACTTAGGATTTTTTCAAGTAGATAGTAGCTAAGTTTGGCTTGCTTTAGGCAATTGAGTTGCCGACGCCCACAGGAACAATTTGTAATGAAGCATACGTTAGCACAGTTTACCGAGACTCGGCCCGAATAAAACTCGTCCAAAGTGGTTGTGACCACCAAGGTCAACTTGAAGTATACCCTTGGCGCAGTTTACCAGGACTCGGCCCGGATAGAACTCGCCCTAGGGGTTGTGACCACCAAGGTCAGCTTGAAGTATACCCTTGGCACAGTTTACCAAGACTCGGCCCAGATAGGACTCGCGCAAGGGGTTGTGACCACCAAGGTCAGCTTGAAGTATATCCTTGGTGCAGTTTACCAGGACTCGGCCCGGATAGAACTCGCCCAAGGGATTGTGACCCCCAATGTCAGCTTGAAGTATACCCTTGGCACAGTTTACCAGGACTCAGCCCAGATAGAACTCGCCCAAGGGGTTGTGACCACCAAGGTCAGCTTGAAGTATACCCTTGGCACAGTTTACCGGGACTCGGCCCAGATAGAACTCACCCAAGGGGTTGTGAACACCAAGGTCACTTACTTGTTTTGGCGTGCCATGATACTCTTGACTCCATTACCTAGGCCCCCTAACTATGGAGTTGGACCATTTTTCTTTCTTGATCTTAAGGAATTTTCTTTGGAACAAGTGTTAATGCTAGTGAGCTAGAGTAAAAACTGTAATTGCAAAATGAACTTTGTTAATCATTCATATCGAGCTTTACATTTTGCATTTGCGCCCAAAAAACAAAATTCTTAACTAGGCCTTAGCTCTAGGTTCAGGTCCTGATGCCATGCTCTCTATTCAGAGTCACGAGTCTCATCCTCTTCTTCATTCACGTACTGGTCGAGCTTCCCTTTGCGGATCAGCTCATCAATGTCATCCCTGAGGGTTTTGCATTTGTTGGTACTGTGCCCATAACTTTTGTGATAATGGCAGTACTTCTTAGAGGTTCGACCTTTCCTTTGCACGAGAGGTTCGAGCTGTTTGATGTTACGAAACTCCGCATCGGCGCACTCGGCAAGGATCTCAGGCTGGGATGTGTTCAGCAGGGTGTACTCTGAGAAGCTACCTTGTCGGGGTCGGGACTCTTGAGGAGTTCTCTCATCTTGGGCTCCCTTCTGCCATGGTTCTTCAATGGCCTTGTAGGTCAACTTGTCCACCTTGCTGCCAACCTTGACTTCCTCTTGGTACGCCATGTTGTCTTATTCATAGTCCATGTACTTTTGTGCCTTCCGAAGGAACTCATCCAAGCTTCGGGGTTTGTTAACCCCCACGTCCCTTCGTGAGAGTGAGGGGAAAGATCCTGCAGTGGACAGGTTCTTTTGCCCCCCGGTAACACATCATGACTGAGAAGTGGGCCAGATGCCTGTCAGGGTCCCCAGTTCCGTCATACGTTTTGAGGGTTGGGAGCTTCTCTAAGGTCCTCGGAATTGGGAAGTCATCAACCTTTCTAGTGAAGGGTCCTTCATTGGAGGTCCATCGTGAGTTGTGAGGTGACCAGTATCCGAGATCTATGTCTCGACGGTCACGTCGGGCTGGAGATCTCCTCGAGGTAGATCTATGGCGATTCCTCTTATGGGTCTTGGATCGGCTCCGCTACCTCTCGCGTGAATTGGAGGTTGCGAGTGATGAGGTCCTGAAGGGAGACTCCTCAGGCCAGTATGTACCGCCAGGTGAGGTTGGAGGGGTGCGTGGAGGTGAATCTAATCCTTAGTGCCTGCCGCGTCGAGGAGGAGAGTGGCGAGCACGCTTCCATCTAGGTGGAGAGCCAAGATTGTGATGACGCCTGAGTGGAGATTTGCGGCGCCCGGAGGTCATTGTCCTTAGGGAAGGAGTGTTCCAGCGAGGATGGGGTTGCTCAGGCATGGCTACCATTTGCCTTTCTATCTGCCTGAGGCGCGCCTCTTGCTGCAACATAATATGGGTGCGGTTGCACAACAGGTTGGACGGGGATTTGGATCGAGGTTGGCTGGGGTGCCGGGACCTGAATGTCTTGATCTGGCGTGGAAGCATCAATTCCTTTGGGAGTGCCCTCTGACTGTGGTTGCGGAGCGGCAATGCTTTGTGTAACACCCTAAATATTTAATTAATTTAATTAATTAAGTATTTAGGAATTTATTTAATTTATTGGGTGTAATTTAATTAGTTAAAATTATATTTAAATGGTGTAGGTGGTATTAGGAGAGGAAGGCGCCAATTAGCTAGACTTGGGCTTAAGTGAAAAGCCCAAGCCCGTGATCCATGTGATATGCGAAGTGGTGAGGTCTTGTGAGGCTAGGGTTTTGGGTGTTGGCATTTGCGAAATTGAGAAGAGAGAAAGGGGAAGAGAAGGGCGCCGTAGAGAGAAAGGAAAAGAAGAGAAGGCCGCGAGCAAGGAGGAGGAAGGGGTGTGATCTTGTTGCCGTGTTTCCGTTCGTGACCGTCTCTAGGGCTCCTATTCTTCAAATTCGAGGTAAGGGGAGTTCTATCAATTTATATAATAGAATGTATGATAGGTTGTAGGTAGTGATAGCCTTGATTTAACCACGATCATGATTATGTTTGTGAATTTATGTTCTTGTTGATGATGTATGCGTAATGTTCATGGTTTGTGGCTGAAATTGTGATGAATTCTGTGTTGCTGGATGTGTGATGAATTCGGTTTGATGGATGTTGCTGGATTTTGTGTTGAAATTGTGTTGCTGAAAATGTGCAGGCGCTGGGCGCCCATTGTAACACCCCTTTCTACCCGTTACTTTGTTTATAAAAATCAGAGTTTAAGAATCTCGTTCATAGGAAATGTTACACATACTCAAATCAAACGTCGCTTATCAAACTTTTAAAAACAGTTTAACTCAAATTCATACGTCCACGTAGCACATCACAATATCAAAAACTCAAGCCTCATGGTTAACGTCACCTATAACACTCCTCATAACAAAATCAACTACACAGCGGAAATTTGTAAAACATAACCAAATAGTCCACATGGACAAAATAATCCAAAAATCATTAATAAAGGCCGAGTTCATTATCCCCCCTGAGTGCTACGTATCAGAGCATGACGACTCGACTCGAAAAGTGAAGCTAATACCTTCACTGGGAATCACCTGCACGTTACCAACACGAGGGCAACATTCAAACAGGAAAGGGTGAGCATCATTTCAGTCTATATAATAGAAAACATGATAAGCACTAATCATAGGCTACGCACTAGAATAATCAGCATCCAATACACAAAACATCCACAACACAGTCATCATTCACATCATGTACAAACTCATCTCATGTCATATAGATTTATGAAATGCAACCCACTCGCGGGTATATGCATGAAGGTACCTTTTCACAAAACGTCGCTTAGCCACTCAGGCCTCATCATCACTTAGCCACTCAGGCCTCAAAACATCACTGGGTTTTATGCATATGGGCATGAGACTCTATGACATGCACCACTCACTTCGCAAAATCACACAATTACTCAGATCACAGTCAACAATGTGACCCATCACTTACCTGTTTGCTCGCACGGAGCACAGCACCTGTCAAATTCATAATCATCACACAACATCACTAGGCCACTTAGACCTTAACCTCACTTAGCCACTCAGGCCCCAATTGTCACTTACACTTAAACATCATTTAACTCAAACATTAGCCACTGAGGGCAAAAACGTCATTCGACTAACCACCAAGGGCATCCTCGTCATTTACACATCATTATCATTAATTTTGGCCACTAGGGGCAAAACAGTCACTTGACTAGCCACCAAGGGCATCCTCGTCATTTACACATCATTATCATTAACTTTGGCCACTAGGGGCAAAACAGTCACTTTGACACTACCGTGTTTAAAACTGTTGTTTATACACCAAAAGAGATTTTTAAAGAGTTCCACGTCATTTTTCAATGTCACTGGGGCGACTACCGGGGACAGCCACTTGGGCGCCCACAAACAGTCAGAAAATAATAATTTTCCATTTTAAAAATTGAACACATAGATGGACAGTGGAAAAAGCTTCACGACACTTTTTGAATCGTTCGAAACGGACGTCGGAGTCAAAAGTTATGATAAAAATAAGTTTGGGAAAAATTAGACAACGTTCTGAAAATTGGCGCCTTAGGCGCCCAGGCAACACAGGCACCCAGTGCCCAGGCGCGCACAACACAAGGCAACACAGCGCCACAGGCGCCCAGCGCCCAGGCGCGCACAACACAAGGCAACACAGCGCCACAGGCGCCCAGCGCCCAGGCGCGCGCCAAGCAACACAGACACGGGCGCCTAGCGCCCAGGGCAACAACGCACGCACAACACAACACGGGCGCCAGCGCCCAGGCGCGCACAGCGCGCAACACACACAGACACGGGCGCCTAGCGCCCAGGCGCGCCCCCACGCGCACAACAACACAGCACAGGCGCCAGCGCCCAGCATAGGCGCCCAGCGCCCAGAAAACAGCAACAACGCCCAGAATTTTACCAAAACACTTTTCAACACTAAAAATTGTTTTCTTCGCAAATTCCAAATCACGAAAACTCAACATTTTCCAGCCACCAAAAATACACTTAATTTAATTAATTTCTCCAAAAATTCAATTGATCAATGTCTTCCCTATCCCCTTGGCGCCCTAGGCGCCTATACACCACCCATCCACTTTCGCGAACAACACAAGCAACACCCAACACAAATTTCAGTTTCATGATCAAATTGAATGTCACAATTCACCAACACAACGCATACATATCCAGAATTTTTCAGTCTCACGATCAATCCCACTTCGCATACACACATACATATGATGGTCAATATCAACAAAGCATCAAGAAAGCATCAAGAATCATGCATACATCAATTCGCATACATCTAAATAAGAAATCCAACATCAACAATGCATCAAGAACTCTATTCTAACCCTAGATCTAGGACTCATCATATGAACTATTAAATAGAGTGATAGAGCTCCCCTAACCTCGAAATTGAAGAACGGAGGCTCCGGAGGTAGTCACGTACAGGATCACAGCAACAAGGTCACGTTCTTGCTCTTTCTTGGTCGCAACTTCCCTCCTCTTCCTCTTCTCTCCTACGGCGCCCTTCCTTGCTCTCTCTCTCTATCTCACGCTATTTTCTTTCTTTCTTGCGTTTTCTCTCTTGATTTTTGCGAATGGCCACAAAACCTAGCCCCCTACGACAAAACCCCCTTCGCACACTTTGGAGATCATGGGCTTGGGCTTTTTCACTTAAGCCCAAGTCATGCAAGTGACGCCTCCACTCCTTCCTAATACCACCAAAAATAAATAAAATTCTAATTAATCGAATTACATCAAATAATTTAAATAAAATCCCCAATTACTTAATTAATTAAATTAATTAAATAATTTTAGGGTGTTACAACTCTCCCCCACTTAGAATATTTCGTCCTCGAAATTTACCTGATCAAACAACTCTGGGTAGGACTCTCGCATCTTGCTCTCTAGCTCCCAAGTCATACTCTCGCCGGCAGCTCCTAGCCAGACCACTTTCACTAATGCAATCTCTTTGCCTCTAAGCGCCTTCACTTCACGATCCTCAATCCTTACGGGTATCGTCTCCACAGTGAGATTATCCCGCACCTCTACATCGTCCACTTGGATCACATGAGATGGATCCGAAACATACTTCCGAAGTTGCGACACGTGAAACACGTCGTGCAAGTTCGAAAGATTTGGCGGTAAAGCCACTCTATAAGCCACATTTCCAATTCTCTCGGATATCTGATAAGGACCAACAAATCGAGGAGTGAGCTTCTTCGATTTCAACGCCCGACCAACACCGGTAATAGGAGAAACCCTCAAGAACACATGTTCACCCTCCTGAAACTCTAAATCCTTCCTCCGCTTGTCATGATAACTCTTCTGACGACTCTGCGAAGCCTTCATCTTCTCACGGATCATCTTGATCTTCTCCGTAGTCTCCCGGACAATCTCCGGTCCCAAAACTACACTCTCTCCCGAATCATACCAACATAATGGCGTCCTACACTTTCGACCATACAATGCTTCAAACGGTGCCATCCCGATACTGGAATGGTGACTGTTGTTATAGGTAAACTCAATCAACGCAAGATATGAATCCCACGAACCCCGCTGTTCCAATACACAAGCCCTCAACAAATCCTCTAGCGATTGAATTGTCCTCTCTGACTGACCGTCTGTCTGGGGATGATACGCCGAACTCATTTTTAACTTAGAACCCAATTCTTTCTGCAAACTCTTCCAAAACTCGGAAGTGAACCTCGGATCCCTATCTGACACAATACTCTCCGGAACACCGTGCAGCCTCACAATCTCCTTGACATATACCTCGGCCAACCTCGACACCGGATAAGTGATATTAATAGGAATAAAGTGAGCAGACTTCGTTAACCTATCAATGATCACCCAAATAGCGTCATGACCCTTAGCTGTATTTGGTAACCCCGTCACAAAATCCATTGCTATGCTATCCCATTTCCACTCTGGAATTTCCAACGGTTGCATTAGCCCTGCAGGCTTCTGATGCTCTACCTTAGATTTCTGACAGGTCAAACAGGCATACACAAACTGCGCCACATCTCTCTTCATACCATACCACCAAAACATCTTTTTCAGATCTTGATACATCTTCGTTGCTCCAGGATGGATACTCAACTTGCTACGATGACCTTCCTCTAAAATTGCCCTTCTCATCTCTTCATCGTCCGGAACACAGATCCTACCCCGGAACCTCAACACACCACTGGAATCCAATTTGAATTCTTCATCCTTAGATTGACCAACCCCATTAATTAAATCCACTAACTTAACATCTGACTTCTGAGCCTCTCTGATGCTGCCCAGGAATTCATTGTCGATCTTTAGCATTCCCAGCTTGACACTGCGAGGTGTCATCTTACAAACCAAACTCAAGTCTCTGAATTCCTCAATTAACTCTAATTCTTTCACCATCATTGCCGACACATGCAAGGACTTTCTGCTTAAAGCATCAGCCACGACATTCGCTTTGCCGGGGTGATAATTCAAACCAAAGTCATAATCCTTCAGGAGTTCCAACCACCGACGCTGTCTCATATTCAACTCTTTCTGATCGAACAGATACTTCAGACTCTTATGATCACTGAACACTTCGAACCTTGAACCATAAAGGTAGTGCCTCCAAATCTTGAGCACAAAAACCACAGCAGCCAACTCTAAATCGTGCGTAGGGTAATTTTTCTCATGAACCCGCAATTGCCTCGACGCATACGCAACGACCTTCCCATCCTGCATCAACACACCACTGAGACCCATCTTCGAAGCGTCACAATACACAACGAACGGTTCCTCTGGATTAGGCAACGTCAAAACAGGCGACGTCGTCAATCTCTTTTTCAGTTCCATAAAACTTTCCTCGCATCGAGCATCCCAAACAAAAACTTTACCCTTGCAAGTCAACTGAGTCAATGGGAGGGCCAACTTGGAAAAACCCTCGATGAACCTCCTGTAGTACCCAGCCAAACCCAAAAAGCTTCTAATCTCTGTTACGGACTTCGGAGACTCCCACTCCAACACTGCTTCTACTTTTGCCGGATCAACCGCAATACCATTACCAGAAATCACGTGCCCAAGGAAACTCACCTCTTTCAGCCAGAACTCACACTTCGATAACTTAGCGTACAACTTTTTCTCCTTTAAAACTTCCAACACTGACTTCAGGTGCTCAGCATGCTCTTCATCTGACTTAGAATAAACTAGAATATCATCTATGAAGATTACCACAAACCGATCTAGGTATTCATGGAAAATACGGTTCATATATTCCATAAACACACCAGGAGCATTGGTCACACCGAACGGCATCACTGAATACTCATAATGCCCATACCTCGTTCTGAACGCCGTTTTCTGAACATCCTCGCCCTTTACTTTAATCTGATGATATCCGGACCTCAAATCAATTTTGCTGAAAACACGAGCACCTACTAATTGATCCATCAGATCGTCGATCCTCGGAAGCGGATACTTATTCTTGATAGTTACCTTATTCAACTGACGATAGTCCACACATAACCTCATGCTCCCATCTTTCTTCTTCACTAACAATACCGGAGCTCCCCACGGTGATACACTCGGTCTTACAAACTTTTTCTCAAGCAATTCTTCAAGTTGCGTCTTCAACTCAGACAATTCCGACGCCGACATTCTGTACGGTGCCATAGACACAGGCCTCGTACCAGGTACAAGATCAATCGAAAACTCAACTTCTCTTTCCGGTGGCACACCCGGGATTTCATCAGGAAATACTTCAGGAAATTCGCGTACTACCTTCAGCTCTTCAATAACAGCCTGACTCTCAGCAGACAACGAAGCCATCAACGCAAATAACTGAACTCCTTCTTTCTTCAATTTCTTCAACTGGTCAGCAGACACCAAAACCGAACTTTCTTCACCGAAACTAACCGACTTGCTACGACCGTTGATATGAACGTGATTATTCTCTAACCAGTCCATGCCTAAGATTACATCCAGACCTCTCAACGGCAAACAGACAAAATTCACAATAAAGTCCCTGCCGAAGATCGACACGGGACACTGAGAACACACCTGGGACGTAATCACCGACCCCTTCGCAGGAGTATCGACAACCATATCCCCACACATAGCAGATAAAACAAGACCCAATCTTTTACAGCAATCAACAGAAATAAAACAATGGGTAGCACCAGTATCAATAAGAGATTTCAGAGAAGTACCATTAATAAAACACGTACCTCTAATCAGACCATCATCATCATCAGGCTCCTCTCCCGCCAATGCAAATACCTTCCCAGTAGACCTTTCCTTTTTTGGCTTTGTACACTTGGTACTGATATGCCCAGACTCACCACAGTTGAAACACACCACATCCTTGACTTTACACTCAGCTGCCATATGACCCTTTTTACCACAACGGTAGCAATTTCTGTCATCCGACCTGCATGTAGTACTCTTGTGGCCAGGCTTGCCACACTTATAACAGACAATGCTAGCAGGGGCATCTCCCCCACCAGAACCCTTACCTCCAGCAGCTCTCTGATAACCCTTACCCGCAGGAACCTCATACGGCTTGCTTCGACTCTGAAACTTGCCCTTTCTCTCAGAAGTAGCTTTGTAGCGAGCAGTACTGTCCTCCTCGAAGATCCTGCAACTATCAACCAGATCTGCGAACACACGAATCTTTTGATAACCAATGGCCTGTTTAATATCAGGCCTCAACCCATTCTCAAATTTGATGCATTTAGAAAATTCAGCCGTAGCCTCACTGTAGTGTGGATAAAATTTTGCTAGCTCCACAAATTTTGCCGCATAGGCAGTCACAGACATACCACCCTGCTTCAGCTCCAAAAACTCTATCTCTTTCTTCCCGCGGACGTCTTCAGGAAAATACTTTCTCAGAAATTCCCTGCTGAAAACCTCCCAAGTAATCTCTTCCTGTACAGCCTCTAACCTCTGCCTAGTAGCCAACCACCAGTCGTCGGCCTCCTCGGCTAGCATATGGGTACCAAAGCGGACCTTCTGCTCAACAGTACAGTTCATCACCCTGAAAATCCTCTCGATCTCCTTCAGCCAAGCCATAGCACCATCTGGATCATATTTGCCCTTAAAGGTGGGCGGATTCTCCCTCTGGAAAGTTGTCAGACTTCGAAAACCAGCATTATCCCCAGCATTCTGCTGACCCTGCATCGCCTGAGCCATAGCTTGCAATGCAGCAGCAAGAGCAGCGTCGTCTCGTCTGGCCATTCTAGCACTGCAACAGAAAACAGAATTCAGAAACGAGTAACAAACTCAATGTTACTCAACACGACGACTCAACTACCGGCCGGACAGACCGAACTGCTCTGATACCACTAATGTAACACCCCTTTCTACCCGTTACTTTGTTTATAAAAATCAGAGTTTAAGAATCTCGTTCATAGGAAATGTTACACATACTCAAATCAAACGTCGCTTATCAAACTTTTAAAAACAGTTTAACTCAAATTCATACGTCCACGTAGCACATCACAATATCAAAAACTCAAGCCTCATGGTTAACGTCACCTATAACACTCCTCATAACAAAATCAACTACACAGCGGAAATTTGTAAAACATAACCAAATAGTCCACATGGACAAAATAATCCAAAAATCATTAATAAAGGCCGAGTTCATTATCCCCCCTGAGTGCTACGTATCAGAGCATGACGACTCGACTCGAAAAGTGAAGCTAATACCTTCACTGGGAATCACCTGCACGTTACCAACACGAGGGCAACATTCAAACAGGAAAGGGTGAGCATCATTTCAGTCTATATAATAGAAAACATGATAAGCACTAATCATAGGCTACGCACTAGAATAATCAGCATCCAATACACAAAACATCCACAACACAGTCATCATTCACATCATGTACAAACTCATCTCATGTCATATAGATTTATGAAATGCAACCCACTCGCGGGTATATGCATGAAGGTACCTTTTCACAAAACGTCGCTTAGCCACTCAGGCCTCATCATCACTTAGCCACTCAGGCCTCAAAACATCACTGGGTTTTATGCATATGGGCATGAGACTCTATGACATGCACCACTCACTTCGCAAAATCACACAATTACTCAGATCACAGTCAACAATGTGACCCATCACTTACCTGTTTGCTCGCACGGAGCACAGCACCTGTCAAATTCATAATCATCACACAACATCACTAGGCCACTTAGACCTTAACCTCACTTAGCCACTCAGGCCCCAATTGTCACTTACACTTAAACATCATTTAACTCAAACATTAGCCACTGAGGGCAAAAACGTCATTCGACTAACCACCAAGGGCATCCTCGTCATTTACACATCATTATCATTAATTTTGGCCACTAGGGGCAAAACAGTCACTTGACTAGCCACCAAGGGCATCCTCGTCATTTACACATCATTATCATTAACTTTGGCCACTAGGGGCAAAACAGTCACTTTGACACTACCGTGTTTAAAACTGTTGTTTATACACCAAAAGAGATTTTTAAAGAGTTCCACGTCATTTTTCAATGTCACTGGGGCGACTACCGGGGACAGCCACTTGGGCGCCCACAAACAGTCAGAAAATAATAATTTTCCATTTTAAAAATTGAACACATAGATGGACAGTGGAAAAAGCTTCACGACACTTTTTGAATCGTTCGAAACGGACGTCGGAGTCAAAAGTTATGATAAAAATAAGTTTGGGAAAAATTAGACAACGTTCTGAAAATTGGCGCCTTAGGCGCCCAGGCAACACAGGCACCCAGTGCCCAGGCGCGCACAACACAAGGCAACACAGCGCCACAGGCGCCCAGCGCCCAGGCGCGCACAACACAAGGCAACACAGCGCCACAGGCGCCCAGCGCCCAGGCGCGCGCCAAGCAACACAGACACGGGCGCCTAGCGCCCAGGGCAACAACGCACGCACAACACAACACGGGCGCCAGCGCCCAGGCGCGCACAGCGCGCAACACACACAGACACGGGCGCCTAGCGCCCAGGCGCGCCCCCACGCGCACAACAACACAGCACAGGCGCCAGCGCCCAGCATAGGCGCCCAGCGCCCAGAAAACAGCAACAACGCCCAGAATTTTACCAAAACACTTTTCAACACTAAAAATTGTTTTCTTCGCAAATTCCAAATCACGAAAACTCAACATTTTCCAGCCACCAAAAATACACTTAATTTAATTAATTTCTCCAAAAATTCAATTGATCAATGTCTTCCCTATCCCCTTGGCGCCCTAGGCGCCTATACACCACCCATCCACTTTCGCGAACAACACAAGCAACACCCAACACAAATTTCAGTTTCATGATCAAATTGAATGTCACAATTCACCAACACAACGCATACATATCCAGAATTTTTCAGTCTCACGATCAATCCCACTTCGCATACACACATACATATGATGGTCAATATCAACAAAGCATCAAGAAAGCATCAAGAATCATGCATACATCAATTCGCATACATCTAAATAAGAAATCCAACATCAACAATGCATCAAGAACTCTATTCTAACCCTAGATCTAGGACTCATCATATGAACTATTAAATAGAGTGATAGAGCTCCCCTAACCTCGAAATTGAAGAACGGAGGCTCCGGAGGTAGTCACGTACAGGATCACAGCAACAAGGTCACGTTCTTGCTCTTTCTTGGTCGCAACTTCCCTCCTCTTCCTCTTCTCTCCTACGGCGCCCTTTGTAACATCCCCTAATTAGCTAATTAGATTAATTAAATTAGCTAGAGGTTAAGTTGATTAAATTGCATTAATTATGTGATAATGAGAAGTTATAAATAATAGTTGTACATAATTAGAATATTATGTTAAGCTAGTGAGTTATGGGATTAGGGTGGTGTTAGGAGTAATTTAAGAGAGTATTAGAGAGTAGGGGTATTTTGGCCCTTTCACCTCATTAAATGAAGCTCCAGCTGACCAACACACCACAACACACTTCACCTCCCTCATTTTTCTGAAATTCAGCAAGTAGTAGAGAGGAGGAGGAGAGAACTCGAGAGAGAGAGTGGAGAAGAAAGGGGAGGGATTCTACCTCATTTGTTCATGCATGTTGAATCCAAAACCACCATTGTTCATCATTCTTCTTCCTCTATACATTGATGCTCAGAAAATTCCCATCAACCCTTCTCATCACCATTTCACCATTTTGTTCACATGAAGCTCCAAGCTCCAAAAATGGAGTCCAATAGCTGAAATACAGTTGCATGTTCATTTTGGGAGCCACAAAGCGAGTAGCAACCCTCATAAGGTAGATTGGGAGTGAAGTTCGAAGTATTATAGGCCAAGCTCTATCGGTTCAGTTTTTGGAACGTTTAGAGTAGCGTGGAGTCGAGTCCGAAGTCATTCGTGAAGTCATTTCTTCGTTCCATCTCGCGGATTCGTTGATTTTGCGATTTTCATCGCAGCCGGTGAGTTCTATAACTCGCTTAGGGAATATGTTTGTGTTTCAGAATCTTCTTTTCGAAAACCATGGTCATGTATTTGTGTTATCAAAAGAAATCTTATTGAAAAACCGTTTTCCCCAAAACTTGTGATTGAACTATGAATTGCTTGATTGATTGTTGGGTGTGCTGGATTGGATTGCTATAATATTGTGTTTTAATGCGTGTTGAGTTTGGGCCTCGATCGGAAGGGAAGTGGGAATCGGAATGGAATGGAATAATACATGAAAAACCTGTTTTCTGGAAACTGATAGAGACGCACGGATCGTGTGCCTACGAGCACGGGTCGTGCGCCTCCCTCTGATACGACAGGGACTGGGTTTTAAAACACACACGGATCGTGCGCCTAGTCGCACGGGTCGTGCGTAAGTCTCTGAAACTTTCTGTAAATCTGGTAGCTAACGCACGGATCGTGCGCTTAGTCGCACGGGTCGTGCGTATCTTCCTGGAAAATTTCTATAAACTGTTCAACCACGCACGGGTCGTGCGCCTACACGCACGGGTCGTGTGAGATTTGCTGACCTTCAATTTCAAAGTACATTTTTATCCATTCCAAATGATTTCAATCCTCTTCTAATCCATTCCCCAAGGTCCCACAACAATGTAAAGGTAACCATGGTATGAGATTGAACATGTTCGATAGAAAAATAGTGTGTTATGAATAAAATGGAAAACCGCTCTTAGAGAACGCGAGAGTGCAAATGTTAAAGAATGATCATAACACACGATACTTGACTGATATTGTACACTGAAATTGACTGATATGGTACATGGTACATGACTGGAATGACTAACAGCCCAATGTGGGTACACAGACTGAAAATGTATAATAAATACAAGAGGAAAAAGGGTGACGACCCTAAGAGGTTAGCATACTAGGGGAGGGGAAGTCATGAGCCCCAAAACCTAGACTCAAGAATGTTTCCCCTGCTAGAAATAGCGGGATGGGTTCACCAAAAGGTCAAGAGATGCCTATAAAATAGGTAGACTGAGGTGTTATGCTAAAAACATGGAACAAAGATTGCATGCTTCATGTGTCGCTTAGGAGGGCCATGAGCATGAAGGTTACAGGAACTGAATGTATTTCCACGTGGTTGCTTTTTAGGACCACGAGTTCAAAACAAGTCATAATGAACCGCTAGAGTAGTAAGGGGTCTCGATAGGACTCACTGAGATAATGTTTATCTCACCCTTTATATTTGTGGTTTTTACAGAGAAACAGGGGAAAGCAAAGGCGGTAAAGCATGGTTAGCTGGTGTGACTCTTGGAGTCATTGAAGACCTAGTTAATGTTTTAGACCTTTGTTCCGTTTACTGTTTCTATGTTCCGATTGTATAACTTTCATTGTTAAGTTGTAAAATCGTTTCCGCTACTTTATGTTTTGAGTATTGAACACCAGGTTATGTACAAGTCTTAAGTTTTGGAACTTAAGCATATGATGGAAAGTTTATGAGGTTCAGAGAACCAGTTTTTATATATTATCTAAAGTTTTAGATGTGTTCAATATTTCAATAACAGGAAGTTACTCTGATGTATGCCATTTAGTGCATTTCGGTGATTCTACATGTTAGAATTTATCGGGGTGTTACATTATGGTATCAGAGCAGTTCGACCTAGTCGGGCTTAGACGGTTAGGGTGGTTTCGTCCCTCGAGTAACTCTGTTATCTTGCTTCTTATGATACTAAGAGACATTGAGACTGATCAACTTAATACTTGGTGTATCATTTGCAGAATTATGGCAGGAGGATCGAGGAATAACCCACCAGTTGATCCGCATTCTGCATGGATGCAGAACGTGATCGAGAGACAACAGAAGATGATGGAAGATATGTTGCAGATGCAACAGAATGCTCAAGCTCAGCCCCAACAAGTCCCTGAGCCTCAAGTTGACCCAAGGAGGGTTTTCTCTGAATTTCTGAAAATGAAGCCGTCCGAGTTCCGAGGAGGACCGGATGTTATGGAAGCTCAGCATTGGCTAGCTGATATAGAGAAGATCTTCGTAGCTATGCAAGTAACTGATGATGACAAGTTGAGATTGGCAACTCATATGCTGAAAGGAGAAGCTAACAACTGGTGGACTAATGCCAAAGCCATGATGGTAACTATGGATACTCCCCAGACTTGGGAACATTTCAAGCAGGTATTTTTGGAGCAGTTCTTTCCGACAGCCATGAGGTTCGACAAGGAGAACGAGTTTCTGACTCTCACTCAAGGAAGTTCAACTGTGGGTCAGTACGCGGCTAAGTTTGAAGAGTTATATCAATTCTTCGGTTTGGCCGGGTATGCTCCCAACGACAAGTGGAAAACCGAAAGGTTCAAGTATGGGCTAAGGGAAGACATTGCTCAGAGTTTGAGTTCTTTTGCCTATACTAACTATGCTGCCATGGTTCAACAATCGCACATAGCTGAGAGTGACTTGAAAAGGTTATATGCAAGCAGGAAAGTATTCCATCAGAATAAGAAGAATGTTGGATCATCCAACCATCAGACGGGTCCCAGGCACAACTCCAACAAAGGGAAGCAGGTTCAGTCATCGAACTCCTCAAGGTTCAGTACATGTTCCAACTGTGGAAAGTACCATCAGGGTAAATGCCAGATGGGATCCAACCAGTGTTATTTCTGCAAGAAAGACGGTCACTTTGCACGGGACTGCCCAGAGAAAGAGAAGAGTCAAGGAAGTAACCCTGCTGCTACTACAACTCATGGGAGAGTTTACACCTTGGATGCCCAGAAGGTCACACCGTCAGATAATCTACTAAGGGGTATGGGATCTCTTTTTAATAACTCCGTTAGTATTTTATATGATTCGGGTGCGACCCATTGTTTTATATCTCAAGTTTGTGTCGATCGGTTGGGATTGGCTTTAACTCCTTTGCCTCAACCAATCTCCATTAAGACTGCTGCTGAGGGTAGTATTCAGACCCAAGCGATATGTGAAAACTGTCTTCTATCCATTGGAGACAGGAACTTTGTGGTAGACTTCATTTGTTTACCGATGAAGGGCATGGACGTCGTCCTAGGAATGAGTTGGATGACGGCCAACCATGTGACTATAGATTGTTTCCATCGAACTATCGGTTTCGCCTCCGAGTCAGTGGAGCTACAGCCGCCCAATTCTGAAGCTGTTATTTCTTTCACTTCGGCCAGTAATTATCTGTTCCAAGGCGCGGAAGCTTACGTCATGATGCTGTCTGCATCCACTGAGACAGGTCAGGATTTATCTTCTGTGCAAGTTGTTAATGAATTTCTTGATGTGTTTCCCGATGAAGTTCCTTCATTTCCTCCGGACCGTGAGGTGGAATTTTCTATAGAATTGGTTCCAGGCACTGGACCTATTTCTATAGCCCCATATCGAATGTCGCCATTAGAGTTGAGGGAATTGAAAGTTCAACTAGAAGAGCTAATTTCCAAGCGGTTTATCCGGCCGAGTGCCTCACCATGGGGTGCTCCAGTGTTGCTTGTTAAGAAGAAGGACGGAAGTATGAGATTGTGTATTGATTATCGTCAGTTGAATAAAGTGACTGTCAAGAACAAGTACCCTCTACCAAGGATTGATGATTTGCTAGACCAGTTGAGGGGAGCTTCTGTGTTTTCAAAGATTGATCTAAGGTCCGGTTATCACCAAATCAGGGTTCGAGCTTTGGACGTCCCGAAGACCGCTTTCCGTACGAGATATGGACACTATGAATTCGTAGTGATGCCCTTCGGTTTGACCAATGCTCCAGCTGTATTCATGGATTATATGAATCGAATTTTTAATCCTTATCTGGATCAGTTTGTGGTAGTGTTCATCGATGATATCTTGGTGTTCTCTAAGACGATTGAGGAGCATGTGCAACATCTCCGAATTGTTCTGAACGTACTCCGAGAGAAGAAGTTGTATGCTAAGCCGTCCAAATGTGATTTTTGGATGCCAGAAGTTAAGTTTCTAGGCCACGTAATATCTAGGACAGGTGTTGCTGTGGATCCCAGTAAGATCGAAGCTGTAGTAGACTGGGAGCAGCCGTCTACGGTTACTGAGGTAAGAAGTTTCTTAGGATTAGCTGGGTACTATCGAAGATTCATTCAAGGATTTTCCCAGTTGGTTCTTCCACTCACTCGGTTAACTCGCAAGGGTCAGCCGTTTGTTTGGGACTCAGCATGTGAAAATTGTTTCACGGAATTGAAGGGTCGTTTGACTTCTGCACCCATCCTGATTCTTCCAGATCCGTCCGTAGGATTCCAAATCTATTGCGACGCCTCTGGTAAGGGTTTGGGATGTGTCCTGATGCAGAATCAACAAGTAGTTGCCTATGCCTCCAGGCAGTTGAAGCCACATGAAGAGAATTACCCGACTCATGATCTAGAGTTGGCAGCGATTGTGTTTGCCCTAAAGATTTGGAGACATTACCTGTATGGGTCTCGTTTCGAAGTCTTTAGTGACCACAAAAGTCTGAAGTATTTGTTTGACCAAAAGGAGCTGAACAACAGACAGAGGAGATGGGTAGAATTCCTGAAAGATTATGATTTTGAATTGAAGTACCATCCTGGTAAGGCTAATGTTGTTGCCGATGCTTTAAGCAGAAAGTCTATCCATACTGCAAAGCTGATGATGCACGAGATGTCATTGTTGGAATCATTCAGAGACCTCAATTTGAGAGTTAAGTCAAGAAGGAACAGGTTGGTGTTGAGTCACATTCAGATTTCAAGTTCATTGAGGAATCTAATTCGCTCAGCCCAAGAAGGTGATGTAGAGCTGCAAGCGCAGAAGAGATTGCCGAGTTACACCGAAGACGGTGATGGAGTAATTTGTTTTGATGGTAGAATCTGTGTGCCGAATGATGAGAACGTAAAGAGGCAAGTTCTAGAAGAAGCTCATAAGAGTCAGTTCTCAATACATCCTGGGTCTACCAAGATGTATCGAGATCTGAAGCAATTGTATTGGTGGCCTGGTATGAAAGTGGATATTGCAGAATTTGTGTCTCGATGCTTAACTTGTCAAAAGGTTAAGATAGAGCACCGGAAGCCAGGTGGCCAGTTACAACCGTTGAATGTACCTGAATGGAAATGGGAGAGCATATCTATGGATTTTGTCATGGGATTACCACGGTCCCAAGCCGGAAATGATTCTATTTGGGTAGTGGTGGATCGCCTGACCAAGTCCGCTCATTTTATTCCAGTGCGTTCGACTCACAAGGTTGCTAGGTTAGCAGATGAATATCTCAAGAATATTGTGAAGTTGCATGGAATCCCTACAAGTATCATCTGTGATCGAGATCCCAAGTTTACATCTCGATTTTGGAGAGCATTGAACATGGCGTTAGGAACGAAGGTGTGTGTTAGCACCGCATACCATCCTCAGACAGACGGGCAGACTGAGAGGACAATTCAGACTTTAGAGGATATGTTGAGAGCTTGTGTACTGGATAGTGGAGGTAGATGGGAGGATCACCTTCCATTGGTGGAATTCTCATACAACAACAGTTATCATTCTAGTATCGGAATGGCTCCATACGAAGCATTGTATGGGAGAAAGTGTAGAACACCATTGTGTTGGTGGGATGTAGGTGAGCAGAGATTGTTGGGACCGGATTTAGTCCGGGAGACTACGGAGAAGATCCGTCAGATAAGAGAAAGGATGAAAGCCGCGCAGAGTCGGCAAAAGAGTTATGCGGATAAGAGGAGAAGGCCGTTAGAATTCGAAGAAGGAGATCATGTCTTTTTGAAACTTTCTCCAACCATCGGGACCGGTATCGCTTTGCGAGCGAAGAAGCTCAGTCCTCGGTATGTCGGACCCTTCCAGATTATCGAGCGTGTCGGGCCGGTGGCGTATCGCATTGCCTTACCTCCAGAATTGTCCAGACTACATGATGTATTTCATGTATCGCAGCTAAGGAAATATATGCATGATCCGAATCAACCTTTGAGCCATGAAGCGATCGACATCAGACCGGATCTATCTTATCATCCTACCCCAATCAGAATCATCGAACGCGGCGAGAAAATGCTCCGGACGAGGTCAATTCCTATTGTCAAGGTGCTTTGGGACGGTGTGTCACCTGACGAAGCGACATGGGAAGTAGAGGAGTGCATGCGGGAGAAATATCCGTATTTGTTCGAGTAAGGTATGTTTTGTCAATTTTGAGGACAAAATTTTAGAAGTTGGGGTGATTGTAACATCCCCTAATTAGCTAATTAGATTAATTAAATTAGCTAGAGGTTAAGTTGATTAAATTGCATTAATTATGTGATAATGAGAAGTTATAAATAATAGTTGTACATAATTAGAATATTATGTTAAGCTAGTGAGTTATGGGATTAGGGTGGTGTTAGGAGTAATTTAAGAGAGTATTAGAGAGTAGGGGTATTTTGGCCCTTTCACCTCATTAAATGAAGCTCCAGCTGACCAACACACCACAACACACTTCACCTCCCTCATTTTTCTGAAATTCAGCAAGTAGTAGAGAGGAGGAGGAGAGAACTCGAGAGAGAGAGTGGAGAAGAAAGGGGAGGGATTCTACCTCATTTGTTCATGCATGTTGAATCCAAAACCACCATTGTTCATCATTCTTCTTCCTCTATACATTGATGCTCAGAAAATTCCCATCAACCCTTCTCATCACCATTTCACCATTTTGTTCACATGAAGCTCCAAGCTCCAAAAATGGAGTCCAATAGCTGAAATACAGTTGCATGTTCATTTTGGGAGCCACAAAGCGAGTAGCAACCCTCATAAGGTAGATTGGGAGTGAAGTTCGAAGTATTATAGGCCAAGCTCTATCGGTTCAGTTTTTGGAACGTTTAGAGTAGCGTGGAGTCGAGTCCGAAGTCATTCGTGAAGTCATTTCTTCGTTCCATCTCGCGGATTCGTTGATTTTGCGATTTTCATCGCAGCCGGTGAGTTCTATAACTCGCTTAGGGAATATGTTTGTGTTTCAGAATCTTCTTTTCGAAAACCATGGTCATGTATTTGTGTTATCAAAAGAAATCTTATTGAAAAACCGTTTTCCCCAAAACTTGTGATTGAACTATGAATTGCTTGATTGATTGTTGGGTGTGCTGGATTGGATTGCTATAATATTGTGTTTTAATGCGTGTTGAGTTTGGGCCTCGATCGGAAGGGAAGTGGGAATCGGAATGGAATGGAATAATACATGAAAAACCTGTTTTCTGGAAACTGATAGAGACGCACGGATCGTGTGCCTACGAGCACGGGTCGTGCGCCTCCCTCTGATACGACAGGGACTGGGTTTTAAAACACACACGGATCGTGCGCCTAGTCGCACGGGTCGTGCGTAAGTCTCTGAAACTTTCTGTAAATCTGGTAGCTAACGCACGGATCGTGCGCTTAGTCGCACGGGTCGTGCGTATCTTCCTGGAAAATTTCTATAAACTGTTCAACCACGCACGGGTCGTGCGCCTACACGCACGGGTCGTGTGAGATTTGCTGACCTTCAATTTCAAAGTACATTTTTATCCATTCCAAATGATTTCAATCCTCTTCTAATCCATTCCCCAAGGTCCCACAACAATGTAAAGGTAACCATGGTATGAGATTGAACATGTTCGATAGAAAAATAGTGTGTTATGAATAAAATGGAAAACCGCTCTTAGAGAACGCGAGAGTGCAAATGTTAAAGAATGATCATAACACACGATACTTGACTGATATTGTACACTGAAATTGACTGATATGGTACATGGTACATGACTGGAATGACTAACAGCCCAATGTGGGTACACAGACTGAAAATGTATAATAAATACAAGAGGAAAAAGGGTGACGACCCTAAGAGGTTAGCATACTAGGGGAGGGGAAGTCATGAGCCCCAAAACCTAGACTCAAGAATGTTTCCCCTGCTAGAAATAGCGGGATGGGTTCACCAAAAGGTCAAGAGATGCCTATAAAATAGGTAGACTGAGGTGTTATGCTAAAAACATGGAACAAAGATTGCATGCTTCATGTGTCGCTTAGGAGGGCCATGAGCATGAAGGTTACAGGAACTGAATGTATTTCCACGTGGTTGCTTTTTAGGACCACGAGTTCAAAACAAGTCATAATGAACCGCTAGAGTAGTAAGGGGTCTCGATAGGACTCACTGAGATAATGTTTATCTCACCCTTTATATTTGTGGTTTTTACAGAGAAACAGGGGAAAGCAAAGGCGGTAAAGCATGGTTAGCTGGTGTGACTCTTGGAGTCATTGAAGACCTAGTTAATGTTTTAGACCTTTGTTCCGTTTACTGTTTCTATGTTCCGATTGTATAACTTTCATTGTTAAGTTGTAAAATCGTTTCCGCTACTTTATGTTTTGAGTATTGAACACCAGGTTATGTACAAGTCTTAAGTTTTGGAACTTAAGCATATGATGGAAAGTTTATGAGGTTCAGAGAACCAGTTTTTATATATTATCTAAAGTTTTAGATGTGTTCAATATTTCAATAACAGGAAGTTACTCTGATGTATGCCATTTAGTGCATTTCGGTGATTCTACATGTTAGAATTTATCGGGGTGTTACACCCTTCCTTGCTCTCTCTCTCTATCTCACGCTATTTTCTTTCTTTCTTGCGTTTTCTCTCTTGATTTTTGCGAATGGCCACAAAACCTAGCCCCCTACGACAAAACCCCCTTCGCACACTTTGGAGATCATGGGCTTGGGCTTTTTCACTTAAGCCCAAGTCATGCAAGTGACGCCTCCACTCCTTCCTAATACCACCAAAAATAAATAAAATTCTAATTAATCGAATTACATCAAATAATTTAAATAAAATCCCCAATTACTTAATTAATTAAATTAATTAAATAATTTTAGGGTGTTACACCCATGGGCGCTGTGCGCCGTGTTGCTGTATGTGCGTGTGTGTTGCAGGCGCTAGGCGCCAGGCGCCCAGGGCGCCGTGTGTGCGTGCGGGTGTGAATTGTGTTGCGTGATTGAGCGCGCTAGTTGCTGGGCGCTAGGCGCTGGGCGCTGGGCGCCCGTGCGTGTGTGGGTGTGTTGCGCTGGGCGCTGGGTGCCAGGCGCTGGGCGCTGAGCGCCCGTGTGTATGTGTGTTGCGCTGGGCGCTGGGTGTTGGGCGCCCGTGTGGGTGTGTGTGTTGCGTTTTGCTGGGCGCCCAGGGCGCCAGTTTTTCAGGATGTTCCCAAAATTTTTATGAAAACTGTTTTCGCTATATCTTTTGACTCGGACATCCGTTTTGAACGTTTCAAAAAGTGTTGGGAAGCTTTTTCAGTTGTCTATCTGTGTGTCCCATTTTTAAAAATAAAAACTTATAATTTTTGAAGGTTGCTGGGCGCCCAACTGGCTGTTCCCGGTGGTCGTTGCTGTGACCTTGAAGAGTCGTTTTGGTGTCTTTAAAAACCCTCTTTTGTGTATAACCAGTGGTTTTAACGTTTTATTGTCAAAAGTGATGATTTTGACGATGATGCCCTTAGTGGCTAGTTAAATGACGTTTTGCCCTTAGTGGCCAATGTTGTTGATATTGGTGTGTAAATGACGATGATGCCCTTAGTGGCTAGTTAAATGACCGTTTTGCCCTTAGTGGCCAATGTTGTTGATATTGATGTGTAAATGACGATGATGCCCTTGGTGGCTAGTAAATGACGTTTTTTCCCTCAGTGGCTATTGTTTGAGTTGATGATGTTTATGAATAAGTGACGATGAAAACCCAGTGACGTTTTGAGGCCCAAAAGGCTAAGTGATGTTAAGGCCCAAAAGGCTAAGTGATGTTAAGGCCTAAAAGGCTAAGTGATGTTGTTGTGTGTAAATTGTGAATTGACAGGTGCCGTGCCTCTTATTTGGCAAATTGGTAAGTGACGGGTCACATAGTTGACTGTGATTTGTGTGTTTGTGCGTGGTGCATGTCATAGTGTCTCATGCCTCCCATATGCATAAACCCAGTGACGTTTTGAGGCCCAAAAGGCTAAGTGACGATGAGGCCATAAAGGCTAAGCGACGTTTGTGAAAAGGTACCTCATGCATATGCCCGCGAGTGGGTTGCATTTCATATGCCTACATGACATAGTGATGAGTTATTGTAGTGATGTAATTGATGATTGTGATGTGATTATTTTAGAGCTGTGACTTGACTTATTGCTTATCATGTGACTTATTATATGGATTGAATTGGACTCACCCTTTTGTTTGAATGTTACCCCTATGCGGTAACGTGCAGGTGATCACGAGTGAAGGACTAGGTACCTTCACTACTTCGAGTCGAGTCGTCACGCTCTGATACGTAGCACTCAGGGGGGGAACGAACTTGATGTTTATGAATGATTTCAGCTGTTATGTCTTTGTTGACGATTCTGTTTTATTTTGTTATTCCGCTGCGTAGTTGGTTTTTATTGACGTTAAGTTTATTTGCGATGATAACTGTGTTTTTGAGGCTCTCCTCTTAGTGACGTGCTACGTGATGCAGGATTATTGTGTTTGAGCTGTTTTAATGAGAAGCATTATTTTATTGAAGTATGTGTAACATTCCTCGTGCGAAACAAATTTTTGAAAACTCTGATATTTTTCCAATTAAATTAACGGGTAGAAAAGGGGTGTTACATTAGTGGTATCAGAGCAGTTCGGTCTGTCCGGCCAATGTTGTCCTGTCATAGTGTCTTATGACAATAGATTAGTACTAAATTCTTGGTTTGTGCTGCAGTGATAGTTTGAAATGGCTGGGAGAAACGACGCTGCTCTTGCTGCTGCATTGCAGGCTATGGCTCAGGCTGTGCAGGGTCAGCAGAATGCTGGAGAGAACGCTGGTTTTCGGAGTCTGACTACTTTCCAGAGAGAGAATCCGCCCACCTTTAAGGGCAAATATGATCCAGATGGTGCTTTGGCTTGGTTGAAGGAGATCGAGAGGATATTTAGGGTGATGGACTGCACTGTTGAGCAGAAGATCCGTTTTGGTACCCACATGTTAGCCGAGGAGGCCGACGACTGGTGGTTGGCTACTAGGCAGAGGTTGGAGGCTGTGCAGGAAGAGATTTCTTGGGAGGTATTCAGCAGGGAATTTCTGAGAAAATATTTTCCTGAAGACGTCCGAGGGAAGAAAGAGATAGAGTTCCTAGAACTGAAGCAGGGTGGTATGTCTGTGACTGCATATGCGGCGAAGTTTGTGGAACTAGCAAAATTCTATCCACACTACAGTGAGGCTACAGCTGAGTTCTCAAAATGCATCAAGTTCGAGAATGGGTTGAGGCCTGATATCAAAAAGGCCATTGGTTATCAGAAGATTCGTGTGTTCGCTGATCTGGTTGACAGTTGTAGAATCTTTGAGGAGGACAGTACTGCACATTACAAAGCTACGTCTGAGAAAAAGGGTAAGTTTCAGAGTCGAAGCAAGCCGTATGAGGTTCCTGTGGGTAAGAGTTATCAGAGGTCTGCTGGGGGTAAGAATTCTAGTGGGGGAGACGCTCCTGCTAGCATTGTCTGTTATAAGTGTGGGAAACCTGGCCACAAGAGTACTACATGCAGGTCTGATGAGAGAGTTTGCTATCGTTGTGGTAAAAAGGGTCATATGGCGGCCGAGTGTAAGGTCAAGGATGTGGTGTGCTTCAACTGTGGTGAGCCTGGGCATATCAGTACAAAGTGTACCAAGCCGAAGAAGGAAAGGTCTACTGGGAAGGTGTTCGCATTGGCAGGAGAGGAGCCTGATGAGAAGGATGGTCTGATTAGAGGTACGTGTTTTATTAACGGTACTTCTCTGAAATCTCTTATTGATACTGGTGCTACCCATTGCTTTATATCTGTTGATTGTTGTAAAAGATTGGGTCTTGTTTTATCTGCTATGTGTGGGGATATGGTTGTCGATACTCCTGCGAAGGGGTCGGTGATTACGTCCCAGGTGTGTTCTCAGTGTCCCGTGTCGATCTTTGGCAGGGACTTTGTTGTGAATTTTGTTTGCTTGCCGTTGAGAGGTCTGGATGTAATCTTGGGCATGGACTGGTTAGAGAATAACCACGTTCATATCAACTGTCGTAGCAAGTCGGTCAGTTTCGGGGAAGAAGACTCTGTTTTGGTATCTGCTGGTCAGTTGAAGAAGTTGAAGAAAGAAGGAGTTCAGCTATTTGCGTTGATGGCATCGTTGTCTGCTGAGAGTCAGGCTGTTATTGAAGAACTGCAAGTGGTACGCGAGTTTCTTGAGGTTTTTCCTGACGAAATTCCGGGTGTGCCGCCGGAGAGGGAAGTTGAGTTTTCGATTGATCTTGTACCTGGTATGAGGCCTGTGTCTATGGCACCGTACAGGATGTCGGCGTCTGAATTGTCTGAGTTGAAGACGCAACTTGAAGAATTGCTTGAGAAAAAGTTTGTGAGACCGAGTGTATCACCGTGGGGAGCTCCGGTATTGTTAGTGAAGAAGAAAGATGGGAGCATGAGGTTATGTGTGGACTATCGTCAGTTGAATAAGGTAACTATCAAGAATAAGTATCCGCTTCCGAGGATCGACGATCTGATGGATCAGTTAGTGGGTGCCCGTGTTTTCAGCAAAATTGATTTGAGGTCCGGATATCATCAGATTAAAGTGAAGGATGAGGATGTTCAGAAGACAGCATTCAGGACAAGGTATGGGCATTATGAATATTCAGTGATGCCGTTCGGTGTGACCAATACTCCTGGTGTATTTATGGAATATATGAATCATATTTTCCATAATTACCTAGATCGGTTTGTGGTGATCTTCATAGATGACATTCTAGTTTATTCTAAGTCAGAGGAAGAGCATGCTGAGCACCTGAAGACAGTGTTAGAAGTTCTGAAAGAGAAAAAGTTGTATGCTAAGTTATCAAAGTGTGAGTTCTGGCTGAAAGAGGTGAGTTTCCTTGGGCACGTGATTTCTGGTAATGGTATTGCGGCTGATCCGGCAAAAGTAGAAGCAGTGTTGGAGTGGGAGGCTCCGAAGTCCGCAACAGAGATTAGAAGCTTTTTGGGTTTGGCTGGGTACTACAGGAGGTTCATCGAGGGTTTTTCCAAGTTGGCCCTTCCGTTGACTCAGTTGACTTGTAAGGGTAAAGTTTTTGTTTGGGATGCTCGGTGTGAGGATAGTTTTATGGAACTGAAAAAGAGATTGACAACGTCGCCTGTTTTGACGTTGCCTAATCCGGAGGAACCGTTTGTTGTATATTGTGACGCTTCGAAGATGGGTGTTGGGGGTGTGCTGATGCAAGATGGGAAAGTCGTTGCGTATGCGTCGAGGCAGTTGCGGGTTCATGAGAAAAATTACCCTACGCATGATTTGGAATTGGCTGCTGTGGTATTTGTGCTTAAGATTTGGAGGCACTACCTTTATGGTTCGAGGTTTGAAGTGTTCAGTGATCACAAGAGTCTGAAGTATCTGTTCGATCAGAAAGAGTTGAATATGAGACAGCGTCGGTGGTTGGAGCTCTTGAAGGATTATGACTTTGGTTTGAATTATCATCCCGGCAAAGCTAACGCCGTGGCTGATGCTTTAAGCAGAAAGTCTTTGCCTATGTCGGCAATGATGGTGAAAGAATTAGAGTTGATTGAGGAATTCAGAGATTTGAGTTTGGTTTGTAAAATGACACCTCGCAGTGTCAAGCTGGGAATGTTAAAGATCGATAATGATTTCCTGGGCAGCATCAGAGAAGCTCAGAAGTCAGATGTCAAGTTAGTAGATTTAATTAATGGGGTTGGTCAATCTGAAGATGAAGATTTCAAATTAGATTCCAGTGGTGTGTTGAGGTTCCGGGGTAGGATCTGTGTTCCGGATGATGAGGAGATGAGAAAGGCAATTTTAGAGGAGGGTCACCGTAGCAAGTTGAGTATCCATCCTGGAGCGATGAAAATGTATCAGGATCTGAAAAAGATGTTTTGGTGGTATGGTATGAAGAGAGATGTGGCACAGTTTGTGTATGCCTGTTTGACCTGTCAAAAGTCGAAGGTTGAACACCAGAAGCCTGCAGGGTTAATGCAACCGTTGGAAGTTCCAGAGTGGAAGTGGGATAGCATTGCGATGGATTTTGTGACGGGATTGCCGAATACAGTTAAGGGTCATGACGCTATTTGGGTGATCGTTGATAGGTTAACGAAGTCTGCTCACTTTATTCCTATTAATATCACTTATCCGGTGTCGAGGTTGGCAGAGGTCTATGTCAAAGAAATTGTGAAGTTGCACGGTGTTCCGAAGAGTATTGTGTCAGATAGGGATCCGAGGTTCACTTCTGAGTTTTGGACGAGTTTGCAGAAGGAATTGGGTTCAAAGCTGAAAATGAGTTCGGCGTATCATCCTCAGACAGATGGTCAGTCAGAGAGGACAATTCAGTCGTTAGAAGATTTGTTGAGGGCTTGTGTATTGGAACAACGGGGTTCATGGGATTCCTACCTTGCATTGATTGAGTTTACCTATAACAGAAGTTACCATTCCAGTATCGGGATGGCACCGTTTGAAGCATTGTATGGTCGAAAGTGTAGAACGCCATTGTGTTGGTATGAGTCAGGAGAGAGTGTAGTGTTGGGACCGGAGATTGTCCGGGAGACTACAGAGAAAATCAAGATGATCCGTGAAAAGATGAAGGCTTCGCAGAGTCGTCAGAAGAGTTATCATGACAAGTGGAGGAAAGATTTAGAGTTTCAGGAGGGTGAGCATGTGTTCTTGAGGGTTTCTCCTATTACCGGTGTTGGTCGAGCGTTAAAATCGAAGAAGCTCACTCCTCGCTTTGTTGGTCCTTATCAGGTTTCTGAGAGAATCGGGAATGTGGCTTATAGGGTGGCTTTACCGCCGAATCTTTCGAATGTGCACGACGTGTTTCATGTGTCGCAACTTCGAAAGTATGTTTCGGATCCATCTCATGTGATCCATATGGATGATGTAGAGGTGCGGGATAATCTCACTGTGGAGACGATGCCCGTACGGATTGAGGATCGTGAAGTGAAAGTGCTCAGAGGCAAAGAGATTGCATTAGTGAAAGTGGTTTGGCTAGGAGCTGCCGGCGAGAGTATGACTTGGGAGCTAGAGAGCAAGATGCGAGAGTCCTACCCAAAGTTGTTTGATCAGGTAAATTTCGAGGACGAAAAATTCTAAGTGGAGGAGAGTTGTAACACCCTAAATATTTAATTAATTTAATTAATTAAGTATTTAGGAATTTATTTAATTTATTGGGTGTAATTTAATTAGTTAAAATTATATTTAAATGGTGTAGGTGGTATTAGGAGAGGAAGGCGCCAATTAGCTAGACTTGGGCTTAAGTGAAAAGCCCAAGCCCGTGATCCATGTGATATGCGAAGTGGTGAGGTCTTGTGAGGCTAGGGTTTTGGGTGTTGGCATTTGCGAAATTGAGAAGAGAGAAAGGGGAAGAGAAGGGCGCCGTAGAGAGAAAGGAAAAGAAGAGAAGGCCGCGAGCAAGGAGGAGGAAGGGGCGTGATCTTGTTGCCGTGTTTCCGTTCGTGACCGTCTCTAGGGCTCCTATTCTTCAAATTCGAGGTAAGGGGAGTTCTATCAATTTATATAATAGATTGTATGATAGGTTGTAGGTAGTGATAGCCTTGATTTAACCACGATCATGATTATGTTTGTGAATTTATGTTCTTGTTGATGATGTATGCGTAATGTTCATGGTTTGTGGCTGAATTTGTGATGAATTCTGTGTTGCTGGATGTGTGATGAATTCGGTTTGATGGATGTTGCTGGATTTTGTGTTGAAATTGTGTTGCTGAAAATGTGCAGGCACTGGGTGCCCATGGGCGCTGTGCGCCGTGTTGCTGTATGTGCGTGTGTGTTGCAGGCGCTAGGCGCCAGGCGCCCAGGGCGCCGTGTGTGGGTGCGGGTGTGAATTGTGTTGCGTGATTGAGCGCGCTGGTTGCTGGGCGCTAGGCGCTGGGCGCCCGTGCGTGTGTGGGTGTGTTGCGCTGGGCGCTGGGCGCTGAGCGCCCGTGTGTGTGTGTGTGTGTGTGTTGCGCTGGGCGCTGGGCGCCCGTGTGGGTGTGTGTGTTGCGTTTTGCTGGGCGCCAGGTGCCTGGGCGCTGGGCGCCCAGGGCGCCAGTTTTTCAGGATGTTCCCAAAATTTTTATGAAAATTGTTTTCGCTATATCTTTTGACTCGGACATCCGTTTTGAACGTTTCAAAAAGTGTTGGGAAGCTTTTTCAGTTGTCTATCTGTGTGTCCCATTTTTAAAAATAAAAACTTATAATTTCTGAAGGTTGCTGGGCGCCCAAGTGGCTGTTCCCGGTGGTCGTTGCTGTGACCTTGAAGAGTCGTTTTGGTGTCTTTAAAAACCCCCTTTTGTGTATAACCAGTGGTTTTAACGTTTTAGTGTCAAAAGTGATGATTTTGACGATGATGCCCTTAGTGGCTAGTTAAATGACGTTTTGCCCTTAGTGGCCAATGTTGCTGATATTGGTGTGTAAATGACGATGATGCCCTTAGTGGCTAGTTAAATGACCGTTTTGCCCTTAGTGGCCAATGTTGTTGATGTTGATCTGTAAATGACGATGATGCCCTTGGTGGCTAGTAAATGACGTTTTTTCCCTCAGTGGCTATTGTTTGAGTTGATCACGAGTGAAGGACTAGGTACCTTCACTACTTCGAGTCGAGTCGTCACGCTCTGATACGTAGCACTCAGGGGGGGAACGAACTTGATGTTTATGAATGATTTCAGCTGTTATGTCTTTGTTGACGATTCTGTTTTATTTTGTTATTCCGCTGCGTAGTTGGTTTTTATTGACGTTAAGTTTATTTGCGATGATAACTGTGTTTTTGAGGCTCTCCTCTTAGTGACGTGCTACGTGATGCAGGATTATTGTGTTTGAGCTGTTTTAATGAGAAGCATTATTTTATTGAAGTATGTGTAACATTCCTCGTGCGAAACAAATTTTTGAAAACTCTGATAATTTTCCAATTAAATTAACGGGTAGAAAAGGGGTGTTACACTTTGGACTCGGGGTCTACCTCTGGGTGCCTTGGGAAAACCGGAGGAAGTTCAAAAAGTAGGGATGGTGTGAAAGATAGATATCTCCCACTGTGGTCGCCAATGTTCTGTAGCTTTACCTCACGACGGATTGTACCGAGCAGGTAGTTGGTAGGGTAGTTGCTTTACTTGACTGAACTTCTGATAGCACCAGGAGATAGAGGACCAATCGAGCTTGGATGTGTAGGACCAGGGAATCCTGACCTGGCCTGCTTGTGACCGGGTCTGCTTTTGACCGGGCCTGCTTGTGACCTGGCCTGCTTATGACCTGGCCTGCTTGTGACCGTGCCTGGGGCGAGCAGGACTGCTGATGATGAGTAGATGTCAAAACGTTCCCAGGTGGGGTAGCTGCGAAGCCACTCCGACGCTCAAGTCAGTATTGAGGACAATAGAGTAGGATAGCAAGGAATGAGAATCTACCTCTTAATGGCAAAGCATGTCAGTATTTATAGGGATCTATGCCAGCTTTGAGCTCTCTGTTATGTATTGTGTTGATAATGCTCAATAAGAGCTAAACACTTAGTAGTGGATTGCTTAGAGCTTTGTAATGATTCTTTAGTATTGTTAATATAACATTGTGATGTTTGCGTTTCAATCTTTGTGCTTTAATGCTTTCAAACTTATTTTGGGATTGGCCAACTGAAATGAGTATATTCGTGGGTACAGACATGGTTCATGATTCTAACTCAAAGGTTGATATGAACGAAAGGTTGTTTAAAGATATTTAAACAACTTTTGCTTAACTCTAGACATTGGGGAGCAATAGTTCAAAAGGTGAATACTGTGGGTTCTTTATTATACATGGGTGGACTTATTTAGAACTTAGAAATAAGAGTCTTGTAACAAAACCCTGGCGTCAGTGACTGAAAGGCACAACATCATATGCTATAGCACGTAGCGCTATAGCTTCCAATGTTATAGCGCCTTACTTTTGAGATATTACTTAGCAAAGAGCAGTCCAACTCATTTTATCAAATACTTGAACTTCTTTACTGTTTTCACATAACTTCCTTAATTTTTATATCCAAAACCATATTGTTTTTATTCTGCTCACTTCACTAGTGTGTTAACAAATTAAACTTTAAAATTAGCATCAATCCCTGTGGGTACGATCTCTACTTTATCATTATATTACTTGTTGCGATTGTGTACACATGCACAACTACTTTCCGCACAACAAGGAACATTATGTTGAGTTAATTGAAGCAGGGGGAGAGAAGAGATGAGGAGGTGAGGAGGAAGGGGCGAATAACACAGGTGTGCCATGAATATACTATCCTTAAATATGTGTGGGTGGGACGACAGAGCAAAGCTTCTCAAGGGTACGTTTAATTTTATTTGTATTCAAGAAAGGGGGCGAATAACACAGGTGTGCCATGAATATACTATCTTCGTTAATTAGAATGGGTACATTTAATTTTATTTGTATTCAAGAAACTAAGAGGGTGGTGCTTGAGAAGAATCAGATTGGCGTTTTGTGGGGTGGTCAACAATTTGATTATGTTTTCAAAGCTTCTCAAGGGCTGTCTGGAGGTATACTTTCATCGTGGCTTGTAGATTCTTTTTCGCTTAATTTTTCTTTTACGGGTACTGACTTTGTTGGAGTGGTGCTTACCGTTGAAGATTATATCTTATATGTCGTTAATATTTACGCTCCATGTTTCCTTAATGATGAAAGAAGAGGTTGGGAAGAGTTGAAAGGTTTGAAGGAGTTATGCAATTGGTGAATAGTGTTTAGTAGGTGATTTTAATGTCATTACAAGGGTGGAGGAAAGAAAGGGAAGAAGCGTAGGGGGGGTTGTCGTAGGAGATTGTATATTTTGTAACACCTCAGTATTTCTAACTTGTAGAAATACCAAAATGCACAGCATGGCATGCATCAGAGTTGACTTGTATGCCTAGAATATTGAACACAACTAAAAACTTCGATAAATAATTATCAAACTGTTCCATGAACCTCAATAAACTTAACATAAAGTACTTAAGTCTCATGACTTAAAACTTATACAACCTGGTGTTCAATATCCAAAACATAAGTAGCGGAAACGATTTACAACTGTTAGCTAGTAATAGTTATACAATCGATAATACAAAGACAACAAAAGGGAAAAAGGCATAATCATAAAACTGATTCTTCACTAACTCCATAAGTCACACCGGCTAACTGTGCTTCTTCGCCTGTGCTTTTCCCCGTTTCTCTGTAAAAACCACATTAATAAAGGGTGAAATAACATTATCTCAGTGAGTTCTATCGAGACCCCTTACTAACACTAACGGTTCATTATGCATCATTTTCATCTGTAGCCCAAGTCTGGATAGCTATGTCTAACATGTCATACTAACACAACATCGAGGACCCGCAGTTTCAGTTCCCCGATGAACCCAATCCACTAATACTTTCATCAGTGGGCAAACATAGAAGGGGCCTAGGTTATGGGCTCATGACTTCCCTCCCCTAGTGTGCTATCATAGAGGTTGTCACCCCAATTAATGTCTTTTACATTAATTATCATACCTTGAATTATATCAAGTAATCCTTTATCATATCATTATTTAACATACCTTGACACAATATCAATTCATCTCAGGGGTTACCAAAATCGGTTATCGTATTAACATATACTTGTGTTTTCTCACTCGTAACCCTAATCGGTTATCGTACATTTAACATACTTGGACAATTTCGAATATCTCATTCATACCTACGCTTATGTATGCGAATTACGGTATATTTGTTAATATATAGGTTTGGGGAAGGGAGTAGAATGAACTTGGAACCAATTGGAATGGCCTAAAACATGTTTTGAAAGAGGGTAACAGAAGCTAACGCACGGTCCGTGCACTAAGGCGCACGACCCGTGCGTGTTTTTAAAATTTTGGCATGCAGAGGCCGAACAAGGCGCACGGTCCGGGCACTAAGGCGCACGACCCGGGCTTGTTTTAAAAGCGTTTTGCGTAGCACGCGCATGACTCGTGCGCAGGGGCGCACGGTCCGGGTGTATGCATCAGTGCCCAGAAATTGTTGTTTTCGTGAAACATTACCATCCCGTTCGATTCCAATATTCATCCCAATCGATTTCCTAGGACAACCAACACCATTCCAGTCCAGAACAACAATTACAATCATCGCACAACCAATATATCATTCAATCAACATTCATATCGTCAATCAATCAGTCTTATAGTTCCTCATTCGAAACGTAATTTTCGTAAAACAGTTTTGACTCGAAAAACGCACGACTGAACACAAAACAGAACATGCAACAATATTTCGACACAAAATCCCTAAGCGAGTATAGAACTCACCTCTTGCGATGAAAATAGCACACAATACCAAAGCTTCTCGGACCGAAAACCGTAACTTCACGAAATGAGCTCCTAGCACCCCCAATAGTCCCCAAACTCGAACTCTCCACTCTAAAACACCCAGAACAGAACCTGACCTTGGCTCTATTGCTCCCAAACGATTTCAATCTGTTATATGGCTTCTGAAATGGCTTGGTCTAGTTCCAGTAGTGACATGCAAAGCTTCCTATATTCTCAAAACTCCATATCTCATTTTTCAAGCTTGTAGGTGTGACAATGGTGATTTGTGATGGAGAAGGGTGTGGATGGAAATGTTGGTATCAGTGGGAAGAGGAAGGAAAATGGTGAAGAAAGGTGGTCAAAGATCAAACATGCATCAAGGTTTGGATGATCTCTCTCCTCTCCTTTCCTCCCTGGCTTTCACGAGTCTCTCCCCCTCTCAAGCTTTCTATTTTCTGGTTTTCTTCTTTTGCTGCAAGTGTGGGGTGTGTGTGTGTTACCTCAGCTGAAGGTTTCATTTTAATGAGGTGGCAATGACCCTAATAGCCCTAGTTCCAATTACTCCTTAAATTCCAACTTAACTCAACAATTACTAATAATTCAAATACTTAATATAATTTAGCACATAAGCACACAATTAATTTATTCAACTCATGACAATCATCTCAAAATAACTAAATTGTGCTATTATTCTCAATTTAGCTAACTAATTATCTTGTGACCTCTTGCTAATTTCAATAAATGAAATTAGCTAGATCGGGGATGTTACAATCACCCCAACTTTTAAAATTTTGTCCTCAAAATTGATCCAAACATACCTCAACTGAAAAGATGGGGATATTTCACCCGCATGTTTTCCTCTACTTCCCATGTCGCTTCGTCAGGTGAGGCACCATCCCAAAGCACTTTGACAATAGGAATTGATCTCTTCTGGAGCATTTTCTCGCCACGTCCGATGATTTGAATTGGATTTGGATGATAGGACAAATCCGGTCGGATGTCAATTGTTTCAAAACTCATCGGATGTCTCGGATCGGGAATGTACTTCCTCAATTGCGATACATGAAACACATCATGCAATCTAGACAAGCTGGGGGTACGGCAATGCGATATGCTACTGGCCCAATTCGCTCGATAATTTGGAAGGGTCCAATATACCAAGGACTGGGCTTCTTCGCCCGCAATGCTATACCGATACCAATAGTTGGAGAAAGTCTCAGAAATACATGATCTCATTCTTCAAATTCCAATGGCCTTATTCTTTTGTCGGTATAACTCTTTTGTCGACTCTGAGCAGTCTTCGTCCTTTCCCTAATCTGTCGGATCTTTTCAGTAGTCTCACAGACTAATTCAGGACCCAACAACCTTTGTTCACCGATATCCCACCAACACAATGGTGTTCTACACTTCCTTCCCTATAATGCTTCATATGGAGCCATTCCGATACTAGAATGGTGACTGTTGTTATAAGCAAACTCCACCAATGGAAGATGATCCTCCCATCGGCCTCCACTGTCAAGTACACATGCCCTAAGCATATCCTCCAAAGTCTGAAATGTTCTTTCAGTCTGTCCGTTCGTCTGTGGATGATAAGCGGTACTAGCACATACCGTTGTTCCCAACGCCATATTCAGTGCTCTCCAGAATCGTGATGTAAAGTTCGGATTACGATCACATATGATACTCGTGGGAATTCCATGCAGCTTCACAGTATTCTTGAGATACTCTTCGGCTAACTTAGCAACCTTGTGATTCGAACGTACTGGAATAAAATGAGCAGACTTGGTCAAGCGATCAACCACCACCCAAATAGAATCATTTCCGGCTTGGGACCGTGGTAATCCCATGACAAAGTCCATAGAAATGCTTTCCCATTTCAATTCTGGCACATTCAACAGCTGTAACTGACCGACAAGCTTCTGGTACACTATCTTAACCCTTTGACAAGTCAAGCATCGAGAAACGAATTCTGCAATCTCTACTTTCTTTCCCGGCCACCAATACAACTGCTTAAGATCTCTATACATCTTGGTAGAACCAGGATGTATTGAGAACTGAATCTTGTGAGCCTCTTCTAAAACCTGCTTCTTGATATCTTCATCATTCGGCACACTGATTCTACCATCAAAGCAAATCACACCATCACTATCTTCAATGTAATTTGGAAACCTCTTATGCGTTTGCAGCTCTAGATCAATCTCTTCGGCTGAGCGAATCAGATTTCTCAAGGGACTCGAAATCTGAACATGACTCAACACCAATCTTTTCCTTCTTGGCTTCACCTTCAAGTTGATATCTCTAAACGATTCCAACAATGCCATCTCATGAATCATCAATTCTGCTGTGTGAATAGATTTCCTACTCAAAGCATCAGCTACTACATTAGCCTTCCCAGGATGGTACTTCAATTCGAACTCATAGTCTTTCAGAAACTCTACCCACCTCCTCTGTCTATTGTTCAGCTCCTTTTGATCAAACAAATACTTAAGGCTCTTGTGATCACTAAAGACTTCGAAACGAGACCCATACAGGTAATGTCTCCAAATCTTTAGGGCAAATACAATCGCCGCCAACTCTAAGTCATGAGTCGGGTAATTCTCTTCATGCAGTTTCAACTATCTAGAGGCATAAGCAACCACTTGTTGATTCTGCATAATAACACATCCTAAACCCTTACCAGAGGGGTCACATTAAATCTGGAATCCCATAGACGGATCTGGAAGGATTAGAATGGGTGCAGAAGTTAAACGATTCTTCAGTTCTGAAAAACATTTATCACAGTCAGAGTCCCATACAAATGGTTGACCCTTGCGATTTAACCGAGTGAGTGGAAGAACCAGCCGAGAAAATCCTTGAATGAATCTCCGATAATACCTAGCTAATCCCAAGAAACTTCTCACTTCAATGACTGTAGATGGTTGTTCCCAGTCTACCACAGCTTCAATTTTGCTGGGGTCCACAGCAACACCGGATTGAGATATCACGTGGCCCAGAAATTTTACTTCAGGCATCCAGAAATCACACTTAGATGGCTTGGCATACAACTTCTTCTCTCGGAGTACGTTCAGAACAATTCAGAGATGTTGCACAAGCTCCTCAATAGTCTTAGAATACACCATGATATCACCAATAAAAACCACGACAAATCGGTCCAGATAAGGATTGAAAATTCAATTCATGTAATCCATGAATACAGCTGGAGCGTTGGTTAAACTGAAGAGCATCACTACAAATTTGTAATGTTCATATCTAGTACGGAAAGCGGTCTTCGGAATATCCAAAGCTCTAACTTTGTTTTGATGATAGCCCGACCTTAGATCAATCTTTGAAAATACTGAGGCTCCCCGCAGTTGATCTAGCAATTCTTGGCAGAGGATACTTATTCTTGATAGTTACCTTGTTCAACTGACGGTAATCAATGCATGATCTCATGCTCCCATCCTTCTTTTGGACAAGCAATACAGGAGCACCCCATGACGAAGCACTCGGTCGGATAAATTGTTTTGAAATCAACTCTTCAAGTTGGGTTTTCAACTCTTTAAGCTCTAAAGGAGACATCCTATATGGAGCTATAGAAATTGGCTCTGTGCCCGGAACCAATTCTATAGAGAATTCTACCTCGCAATCCGGAGGTAAAGAAGATACTTCATCTGGAAAACATCCAAAAACTCATTCACGACTTGAACAGATGCTGAATCTAAACCAGTTGCAGTTAGTGCAGATAACATAAGCTTTCGTACCTTGAAATAAAGACTGACTTTCTGAGCACCCAGAGTGTAGACTTTCCCGTGTGTGGGAGCAGCTTGCTCCTCTCTGTTCCTCTTCTTTGTTGGGCACTCATTAGCATTATGACCCTCCTCCTTTCAATAAAAACAATGATAGGAGTCCATGCGACATTCACCATGGTGGAACTTCCACAATTGGAACACTTGCTGAACTTTGAGAAATCAGACGATTGCACTTTCTTTCCTTTGTTGAAGTTACCTTTTGACCTTGCCTTCGGAGTTGATGGTTCAACTACCTTCTACTTTCCTTTCCAATATTCCCTCTATGCTTCTCTTGATCATTCAACACATAGATAGCCAACCAATCCAACTGGGACAACTTAGCATATTCAGCAGTGTACTGCTCTACTGTCAGGTCACCCTGCTCGAGGGCTAAAAACTCCCTTCATTCTTACTTTGAAAAGTTCCAAAAATCTTTTCTACCTTATATATCTGATGTTAGTCTTCTATCACTTCAGGTTCTCCATTCCCTAAGATGAAATGGGTTTTTGAGGAACTTCGGTCTTGGTCGAGGATTACGTCTTGATCATCCTGCCATAATTCCGCTTATGATGCACCAAGTATTGAGTTGATCAGGCTCAATGTCTCTTAGCATCACAAGTAGAGTCACAACAAGACTAACAAGGAATCGACTCAACCCTAAACTAAACTAAGCCCGACTAGGTCGAACTGCTCTGATACCATAATGTAACACCCCCAGTATTTCTAACTTGTAGAAATACCAAAATGCACAGCATGGAATGCATCAGAGTTGACTTGTATGCCTAGAATATTGAACACAACTAAAAACTTCAATAAATAATTATCAAACGGTTCCATGAACCTCATTAAACTTAACATAAAGTACTTAAGTCTCATGACTTAAAACTTATACAACCTGGTGTTCAATATCCAAAACGTAAGTAGCGGAAACGATTTACAACTGTTAGCTAGTAATAGTTATACAATCGATAATACAAGGACAACAAAAGGGTTGGGGAAGGGATTAGAATGAACTTGGAAACAATTGGAATGGCCTAAAACATGTTTTGAAAGAGGGTAACAGAAGCTGACGCACGGTCCGTGCACTAAGGCGCACGACCCGTGTGTGTTTTTAAAATTTTGCCACGCAGAGACCGAACAGGGCGCACGATCCATGCACTAAGGCGCACGACTCGGGCGTGTTATAAAAGTGTTTTGCGTAGAGACCGAGCAGGGGCGCACGGTCCAGGCGTATGCATCAGTGCCCAGAAATTGCTATTTTCGTGAAACATTACCATCCCGTTCGATTCCAATATTCATCCCAATCGATTTCCAACACAACCAACACCATTCCAGTCCAGAACAACAATTACAATCATCGCACAACCAATGTATCAATCAATCAACATTCATATCGTCAATCAATCAACCTTAAAGTTCCTCATTCAAAACGTAATTTTTGTAAAACGGTTTTGACTCGAAATACGCACGACTGAACACAAAACAGAACATGAAACAATATTTCGACACAAAATCCCTAAGAGAGTATAGAACTCACCTCTTGCGATGAAAATCGCACACAATACTGAAGCTTCTCGGACCGAAAACCGTAACTTCACGAAATGAGCTCCTAGCACCCCTATAGTCCCCAAACTCGAACTCTCCACTCTAAAACACCCAGAACAGAACCTGACCTTGGCTCTATTGCTCCCAAACGATTTCAATCTTTAATATGTCTTCTGAAATGGCTTGGTCTAGTTCCAGTAGTGACATGCAAAGCTTCCTATACTCTCAAAACTCCATATCTCATTTTTCAAGCTTGTAGGTGTGACAATGGTGATTTGTGATGGAGAAGGGTGTGGATGGAAATGTTGGTATCAGTAGGAAGAGGAAGGAAAATGGTGAAGAATGGTGGTCAAAGATCAAGCATGCATCAAGATTTGGATCAGCTCTCTCCTTTCCTTTCCTCCCTCTATTTCGCGAGTCTCTCCCCCTCTCAAGCTTTCTATTTTCTGATTTTCTTCTTTTGCTGCAAGTGTGAAGTGTGTGTGTGTGTGTTGCCTCGGCTGAAGGTTTCACTTTAATGAGGTGGCAATGACCCTAATACCCCTAATTCCAATTACTCCTTAAATTCCAACTTAACTCAACAATTGCTAATAATTCAAATACTTAATATAATTTAGCACATAAGCACACAATTAATTTATTCAACTCATGACAATCATCTCAAAATAACTAAATTATCCTATTATTCTCAATTTAGCTAATTATTTATCTTGTGACCTCTTGCTAATTTCAATAAATGAAATTAGCTAGATCGGGGATGTTACAGATTTTAATAGTTTTATTGTGGATATGGAGTTGTTTGATGTATCAGTGTCGGGCAAAAAAGTGTTGATTGATTCTTATTATCAGAAGGGTTGATTGATAGATGGTGTAACACCCCGATATTTCTAACGTGTAGATATACCGTAATGCACAATTAAAGCAATAATCAGAGGACACAATTCCTGCTTAAGTATTGAACGTATAAACTTTTTCCGAATTAAAGCATAATACTCCGGACTAAGCTGTCTTAATTCCATATACGAATCCAAGATCCAATTAGGAATATAACTCCGAGTTCAATACTTAACAAACAGAAATCATAAAGGTTCATACAACTCATAACTTCCACAAGTTATATAACCATACAGAGACAACAAATAGGAAATAAACATCAAGACTATCCGTCCTTGATATCTTCAAAGACACTTCACCTAACCGTGTCGGGTACTTTTCCTCTTGCCCTGTTTCTCTGTAAAAAAACAACAAATATGATTGGGTGAGACAACTTGTCTCAGTGAGTCCTACCGTGCCCCCTCACCATCACTCGGTTCATTTAAAGACCGATTTCAACATAGTTATAATTACACATATATATATAACTATTTATCAACATAAATGTAGCCCATTACCGACCGTGCAACAGTTCACTAATCCCGGTAATTCGAGTACTATCATTTATATATTATTAAGCCTAGTTGATTAATTTATAATCACTAGCTTTCCAAGCGAAACGCCGACCGTGCAACAGTTCACTAATCCCGGCGAATCGTGTTCTTAACTTAGCATAAACCGGCCGTGCAACATTTCACTAATCTCGGTAACCCACGTTTGACCATACCAAAACGTTTCAGGGCCTAAGGTGAGGGCTCATGACTTCCCTTCCTAGTATGCTACTTGTCGGGTCGTCACCCAACGTGATACATAATAAAATATATATCGTGTCCGCATTGGACCGTCTTTTCAGTTTTAGATATCTATATCTATTATCGATCTATAACCCGTTTTGATGAATACAAAGTTAGACATCCGGCGTTATAATCATAGCGTCGAGAAGGATCCACGACCCGGTTTGTTATGCCAAAAAAACATTATCTCACACGCAGCCTAAGTTCCCGAAACTCGGTTCAATAAAGCTTCAAAACCTCTTTTCAAAAACTCAAGTTGAACATGCTTAAAAAGGAGTTTTCATTAGGTTAATTATGTCACAATTAATAGGGAAGGAGATTAGAAGTGGTTTGGAATCAATCGGAGCAACGAAACGAGAAATCGGAAGCCGGTAACAGAACCCCACGCACGGTCCGTGCCCAGGGGGGCACGACCCGTGCGTGATGCAGCTAAAACCATCCAGTCAACCCGAAGGGAGCGCACGGTCCGTGCCCAGGGGCGCACGATCCGTGCGTCCTGTATAAATTTGCAACTTTGCCAACCCGAAGCAGGCGCACGGTCCGTGCCCAGGGGTGCACGATCCGTGCGTCCTGTTCTGTTACAGAACTTGCACAGATTTTTCCGATTCGTTTCTCCGATCGTTCCCAATTCGATCCCAAATCTCAATCCCACCTGAAATACAGAAAATCCAGGCAATTCCAGGCTATATATCCAGTTCATAAATCATATAGCATAAATATGGATTCTATGGGAAAAACCGTAAAACGCAATAGTTTTAATAAAACTGTTTTCGGTTCTTAAATATTTCGAAATCAGTATTTTGTCTTAGGACTGAAAACCACACAATTTTAGAAAACAATATTCCCTAATCGTGAGTAGAACTCACCGTGATGTCGATTTCACTTGAAGCTTTAACCGAATCGCGAGGTACTAGGACAATGAATTAACGAACGAGGATCGAAGGCACCAATAGAACCGAAACAACAACTAGCTACTCAAGGCTGAAACTGGACAGCAACCATCAAGGGTTGAATCACTTGCAAATTCTAAATCAAAGGTCATAGTTCATCTTAGACTTCAAAACAGCAACATGCAATCAAAGATAGATTCAGAACTTCATCTTCTTCAACCTTGAAGCTTTGATGTTCGAAGATGGCAAGGAGAGATATAGGGAGGATCAGGCTTTGAAATTATGATCAATGGAAGGAGAATCAAAAAAGGAGAGGGAATGTGTAGGAAGGACTTACATGCAATGAAGATAGAAGCTTTCCCCTTTTTCTTCCTCTTCTCCAAGTCGCCCTCTCTCCCTTCCTTTGCTCTGTTTTTTCCAGAATTTCAGAAATGCATAAATGAGGGAGTGGCTGAGGTTCAAGTTTTTAAAAGGGATATATATAGAGAAGGTGTGAATTGACCCATTTGTCCTTCAGCTGAAAATGTTGTAATTAACCATGACTAAGCCACAATTAAATGTAACATAGGATTAATTTGGACAATTTCCTCGGTCAACAATGCCCGAGACACGACTAATTATTGCCACAAATAATTAATCGGTCTTAGGCATCATAATACGAGTCTTTAAAAATTAGGGATGTTACAATCACCCCAACTTTTAAAAATTTTGTCCTCAAAATTGACAAAACGTACCTAAGTGGAAGAGATATGGGTACTGGGTAGGCATGTCCTCTTCCAACTCCCAGGTAGCCTCTTCGGTTGAAAAACCATCCCAGACTACCTTGACAATCGGAATTGTCCGTGAACGCAGAGTCTTCATACCGCGTTCTGAGATATGACTAGGATAAGGTTGAAATGACAGGTCCGGTTGCAGGTCAATCGTATCAACACTCAACGGTTGATGCAAATCGGGAACATACTTTCTCAACTGAGAAACGTGGAACACATCATGGAGATTTGATAGGGCCGGAGACAATGCGAGGCGATAGGCAACTGGCCCAATTCGCTCGATGATTTGGAAAGGTCCAACATATCGAGGACTGAGCTTCTTCGCTCGCAAAGCTCTCCTGGTGCCTATGGTTGGAGAAACTTTTAAGAATACATGATCACCAACTTCAAATTCCAACGGTCTCCTTCGGTTGTCAGCATAGCTCTTTTGCCGACTCTGAGCAACTTTCATCCTTTCTCGGATTAACTTAATCTTCTCAGTAGTCTCCCGAACCATATCGGGTCCCAAAAACTTATCTTCACCAATCTCCCACCAACACAACGGAGTTCTACACTTCCTACCAAAAAGTGCTTCAAACGGTTCCATCCCAATGCTGGAGTGGTAACCGTTGTTGTAGGAGAATTCTACTAATGGAAGATGGTCCTCCCATTTTCTCTCGCTATCGAGCACACAAGCCCGAAGCATGTCCTCAAGAGTCTGAATAGTCTTCTCCGTCTGACCATCAGTCTGAGGATGATAAGCAGTGCTAACCAGCACTCTTGTTCCCAAAGCTTCATTCAATGCTTTCCAAAATCTAGAAGTAAACTTGGGATCTCGGTCTGACACAATACTCGTTGGAACTCCATGCAGTCTGATAATGTTCTTCACATATTCATCTGCTAACTTGGAAACTTTATAAGTCGAACGTACTGGAATAAAGTGAGCGGATTTGGTCAATCGGTCCACTATTACCCAGATAGAATCATTGCCGGCCTGTGACCTCGGCAAACCCATAACGAAGTCCATTGAGATATCCTCCCATTTCCAAACTGGCACATCTAGCGGTTGTAACTGACCGCCCGGTCTCCGGTGTTCCGCCTTAACCTTCTGACAAGTTAAGCATCGAGAAACAAATTCTGCATCCTCGGCCTTCATCCCAGGCCACCAATACATTGACTTCAAGTCTCGGTACATCTTGGTGGATCCCGGATGTACGGAGTATCGACTCCTATGAGCTTCTTCCAGTACTTGCCTTTTGATATCATCATCGCCGGGAACACAAATTCTCCCATTAAAGCTAATCATGCCGTCACTATCCTCAGTGAACTCTGACGATCCTCTCTGAGATTGTAACTTCGTATCGGCTCCTTGAGCTACGCGGTTTTGTTCTCTTAGCACACTGGCTATCCGTATATGCCGCAACACTATGCGATCCCTCTTTCTTATCACTTTGAGCTTCAAGTCTCTAAATGACTCTAACAAGGCCATCTCGTGAACCATTAATCTTGCCGTGTGGATAGACTTCCTGCTCAAAGCATCTGCTACCACATTGGATTTCCCAGGGTGATATTTCAATTCGAAGTCGTAGTCTTTCAGAAATTCAGTCCACCTCCTCTGTCTGTTATTCAACTCCTTTTGGTCAAACAGATACTTCAAGCTCTTGTGATCACTAAAAACTTCGAAACGAGAACCGTAAAGGTAATGTCTCCAAATTTTCAGTGCAAACACAATAGCCGCCAACTCTAAGTCATGAGTTGGGTAATTCCGTTCATGCGTCTTCAATTGTCTAGATGCATAAGCCACAACATGTTGATTCTGCATGAGAACACATCCCAAACCCTTCCCAGATGCATCACTGTAAATTTGAAATCCCAATGATGGATCTGGAAGAATTAGGATCGGAGCAGAAGTTAACTTTTCTTTCAATCCAAGAAAACACTCTTCACAATCGGCATCCCAAGTAAACGGTTGACCCTTGCGAGTCAGTCGAGTAAGCGGAAGTACCAGCTGTGAAAAACCTTCAATGAACCTTCTATAGTAACCAGCTAGACCCAGGAAGCTTCTGATCTCAGTCACTGACGTCGGCCGTTCCCAATTCAACACTGCTTCCACCTTGCTAGGATCAACTGCAACCCCTTCTTGGGAAATCACATGACCCAAGAACTTTACTTCAGACATCCAAAAGTCACACTTCGACGGTTTAGCATAAAGTTTCTTTTCTCGGAGTACTCCTAGGACAAAGCGGAGATGCTGGGCATGCTCCTCAACTGACTTTGAGTAAACCAAGATATCATCAATAAAGACGACCACAAACTGATCTAGGTGGGAATGAAATACTCTATTCATATAATCCATGAATACGGCTGGAGCGTTAGTCAATCCGAATGGCATCACCACAAACTCGTAGTGTCCGTACCTCGTACGAAAAGCAGTCTTCGGAATGTCTAAGGCTCTCACCCTGATTTGATGGTATCCCGACCTTAGATCAATTTTGGAGAATACTTTGCAACCTCGAAGTTGGTCAAGTAGATCATCTATCCTTGGTAACGGATACTTGTTCTTGATTGTGATTTTATTCAACTGACGGTAGTCTATGCACAATCTCATGCTTCCGTCCTTCTTCTTGACTAGCAATACCGGAGCACCCCATGGAGAAGCACTCGGTCGAATAAACTTCTTGGAAATTAATTCCTCAAGTTGGGACTTCAATTCCTTCAATTCGAGAGGAGACATCCTATAAGGTGCTATGGATATGGGCCCTGTGCCAGGCGCCAAATCTATAGAGAATTCTACCTCTCGTTCTGGAGGCAAAGAGGAAACATCCTCGGGAAAAACATCTAAGAATTCATTAACAACTTGAATAGGCGATAATTCCAAATCAGCTTCAGTTGATGCAGTCAAAATAACAACAAAAGCTTCCGCACCTTGGAATAGAGACTGGCTGGCTGAAGCGAATGAAATAACACCATCATCTGCAGGCAGTGAATGCCCCGCTACTTCAGAAGGAAAATTAATTGCCCGATTGAAACAGTCAATAGTAACGTGATTGGAAGTCATCCAATTCATCCCCAAAACGATCTCCATTCCCCTCATAGGCAAGCAGATAAAGTCAACAACAAAGTCCCTGCTTCCTATGGTAAGCAGACAGTTAAGGCATAATGATTGGGTTCGAACACGACCCCTTGCAGCAGTAAGAATTGTAATCGGTTCAGATATAGGAGATACTTCTAACCCTAACCGTTCAGCACACGCTTCGGAGATAAAACAGTGAGTAGCACCAGAATCATACAGAATATTAACAGTTTGATTAAAGAGAGAACCTGTACCCCTAATGAGATTATCAGCTGGTGTGATGGTTTGAGCGTCCAAAGTGTTGACTCGGGCTTGTCTGGGAGCATCAGGAGACTCCAAGAAAGCCTTTCTCGCTGGGCAGTTATTAGCATAGTGTCCCTCTTCCTTACAAAAGTAACATTGATCTGGTGTTGCTTGACATCTACCTCTGATATTTCTTGCAGTGATTACACTTACCAGGTTTTGAAGAATCGGACATTTGAACCTGCTTCCCCTTCTCATAGTTTCCTTTTCTTCTGGGGTTTGAGGAAGTTGATTCGTTACTCTTTCGTTTTTCCTTCCAAAAATCCTTTTTCTCGGCATACATTCTCTTAAGATCACTTTCAGCTGAGCGAGCTTGCTGAACCAAAGTAGGATAAGTGGTCAAGGAATAAGAACTGAGACCTTGATTCACATCGCCTCGAAGGCCTTGCTTGAACATAACCATTTTCCATTTGTCATCGGGAGCATGAGTTCCCAATTCATAAAACTAAGATAGCCTTTCAAACTTGGCGGCATACTCACCAACCGACATATCTCCCTGTTTCAGACTGACGAACTCCATCTGTTTAGCAAGTCTTTCCGTATCCGGAAAATAATTACCTAGGAACAACTCCTTAAAGTTAACCCAATTAAGAGGTGTCCCTTGGGTTTGAAGCATCCTGCGTGCATTAGTCCACCAGGTATGAGCATCATCATCCAGAGCATTAGCAGCACAAATTACTTTTTCCTCTTCATTGCATTGCAATGTCAGAAAGATCCTTTCCATGGCATCTACCCAGAAATGGGCTTTCATTGCATCGGATCCTCCTTTAAAGGTTGGGGGTTTCATCTTCAGAAACCGAAAATACACCCTGTTGGGATCCTCCGGTGTTGGCACATTGACTGGTTCAGCTGGCTGTGGCTGAGGCATCTGATGCATCTGCTGCATTTGAGCCATTTGGGCCATCTGTTGCTGTTGCATCAGCATCATGTCATTCATCATTTTCTGCTGAGTCTCTATGACATTCTGCATCCATTCTTGGTGAGGATCAACAGGTGGGTTTCTCCTACCTCTTCCAGCCATGATTCTGCGAAGTATGCACAAAGTATTAAGTTGATCAGGCTCAATGTCTAATAGCATACTAAGAAAAATCAGGCTTAGAAGACGTAAAAGATTCTTAACATCTAAGTCCGACTAGGTCGAACCGCTCTGATACCAAATGTAACACCCCGATATTTCTAACGTGTAGATATACCGTAATGCACAATTAAAGCAATAATCAGAGGACACAATTCCTGCTTAAGTATTGAACGTATAAACTTTTTCCGAATTAAAGCATAATACTCCGGACTAAGCTGTCTTAATTCCATATACGAATCCAAGATCCAATTAGGAATATAACTCCGAGTTCAATACTTAACAAACAGAAATCATAAAGGTTCATACAACTCATAACTTCCACAAGTTATATAACCATACAGAGACAACAAATAGGAAATAAACATCAAGACTATCCGTCCTTGATATCTTCAAAGACACTTCACCTAACCGTGTCGGGTACTTTTCCTCTTGCCCTGTTTCTCTGTAAAAAAACAACAAATATGATTGGGTGAGACAACTTGTCTCAGTGAGTCCTACCGTGCCCCCCTCACCATCACTCGGTTCATTTAAAGACCGATTTCAACATAGTTATAATTACACATATATATATAACTATTTATCAACATAAATGTAGCCCATTACCGACCGTGCAACAGTTCACTAATCCCGGTAATTCGAGTACTATCATTTATATATTATTAAGCCTAGTTGATTAATTTATAATCACTAGCTTTCCAAGCGAAACGCCGACCGTGCAACAGTTCACTAATCCCGGCGAATCGTGTTCTTAACTTAGCATAAACCGGCCGTGCAACATTTCACTAATCCCGGTAACCCACGTTTGACCATACCAAAACGTTTCAGGGCCTAGGGTGAGGGCTCATGACTTCCCTTCCTAGTATGCTACTTGTCGGGTCGTCACCCAACGTGATACATAATAAAATATATATCGTGTCCGCATTGGACCGTCTTTTCAGTTTTAGATATCTATATCTATTATCGATCTATAACCCGTTTTGATGAATACAAAGTTAGACATCCGGAGTTATAATCATAGCGTCGAGAAGGATCCACGACCCGGTTTGTTATGCCAAAAAAACATTATCTCACACGCAGCCTAAGTTCCCGAAACTCGGTTCAATAAAGCTTCAAAACCTCTTTTCAAAAACTCAAGTTGAACATGCTTAAAAAGGAGTTTTCATTAGGTTAATTATGTCACAATTAATAGGGAAGGAGATTAGAAGTGGTTTGGAATCAATCGGAGCAACGAAACGAGAAATCGGAAGCCGGTAACAGAACCCCACGCACGGTCCGTGCCCAGGGGCACACGACCCGTGCGTGATGCACCTAAAACCATCCAGTCAACCCGAAGGGAGCGCACGGTCCGTGCCCAGGGGCGCACGATCCGTGCGTCCTGTATAAGTTTGCAACTTTGCCAACCCGAAGCAGGCGCACGGTCCGTGCCCAGGGGTGCACGATCCGTGCGTCCTGTTCTGTTACAGAACTTGCACAGATTTTTCCGATTCGTTTCTCCGATCGTTCCCAATTCGATCCCAAATCTCAATCCCACCTGAAATACAGAAAATCCAGGCAATTCTAGGCTATATATCCAGTTCATAAATCATATAGCATAAATATGGATTCTATGGGAAAAACCGTAAAACACAATAGTTTTAATAAAACTGTTTTCGGTTCTTAAATATTTCGAAATCAGTATTTTGTCTTAGGACTGAAAACCACACAATTTTAGAAAACAATATTCCCTAATCGTGAGTAGAACTCACCGTGATGTCGATTTCACTTGAAGCTTTAACCGAATCGCGAGGTACTAGGACAATGAACTAACGAACGAGGATCGAAGGCACCAACAGAACCGAAACAACAACTAGCTACTCAAGGCTGAAACTGGACAGCAACCATCAAGGGTTGAATCACTTGCAAATTCGAAATCAAAGGTCATAGTTCATCTTGGACTTCAAAACAGCAACATGCAATCAAAGATAGATTCAGAACTTCATCTTCTTCAACCTTGAAGCTTTGATGTTCGAAGATGGCAAGGAGAGATATAGGGAGGATCAGGCTTTGAAATTATGATCAATGGAAGGAGAATCAAAAATGGAGAGGGAATGTGTAGGAAGGACTTACATGCAATGAAGATAGAAGCTTTCCCCTTTTTCTTCCTCTTCTCCAAGTCGCCCTCTCTCCCTTCCTTTGCTCTGTTTTTTTCAGAATTTCAGAAATGAATAAATGAGGGAGTGGCTGAGGTTCAAGTTTTTAAAAGGGATATATATAGAGAAGGTGTGAATTGACCCATTTGTCCTTCAGCTGAAAATGTTGTAATTAACCATGACTAAGCCACAATTAAATGTAACATAGGATTAATTTGGACAATTTCCTCGGTCAACAATGCCCGAGACACGACTAATTATTCCCACAAATAATTAATCGGTCTTAGGCATCATAATACGAGTCTTTAAAAATTAGGGATGTTACAGATGGCATATTACAGGTCAATGAATAGGGAACAAGGATATATCTGATCACTGTCCTATTTGGTTGATTCGTTCATCCATTATTTGGGGTCCCAAACCCTTCCGTTGCATTAATGGCTGGTTTGATCATAAGTATTTTCGCACTTTTGTGCATAATTGTTGGGCCAATATAGCAATTACCGATAACAAGGCTTTCATTGTAAAAGAGAAGCTTAAATCGTTGAAAGCTAATCTGCGGGTTTGGAACAAAGAAACGTTTGGGTTGTTGGATTTAACTATTTAAGAGGAGGTTATTGAGATGAATGGTTTAGATAATTTGATTTCAGAGAGTTCAGACGCTTCTGTAGTTCTTAAGAGGAAAGAAATCTCAGCGCCGTTTTGGAATAACATTCGATTGAAGGAAAGCTTATTATTCCAGAAGAGTAGAGCCCATTGGATCAAAGAAGGTGATGTCAACTCAAATTTTTTCTATTCGTATTTAAGACACAGGAGGAGGAAGAATCTCTTAATGCTAACCAATGAACATGGGAACTTGTTAGAAGACGCTGAGGTGGTAAGAAATAATGTTAAAAACCACTTTCAGGATTACTTTGTTGAACCACAGATAGATAGGCCTAATCTCAATGGGTTAAATTTTAAGCAAATTGATGGAGCTGATAATTTGTTGTTGATCGAACCCTTTGAGGAGGAGGAGATCAAGGAAGGGGTTTGGAGTTGTCCTGGCCCAGACGGGTTTAATTTGCGTTTCTTTAAGGAGTTTTGGGTTTTGTTAAAAGATGATATTGTTGAATTCTTTAATGAATTTCATTCTAAGGCCTCTGTACCTAAGGCTTTCTCAGCTTCATTTATCACTCTTCTACCCAAGAATGACAATCCTCAAGGTTTGGGTGAGTATAGGCCCATTTGTTTAATCGGGAGCATTTACAAGATTCTAGCAAAGGTTTTGGCGAATAGGCTCAAGAAGGTTCTTCCAAAGGTCATATATGGGCGTCAATCAGCATTCTTGGGGGGTAGAAATATTCTAGATGGAGTTGTGGTAGTGAACGAGTTGGTTGATCTAGCAAAGAGAAAGAAAGATAAGTGTATGCTTTTCAAGGTTGATTTTGAGAAGGCTTATGATACTATATCTTGGTCTTTCTTATTTTATATGATGGAAAAACTTGGCTTTAATTCAGGCTGGATTCGGTGGATGAAAGCATGTGTGTGCTCTACTTCTTTATCGGTCTTAGTGAACGGAAGTCCTACCCAAGACTTTCTGGTGCAAAGAGGTTTTTGTCAAGGAGATCAGTTGTCTGCATTCCATTTCTTGGTTGTCGCAGAGGGGTTGGCTGTTCTAGTCGAAAGAGCAGTGGCTTTGGACTTGTTTGCTGGTTACAAGGTGGATGTTAATCTTCAATTTTATATAGTTCAATTTTTGGATGATACGGTCCTTATTGGTCAATCTAATTGGGAAAATCTTTGGTGTATTAAATCTATTCTTAGAAGCTTCAAATTAGTTTCCGGGTTGAAAGTCAATTTCCCCAAAAGCAAATTAATTGGCGTGAATGTGGAGGAAAATTTTAGTAATCAAGGCTCGATGTTCATTCACTGCTGGACGGAGAATATTCCTTTTAAATTATTAGGAATTCCGGTTGGAGCTAATCCTAGACGAAGTACCACTTGGAAACCGGTGATTGATATGCTACGGTCTAGACTAGCGTCTTGGAAAGGTCGTAATTTATCAATTGGAGGCCGGGTAACTCTTATTAATTCCATCTTAAATAACATTCCGCTTTATTTTTTCTCCTTTTATAAGGCTCTGAAATTGGTGATTAATTCATTGATTATAATTCAACGGGATTTCTTATGGGGGGTAAAGGAGGAGAGAAGGGGGTATGTATTGGGTGGCGTGGGAAAAGGTTTGTCGACCAAAGAAGGAGGGAGGTCATTGGTGTGGTTATTTTAATATATGCAAGTATACATAGTCACACAAGTAATAAAGTGAAAAGAAAGGTCGAACCCACAGGGATTATGTATTGTAAATTTTTGTAGTTCAAAGTGTACACTTAGTGTGTCTACACTATTCAGTATTTTTGGTTTGGAGTTTTCAAAGTAAGTAAAAATAGTAATAAGCAATAAAATGTGTGAGAAATCAGTGGAAAAAGTAGTTGAGATGTTTTCACCAAGTACTTTACTTCTAAGTGTTTTAATGGAGTATGTAGTGTGGGAACACTGGATGTAGGTGCATCAGTTTGTGCCTTTCAGCACTTCTCTTTAGAGTTTCATTACAAGCTCTTATGATCTTTGTTTTTTACAGTAAAGAAAGGTTTGTCAATTCCTCCCTTGCCTCCTAACAATGATCCAAGTTGCTAAATAGGTTCACTCTTGTAATTTTATTATCCTAAGGACTATGCTATCCTATGTCTAGGTTTTAGCATGTATTTAACAAAGTTTCCTTTATTAAATACTTGTCCCTATTAACTCTTGAGTTCATAAATGTAGCCCATGTCTGCTGCTACAAGTTTTACCTATTCTAAAGTGATCAATTCCAGAATAAGTTGAAAGAAGTATTATGCAAGAGTTTAAAGTGTTTACACTACATAAACCATAATAACATATTTAGAAGTTCATTACAAGGTTAGAACATCTCAACTTAAGGGAATTTAGCTCATGTTACTCATGTTATAAAGCAAAGAATATGCAAAGAACATAAGTAAATGAATAATAAAGCAAAAGAACTTAAAAGAGTAGAGATTACTTGAATAGAAGATCTTTTGCATTAAGTTCCCAAGTTGAAGTACAATAAAGATTTCTTACACGAATTTCTTCAAAGTAGAAGTAAAGGGAATGGTTGTCAAGCACTTCCTCACCTTCCTCTCCTTAGAAACTTGAAATGAAAATAAACTAAACCTAAACTAAGCGATCCTTTCAGAAAACAAAAATGAAGAATTACAAATGAAAGATGAAGGATTTAAAGATGTAAAAGATTATAGATAAGTGAAGATATGGCTTCTATTTATAGGCTTGAAAGCTTTCCTCTTGCAAGGGGTTTCCTTTGGCGTGAAAGATCAGCTGAGGGGACCAAACATGGTTAGTTGTAGACAACCAATCAAGCAAGCTGCACAGGTTTGGTAGCTTGCATGCATAACAAAAGATGAGGTCCATTGGAGAAGTGCCACATGTCTTTTAGATAAGTTGAGTCTTGCAACTTGATTTTTATGTGTATCGCCGACTTCTGCAAGTGGCTCAGCTCCAGGTGACTAGGCATGACGTCAAAAATCAAGTGTGGAAGCATTGAAATGGTCTTTGGATGTTTTGGTATAAACAGCAGAATTTAGCAGGTGTTGGCAGTGTTTCCACTCCTAGTGTTTCCACTCCTGGTGTTGGCAGTAATTCCACTCCTGCAGTAGCTGCACTGAACAAAAACATCAAACCTAACAAGATTTGTGCATTTTGCCTAGATCATTGCCCTTTATTCATTTGAATATTTAGAATGTTGTTCCTTGATAAATAAGCTATAAATATATATAAATGTTCTTGAAAATAAGCAATAACTCAAGCTTAATTGTATGAATAACTCTATATAAAATAGAGTTATCACACCCCTAAACTTAAATTGTTGCTTGTCCTCAAGCAACGACAAGAAACAAAAAATAATTATGAAGACATCTCAACTCATGTTTTTCAAGAAGTGTTTGAAGTGTATTGTAATGAGCCTTTCTCTTTTGGTGCTTTTTCTTCCATGCCCTTGCTTTAAAACATTCAGAGTTATAAAAACTCATTTGTGTGAGTGTGTGGCCCATTGAGTTTCTAATTGGTTCCATAACTGAACAAAGAGTTTTTCCTTAGCTTTTTGAAAAAGATGGAACTCTTTTGGTCACTCTTAGAGATTTTTCAAAATATGGCCGAGACTAACAATTTCTTCAAGTATTTAGGGGACTCTTAAGCACAACAAAGGGCTTTTGGTGTTCCAACTTGTTGAGCCAATACCTTATTTCTATTCTTGGGGTTTGATTTTTGATGATGTAATGCAGTGAGTGCAAAAACATCATTTTTGGATTGTAGGTTCACCTTATTTTGAGTGTAGGTGCCTTTTGATGTAGATGGTGTTGGCACACTAAGTGTTGCCACACAAGGAACTCTTTGAGTATTTTTGGTAGCGTACACTGCCCTCCTCACTGACCTCCACATGCATTTTCTTCTTTTTCTTGGTTTGTTTTTCTTTTTCTCTTTGAACTTTGTTCATATTTTTCAAACCAAATTGCACTTAAGGGACAGGTTCAGTTTATATGACTCAGGCAAGTGTAGCTCATTTTTGGGATATTTTTGGTATTTTTGAGTGGTTTTGACACTTGTGGCTTGCACTCTTCAAGCTGTCACACTTTGGCCTTTGTATTCATGGAATTTCCCCCAAACTTAAGTCTTTATGCTCTTCTAAATTTTTAATGAAAATCTAATTTTGACCTCAAATTTCCAAAATTTCCTTGGCTTTAGATAGCTCTTGATCTAGCATGGTTCTTTTCAAAACTCAATTTTGTTGTGTCAAAGTATTTATAAAACTGATCATTTTTAGAAAACAAGGCTTTTCATTCAAAATTCAACTTATTGATACACTTCTTCAATTTTTGAGAAAAAGATGAATTGATCTTGTTTCATATTTATTTAAGTTTTTAAAACATACATATGATGTACTTAGTTCTTCTATTTTTTTGAAAACATTTTTGATCATGTCATTTGCATGCTTTGTTAAGTACATCTAAACACACATACTAATATTGCATATTCACATACATATACTACTAAGACATTCATAGCATATATTAGTTTTCACATAGTGCATATTTAGTTCAAAAGATATACTATTCTCCACTCTCCCCCCCCCCCCCCCCCCAACTTAAAGATGAGCAGTGTCCTCACTGCTCTAAGTTTAGGAAACAGGGGAGTACTAAATTTGGGAGAAACAAACAAAAGTATTTAACACATTGCAACAGCTACCACATAGTATTGAAAGTAAAGCAAAATATAGTTTTAGGAATAAACATTAAAAAGTATCCTTTTACTCTTTGTTTTGGAATCTGGGGCTGGCTCTCACAGCAGGGCTATGCTTGGCTCTTGTCTTCTTTGGCTTCTTAGCGGTGGCCACATCAGAGGTAGGCACACCAGGATCATCTACAGTAGCCTCAGGTGTAACACCCCGGTATTTCTATTTGTTAAAAATACCCAAGTGCACATCAATAATACATCAAAGATAATATTTCCTGCTCAGACACTGAATACTACTATAAAAATTTTGCTGAAATATAACATAACCGTCTTATATACAAATAAGACCATACGGTTCTCAGACCATAAACTGTCAGCAACTATGGTAGTCAGAGTCATACAAGAAAGCGGAATGAAAGATAAACATAACACTAATGTCATGGTGTCATAATACATAGACAACAAGGGAAAAACATAAGCTTAAACATAAAAGCTGAATCTTCAGTATCCTCCCGAGTAATCATCTACTCATGCCTCTTCGATCTCCGCATTCCCTGTTTCTCTGTAAAACATCAACATATAAACAATGAGATACAATCTCAGTGAGTTCTACCGAGACCCCTACTAACACTCTCGGTTCAATTATGAAATTCTCTTTAACTTAACACGACACCGACTGCGCGAACGCTACTCCCGATGACCCGCATTATTTTACACATAGCATTCCACCGACTGTGCGAACGCTACTCCCGGCGAACCTGCTATAATTCAGTACGACACCGATTGCGCGAACGCTACTCCCGGTGACTCGTGTCTCATGACCTTTGATACGACACCGACTGCGCGAACGCTACTCCCGGTGAACCGCGTTATAAGACCTTTTTACGTACCACCGACTGCACGAATGCTACTCCTGGTGAACCGCGTTATTTTTCACATAGCATTCCACCGACTGCGCGAACGCTACTCCCGGCGAACCTGCTATAACTCAGTACAACACCGACTGCGCGAACGCTACTCCCGGTGAACCGTACAACAAACTTTCTAACATAACACCGACTGCGCGAACGCTACTCCCGGCGAACCCCCTTACCAATAGTACTTTCCCTAATGGCACGGAGCCTAGGGTAAGGGTGCATGACTACGCCGCCTAGTATGTTAGAACCATAGGTCGTCACCCAAACTCGATATAATAGAAATATCCACAGACACATGAACTCATAGTTCATTCACACCACACCCATAGTTGAACATTTAGTTTCAAATATCAAAAGTTGAAGTTCGCTCTCGTACACTAGATCGACACTTTTCAACACATTTTTCGTCTCCAAAAACAGTTCTTTTTGCCTTAAAAATTGAATATTCAGTTAGGCCTCTGAATAAGCTTTCCAACGCATCTTAGAACACCTCAATCGGGTTCCCGGATCAAAAGATATCGCAAAAACAAAATCAGTGAAAAACTGTTGAAAATCTGCAAACCGTCGCGGCGCGATACGAAACCGTCGCGACGCGAAAAAAGACAGAAATATTTTCGTTGCAAACTGAAGCATGGTCGCGACGCGAAGGAGGGAGGTCGCGACGCGATGGGGACCTGATGCTGCAGAATTTTGGCGGTTTCGCGCGAAAACCGCTATTCCGCTCAATTCCGATTCTCGTTCTGATCGAAAACAGATTTGACAACCAATACAATAGACCCAATACAAACCACACAATCAATCAATCCAATCAAAAACTCAATCAAAACGAATTTTACCAAAATACGACATATTCCGAAATAACGGTTTTTGACCCAAAAGATCTCGGACGATTCTCGTTCCGACCGAAAACAGATTTGACAACCATAAAAACAGTCTCAATCAAAGTCACACAATCAATCAAATCAATCAAAAACTCATTGTAATCGAATTGTATCAAAACGCGACATATTTTCAAATAACGGTTTTCGTTTCAAAATTTCTCGAAATCAATTAACGTAAAAACTAACGAGACAGAAAACATCCTAAGCGTGAGTAAAACTCACCCTCGAAGCGAGAGCCGATATCGAGCCGAAATCACCGAGACACCAAAAATCCCCAATCGAACCCTAGGATCTCCAATCCGCTCCAAACTTCGAATTTAGCTTCAATCCGCTTACAATCGTTGTTGGGCTTTCTGCTGGACACGATTCAACCATCAAAATCAACTCAAATTCGGATTCCCCCACAAAACCCTAAGAAAACGAAATGCAAAAAGGGAGAGGAAAATGGAACCTTAGCTTACCTAGCTTGGAAGGGTGGGAGGGGAAGCAAGGATGATGATGAAGATGATAGTTTGGGATGATGGGTGGAGCTCCTCTTCTTCTTCTTCTTCTTTTCCTCTTTCTCTTCCTTTCTCCTTTTCTCTTCTTTCCTTCTCTGCTTCTCGTTCTCTTCTTCCTTTCTTTCTTTAATTGTTTCCTTTCTTTCCTTTTATATTAAGTGGTAATGTGGTCAAATGACCACATTGCCCTTAATCTCCAGTTTCGATTCTAAATCTTCCTTGCCCCGAATTGACCGGTTAACGATCCTAAGACAGCCAATAATTATCTTTAGCACTCAATAATATTATCGGTTAGGTACTAAATTAATTCAATTGGGTTAACGTCCAAATAATTCAACTAATTATTTTGAGGATGTTACATCAGGCATTTCTGCCTCTTCAGGTGTAGCTTCTGCAGGAACATCTGGTGTAGCCATCAAGTGTGGAAACACCAAGTGTGGAAACACTGGCTACTCTGTTGTCCCGTTTTTCCTGCAAAATAACAAAACATGAAATTGCACAAAATAATAATATTAACTATATAGTGATGGGTTGCCTCCCTCAAGCGCTTGTTTTAAGAGTCTTACAGCCTGACTTGTACCTTGGTCTAAGGTTTTGCAAAGTGAGTGGTGATCTTGTCTCTCTCTACATGCTCTCCATAGTACATTTTCACCTCTTTGTCCATTTACTTTGAAAGTGGTATCAGTGGTTGCGTCATATAGATCAACTGCACCATGGGGGTAGATTTTAACTAATTTGAATGGTCCTGACCATCTTGATCTCAGTTTTCCAAGGAAGAGTTTCAACCTAGAATTGTACAACAAAACCATTCCTCCTTCTTTAAGTTCTCTCCTTTGGATTTTCTTGTCATGCCATACTTTGGTTTTAGCTTTATAAATTTCTGCATTCTCATAGGAGAAATGCCTAAATTCTTCTAATTCATTTAGCTCAAGAAACCTTTGCTCTCCTGCCTTTTTGAGATCAAATTCAACTTTTTGATAGCCCAATATGACTTGTTCTCTAATTCAACAGGGAGATGACATGGCTTGCCATAAACTAACTCATAGGGGGACATTCCTAATGGAGTTTTAAATGCAGTCCTATATGCCCATAATGCTTCATCTAAGTGTAAGGACCAATCTTTTCTATTTGGTCCAACCATTTTCTCAAGCATTCTTTTTATTTCCCTATTTGAAAGTTCAGCTTGTCCACTTGTTTGTGGGTGATAGGCAGTAGCAATCTTATGTTTCACTCCATATTTTGCAAGAAGATTTTCAATAAGTTTGTTGCAAAAATGTGAGCCTTCATCATTGATGATTGCTCTTGGAGTGCCAAATCTTGAAAAAATATTTCTTTGGAGAAATTTGCTAACAGATTTAGCATCATTATTTGGCAGTGCTACAGCCTCAACCCATTTAGACACATAGTCTACAGCCACTAAAATGTATTCATTGCCAAAAGAAGGTGGAAAAGGACCCATGAAATCCATGCCCCAAACATCAAAAAGTTCTATTTCTAGAATATTAGTCCTAGGCATTTCATGTCTATTAGATATATTACCACTTCTTTGACATTTATCACAGGTTTTGACCATATAATAAGTATCTTTAATTAGAGTAGGCCAGAAATAACCTGATTGAAGTACCTTAGCTGCTGTTCTTTGGCTTCCAAAGTGACCTCCATATGGTGCAGCATGACAATGCAGGAGCACTGCTTGCTGTTCTTCTTCAGGAATGCACTTTCTCATGATTTGATCAGGACATATCTTGAATAGGTAAGGGTCATCCCAATAGTATTGTTTTACTATGTGGAAGAACCTTCTTTTCTGTTGATAGTTCATGTCACATGGTACAATTTTGCTTACAAGGAAATTTACTATGTCTGCATACCATGGTGTTGAAGCATGAGGTGTGGCCACACTGAGTGCAGAAACACTGGCTGCATTCATGGTAATTGCTAGTAATTTCTCATCAGGGAAACTTTCCTTGATTTCTTCAATTGTACCTGCATTGTACCCGGCGAACCCCTTACCAATAACAGTTCCGCTATTGGCCTCAGAGCCTAGGGTAGGGGATCATGACTGCCCCTCCTAGTATGTCAACATTACTTTTTAACACACCACCGGCTGCCCCGAGGCTAATCCCGGCGAACCCTTTACCAATAACAGTTCCGCTATTGGCCTTAGAGCCTAGGGTAGGGGATCATGACTGCCCCTCCTAGTATGTCAACATTACTTTTTAACACACCACCGGCTGCCCCGAGGCTAATCCCGGCGAACCCTTTACCAATAACAGTTCCGCTATTGGCCTCAGAGCCTAGGGTAGGGGATCATGACTGCCCCTCCTAGTATGTCAACATTACTTTTTAACACACCACCGGCTGCCCCGAGGCTAATCCCGGCGAACCCTTTACCAATAACAGTTCCGCTATTGGCCTCAGAGCCTAGGGTAGGGGATCATGACTGCCCCTCCTAGTATGTCAACATGGGTCGTCACCCAAACCCGATATATATTAAATATATCTACACTCGATGACCTGTTAGTTCACCTATACTCAATGAACAGTTAGTCCATCTACATTTGACCGTTAGTCGAACATAATACCCGCATTGGGCCGTTTCCTATAGTCGATATAATATATATCGTGAATCGTAGACCGGTTTAGACGAATAAATAATAATCATCCCGCGTCAGTTATACCATACCACGTAGGACTCATAGTCCGCTTTATTATTAATAAAACATATCCGCACACGTATGCTATTATTCGGTTTTTCGAGACAATTTCAACTTCGAAAGTTTTTTATAAAACCTTTTTGAGACATACCCAAAATCATGGCATTATAAGCCTAATATCATTGGAAAAGGGTTAGGAAAGGATTAGAAGAGGATTGGAATCAATCGGGATCGTTTCGGGCAAGTTTGGAAAATTTGGACAGAACACAGCGCACGGTTCGTGCGCCCATACGCACGGGTCGTGCGCCCTGTAATGCATTTTTGAAAAACAGAAGCAGAATGACACGCACAGGTCCGTGCGCCCATACGCACGGGTCGTGCACCCTGTAATGCATTGTATTTTATCCCGTTTTCGCAATTTTCGTCGTTCCGACCAATTCCGATACCTGTTCCAGTCCAGTCCTAACACCAAAATAGTACAAAAACAAATCCAACGTCCTCACTCGATCAACCAATCCAATCAAAGACTCAACACATTCGATTTTCATCAAAATTCGACATATTTAAAATAATGGTTTTTGACTCAAAATCTTCCGAAATTAAATCACTAAAAATTCCATTTCAACACGACTCAACCCGAGACTCGCTCCGATCAATTCCTAACCCGAGTCAGACAGTGTCAAGAAATATTCCAGACCAGCGAAAGCGATAAAACGATCAATCAATTAATTCGAAAAACAAAAAATCCTAAACGTGAGTAGAACTCACCCTTGACGCGTGATCCACGATCGAGCCGAAATCACCGAGTAGCCACACGAACGCTCCCCGCTCCGGCGACACCCAATCCGCTTCCAAAGCTTCCCACTCGATCACGAAACCTCTTTGACCGAAATACCAAATTCCTCGAAATCTTCCATGGACACTATTCATCATCTTCAACCTCCAAAACTACTATTCACACATAACCCCAAAATGTGATTTCTCCAACCTAACTCACCCAACTAGCTCCCAATCATCCAATCGAACTTTAATACTCGAGCAATCCACCTTGGGTTCGTTCCTAATCGAACTTAAACCTTCAAAACCAACCCAAAATCGGATCTCCCACAAAACCTCCAAAACACGAAAATGGCCAAGTGAGAGAGAGTGAGTTGATCGTCATGAAATTGGTACCAAAACGAAGAGGAAGTAACGCTGAGCATTTTTCGTGTTGGAAGGAAGTCGTTTTGATGAGCCCAACTTTCCCCTTTTTCCTCTTCTTCCTCCTCACCCTTTCTTTCTCTTCTCTTTTCTTTTCTCTCATTCTCTCTGTTTCTCTTCTCTCGCTGCTTTCTTTCTTTTCTCCCTTTTCTTTTAATTAATTCTTTCTCCACTTCACTCACACGCACACACGTATATATATATATATATATATATATATATATATATATATATATATATATATATATATAATAAATATATGGCAACATAGTCAAATTACCATATTGATCTAAATCTCTTATTTCGATTCCAAAACTTCCTTGACCCGTATTATCCGGTTAACGATTCGATGACAACCAATAAATAATTTTAGCACTCAATAAATTTACCAGTCAAGTACTAAATTAATTTAATTGGGTTAACACCCAAATAATTCTACTAATTATTTTGAGGATGTTACAGTCGACATGGTTGTTAAACTCTCGAGTCAACTCTTAAGAGTTTACGAGCCTACGAGTCTAGATCATAAAAACGAGTCAACTAGCAGGTAAACTCTCTTTTTCGTAAACTTGTACGAGTTCAAGTAAACTCTGATACAATCAATAAACTCTCGATTTTACTGCGAGTTTACGAGTCTACAATTTTTCATTTGATTAGGCCTTAAATGTAGTTAATGGTCAATATTAGTAGCTACTTAGGTTGAATTACTTATTTCCTGTAGTATATATTGGATTTATAAAGTTACTTTTACATTTTCAATACTATTTTTATTTTGTTTTAGTCATTAATATAGTATAATCTTATCTAGTAATAATGCACTAACACACTTTAATATCATGGTTTACTACTTTTCTTTGTTGTGGAGTTGAAATGTTGAACTATTGTTGTGCTAACTGATAACTCTATTTTATATAGAGTTATTTATGCATCTAAACATAACTAATTGCTTGAAATCAAGTGTAATATGTGTTAAATATAGTAGTATGAATAAAATAACAACATTTATGGTTTCAACATGAATGCCATTCATAATTTAGCACGTTGTATATATATTAGTATGTTTGATGTGTTTGTTCAGTGCACCTGCAGTTGATGCACCTGCACCAGGAAAACAACAGTGCATCTGCACTAAAAGCATTAACAACAATGCATCTGCACTAAATAATTTACAACAGGGCAACTGCACTAAGGTGCATCTGCACCATCCTGCACTAAAGACAGATTACTCAACATTGGAAGCCCCTCAAACCATACCAATGCATAAACACCTCAATGGCATCTTGCTTAGTCACAAGTCACATGGAGGCACATGCCAACATGCAAAAGGAGGCGCATACAATAGAAAACCATCATGAAGGGTCATTCATAAGGGACACATGGCGTTCCACGATTGGACCACTCTTTGAAGTTGAATGTTGGACTCAATCCCCTTCATCGAAGTTCTGAAAAGTAACCATGGTTAAGCCTTCTTAGGTTAACTTGATCTCCAAGCAAAACCTCACTTGAAGGAAACCTCCAAGGCTATATAAAGGCTTCCACTTCTCACTTGAAAGAACATCCATATACATTCCAATATAATCAATAATCATTTCCTTCCTTGTATTTTATTTCTTTTCCTAGTTTTAAGTTAGTAGTTAGTTTGTAAGAAGGTAAGGAAGGAATTGACGACTTCTCCCTTCACTTCTTCATCAAGTTAGTTAGGTGCAGGAAATCAGTGCATCTGCACTACTGGGCAACTTATGCAAGAGTTCTTCAATCGGTGTAATCTCTACCCTATTGGTATCTCTTGTACTTTTCATTATATCAACATGTTTCATTTCATCTATTTTTGCCTTGCAATGGATATTATGAGCTAAACCTCTTTGGTTGAGATGTTCTAACTTTATAATGAGCTTTTGAGTAAGTTATTGTGCTTTTAAGTGTTGTATGCATTTTGGTTCTTGTGTTATACTACATCCATTTTATTTTAAGGTTGATCGCTTAGAATAAGTAGAGTTATATTCACAGACATGGTTTATAACTAGAAATCAAGAACTAATAAGGGTGAGTGTTTTAATGAAGGCTTTGTTAACTTGTGTAATAAAGAAAACTTTGTTAAAACCATGTTAAGTCCTAGACATAGGATAACATAGTCCTTAGGGTGATACAGTGGGTACTTTAAAGGCAGGAGTGAACTTATTTTGCAAGCCTAGACATAGGAAGCTTGTAACGAAACTCTGAAGAAAGTAGCTGAAAGACACATACTGATGCAGCTGCACTCAATGCTTCTGCACCACATAAACACACAAAACTCTCAAAAGTGATTTATTTAGTGAAAACATCTCAACTATCATTCTCAACTGATATCCTCTACATTTTATTACTTATTTGCATTCTCTTTACTTATCACCATCATCTCAATTTGTGAGTAGTATAGTTCACACTAATTTATACACTTTTAAACTACAAGAGTTAATCCAATCCCTGTGGGTTCGATCTTTTATACTACTTGTTTGTGACTGTGTATACTTGCACATCTTTTTCACACACCAAGTTTTTGGCGCCGTTGCCGGGGGTTGCCATTAATTTTTGTTATTTAGATTTATAAATTAGTGTTTTATTACTCTGGTATTTTGTTGTCTGTGCAGAAGCATCAGGTGCAGATGCACTAGCATATGCGCAGAGCCAAAACACCAGAATTTGAATTAGATCCTGAGATAGAGAGAAGGTTTAAAAAGTTGCTTAGACTCCAGAAACAAAGACTTCAAAGCTGCAGAATCACAATGTCTCAACAAAGTGAAGAAGAGAGATCTAGACCAAGTTCCATTGGAGGATCAGTCAGAGGTGGTCCAGGCTCTTATCATGAACCTGAAGATGATCACAGAAATCAAGTCATCAACATGGGACCAATAGGTATGATTAATGATAGAAATAGACCGATGAGGGATTATGCTATGTTTGATCATCAGAATATGCAAACAAGTATAGTAAGACCTCATATTGATGCTATACATTTTGAATTCAAACCCATGATGTTCCAAATGCTGCAAACAATTGGTCAATTTGGTAGATCTCGCCATGAGGATCCCCATGAGCATTTAAAACAGTTTTTAGAAATATGTTGTAACTTTATCATTCCTGGTGTTTGTGAAGATGCATTTAGACTTAATCTATTTCCATATTATTTGAAAGATAAGCCTAAATCTTGGTTGAATTCATTAGAGCCTAATTCTATTCATTCATGGAATGAAATGGCTGAAAAAATTTTAGCAAAATATTTTCCACCCATCAAAAATGCTAGAATGAGAAATGATATTACATCTTTTAGACAAAAAGAATTTGAATAATTGTTTGAAGCATGGGAAAGATGGAAAGAGCTTTTAAGAAAATGCCCACATCATGGTCTGCCTGTCATTATTCAAATGGAAACTTTTTATAATGGTTTAGAACCCCAAACCAGAATAATGCTTGATGCATCATCTGGGGGTGTGTTATTAAACTTGTCTTATAATGAAGCATGTGAATTGATTGATAGAATTGCAACAAATAGCTCTAGTTAGCCTACTGAGAGGGTGAGTACCCAAAAGAGAGCATCAGGGGTACATGAAATTAGTGAAGTATCAGCCCAATCTGCTCAGTTAGCTTCACTGACAAACATGTTTAAAAACTTCACTTCAACCAGTGCACCTGCACCAACAAAAAACACTGCAGCAGCCACAGAACAGGCCCCCCAGGTGATACAAGTTGTGTGTATTGTCGTGGAGGTCACTTGTATGAGGAATGTCCTAGCAACCCTATCTCTGTCAATTATGTAGGATATAATAGGATTAACAACCCTTACTCTAAGACCTATAACCCTGGCTGGAAGAACCACCCAAATTTTAGATGGAACAATACTAGTGCACCTGCACCTAATGCAGCTGCCCCAGTCACACCACCAGGATTTCAATCTCAGAACTACCAAAGACAACAACCACCTACCAATGATAACTCCTTAGAAGCCTTGCTCAAATCCTTCATTAGTGAAACTAGAACAGCTAGGCAAGCACAAAATGCATCTATAAAGAATTTGGAGAATCAAGTGGGACAATTAGCAACAACTCTGTATCAAAGACCAACGGGTAGACTACCATCAAATACTGTAACATCCCCTATTTTTTTGCTATTTAATTATAATGGCATAATATTAATTATTAGTAATTTATTAATTTATTGAAATTATTTAAATTGAAAGTGATTTGCTTGATTGATTTATTTTGCAAATGATGTGCTTGATTGAATTGATTGCATCACATTAGATTAATTAGGAGTGAAGGAGTCATTAGGAAAGAAAGGTTTAAGTGAGGGGCATAGTGGTATTTTTACCTAGCCTATATAAGGAACCCATTCAGCTGGAGACACACCACATTCTCATTTATAGAAATCAGAAAATTCAGAGAGAAAGAAAGGGAGGAGTTCACGAGAGAGGGAGGGAGAGCTTGGAGAGATGAGAGCACCATTTCTTCAAACCTCCATGCATGTTAGAAGTCTCACCACCATTCTTTCACATTTTCTCTCCTCTTTCCACTGATGCCTATTTCACACACAGGCTCAGCCCTGATCATCTCACTTCATACAGTTATGCAATTTCGAGTTTGAGGGAGAAGAAGAGTGCAACAGAAAATTCTGGGTAAACCCCGTTTTACCTACCTTCAGTGTTTCGTTCGTATCTCCCTGTGCTGACCTCCGATTTAGTTAATTTTTATTTATTTGGAAACTAGACACGAAATGCTCCAGTTTTGACCCAAGAACCATTTGGTTTCACTGAGAATTGAAGGAGATATATCGTTCTTAAGTTTCGATTCAGAATCAGTGTCTGTTTGGACCCAGCTTCATTGTTTCGGTTATAACTCTCTGGATATTGGATGCATGTGTTTGAAACCTCCACCTTCAGAAACTAGAGAAAATTCCCTTCACAGTAGACCCTCGTTTTGCTAAGTTTGGTTGAGATTTGAGTGAGTTACGCTCGTTACAATTTGGCGGTTTGTTGCTGGAAGTAGCTGGAACGGATTCGTGAGATCGCCGTTCGTTCGCTTCGGGAAGTCTCGGCGTGTTGTTATAGTCATCATCAAACTAGGGAATTAATGTCATGTCATAAATTATGAATCGGAACCGCTTTGTGAAAACCCCGAGTTTGAGTCATTGAGTCATGATGTCGTTGATTGATAATTATAATTGCATGTCTTGATTGTTGTGTTGGTTGTTATATGATGATTGATTGGTTTCCATGACTGTCACGATATATTATTAAGTTCGGATGTGAATCGGAATGGATACGGGTCGTGTGTCTCTTGCTGGTACCCAATTTTAAACTATGTCCTAAGTCATTCCGATTGGTCCTAAGTCTCTTCTAATCCACTCCTCAAGGTTTCCCAAGGATGGAAACATATTAGTATCATGAAATCAAGTACGATCAAAGTAATTTTATGTTATGTTCATGTCTTTGCTTATGTGATGGCCCGATGTGGTATTTATGAGACCGATTATGACTAAGTTAGGTTATCATAATGTTGAGTATGGGCGATACATTATGATGTGGACTAGGTAATGGATAGTTATGAGTTAAAATAACAACGTTAGTAACTCCGTGTGAGATCACCTAATGACAAGATTATGCTAAGTATAAAATTAGGTTAAGATTAAGATCATGTTAAGTATAATCTCATTGTTATGTTCATAGATCATTGTTCACTGCTCATTGTTCAAGGTATATTAAAACATATACATTAGGTTAGGGTGACGACCCTATTTCATTTTAGTGTGCTAGGGGAGGGGAAGTCATGAGCCCTATGAACCTAGGCCCCTCGAGGTTTGCCCACTAGCGATTAGTGGATTGGGTTCACCGGGAGCTTATTTTACCAAGTGACCGGTGACACACTAAGAATCATTGTTAGGCTCAGTGATTGAGCATAGTTCATTGTTAGGCTCAGTGATTGAGATTAGTTTAGCCACATAGTCAACTTTGAGGACTATGAGTTTTGAGTTTTGCATAATGAACCAAGCATAATTGAACCGAGAGAGTTAGTAAGGGTTCTCGATAGAACTCACTGAGACAAGTTGTCTCACCCAATCCATGTTGTTGTTTTTCAGAATTGCAGGCTAAGTTGAAGATGATGAGGCATGGTCATGGAGATGCTTGAAGAGCAGCCGCTATCTTTATTTCATTATGTCTTGTATTTCAGTTTACCTTGTATTCTGTATTTCTATCTAGTACCTTAAGATTACTTGATTGTACGACTTATGTATTTCAAGTTGTAAATCGCTTCCGCAGACTTTCGGTTTTGAGTATTGAACACTAGTTGATGGTGTAAGGGCCGACTTTATTAATATGCAGTTCAGTTATTGTAAGCACGTTTGATGAGTGATTCATCGAAGTTTAGTATGTGTTCAATATTTTGAAAGGAAAGTCACTCTGATGTATGCCAGTAGTGCATTTCGGTAGTTTCTACAAGTTAGAAATTATCGGGGTGTTACAAATACATAAGCTACCACATCCCACAGGCCAGGTAAGGAGCAAGTGAAGGCCATTTCTCTTAGAAATGGAAAGGATCTTGGAGAACCTTATGAGATTGAAAGTGAAGGTAAGGGAGAAAATGAAAAAAAAAACAGAAAAGAAAAAAATTTGCAAGATGCAGAAGCACCTCATGCACCTGCATCTCAAGAAGTTCAAATACCAAGGTTAGTTCCTGAATACCCTTCTCCTCCTTATCCTCAAAGATTAAAAAGGGCACATGAGGAGAAGCAATTATGTAAGTTTCTTGAAATCCTAAAACAACTACACATTAATGTTCCCTTAGTTGAAGCACTTCAACAAATGCCTAATTATGCTAAATTTATGAAAGATGTGCTTTCAAAAAGAAAAAGATTAGGGGATTTTGAAACAGTTGCTATGTCTGAAGAATGTAGTCTAATTTTGCAAAACAAAGTTCCAAGGAAATTGAAGGATCCTAGCAGTTTTACAATTCCATTCTCAATTGGAAAATTTGATACAAGTCGTGCATTATGTGACTAAGGTGCAAGTATCAACTTGATGCCTGTTAAGACTTTTGGCAAGTGTACCAATTGTCGTCGCAAGTAATAAAATACGGTAAGTAACCGGTCGATTCCACAGGGATTGCGCGTTGAAAACAATAGCAAAGTTGCAGATTCTTAGATTGTAAAGGTTTGGTAATTTAAGTAACAGTAACGGTACACAAAACGTGATTTAAGAATACGAGAAAAACGACTAGGGATCGAATCCTCTCTCCTCGCCTATCACATGAACCTTAGCCAATTCAAGTTAATTATTCAATTTCTATATTCAATTCACTAATTAAGGTCAAGGGCAATTCCTTGCCTCAAGACCCCTATTACCCTAAGAGTGACCCTAATTCCTTAGGCGAGACATGCCAAAGGGTAATGCATTAAGATCGAGAATTTTACACGAATTCACCTAAGCCATCACATATCCCTATGCTGATTACTAGCAGATGATCTAACTACCCAATTTCCAGCTACTAATTCATATTCCTATGCAATCACTAGCCTGGATCATCACAATTATCATATGTAATTGAAAAGCATTAAGAGCATAGGTAATTAGACAAAGTAAATCGAATAACAACTGAATTGATTAGAACAATGGTTCACATGATAGGGTTGGGAGATTCATCTCTCCCTAACCTAAGCAAATTAGTTACAATCCATCCTAAGAGTAAAAACCAACATAAAATAGAAAACAAACATAAAGGAAGACATTAGAACCTTCAATCCCTTGTTCCCAAGTGGTGAGAAGGCCCCAAAATCGCACCCTCCAGCTGCTCCAAAGTGTGGCTCAGATCCCAAGACGAAGTCCCTGTGAAAAATGCTGAAACTGCTTTAAAAACCCTAATTTTCGCGCACCATCGCGACGCGGCCCGTGCCCGTCGCGTCGCAAAATAGGACAGAAACATCTGGCTTCGCAAAACTCCTCCTGGTCGCGTCTCGAACCCTCCTGGTCGCGACGCGATATTGAACAGAAATTAAATCCCTCCATTTTGCTGCATTTCCGGGCAAGTGTCTGGTTCGCCGAATGATGCCACAATCAATTAGAGGTCTTCAAGTCCAATTTAGCTCCAAAAGTGAAGGAATTACTTACAAATGAACTTCCTACTACAATTATCTAAAACTAGACTAAATCCCCAGATAATGACTGTGATACAATGAAAAACCTGCACAATTGGTCCTAAAAATGCACTTACATCATATGATTGAGAGTCAACAATGCCTAAATCCATATTTACACAACTTGGAATTGGAAATGCTAGGCCTACTACAGTGACACTTCAACTTGCTGATAGATCAATAGCCTATCCAGAGGGAATTATTAAAGATATTTTGGTTAAAGTTGACAAATTTGTGTTTCCTGCAGATTTTGTTATTCTTGATTTTGATGCAGATAAGGAAGTACCAGTCATTCTTGGGAGACCATTCTTGGCAACTGGGAAAGCACTGATTGATGTAAAGAAGGGAGAACTGACCATGAGAGTAAATGATCAAGAAGTGAAATTCAATGTGATGAATGCTCTGAAGTATCCTGCAGAGGAGAGTTTAAGAATGTTCAGCAATCATTTCTCTTGACCATTTAGTGCAGAAGCAATTCCATAAGCAGTATGATCATCTCACCAGTGCACTTGCACCAGATGCAGCTGCACCATCTGAAGAAGAAATCTTGGAAGAAGACATTCTGTCGAGAGAAGAACCAGCACAAAAGGTATGGTCTAGAACTTTTGAATCTCTTAATTTAGAAGACCCTAGCCTTAAAAAGAATTTACCCTCAATTGAACAACCTCCAAAATTAGAATTGAAAGACTTTTCCAAACATTTGAAATATGCTTTCTTAGGGGAATGTGATACACTTCTAGTGATCATTGCCTCTGACTTATCAATAGAGCATGAGCATGATCTCATTTGTACCTTAAGAAAGCATAAAAAAGCAATAGGTTGGCAAATGGCAGACATAAAAGGAATTAGCCCTTCAATATGCATGCATAGGATAATTTTAGAAGATAATTCTAAAAATTACATAGAAGGACAAAAAAGGGTAAACCCTATAATGGAAGAGGTTGTAAAGAAAGAAATCATTAAATGGCTAGATGCTGGAATCATATACTCCATATCAGATAGTGCATGGGTAAAGCCCTATACAGTGTGTTCCAAAGAAGGGGGTGTGACAGTTACAGCCAATGAAAAAAATGAGTTAATATCAGTGAGAACTGTTACCGGATGGAGAATTTGTATGGACTATAGGAAACTCAATAAAGCCACAAAGAAAGACCACTTTCCTTTACACTTCATTGACCAAATGTTAGATAGGTTAGCAGGTAAGGAGTTTTATTGTTTCTTAGATGGTTATTTAGAATACAACCAAATTGCAATAGAACCTGAGGACCAACAAAAAACTACCTTTACATGTCCCTATGGAATCTTTGCATTCAGAAGGATGCCTTTTGGACTTTGTAATGCACCGGCAACATTCCAAAGGTGCATGATGTCCATTTTCTCTAATTTCATTGAGCAATCAATGGAAGTATTCATGGTTGATTTCTCAGTTTTTGGAGAGACATTTCAGTTATGTTTGTCAAATTTAGAAAAATTCTCCAAAGATGTGAGGAAACAAATTTGGTGCTCAATTGGGAGAAGTGCCATTTCATGGTACAAGAAGGCATTGTGTTGGGTAATAAAGTGTCAAAGAAAGGTCTTGAAGTGGATAAAGCCAAGATTGAGGTCATTGAAAAACTACCACCTCCAACAACTGTTAAAGGAATTTGGAGCTTCTTAGGTCATGCGGGCTTCTACAGAAGATTTATCAAGGACTTTTCAAAGAAATCCAAGCCATTATGTACACTCTTAAAAAATGATGCACCTTTTAACTTAGATGAACCATGTATGGAAGCATTCCAAATGCTCAAAAAAGCATTAGTGACTGCACCAGTGATTGTTACACCAGATTGGAGCAGTCCTTTTGAATTGATGTGTGATGCTAGTGACTTTGTTGTGGGAGCTGTCTTAGGGAAAAGGTATGATAAAATCTTTCATTCTATTTATTATGCTAGCAAGACATTTATTGAAGCTCAGATGAATTACACTGTAACAGAAAAAGAATTATTAGCAGTGGTTTTTGCATTTGACAAATTTAGATCTTACTTGGTTGGCACCAAAGTTATTGTTTATACTGATCATTCTTCCAACAAGTATTTAATTTCCAAAAAAGATGCAAAACCAAGGTTAATAAGATGGGTTCTCCTCCTTCAAGAATTTGATCTTGAAATCAGAGACAAAAAGGGGGTGGAGAACCAAGTTGCTGACCATTTATCTAGACTTGAAGGTGAAGGAACAGGTACACAAAGGAGAAATCAAGGAAAATTTTCCTGATGAAAAACTGTTAGCAATTACTTTAACAGCACCCAGTGCTCCTGCACCTGGTGCAGGTGCATCTAATGCAGCTGCACCATGGTTTGCTGACATAGTCAACTTTCTTGTGAGAAAGGTGGTACCAGTGGATATGACTTACCAACAAAGAAGGAGATTCTTCCACATAGTCAAACATTATTATTGGGATGATCCATTTCTCTTTAAGATGTGTCCAGATCAGTTAATGAGGAAATTCATCCCTGAAGAAGAACAGCAAGCAGTGCTCCTGCACTCCCATGCTGCACCATATGGAGGTCACTTTAGAAGCACAAGAACAACAGCTAAGGTATTACAGTCTGGTTATTATTGGTCTACTTTGTTTAAAAATGCATATTTAATGGTCAAAACTTGTGACAAATGTCAAAGAGCAGGTAATATTTTTGAAAGACATGAAAAGCCTAGAACCAATATTTTAGAAATTGAACTTTTTGATGTATGGGGCACGGATTTCATGGGTCATTTTCCATCTTCTTTTGGCAATCAATATATCTTGGTAGCTGTTGATTATGTGTCCAAATAGGTAGAGGCAGTAGCATTGCCTAATAATGATGCCAAAGCAGTTAGTAAATTCTTTCTAAGAAACATTTTTACAAGATTTGGCACCCCAAGAGAAATCATCAATGATGAAGGCTCACATTTTTGCAATAAACTCATTGAGAATCTTGTTGCATAATATGAGATTAAACATAAAATTTCTACAGCCTACCACCCACAAACAAGTGGACAAGCTGAATTATCAAATAGGGAAATTAAAAGAATGCTTGAAAAAATGGTTGGACCAGTAAGAAAAGATTAGTCTTTACACTTAGATGAATCATTATGGGCATACAGAACAGCATTTAAAACTCCATTAGGTATGTCCCCCTATAGGATAGTTTATGGCAAAGCATGTCATCTACCTGTTGAGTTGGAGAACAAGTCATATTGGGCTATCAAAATTTTAAATTTTGATCTCAACAAAGCAGGTGAACAAAGGTAAGGTTTTTGGAATTAAATGAATTAGAAGAATTTAGGCAATTCTCTTATGAGAATGCAGAAATTTACAAAGCAAAAACCAAAGCATGGAAGGACAAGAAAATCCAAAGGAGAGAACTTAGAAAAGGAGGAATGGTCTTGTTATATAACTCTAGGTTGAAATTGTTCCCTGGAAAACTTAAATCAAGATGGTCAGGACCATTTAAGTTAGTCAAAATCTACCCCCATGGTGCAGTTGATTTATATGATGCTGCCACAAATACCACTTTCAAGGTAAATGGCCAAAGAGTAAAAATGTACTATGGTGAGCATATTGTGAGGGATAAATTCACCACACATTTTTAAAAATCTCTAAGAAAAAGAGATAGTCAGGCTGAAAGACTCTTAAAACAAGCGCTTATGGGAGGCAACCCATGTTATTAAAATATTAATTTTGCTGTTTTTGTTGTTTAGTTTGATGTTTTCAAATGTTTTGTAGGAACACATGTTTCGGTGCATCTGCACCTAGATGCATCTGCACCTGTCATTCCTCAATGCTCCTGCACCAATAATTCAAAAATTTCACTTGGGTGAAAAACTTTCAAAAATGCCAGCACAACAATGTGTAATCATGATTAGTGGCTGAGATGTTGAGTTGTCCCACCTAGACTCCCACGTGTCTTGTTGCATGTAATCCCACATACCCCTAACGGCTACTCCACCCATCAAATCAACCAACCACTAACTCATTCACCTCTTTAAACCGTCCCAATTCCCCATGGCTACCGTTTTCTTACCCACAATTACCCTCTCTCTCACAAAACCGTAAACCTCACCAATCACTTTCTCTCTCTCAAAATTTCCCAAATTCCTGTAACACCCATCTTCAACCTCTCGCAAGTTTTTCCAAAAATTTCCCACAAATTTCTCTGCAAACTCGTTAAAATGGGTCGCAAACAAAGCACAATCAAGGCTTTAGGAAAAACCACAACTGGTACATATCCATCATCAAGGCAGATTTCAAAGAAGCGACCCAGTGCATCTACACCTGCTTCAATCACGATGAACCCGGATTTTGCTCATTTCTGGGAAATGAAGTTCCTACCTGAACGAGGGTACAATCTGATGAAGGCTCATCCCAATTTCATGTCAACCATAACCAATCAGCATTGGGACTGGTTCATACAGCACATGGAATTTTATTTGGAGCAGATTGTGAGGGAATTCTACTCAGGAATTCAAGATAATAAGGGAGTTAAAATTCTGAACCACTCTTTAGTTAGAGGCAGAAGGGTTTACTTTGATGCAAAAAGAATTATTGATCATTATAATCTGTTTTATAATGGTACTAATTTTGAAGAAAAAGTGGAAAAACATAGAAAGAAAGACATGGAAAGAGTAAAGGCTAGAATAGCAGTAGAGAATTCCAAATGGGATAAAATCACTCACACAGAGCTCAAGCTTAAGAATAGATACATTATCCCTGAACTAGGTGTAACATCCCTAATTTTTAAAAACTCGTACTATGATGCCTAAGACCGATTAATTATTTGTGGGAATAATTGGTCGTGTCTCGGGGAAGAATGTCGAGGAAATTGTCAAATAAATCACATTCTCTAATTAATTATGGCTTAGCCATGAATTAATGAAGAGTTTAAGTTGAAGGGTAAAATAGTCATTTCACCAAATATCGTTGGATCAATCCAGTAAGAGGTCGTGGCTATATTTGTTAGTCAACCCAAGTGTTTTAACTAATCAAATGGCTAATGCTGGGAGAATGTTCATTATTGATTGAAATTTAAGTTAGAGTGAGAATTAGTGAGCAATGGGTAGTATGGTCTTTTTACCTCACTTCTTTTTACTTCAGCCCTCTTATATTCTGAACCCTCATCCTCACACCCCCACACTTATCACTTTTAAAACTGAAACAGAAAATGAAGGGGAGAGAGGAGAGGGGAGCCGTGAGGGAGTGGGGAGGAAGAAGGAGAGAGAGCTTCCCCCATTCTAGATGCATGTCCTTCTCCTTTGCACCAACCTCTACCATTTTCTATTCTCTTCACAATGGTGCATCTTCCAGCAACTGATCCACCCCCAACTCTGTTCCTCCATGGTTAAGCTCAAAGCTCCTTGTGGCCATTAATGGTGTTTTGAACACCTACCTACCTTGCATGTGCAAATCAAGTCTAGGTGGAGGTAGAATTGAGACTACATGGTAAAATGGAGTTGCATGTCCAAACTAAAGCCCAGATAGGTTAGAGCTGAAACTACATCTTTGATTGAAGTGAGTTAGAGGACAGATTCGTGGAGACAAAAAGGATTGGAAGAAGGAAGCATGTTGCTGGGAAAATTCTGGGCAAAACCCGTATGGCATACCTTCATTGTTTTCATTATATCTCACTATACACTACTCCGATAATCGTGATTCTTGTTCCTCTGGAAACTAGACTCGAAGCTCTTCATTTTGGGCACAAGAACCGTATGATTTCATGGAAAAATGAAGGAGATATCATGTCCCCAAGTTACGGTTTCAGAATCTGCCACTGTACTGAACCAGTCACATAGTTTCGGTGATACCTCTCAATCTACTGGATGCATGCGCGTGAAACTTCTTTCATATGAAAGTAGACGAAATTATCTTCGCAATGGGCACTGATTTGAGTATATTTGGTCACAGATTGACCAAGTTATGCTTATTGCAAAATTGGGTCCTGACTCTGGGAAATGGAAATGGAAACTAGTATGCCGTTCGTCAAATTTGAGTTCGATTCGCCGAAGTCTCGAACGCCATCAGTTTGATATATTGAAGTGGGGTCCAGTAGCGAGGATGATTGACTTAGTTACTGGTTGCGCAAGTGGGACCCATCAAGTTCAGATGCGGAGGCACTTGGAGCGTGTACGTGACTACGAGGATTGTTCGAGTGGTTAACGGTTCGGTTGTTCGAGCGAGGACGCGACTTCTCGGGGACTCGTCAACCGGGTGAGTTCTACTCACGGATAGGGATATTTTTATGTGTCTTGAAAATATATCGGTTTTGAGTCATAAGGCATTATCCGTTTTCGAAAGATTTTGGAACCGAAAACCGTTTTTGAGAAATATTGCGTTTTTACGGTTTTTATGAAATTGTTGAACAATTTGCGAAGTTGTGAATAGCTCGTTGAAATAAAATGATTTGTATACTATCTGGAATATTTGGGATTTTCTGAGTTTCAGGAGTGATCGATATTAGAAATCGAATTGGGCGAAAACGGAGAGCGAAAATGAGGAAAACTGGGAAAATGGTAACAGACACAGGACACACGGATCGTGCGCCCCTGGGCACGGATTGTGCGTCCCAATCTGATGGGTCTTGTTGGCAAAGAAACGAGACGCACGGGTCGTGCGCCCCTGGGCACGGATCGTGCGTTTCTTTCTGATAGATGGGTTTTATGTAGTGCACCACGCACGGGTCGTGCGCCCCTGGGCACGGGTCGTGCGTGAGGTTCTGTTACCGACTTCCGTTTTCTCGTTTTGTCACTCCGTTCGATCCCGAACCTTTTCTAATCTCTTTCTCAACCATTTAAAAAGGAATTGCCTTATTGACAACCGTATTTTGAACTTATTCGACTCACGATTTTGAAAAAGAGTTTCAAAAGCATATTTGATTGAAAAACCGAAACCCTAGTATACGTGTGGGTACACCGTCTGATGGACTGACTGAATATATATGTTTATATATGTGTTGCGCCCGAAAAAGTCCCCGAGGGAGAACCTTCCTCGTTCACAACTTTTTCTATGACAATGAAGCCGCCACCAATATTTATTAAGGAAAATATTAGGAAAACCTTTTTTGGAAAGCGATTGGCCTTTGAAAACTGAGAGTTTTGGGTTCGGGGGTCGGTTACGCGCGGGGAAGGTATTAGCACCTCACGCGTCCTCTCTACTGAGAGGGAACCTTTAATTAAATGTGTGGTTTTTATATGTTGACCTGAAAATATTCAACTTTGCCTCTGTACTTCTTATTGATAATGAATTAAAGAACTTAATAGGTTTTTTTATTTTTGGAGAGAAAGGGAAAAAAAAAAGGTTTTTAGAAAAAAGTGCTTGACGGGACGTGGCCCGCTCCTACGTATCTCCCGGTGCGATGGAGAACTCAAAGCTACGTAGTTCTTGTTTGTTTGGAAAACGGTTTTTGTTTTTTATCTTGTTTAATTTGTGAAAATCAAGCTTTCATGATGATCAATTGAGCAAGGGCTCCAAGTGATCACCGCTAGCACTTCATTGTTAATAATCATGCAAGCAAAGGCTTCGCAAGACTGCTAACAAAGTTTTTGATTTAGTGAAAATATTTAGGAAAATTAGGCATTCATGATGATCAATTGAGCAAAGGCTCCAAGTGGTCACCGCTAGTACCTCGTTGTTAATAATCATGCAAGCAAAGGCTTCACAAGACTATTAACAAAGTTTTTAATTTATGAGAGGATATTTTGTTTTGAAGAGAATTAAATTAAATTAAGAAAAAAACGAGAAAAAAGGGGGTGAAATGGTAAAATAGGATGTTATTAGCGGCAAGGGGTTGTAGAATTAATAGGTGGTGTAAAAAAGAAGCCCAGTTCGCATCTGAGGGCCCAGTATGCAAAACTGGGCTTAAGTGAGGGAGGTGCGCACATGAATGGAGGGGGGTGTCAGCAGTAATCTGAATACTAAAAAATAAATAAATAAGTAAATAAATAAAAAACCTAGCTATATAAAGCCAAACCCTAAAAACTAAACCTAATTCCCAAATTTTTCCCCTACCAGCGCGCCGCACCCATACAAATCGCCCCAACCCTAAAATAAAAAAAACCTCTCTCTCCCTCACGTATCCGCCTCCCTCCCTCACCCTCAGTTCATCTCCCTTTCTTTCTCTCAGCCGCTCCTCGCCTCCCTACCCCGACCTCCTCTCTTCTCTCCACCGCGATCTCACTTCATCTCCCTCTCATCATCCGGATCTCTCCTCTCGCTTCCTCTCCCTTTTTAACACCGCAAACTCCGTTTCTTCACATCCTCCACCACCGCGACCCTCCAACATACTCGCCTCTCACCTCTCTACGCTGTTGTTTTGAAACAGAGAGAGAGGGACGCGACCTTTTTCAGCGAGAGGGAGGTGTCTCGCGACTAGGCCGAAACGACGTACGGTAGCGAGGGGGGGTGATGACAGAGCTGGTGGCCGTGGAGGTATGGTTCGGTTCGTGGTTGGAGGCTTCGGTTTCGTGATGGGTCGCCGGAGCTCCGCCGGAGAAGACGAAGTCTCCGGCGAAACTTCCAAGGTCAGTTTTTTTCAATTTCTTTTTATTCTCAGTTTCGTTTTATGTTTCTTCTTTCCCCACTGCTTGTTCTAAAAAAAACTAATTTCCTAAAACAAAACTAATGACTTAACTCATTTTTGGGTCAGACTAGTTCTAGCTATTTGCGACATAAGCATATTTACGGTATCAATATTCCATAAACTGAACCTACGAAATTTGGATTTTCAGAATAACAACAAATACAGTTTTTTTTTTTACAAAGTGACTTATTATGTACTAAACTTAATAAAACGAAATTTCCAGGAACACCAACCTCTTTTTCCAGCCTCTGTTTGGTCTCTTCTTATGTGGTTACCGAATTGTTCTGCTCACTATTGCCTCACCGCTGCTGCTTCTATTCTGTTTGAGTGTTTATGTTTCTGGATTTTTGACGCTTCGCAATTAGGGTTTCACTGAAACCCTAATTTTTACCCTGAATATCTCTAAGTTTCGTATAGACTTTCTGTGTGAATTTCTGTCTAATTTTCTCGGTGATTTCTGCCTCTGAATTGCTGGGTCAGGGCTTGCTTATATAGGTAAAAACTAGGGTTTTTTTCTGATCTCTTTCCATTTCTTTCCATTTTCAGGTACTTGGACCTCTGAAGGAAACTTGCTCAGCAAGAACAGGCCCAAGGAAGCTGTTGTTGCTGCTGTTATTTTTATTTAATTTCGTTTTTTTTTTGATTTTTTGTATTTTTTTTTGTATTTTTGGTTTATTTTCGGTTTTGTATATATATTTTTTTTTAATTAAATTTTTGGATTTTTTGGATTATTGTAAATTAAATTTTATTGATGATTTTTTTGTTATATTTGCTATGGTCAGATTTTTGTTTTTGGTTGAAGTGGATGAGAATGATTAAATTGGGCCAAGCCCAATCAAAACCAAACATAGGCCCAACTTAGGAAAATGGCTGAAATGAAGCCCAATTAGAACGAACGCTAAAATCAAGCCCAATCGCAAATGCTAAAATCGGGCTCGAATTGAACAAATGCTAAAACAAAGCCCAAATTCAACAAACGCTAAAATAAGGCCCAAATTCACAAGCGTAGGACCAAATAAGAAGAGTAGGCCCCCAGTAAGCTCGAAACTAACTTAGTAAGAAAGAAGTAAAAAGAAGCGGACAAAATTGGGGTATGACAATATGTCAAATGAAAATGATTATAATGCCGGAGGTCTAAATTATGAATTCCTCAAAACGGGTTATAGATCGATATGGATATTGTTTATCCAATTTTTATGTGATTGATCCTTTGGTGATCGAAAAGATATAAATTATCTAATGAGCTTATATGACTGATCCTTTGGTGATCAAAATGAAAAAAGAAGATATAAATTATCTAACTCTCGAGAACTTGATGCGTATTGTCATACGTATTGCGTTGGCTGACGACCCGACAAGTAGCATACTAGGGAGGGTAGTCATGACCCCTTACCTAGGCCCTGAATGTGTTTTGGCGTGGTCAATTCACGGGTTACCGGGATTAGCACCGGATTGCAGTCGGTTTATGCTAAATGGAACACACGATTACCGGGATTAGCACTGGATTGCAGTCGGTACGTGTTAACTAAACTCCCGAAGTGCGAGGCATTTCGATTAATGAATAAGACATTGTTATGTCAGCTTTTGTTGTAACGGTTTAATAAATTGAACCGAGTGTCAGTGAGGGGGCACGGTAGGACTCACTGAGACAAGTTGTCTCACCCAATCCATATTTGTTGTTTTTACAGAGAACAGGTTATAAGGACAGGAGGCGGCACAGTTGGTTGTCGGGTTCAAGGAGAAGACTGAAGATTGATTCTTTGATAGTTGTCCATGTTCTCCTGTAGTTGTCTCTGTATTCGGTCGTATGACTCGAGCTTGTATTAATTGTATTTTTATAGTTTCAGCTGTTTCTTGTGAAGATGTATATCTGAACAGGAATTTTTATACTCTGATTTATACCAAATTGTATATTTAGGTATTTCTTTGTTAAAGAAATACCGGGGTGTTACACTAGGCAACTGGTATCTCTTTGTTGATTGCTCTATTCTTCCTACATCACACACATACACACTTTCTAAGGATAGATTGATCCTTTTGGATACAATCTTAACTGATGACAATGTGGATATAGGGAGAATAATTAATAAGCAAATTTTGGATTGTTCAACAAAGAAAGAAGGATTTCTTTTTTTCCATGTTTGATTACTGGACTTTGCATGAAGCAAGGGGTTGAAATTTGTGCTAGTGAACAACAACAGAGGAAGTATCCACCTGGCCCATTATCTGCTGAGATGAAGGAAAGAACTAAGATTATGAAGGAACCAACTAGCCTAGTGCAAGAGCACTTGGTGCAGAAGAACCAGGCAGTTTGGAAATTCCAGTAGGAACAGCATGAATGGATGCAACTTAGTTTAATGGAAATCTCTCAGGTGCCATCACAATTAGAAACCCCAGTGTTCCCAACTTGGGTATTTTAGAGTGAAGAAGAGGAGGAAGTAGAGGAAGATGAGTCTAAAAACAATGAAGAAGATAAAGAGAGCGAAGAAAATGGGACCGAGGAAGAATTGAACATGGATGAGGTGACTAGAAGAAAGTATGCTACCAAAACAAGACAAACTCAAACACAAACCAATCCCCAACCACAACCAAAAACCACTCCACCATCACCACCAAAATCACCTGTTGGTGCAGCTGCACCTGCACAGCAAAGTCCAGAACACGACCCACTCAAAACACAAACTCCACCCCCACAATCCCCCATCACCACGGAAGAAATCACCAACACCCACCCAACCACCATCACCAATACCCACCCAAAAAAACAACCAGAAAGGCAAAACATACCAGAAAAATTACCATCACCCATCCCTACTCAAAACCAAGATCCAACACCCCATACTGGACCAATCCCTGTTTCTTCTAACATTGTTTTTGAGCAATTGCAGGTTATTAAGGAAACCACCCTTGAAGATGAGACAAAAACAAATTTTGAGGGGGAGCAGGAAGGAGATCCTGAACAGATGACAACTGGTGCAGATGCACCCCAGCAAATCCCTGCAGTGACAGTGATTCCAAAGAACAAGGAAGATACTGTGAGGCTGGTCTTGGAAGAACTTGCTGCTAAAAAGAGAGAAGAACTGGGGAATACCCAAAAAAATTTCAAGCAAGGTGCTCCAGTTGTGCAAGCTGTGCAAAAGGACCTAGGTTTAGGAGGTGTTGAGAAGAATCAACATAAAGACCAACCTGCTGAGAAGGAGATAACCAAAGAAACCACTGGTGCTGACACAATGGAGAAAGAGGCAACTGTGAAAGACCAGCCCACTGAGAAAGAGCAAGCAAAGGAGGCTGAGGTTGTAGTTGGAGAGCAACCTATAGAAAAGGCAAAGGAATCAGTGTAGTTCAGTCTAGATGCATTTGATGCATCTGCACTACCAAGGGATGACCAAGCTGACAAACCACCAGCAACAGTGCAGTCTGATGCACCTGCATCAGATGCAGTTGCCCCCCAACTTCCAGTAAGACCAAAGGCCACCGTTGTACCAGCATCAAAGGTAGTAGCAATGAAACCCAAAGACACAAAGGCCAAGAAGAATAAGGAGACTCATGCTCCCACAAGGGCAAGCAACAGGCTCAGAAGTGCAGCAAAAAATGTGTAAACTTTAATGTTATTCAATTAATTTGCTTAAAGTACTTTGTTTAATATGTTTGGTTTGTCCCACATGTACTAACCCCTCTCCCTATTTTTGGACAAAATACCTTTTGGAACTCAACTTAGAGCAGTGAGGACACTGCTCAACTTTAAGTTGGGGGGAGCACTTTATGCATGTGTGTGTTTAACTAAAGTATGTGTGTTTAAAATATGTGTGTCTGTTTTTGTTATGTGTTGTTTGCCTATTTTGCGAGTAGTTAAATGTCCTTTTTAAATCATACACTCAACAAAGCTTCTTTTGAAATGCATAAAACTGTTTTCAATTGCATTCCTTTGCAAAAACAATAGGTGCATAAGCTTTAGTTGAAGAACATCAAAATTGTCTCAAATTGGATTTAATGATTTTGAAGCATGATCAGCTTGAATTCTTTTTCATAAAACTTAGACAAATGCTTATTTATGAACTGATTTTTTTTAATGAGGAAAGAAAGAAAAAGAAAAGAGCATTGTTTTTCCGGAAATGACCATTGTTATTATTACTTCAAACACAGCAAATCTGAATTTTGAAAGGAACCTTGCTATTTGAGAAGCTATCTGATGCAAAAAGGAATTTTTAGAAAGCCAAGGTCAAAAACAAATTTTTACTAAAAATATAGAAGAACATAAATAATTAAGTTTGGGGGAGTTTTTATGAATACTAAGGCAAAGTATGAAAAACTTAGAATGGTCAATACAATAGGTTACCAAAATCACTACAAAAGAGTCAAAATGTTATAACTAGCTATATTTACCTAAGTCATTTAACTGAACCTGTTCCAATAGTGCATTTGGTTTGAAAGAAAGGAAAAGCATCAAAAGTCAAAAGAAAAGAAAGAAAAAGAAGAAAAGAAAAGCAAACCAAAGAAAAAACTATGCATAAGGAGGTCAGTGAGGAGGGAAATATAGGCTACATGTCTTGAAATGTAGTATCAAGTGCAGCTGCACTCAATGCACCTGCACCGTTACAAAAAGTTCAGTGCTTCTGCACTTCACAAAAATACCCAGTGCACCTGCACCTAGGTGCATCTGCACCAAAGAAAAGAACCACAAAAAATAAAGAATAGTGCATTGACTCAACAGTTTTGAAATACTCAACCAAAGTCCTTTGTTGTGCTTAAAGCCCCCCAAGTCTTGATGATGTTGTTAGTCTAGTCTATATTTTGAAACACTTGTTTTTGACCAAACGTGATCTAAATTTTTTCCAAAGGCTAAGAGAAACTTTTTACTTAATTTTGGAACTGATTGATTCTCAGGGGGACACACACTCACACTAATGAGTTTTAAATAACTTTGGATGTTTGGAAAATCAAAGGCACAAAGACAAAAATTTCTAAGAAAATGAAGTTAATAAAATGCAAGATCATTCTTTGAAAAGATATGAGCTGATCTGTTCTTCTTGATTATAAAAATCTTAATAGTGTTTTGGTCATTGCTTGAGGACAAGCAACGATTTAAGTTTGGGGGTGTGATAACTCTATTTTATATAGAGTTATTTATGCATCTAAACATAACTAATTGCTTGAAATCAAGTGTAATATGTGTTAAATATAGTAGTATGGATAAAATAACAACATTTATGGTTTCAAGATGAATGCCATTCATAATTTAGCACTTTGTATATATATTGGTATGTTTGATGTGTTTGTTCAGTGCACCTACATTTGATGCACCTGCACCAGGAAAACAACAGTGCATCTGCACTAAAAGCATTTACAACAGGGCAACTGCACTAAGGTGCATCTGCACCATCCTGCACTAAAGACAGATTACCCAACATTGGAAGCACCTCAAACCATACCAATGCATAAACACCTCAATGGCATCATGCTTAGTCACAAGTCACATGGAGGCACATGCCAACATGCAAAAGGAGGCGCCTACAATAGAACACCATCAGGAAGGGTCATTCATAAGGGACACATGGCCTTCCACGATTGGACCACTCTTTGAAGTTGAATGTTGGACTCAATCCCCTTCATCAAAGTTCTGAAAGGTAACCATGGTTAAGCCTCCTTAGGTTAACTTGATCTCCTAGCAAAACCTTACTTGAAGGAAACCTCCAAGGCTATATAAAGGCTTCCACTTCTCACTTGAAAGAACATCCATATACATTCCAATATAATCCATAATCATTTCCTTCCTTGTATTTTATTTCTTTTCATAGTTTTAAGTTAGTAGTTAGTTTGTAAGAAGGTAAGGAAGGAATTAACAACTTCTCCCTTCACTTCTTCATCAAGTTAGTTAGGTGCAGGAAATCAGTGCATCTGCACTATTGGGCAACTTTTGCAAGAGTTCTTCAATCAGTGTAATCTCTACCCTATTGGTATCTCTTGTACTTTCCATTATATCAACATGTTTCATTTCATCTATTTTTTCCTTGCAATGCATATTATGAGCTAAACCACTTTGGTTGAGATGTTCTAACTTTATAATGAGATTTTGAGTAAGTTATTGTGCTTTTAAGTGTTGTATGCATTTTGGTTCTTGTGTTATACTACATCCATCTTATTTTAAGGTTGATCGCTTAGAATAAGTAGAGTTATATTCATAGACATGGTTTATAACTAGAAATCAAGAACTAATAAGGGTGAGTGTTTTAATGAAGGCTTTGTTAACTTGTGTAATAAAGAAAACTTTGTTAAAACCATGTTAAGTCCTAGACATAGGATAACATAGTCCTTAGGGTGATACAGTGGATATTTTAAAGGCAGGAGTGAACTTATTTTGCAAGCCTAGACATAGGAAGCTTGTAACGAAACTCTAAAGAAAGTAGCTGAAAGGCACATACTGATGCAGCTGCACTCAATGCTTCTGCACCACATAAACACACAAAACTCTCAAAAGTGATTTATTTAGTGAAAACATCTCAACTATCATTCTCAACTGATTTCCTCTACATTTTATTACTTATTTGCATTCTGTTTACTTATCACCACCATCCCAATTTGTGAGTAGTATAGTTCACACTAATTTATACAATTTTAAACTACAAGAGTTAATCCAATCCCTGTGGGTTCGATCTTTTATACTACTTGTTTGTGCCTGTGTATACTTGCACATCTTTTTCACACACCGCTAACCTATATTATATCATGTGTGTATGCAATTTATGGGTTTCTTTGATTGTCGATAGACTCTTACGAGTTTACGAGTCGAGTCTACCTTTGCTCCACGAGTTTACGTAGACTCTCGAGTTTGTCGATGCAATTTAATAGCAACAAATTACCCAAAAATATTGAGTTTCATTGCTTCAAAAAAAATGTGATCCAAACGTGTGTGAAGTGGCACACGTATTCTAACATCTCGATTTATATTTAAAGACTAGCGCCTTGACCCGTGCGTTGCACGGGCTCTATTAAATACAGAATTGTGGAAGTAGGAAAATTTATTGGCTAAATTCTAATATGAAAAAGCCTTGTTTAAATATAAAAAAAAGACAATTGTGAACTTAAGAGCTAAACTAAAGTGTACAGACATAATCCAAACAAATTGTTCCATAAACATAATATATAGTCATAATTTTGAGTAGAAAGTTAAAATACATAAGATGCATAATCCAAAGATAGTATGATTAGGGTTTCCTTGATATGTATGTTTGTTAGGAAATTCCACTTGAAGGGGTAGTGGTTGGTTACATATCACACAGTGTTTAATCTCAAAAAGTGTTGAACCTTGAAGAAAGAAAAGCTTCATTATAGCAGTAGTCGGATATAAATATTATAGTATTGCATGATAAAAGTAACTATATCTTGTAGAGGTATCTAACAATGAAACTATAGTTAAAAATAGCATTTTTAATTAACAAAGACATTGAAATTGAACATCTATAGATAATAAGAAGAAAAGGTCTTAAAAACTTTGAGTATTTGAACAGTTAAATTTTTTTTCCGAAGGTTAAAGTAGCCAAAAACACTGCTTAGCATCACACTTTACGTATTTTGTCATGAAACTATATTTTCTTCACCAAACTGGCTATTGAGGAACAAACTTTACAAATCTGAACAGGTAAAAAAATTCTGAACGCTAAAATAACCTAAAACACACTGCCTAGCATTGTACTTTACGTATTTTGGCACGAAATTATTTTTTGGTTTGACCAAACCAATTATGGAGAAATGAACTCCGTGTATTTATACAATCTAAATTTTTTCTAAAACCTAAGACACCCCAAAACACACTGTTTAGTGTCACACTTTACATATTTTGGTATGAATTTAATTTTTGGTTAAACCAAACAAATTATTGAGAAACAGCCTCCATGTATTTGTACATCTATTTTTTTTAATCATAAGGCAATGCAAAACACACTTTTTAGCGTCACATTTTACATATTTTGTTACAAAATTGGTTATCGAGGAACAAAATTCGCATATTTGAACAATTAATTTTTTTTCCCGAGCCATAAAGTACCCCAAAACACACAGTCTAGCAACACACTTTACGTAACTTGTTGTAAAATTAATTTTCGTTTTCACTAAGTAGATTATGGAGGAACAAATTTTACCTATTTGAACAATTAAAATTTTTAATGGGCCGTAAAGTACCTAAAAATATAAAAATAAGAAGTAAAAAAAAGAGAGGGAAGAAAAAGGGCAGAAAAAGAGGGAAGGGGGGAGTTTTGGGGAAGGAAACAAAAAAGGAGGAAAGGGGAGGGGATATTTGGCTCTAAAATATGGGGGAGGGCCCACATGGAGACTACCGTGAGATTTAAATATAAAATTTGATTTTGGTTCTAAATCTTTAAAAACCACCTTTCGCAAATTGGTCAACAAAAATTTGATTTTGGTTCTAAATCTTTAAAAATCTCCCAACAAATAGAACACCGACTCCCATATACAAATAATTCCCCACCTACATCTTGGTAGTGTGTGTTCCCAAAAGGCCAAAACCATATCACACCTAATACACTTCCAGTAATATTGGATCCACAACATGGACACTTTGTGGTTGGGCACAAAGAGTAACAAATATGACCAATTCCTTTCTTTGTACAACTAGCAAGAGGCAAAAAATTTGATGGGGGCATATTTGTTGGCCTTTTAAGCAAAAACTCTAAAAACTCTAACAGCTATTTTTCAAAACAGAAAATAGTCGTTGGAAGTTACAAGGTCCCTGTTTACAATTTTTGTACAAGCTGTGAAAGTTAGTTAAAAACTAACTACTAGTTTGTTAAACTATTTAACAAACTAAGTTTGTTAGCTACAACAAACTCTAAGCTAACAGCTAGTTTTATTCCCAGAGAATGCTATAAATACATAAGTACATACACACTGAAACAATAGTTCAATGCAATAAATTTTTACAAGTTTTATCAAGTCTTATACCCTAAGTTCTCTGCTTCCTTGTGTGTGACCACTTTCTTTGTTCAGCTTTCTAAGAGTTCTTTGTGTGTCAGAACCTTCAACAAGTGGTTGAAGCCAATCCTCACAAAACAAGAGAAACAAACAGAGTTAGTAATAGGTTTTCAGTGACTGAAAATCCAAGGAAAAGGAAAACAGTGAGAGGGTGTGCATTTTACCTGTTCTCAAGGTGAGAACCTCAAGCTGTTGGGAACCTTCAAGGTGTGAAGACCCAGTACATGCAAACACAAAAATACAGAAGTTAAAAGGTGTTTGAGCATATCAGAAATTTCAATCAGCAACAAAGACAAGATCAAAGGAGTGATTTTACCTTTGTTGAAGATCCAAGAGGCAGATCTACGCAGATCTGCAACAGAACAACAAATCACAGTGTTAGGGTTTTGTTTACAACAGAAACCTAACACGTAATCAGAAACAGAAGTTTAAAAGGAAGAAATCTACCTTGATCGTGGAAGATCCTGGTGTGCGGTGCCAAGAAGAAGAAGTACCTCGCCCAGAAAAGAAGAACAGAGGCGGAGTTTAGTTTCTGAAACTAGGGTTTCAAGAAACATCAAAATCAAAGTAGAAAGGAGAGGAGAAAGGGAGTATACCTTCAACGTGGTGAAGAACCGAATCTTTGTTGAGATTTCTGGGATTGATTTCACAAAGAAATCATCAAACATCAAGAACCCTAGCTGGGTTCTCAAGGGAGAAGACGAAGAATCGCAGCAGAGCAGCAAGAAGAGAAAGAGAGAGCAAATCTTGAAACAAATGAGCTAGGGTTTCAGAACAAAAGGATTATATACTGCTCCAAGTCAACCGGGTCAGCAGGATCCGCGGGGAGTAACAGTGGAGATCCACTGGGTTCTGTAGGAACCGTTTTGGTAAGCCAAGCTGGGCTGCTGTCCATTTTTGGCCACTGTGGGCTGAACAACTGGACTGGGCCTTTTGTTTGCTGCAAACCCCTGAACATTGATTTTGTAGCCTGCAGAGTAAAATCAATTAAATGGTGAGAAAATACAACATGGTATCAGAGCTAGTTACAATCCAGGGAAAACAGGAAAATTTCTAACTCTATCTCTTCCTTTTAGATTTCTTTAAGGTTCTTGTTAAGTGTCAAAGAAAAATTTCTGTAAAACAGCAAGTGGCTGTGTGTGAGTTTTTTTTTTCTTTAAATCTTTCCTATTTTAAGCCTGCACAGTGGGGAACTGTGCATCAGCAGTGACTAATTGTTTTAGTGTTTAAAGTTTCAGTTTGTCAGATGACAAGGACAGGTTTAAACACACAAGTCCCTAAATTGGATGGGAAAAACTATGACAGATGGTGCATTCAGATGAAGACAGTTCTTGGCTGTCATGGGGCCTTGAGAATATTCAAAGATGGCTTTGAGGCATTGGCTGAAAATCCTACTCCTGCCCAAACTAACACCTCCAATGAAAATGAGCAAAAGGACTTCAAAGCTATGTACCTCATTCATCAAGGATGTGATGAAACCAACTTTGATAGGATAAGGAATCTAGAGACTTCTAAGGCTGCCTGGGATGCCTTAGAACAGTACTACACAGGGGCTGCTCCTATTAAAGAAGAGAAGTTGCAGGCTCTAAGAGCTCAATATGAAACACTAAGGATGAAGGAAGGGGAGTGTATTTCTGACTTCTTTATAAGGTTAAAGAAAATCACTAATACTATGACAATGTATGGGGAAACTCTTACAGAAAAGGTGATCTGTAAGAAAGTCTTAAGGTCCTTGACTAAGAAGTTTGACTGGGTAGTCAACAGTATTGAAGATACAACTTTACCAGATGACTTTAAACTGGAGGAGCTTCAAGCAAAGCGTGAAGCAAAGGAGCTAAGGATCAATCTGCTAGAAGGTGAAGAAGAAGATGACCAAGCACTATTCACCAAAGCTAAGGGTAAGAAAGGAGCCACAGACAGCAGCCAATCAGGTAAGCCTAATTGGTCTAAAGGTAAGCCAGGTAAATCTAACCCTAAATCTGATTTCAATAAGGGAAATAGCAATGCATCTAAAGGCAAAGATAAGTCTAAAGTGCAATGCTACAGATGTGATAAGTATGGGCACTATGATACTGAGTGCCCTACTAGAAAGGACTCTAAGTCCAAAGAAAATGAAAGTGAAGCCAATGTGGCTAAAGAAGATTCAGATTCAGAATCTGATCCTGTAACTTTTAGCATGATTATTGATGAACTAGTGGAGATAGAAACTAAGGAAGTTTCTGAGATCACTGGTAAATTAGAAGAAACAGAAACTAAGGAAGTTTTTGTGGCTAAAATTGAACCAGAAACAGAAACTAAGGTAGTTTCTGTGTGTTCTAAAGCTGAAACAGAAACTAAGGTAGTTTCTGTGAATTCTGAAACTGTGATTTCAGAAACTATGAACTCTGAATCTGTGAAAGCAGAATTTGTGAGTGCAGTATGTTCTGTGACTGAATGTGAAACAGGAACTAAGGGAGTTTCTGTGATTGAACCTGAGACAGTGGCTAAGGAAGTCTCTGTGAGGTCTAAGGTGAAGTTAGAAACAGAAACTATGGAAGTTTCTGTGGCTGAACATAAGACAGAAACTAAGGAAGTTTCTGTGGCTACTAAAACTGAAAGACCTATGGGAACTGGCACTATTTGTGTGCTAGGAAAACAGCCTTTGGAAAGGCTGAAATCTGAAATGAATAACAGAATGTATGCTGCATATTCATTTATGTGCAGGCCATCTAATGTGTTCATATTATGTGGTAATAGTTATGTTCTAACTTGTGTATATGAATATTCTAAACAGTGGGTCTATCTAATCAAAACCAAAGGAGAAGCTTTGGTGTGTTTTAAACTGTTTCAGGAAATGGCTGAGAGACAAGGAAGCTGTCCTAAGAAGAGAAGTAGCCTTAAAGACCCTATGAAGAGGAAAGTTGACATTGAAGAATCTGCTACACCAGATTCAGAACCATTGGACTATGACTCAGCAGAAAAGCAAGTGGCTGACTGGTTTACAAAAATCCTTAAAGGGAAGGTATTAGTTAAGCTTAAAATGAGAGATAGGATTGGTTGTCTTCTAACTAAGAAAGCAACCTCTAAAGCTACTGCTTGGGGGCTTGTCCCAGGTTGTTCATGTTCTACTGCTAGTCTAGGGGCATGTCCTGATGATTTGGACTCTCTAAGCTTAAATCCCTCTAGGCTTAAGGAAGGGTTATAGTTTTTAGGGTTTAACTTAAGGAAGGGTGTTGGCTTTTTAAGCAAAAACTCTAAAAACTCTAACAGCTATTTTTCAAAACAGAAAATAGTCGTTGGAAGTTACAAGGTCCCTGTTTACAGTTTTTGTACAAGCTGTGAAAGTTAGTTACTAACTAACTACTAGTTTGTTAAACTGTTTAACAAACTGAGTTTGTTAGCTACAACAAACTCTAAGCTAACTGCTAGTTTTATTCCCAGAGAATTCTATAAATACATATGTACATACACACTGAAACAACAGTTCAATGCAATAAATTTTTACAAGTTTTATCAAGTCTTATACCCTAAGTTGTAACACCCCTTTCTACCCGTCACTTTATTTATAAAAATCAGAGTTTAAAAATTCCGTTCATAGGGAATGTTACACATACTTCAATAAAACGTCGCTTATCAATTTTAAAAATAGTTCAACTCAGTAGTCATGCGTTCACGTAGCACGTCACAAATAAAGAATCTCAAGCCTCAATTTAACGTCGCTTATAAAACTCAACATAACGAAAAAACAACTACGCAGCGGAAAATAATAAAACATAACAGAAGGGTCCACATGGACATAACAACCAGAAAATCATTAATAAAATATCGAGTTCGTTTCCCCCCTGAGTGCTACGTATCAGAGCATGACGACTCGACTCAAGAAGTGAAGCTAAGGCATTCACTGGGAATCACCTGCACGTTACCAACACGGGGGTAACATTCAAACAGGAAAGGGTGAGCATCATTTCAATCCATATAATAGAAAATATGATAAATACTAATCATAGGCTACGCACTAGAACAATCAGCATCCAAAACACTAACTATCCACATCACAGTCATCATTCACATCACTTGCAATAACTCATCTCATGTCATGTAGGCTTATGAAATGCAACCCACTCGCGGGCATATGCATGAGGTACCTTTTCATAAAACGTCGCTTAGCCCTTAAGGCCCCATCGTCACTTAGCCACTCAGGCCCCAAAACGTCACTGGATTTATGCATATGGGCATGAGACACTATGACATGCACCATCACAACACACAAACACACAATTACTCAAATCATAGTCAACTATGTGACCCGTCACTTACCCGTTTGCTCGCTAAGAGCACAGCACCTGTCAAATTCATAATTAGCACAAAACGTCACTTGGCCATTTAGGCCTTAACATCACTTAGCCCTTCGGGGCCCAAACGTCATTGGGTTCTCATCATCACTTACACATAATTATCAATCAACTCAAACAATAGCCACTAGGGGCAAAAACGTCATTTGACTAGCCACCAAGGGCATCCTCGTCAAAATCATCATTTTGACACTACCACGTTAAAAACTGTTGTTTATACACCAAAAAGGAATTTTAAAGAGCTTCATATAATTTTTCAATGTCACTGGGACGATCACCGGGGATGGCCACTTGGGCGCCCACAAACAATCAGAAAATAACAATTTTTCATTTTAAAAATTGGACCCATAGATAGACAACGTAAAAAGCTTCACGACACTTTTCGAATCGTTCAAAACGGACGTCTGAGTCAAAAGTTATGCTAAAAATAAATTTGGGAAAAATCAAGCAACATTCTGAAAATAGGCGCCTTAGGCGCCCAGGCAACCAGGCAACACGCGCACTGGCGCCCAGCGCCCAGGCGCGCAACACACACGCGACACAACACGCCACAGGCGCCCAGCGCCCAGGCGCGCACAACACAACACGCACACAGCACGCCACAGGCGCCCAGCGCCCAGGCGCGCACACACGCGCACAACGCAACACATACGGGCGCCTGGCGCCCAGCGCCTTGGCGCAGCACACACACACACGCTTGGGCGCTCAGCGCCCAGCGCTGGCACCCAGCGCCCAGCGCCTAGCCGCACAGGAACCTGGCAACGCACAGCAACACACACAAGCCACAGGCGCCCAGCACAAGCACTTGGCGCCCAGAAAACAGCAGCAACAATTCCAGAATTTTTCCAACAACCTTTCAACACTAAAAATTGATTCTCAACAATTTTAAAGGGTAAAAAATCCATATTTTTCCAGCAACCAAAAATGCATTTATTTTAATCAGTTTCTCAAAATTCAATTGGGCATTATCTTCACTATCACCTTGGCACCCTAGGCGCCTATGCACACATCCACACAAATTGCGAACAACACAATCAATCCAACATGCCAAATTTCAGTTTCACGAATACTCAAATGTCACAATTCATCAAACAAACGCATGGTTGCAATTACCTCCATGATCATAATTCCAACAATTCAATTCGCATACCCATACATAAAAACCCATATTTCAATTCGCATACATATATATATATAACAAACCAACATCAACAACGCATCAAGAACACATCAAGAATTCATCATATATATACAACCCAATAATTCAATTCGCATATATAACCCAACAATTCAATTTCGCATATATATATATATATAAAAAAAATATCAACAACAACAATATATTAAGAACACATCAAGAAAATCTAGTCTAACCCTAGATCTAGAACCCATCATATGATTTATTAGATAGAATGATAGAGCTCCCCTAACCTTTTCAAGAAGAAGAATTCGATGCCCTAGGAGAAGTCACCTACAGAGCCACAGCAACAACGGAGATCCCTTCCTTTGCTCTTCGAATCCTCTTCTCCTTCTTCTCTTGGCCGCCTCCTTGCTCTCTCTCTATCTCACGCTCTTCCTTTTCTCTCTTGCTCTCTCTTGCAATTCGCAACAATTAGCCAAAAACCCTAACCCCCAATTCACTAGTCCACTTCGCATACTAGTGGATCATGGGCTTGGGCCTCCCACTCAAGCCCAAGTCATGCAAGTGGCGCCTCCACTCCCTCTTGATACCACCACAACGAATAAAATTCTAATTAATCAAATTATATCAAATAAATTAATTTAAATCCCCAAATACTTAATTAAATATATTAATTAAATATTTTAGGGTGTTACAACTCTCCCCCACTTAGAATATTTCGTCCTCGAAATTTACCTGATCAAACAACTCTGGGTAGGATTCTCGCATCTTGCTCTCTAGCTCCCAAGTCATACTCTCGCCGACAGCTCCTAGCCAGACCACTTTCACTAATGCAATCTCTTTGCCTCTAAGCGCTTTCACTTCATGATCCTCAATCCGTACGGGCATCGTCTCCACAGTGAGATTATCCCGCACCTCTACATCGTCCATATGGATCACATGAGATGGATCCGAAACATACTTCCGAAGTTGCGACACATGAAACACGTCGTGCAAATTCGAAAGATTTGGCGGTAAAGCCACTCTATAAGCCACATTCCCGATTCTTTCAGAAATCTGATAAGGACCAACAAATCGAGGAGTGAGCTTCTTCGATTTCAACGCTCGACCAACACCGGTCATAGGAGAAACCCTCAAGAACACATGCTCACCCTCCTGAAACTCTAAATCCTTCCTCCGCTTGTCATGATAACTCTTCTGACGACTCTGCGAAGCCTTCATCTTCTCACGGATCATCTTGATCTTCTCTGTAGTCTCCCGGACAATCTCCGGACCCAACACTACACTTTCTCCCGACTCATACCAACATAACGGTGTCCTACACTTTCGACCATACAATGCTTCAAACGGTGCCATCCCAATACTGGCATGGTAACTGTTGTTGTAGGTAAACTCAATCAACGCAAGATATGAATCCCATGAACCCCGCTGTTCCAATACACAAGCCCTCAACAAATCCTCTAACGACTGAATTGTCCTCTCTGACTGACCGTCTGTCTGGGGATGATACGCCGAACTCATTTTTAACTTTGAACCCAATTCTTTCTGCAAACTCTTCCAAAACTCGGAAGTGAACCTCGGATCCCTATCTGACACAATACTCTTCGGAACACCGTGCAGCTTCACAATTTCTTTGACATAGACCTCTGCCAATCTCGACACCGGATAAGTGATATTAATAGAAATAAAATGAGCAGACTTCGTTAACCTATCAATGATCACCCAAATTGCGTCATGACCCTTAGCTGTATTCGGTAACCCCGTCACAAAATCCATCGCTATGCTATCCCATTTCCACTCTGGGACTTCCAACGGTTGCATTAGCCCTGCAGGCTTCTGATGCTCAACCTTAGATTTCTGACAGGTCAAACAGGCATACACAAACTGTGCCACATCTCTCTTCATACCATACCACCAAAACATCTTTTTCAGATCTTGATACATTTTCGTCGCTCCAGGATGGATACTCAACTTGCTACGGTGACCCTCCTCTAAAATTGCCTTTCGCATCTCTTCATCGTCCGGAACACAGATCCTACCCCGGAATCTCAACACACCACTGGAATCTAATTTGAAATCTTCATCTTCAGACTGACCGACCCCATTAATTAAATCCACTAACTTGACATCTGACTTCTGAGCCTCCCTGATGCTGCCCAGGAAATCATTATCGATCTTTAACATTCCCAGCTTGACACTGCGAGGTGTCATTTTACAAACCAAACTCAAATCTCTGAATTCCTCAATTAACTCTAATTCTTTCACCATCATTGCCGACATATGCAAAGACTTTCTGCTTAAAGCATCAGCCACGACATTAGCTTTGCCGGGATGATAATTCAAACCAAAGTCATAATCCTTCAAGAGCTCCAACCACCGACGCTGTCTCATATTCAACTCTTTCTGATCGAACAGATACTTTAGACTCTTATGATCACTGAACACTTCGAACCTCGAACCATAAAGGTAGTGCCTCCAAATCTTGAGCACAAATACCACAGCAGCCAACTCCAAATCGTGCGTAGGGTAATTTTTCTCATGAATCCGCAGCTGCCTCGACGCATACACAACGACTTTCCCATCCTGCATCAACACACCACCGAGACCCATCTTCGAAGCGTCACAATACACAATGAACGGTTCCTCTGGATTAGGCAACGTCAACACAGGCGACGTCGTCAATCTCTTTTTCAGTTCCATAAAACTTTCCTCATACCGAGCATCCCAAACAAAAACTTTACCCTTGCAAGTCAACTGAGTCAATGGAAGGGCCAACTTGGAAAAACCCTCGATGAATCTCCTGTAGTACCCAGCCAAACCCAAAAAGCTTCTAATCTCTGTTACGGACTTCGGAGACTCCCACTCCAACACTGCTTCTACTTTTGCCGGATCAACCGCAATACCATTACCAGAAATCACATGCCCAAGGAAACTCACCTCTTTCAGCCAGAATTCACACTTCGATAACTTAGCGTACAACTTTTTCTCTTTTAAAACTTCCAACACTGACTTCAGGTGCTCAGCATGCTCTTCCTCTGACTCAGAATAAACTAGAATGTCATCTATGAAGATTACCACAAACCGATCTAGGTAATTATGGAAAATACGGTTCATATATTCCATAAATACACCAGGAGCATTGGTCACACCGAACGGCATCACTGAATACTCATAATGCCCATACCTTGTCCTGAACGCTGTCTTCTGAACATCTTCATCCTTTACTTTAATCTGATGATACCCGGACCTCAAATCAATTTTGCTGAAAACACGGGCACCCACTAACTGATCCATCAGATCGTCGATCCTCGGAAGCGGATACTTATTCTTGATAGTTACCTTATTCAACTGACGATAGTCCACACATAACCTCATGCTCCCATCTTTCTTCTTCACTAATAATACCGGAGCTCCCCACGGTGATACACTCGGTCTCACAAACTTTTTCTCCAGCAATTCTTCAAGTTGCGTCTTTAACTCAGACAATTCCGACGCCGACATTCTGTACGGTGCCATAGACACAGGCCTCGTACCAGGTACAAGATCAATCGAAAACTCAACTTCTCTTTCCGGTGGCACACCCGGAATTTCTTCAGGAAAAACTTCAGGAAATTCACGCACCACTTCCAGTTCTTCAATAACAGCCTGACTCTCAGCAGACAACGAAGCCATCAACGCAAATAACTGGACTCCTTCTTTCTTCAACTTCTTCAACTGACTAGCAGATACCAAAACAGAACTTTCTTCACCGAAACTAACCGACTTGCTACGACAGTTGATATGGACGTGATTATTCTCTAACCAGTCCATGCCTAAGATTACATCCAGACCTCTCAACGGCAAGCAAACAAAATTCACTATAAAGTCCCTGCCGAAGATCGACACGGGACACTGAGAACACACCTGGGACGTAATCACCGACCCCTTCGCAGGAGTATCGACAACCATATCCCCACACATAGCAGATAAAGCAAGACCCAATCTTTTACAGCAATCAACAGATATAAAACAATGGGTAGCACCAGTATCTATAAGAGATTTCAAAGAAGTACCATTAATAAAACACGTACCTCTAATCAGACCATCATCATCATCAGGCTCCTCTCCTGCCAATGCAAATACCTTCCCAGAAGACCTTTCCTTTTTCGGCTTTGTACACTTTGTACTGATATGCCCAGACTCACCACAGTTGAAACACACCACATCCTTGACCTTACACTCAGCTGCCATATGACCCTTTTTACCACAACGGTAGCAATTCCTTTCATCAGACCTGCATGTAGTACTCTTGTGGCCAGGCTTGCCACATTTATAACAGACAATGCTAGCAGGGGCATCTCCCCCACTAGAACCCTTACCTCCAGCAGCCCTCTGATAACCCTTACCCGCAGGAACTTCATACGGCTTGCTTCGACCCTGAAACTTACCCTTTTTCTCAAAAGTAGCTTTGTAATGAGCAGTACTGTCCTCCTCGAAGATTCTGCAACTGTCAACCAGATCTGCGAACACACGAATCTTCTGATAACCTATGGCCTTCTTAATATCAGGCCTTAACCCATTCTCAAATTTGATGCATTTTGAAAATTCAGCTGTAGCCTCACTGTAGTGTGGATAAAATTTTGCTAGTTCCACAAATTTTGCCGCATAGGCAGTCACCGACATACCACCCTGCTTCAGTTCTAAGAACTCTATCTCTTTCTTCCCGCGGACGTCTTCAGGAAAATATTTTCTCAGAAATTCCCTGCTGAATACCTCCCAAGTTATCTCTTCCTGCACAGCCTCTAACCTCTGTCTAGTAGCCAACCACCAGTCGTCGGCCTCCTCGGCTAGCATGTGGCTACCAAAACGGACCTTCTGCTCAACAGTACAGTCCATCACCCTGAAAATCCTCTCGATCTCCTTCAACCAAGCCATAGCACCATCTGGATCATATTTGCCCTTAAAGGTGGGCGGATTCTCCCTCTGGAAGGTAGTCAGACTCCTAAAACCAGCATTATCTCCAACATTCTGCTAACCCTGCACAGCCTGAGCCATAGCCTACAATGCAGCAGCAAGAGCAGCGTCGTTTCTTCCAGCCATTATGAACTATCACTGCAGCACAAACCAAAGATTCAGAACTAATCTATTGTCATAAGACACTATGACAGGACAACATTGGCCGGACAGACCGAACTGCTCTGATACCACTAATGTAACACCCCTTTCTACCCGTCACTTTATTTATAAAAATCAGAGTTTAAAAATTCCGTTCATAGGGAATGTTACACATACTTCAATAAAACGTCGCTTATCAATTTTAAAAATAGTTCAACTCAGTAGTCATGCGTTCACGTAGCACGTCACAAATAAAGAATCTCAAGCCTCAATTTAACGTCGCTTATAAAACTCAACATAACGAAAAAACAACTACGCAGCGGAAAATAATAAAACATAACAGAAGGGTCCACATGGACATAACAACCAGAAAATCATTAATAAAATATCGAGTTCGTTTCCCCCCTGAGTGCTACGTATCAGAGCATGACGACTCGACTCAAGAAGTGAAGCTAAGGCATTCACTGGGAATCACCTGCACGTTACCAACACGGGGGTAACATTCAAACAGCAAAGGGTGAGCATCATTTCAATCCATATAATAGAAAATATGATAAATACTAATCATAGGCTACGCACTAGAACAATCAGCATCCAAAACACTAACTATCCACATCACAGTCATCATTCACATCACTTGCAATAACTCATCTCATGTCATGTAGGCTTATGAAATGCAACCCACTCGCGGGCATATGCATGAGGTACCTTTTCATAAAACGTCGCTTAGCCCTTAAGGCCTCATCGTCACTTAGCCACTCAGGCCCCAAAACGTCACTGGATTTATGCATATGGGCATGAGACACTATGACATGCACCATCACAACACACAAACACACAATTACTCAAATCATAGTCAACTATGTGACCCGTCACTTACCCGTTTGCTCGCTAAGAGCACAGCACCTGTCAAATTCATAATTAGCACAAAACGTCACTTGGCCATTTAGGCCTTAACATCACTTAGCCCTTCGGGGCCCAAACGTCATTGGGTTCTCATCATCACTTACACATAATTATCAATCAACTCAAACAATAGCCACTAGGGGCAAAAACGTCATTTGACTAGCCACCAAGGGCATCCTCGTCAAAATCATCATTTTGACACTACCACGTTAAAAACTGTTGTTTATACACCAAAAAGGAATTTTAAAGAGCTTCATATAATTTTTCAATGTCACTGGGACGATCACCGGGGATGGCCACTTGGGCGCCCACAAACAATCAGAAAATAACAATTTTTCATTTTAAAAATTGGACCCATAGATAGACAACGTAAAAAGCTTCAAGACACTTTTCGAATCGTTCAAAACGGACGTCTGAGTCAAAAGTTATGCTAAAAATAAATTTGGGAAAAATCAAGCAACATTCTGAAAACAGGCGCCTTAGGCGCCCAGGCAACCAGGCAACACGCGCACTGGCGCCCAGCGCCCAGGAGCGCAACACACACGCGACACAACACGCCACAGGCGCCCAGCGCCCAGGCGCGCACAACACAACACGCACACAGCACGCCACAGGCGCCCAGCGCCCAGGCGCGCACACACGCGCACAACGCAACACATACGGGCGCTCAGCGCCCAGCGCCTGGCGCCCAGCGCCTTGGCGCAGCACACACACACACGCTTGGGCGCTCAGCGCCCAGCGCTGGCACCCAGCGCCCAGCGCCTAGCCGCACAGGAACCTGGCAACGCACAGCAACACACACAAGCCACAGGCGCCCAGCACAAGCACTTGGCGCCCAGAAAACAGCAGCAACAATTCCAGAATTTTTCCAACAACCTTTCAACACTAAAAATTGATTCTCAACAATTTTAAAGGGTAAAAAATCCATATTTTTCGAGCAACCAAAAATGCATTTATTTTAATCAATTTCTCAAAATTCAATTGGGCATTATCTTCACTATCACCTTGGCACCCTAGGCGCCTATGCACACATCCACACAAATTGCGAACAACACAATCAATCCAACATGCCAAATTTCAGTTTCACGAATACTCAAATGTCACAATTCATCAAACAAACGCATGGTTGCAATTACCTCCATGATCATAATTCCAACAATTCAATTCGCATACCCATACATAAAAACCCATATTTCAATTCGCATACATATATATATATAACAAACCAACATCAACAACGCATCAAGAACACATCAAGAATTCATCATATATATACAACCCAATAATTCAATTCGCATATATAACCCAACAATTCAATTTCGCATATATATATATATAAAAAAAAATATCAACAACAACAATATATTAAGAACACATCAAGAAAATCTAGTCTAACCCTAGATCTAGAACCCATCATATGATTTATTAGATAGAATGATAGATCTCCCCTAACCTTTTCAAGAAGAAGAATTCGATGCCCTAGGAGAAGTCACCTACAGAGCCACAGCAACAACGGAGATCCCTTCCTTTGCTCTTCGAATCCTCTTCTCCTTCTTCTCTTGGCCGCCTCCTTGCTCTCTCTCTATCTCACGCTCTTCCTTTTCTCTCTTGCTCTCTCTTGCAATTCGCAACAATTAGCCAAAAACCCTAACCCCCAATTCACTAGTCCACTTCGCATACTAGTGGATCATGGGCTTGGGCCTCCCACTCAAGCCCAAGTCATGCAAGTGGCGCCTCCACTCCCTCCTGCGCTCAATTGGTAGTGGGAAGGGGGTTTAACTTGCACTTATGCCTCAGGTGCAAGGTTCGATTCCCACGGAAGGCAAAAACTCTACAAGAGGGGTAGAGAAGACCGTGAGGTAACAGTGGGACCGGGGTGGCCGCTGCGGTGGACCTGGGCTGTTACATAAGTTCTCTGCTTCCTCTTCCTTGCGTGTGACCACTTTCTTTGTTCAGCTTTCTAAGAGTTCTTTGTGTGTCAAAACCTTCAACAAGTGGTTGAAGCCAATCCTCACAAAACAAGAGAAACAAACAGAGTTAGTAATAGGTTTTCAGTGACTGAAAATCCAAGGAAAAGGAAAACAGAGAGAGGGTGTGCATTTTACCTATTCTCAAGGTGAGAACCTCAAGCTGTTGGGAACCTTCAAGGTGTGAAGACCCAGTACATGCAAACACAAAAATACAGAAGTTAAAAGGTGTTTGAGCATATAGGAAATTTCAATCAGAGGAGTGATTTTACCTTTGTTGAAGATCCAAGAGGCAGATCTACGCAGATCTGCAACAGAACAACAAATCAGTGTTAGGGTTTTGTTTACAACAAAAACCTAACACGTAATCAGAAACAGAAGTTTAAAACGAAGAAATCTACCTTGTTCGTGGAAGATCCTAGTGTGCGGTGCCAAGAAGAAGAAGTACCTCGCCCAGAAAAGAAGAACAGAGGCAGAGTTTAGTTTCTGAAACTAGGGTTTTTAGAGTTTCAAGAAACATCAAAATCAAAGTAGAAAGGAGAGGAGAAAGGGAGTATACCTTCAACGTGGTGAAGAACCGAATCTTTGCTGAGATTGCTGGGCTTGATTTCTCAAAGAAATCATCAAGCATCAAGAACCCTAGCTGGGTTCTCAAGGGAGAAGACAAAGAAATCGCAGCAGAGCAGCAAGAAGAGAGAGAGAGAGAGAGAGAGAGAGAGAGAGAGAGAGAGAGAGAGAGAGAAAATCTTGAAACAAATGAGCTAGGGTTTCAGAACAAAAGGATTATATACTACTCCAAGTCAACCGGGTCAGCAGGATCCGCGGGGAGTAACAGTGGAGATCCACTGGGTTCCGCAGGAACCGTTTTGGTAAGCGAAGCTGGGCTGCTGTCCATTTTTGGCCACTGTGGGCTGAACAAGTGGACTGGGCCTTTTGTTTGCTGCACCCCGAACATTGATTTTGCAGCCTGCAGAGTAAAATCAATTAAATGGTGAGAAAATACAACAATATTTAACGCTAGCAAGAATTAAATCCATCAACCCAATTTCCTTCACTAAAGTGTGGAGAGAAACTTCGCTTAAGAAAGGTCATATAACAAAGGTATTCACCAGCATTCGCAACAACATGATGAAATAGCTTGGAAATTACACTATGTGATTGTGGCTGGACTTGCTTATCATGCATAACCATTGAGCTTCCACAATGTTGTGAAATAGAAAGAAAATTACCAGGATCTACTTGGTTTAGGGCATAACCAATTTCCTCTTCTTTATCCTGTATGGATTAACTGGTGGTTCCACTAGAATATGGACAAGCATATGTAGTAGAATGACAACGTTGTGTAGTGGGGGAATCTCGGCCTGGATGATCTTGTTAGGAAGGTTGCAAATTTTGCCCGACAAGCATACAATACGGTGGCCAACATGATGGTCGTACCATTGGGGAAACGCAGAAGCTTGAATGCAATGGACCTAAGTCGGAGATATAGTGATAGGTTGATGACTAGACTCATCTCACATCTCATCGAGGCCAACAGTTAACGCTATTTGGTTGAATTCGGCACATGTGAGCCGAAAAAGGACTAATCAGGAGCTCTGTGTATTCTTCCGGAATATATGATGTCACACCCGCGAGCAAATCGAGTTTGGCAACAACAATTCATATGTGGTGACCAGTGGCGGACCCAGGACCCCGGGGTCAGGGGTGTCAAATTTTTTAAGGCCAGTGTCAAATAGGTGCAAAACTTGGTCTACTAGTACAATTTCAAATTTTCAGGGGTGTCAAAATTAAAATTTCAGGAGATTTAGGCTATTTATATAGGGTGTTTAGTGAAAAAAAAAATTCCAGGGGGTTCAACTGAACCCAAGGTCCGCCACTGGTGGTGACACATCAACGCTTATCTAGTAGTTCTGGTGGCGGTGGAGGTGTTTCTATGGCGCCATAGTTCAAATTTTGGTGGTTTAGTTAGTGGTGGAGTAACGATTGACAAATGTGGCATGAATAATAGAGACATGAATACCATGGATTTTGTTGTGCCCAGTGGTTGAACGAGAAGCTTGAAACCTAGATCCGAATGGTAGATAAATTTCTTTTCGTATAAGCATTTGCGCAAGGAAAACCTAAGTCGTGTCCATATCCTCAATTCTTAATAACCGATGAATCATTTAATTCACTTTTAGTATCCCGCACAAGCATACAATCCAACAACATAACGACATTACATAGTTCATCGTATTTGGATTGAGTTGAAAGGAGCAGCTTTCTAGCAAGGATGACATTATTGTGGGAAATTTTAAAAGCGAAGGAAGAAGGTTATTCGATGCTACAACCCTGGATGGAAGAACTGAGAGTGATCGGGGTGGAAACCAAGGGAAATGGTGAATAATTAGGATGAGGATTGAACTTGGAATTAACGATTGTGTGCCCAAATCATTGAAGACTGCGATAGCAAGGACCATGTTCTTCGCCGACTACCGCATCATTCACCGCTAGTTCACAAGAGAGGATATATATATATATATATATATATATATATATATATATATATATATATATATATATATATATATATATATATATATAGAGGGAGTGTATGAAGTGAGACTATTTTTATTATGAGAGGGTGAGATGAGTGAATTGTAGCTATAGATTAAATGATTAGTGGTTGAGATTAAAACGATGTTAACACTCAAAATAAATTAAGTTGTTGGCCGAGGGAAAATGAAGGGTCCGAGACTAGGGGTAAGCCGAGGTAAGCTATGAATATACTAGGGCATGGATAGAGAATGCACGTGGACACAACGTTAAAGCAGTTAAGGTCAGCGAATATTGGTACTCTGTAGAAATAGGAACGAGGCAGTTTGACCCCAATAACTGGTGCAAGTGAGGTCATGGAAAATATCTCCATGTTTTTAGGGATCAGAGCAATGAGGGCCGTTGATCTTAGTTAATCTAATGGTGGGCAGTTGTAGGCTCGAGTAGTGGCCAACGAAAGATCCTGTATATATATATAGTAGGACTGTACATTCGGAAAAACACACATCAATCAATCTACTATTCGCAAAGTCTTTACTTTTATCATTTACTGCTTTTATCTTTATGTTTTCTATCTTTAGATAATCCAAACCACGCGTCCCTCTCACCTATCCTAACACTCTTTGGAAGAGTTAGGGAACCCATAGTCGAGGAACGGAGTTCCTTCCTTGACGTCATTGCTTGAAGAAACAGAGGAATCATAAGTGTTCAAACCTCGAGTAAGAATAAAGTGTTTAACAACAACAGAATTGGCACGCCCGGTGGAACAAACACAGGCAGACAAACCTTTGAGTTTGATTCACCTGGTTTGGATTATCAGTGGCGTGTGCACTTACGCTCTCACTACAAAAAAACTTGCCCATTATCGACGGAAATTAGCGAGGGACTAATGTTCCCTCGCAAAAACTGGAATTAGCGACGGAATTTGCGAGGGAATAGGGGCTGTTGTATTTTTGAGAATTAGCGACAGAATTTTGAAGATTAGCAACGGAAATTTTGAAAATTAGCGACGGAATTTCAGTCCCTCGCTAATTCCCTCGCTAATTTTTGACAGTTTTCAGATGATGGGACTCAGTGCGGGTATTTAGCGACGGAATTTCAATCCCTCGCTAATTTCTGACAGTTTTCAGATGATGGGACTCAGAACAGGGGTTGGTAAATGTGTAGCAATTAGCGACGGACAGTTTCGTCGCTAATTCCCTCGCAAATTTTTTTACTTTTTTTTTCTTAAATCTGTTTATACCCTCACTCTTCTTTCTCACTCACAACACCCTCACTCTTCTTCTCTCCTCTTCACCCTTCCTCTTCCCTTCCTCTTCCTCTACTCTCCACCACCACACAACCACCACCACCACCATACAACCAACCTACGGCCTACTCTCCCATTCCTCTTCCTCTACTCTCTCTCACCTACAAACCCTAACCCACCACCACCACCGAAGCTACTCTCCCCTTTCCCTCTTCTTCTCTCCACCTTCTTCCACGACACCACCACCACACAACCACCACCACCACCACCGGAGCTCCTCATCCTCTTCCTCTCTCTCTCTCTCTCTTATGATTTCCCCTTTCCCTCTTCTTCTCTCCACCTTCTTCTGTAACACCCCCTTTCTACCCTTTTATTTTAATTAAGAAAATCAGAGTTCAAAAATCATTTTTGATTTCACCACGAGGGTGTCACACATACGTCAAAATAAAACCTCAAATCTCAAATAAAATAGTGCGCCGTCAAAGGTGCAATACATAGCACTCCACAATAGGGAGACCTCAAAACATCGAAAACTACGTAATAAAATCCAACATCAACGCAGCGGAAAGTAAATCAACCCATCAACAGTATACAAATTTAAGTACATCAGCAAAACATCAAATACATCCCCCCAGGTGCTACGTATCAGAGCATGACGACTCGACTCAAGAAGTGAAGCTAAAGGCCTTCACTGAGAATCACCTGCACGTTACCAACATGGGGGCAACATTCAAACAGGAAAGGGTGAGCATCATTCAATCCATATAATAGAAAACATGACAGGTACTAATCATAGGCTACGCACTAGAACAGTCAGCATCCAAAACACTAAATATCCACATCACAGTCATCATTCACATCACTTACAATAACTCATCTCGTGTCATGTAGGCTTATGAAATGCAACCCACTCGCGGGCATATGCATGAAGGTACCTTTTCACAAACGTCACTTAGCCCTTAAGGCCTCATCATCACTTAGCCACTCAGGCCTCAAAAACGTCACTGGGTTTATGCATATGGGCATGAGACACTATGACATGCACCACTCACAACACACGAACACACAATTACTCAAATCATAGTCAACTATGTGACCCGTCACTTACCGGTTTGCTCGCAAGAACACAACACCTGTCAATTCACAATTCACACAACAACAACATCACTTAGCCTTTTAGGCCTTAACATCACTTAGCCTCTCGGGCCTCAAACGTCACTGGGTTTCATCATCACTCTTACACAGATATCATCAACTCACACAATAGCCACTGAGGGCGAAAACGTCATTTACTAGCCACCAAGGGCATCATCGTCATTTACACATCACTATAAATAATAATAGCCTCTAAGGGGCAAAACAGTCTTTTACACGTCATATATATAATAATAATAGCCACTAAGGGCGAAACAGTCATTTAACTAGCCCCGAAGGCATCATCGCCAAAATCATCATTTTTGACATTACTTTGTTAAAACCACCGGTCGTACGCAAAAGAGAATTTTTAAAGGCACCCAAAACATCTTTTCATTGTCACGGCAACGGTCACCGGGAACAGCCACTTGGGGCGCCCCAGCAACCTTCAGAAATTATAAGTTTTTATTTTTAAAAAAGGAACACACAGATGGACAACGGAAAATGCTTCACAACGCTTTTTGAATCGTTCAAAACGGATATCCGAGTCAAAAGATATAGCGAAAACAGTTTTCGAAAATAATTTGGAACATCCTGAAAACTGGCGCCATGGGCACCCAGCGCCTAGCAAAAGGCAGCACACGCACGCACACACCCGGGCGCTCAGCGCCCAGCGCCTGGCGCCCAGCGCCTTGGCGCAGCACCCAACACACGCACACGGGCGCTCAGCGCCCAGCGCCCAGCGCTACGCACACACACACGCGCATGGGCGCTCAGCGCCCAGCGCTGGCACCCAGCGCCCAGCGCCTGGAGCAACACAGCACAGCGCACAGCACCATGGGCACCCAGCGCCCAGGCACTTTCAGCAACACAGATTTTTGCCCAATTTCAGCACAAAACATTATTTTTCTCCAAATTTTTCACATGACCAACACTACCCAAAATTCCAACCACCCAAAAATCAAACCTTATTTTAAAATGATCAAAATTCTATTGGGCACCACACACACCTCACCATGGCGCCCTAGGCGCCCATACCCTCAAACACTTCGTATGCGAAACCATCAACACCCAATACCATCAACATCAAACTAATCGCCTAAATCACATAATAATCGTGTCTCTATTATAATTCACATGCACCTACATGAAGTGCATATATATTGGAAATTAACATCAAGCATATCAAGGCTACATCATGAACAACATCAACATATCAAGAACATCAAGAACGACATCAACATTATCAAGAACATCAAGAATAGGTATGCATCAAGGATCTAGTCCAACAACCTAGATTAAGACCTATCATAGAATTCTATTTGATGGAAAGAAAGAGCTCCCCTAACCTCGAATTAGATGAATAGGATCTCTAGAGACGATCACGAACGGAACCATGGCAACCGGAACACACCTTTCCCTTTCTCCTTGGAGCTTTGCGCACTTCACCTCTCCTCCTCTCCTCATGGGCGCCGCGCCCTCCTTCCCTTCCCACTCTCTCTATTCGCATTTTTCCTTTCTTTTTCTCAAATGAACCAAAACCTTAAAATCTCAGCTTTTATATGCGCTTAGGTTGTCGGGCTTGGATTGCGAGCTTCCCCGCAGCTTAAGCCCAATTTAATTACAACACCTTATCCGATTCCAATACTGCTCCTTATTTTATTTAAAACACCTTATACTCATTTCAATAAGTAATAAATAATAATTATATTATTATTTCTACCACCCAATTTCTTTTAACTAATTAAATAAATTAATCTATTATTTTTGGGGTGTTACAACTCTCCCCCACTTAAAGGAATTTCGTCCTCGAAATCCACCTGTCAACGCCAACACTCTCCCACTAAGGCCACCTAGACAACTAGTGCTATCATTCATGCTGATTACTATTGCTCTGATTACCGGCGGTAAGTGCTTGGGCGGCCGTCCCTCCTACTCGTTCAGCCAGGTAACTTCAAGCAGTAATAATCAGACTCACTCTCTACTCCGCTGCGCTACTCTGATAAACTAGCTCGCATCCTACCCCACTCATCTACCCATAAGGATAACAAAATACTTCAATCATCATAGCATCACAACGAAATTCACAGGATGCATAACAGTCGTACAACAAGCCTCATAATCTTAGTAACACGACAACAATATCCACAAACAACTTTGCCACTCAGGCGACATCAACAATTACAATTGCCACTCAGGCGACATCAACAACTACAATTGCCACTCAGGCGACACCAACAACTAAAACCAACAACAGAGCAACATCATCAACAACAACAATATTAACAACTCAGTCACACAATCGGGCACTAAGGCACCGGCAACGGTTAACAATCGAATTAGGCACAACTCATAAAAATAGGGGCAGCGCATAAGCTAGGAACAGTAACAGTACTTTTCGGTACGGTGAAAGTAATTTTTAAAGACAGCAACGATGATCTTTCAGGAAACAACAACAATCATCTCAGGAGGACAGCAGCAGTAGCTTTCAGAAAACAGCAATAATAGTCTTTCGAAAAACAACAACAACAATAACATCAACAACATCACGAGGAAGTTTACTAAATGCGTAACTATAGCAACAACAAGGCACACGGCACGGAAACAATGGCATAATGTCACGTGGCAACAACAATAGTTTTTCAGGAAGTGCCAACAATAATTCTCACAAAAACAGTAACAGTAGTTTTTTTTTTTTTTTTTCAGAAAAAAAACTGCAACAATAATTTTCAATGCTACTATCAGTATCCAACCATAAAATTGTCTATGAGTCGTTCAAAAGCAATTTTCAAAATCTCTTCATCCTTTAGACTCCAAACCACCAAATAGGACAACTCATAAAAATAGAGACAGTCAACAACCCAAAAAAAAAACAGGCACAACTCGTAAAATAGCAGCAGTGTACAAAAGTAGGGACAGTAACAGTTATTCTTGAAAGCACTGACAGCGGCCTTAGGAAGCAGCAACAACAACTTTTAAAAAGGTAGCAACATTCATTTTCAGCAATAGTCATTTTGCAGAAAACCATAACAATTATCCGAATAAAACAGCAACATTATTTTCTGAAAACAGCAATGATCATTTTTCAGAAACAGCAGCAATTATTTAAATAAAACAGCAACAGCAGTTTAAACAAAACAGCAGTAGCATCCGACTTTTTAAAACAGCATGGCATTTATCATTCAAACGGCAATAGCAAATAGCTCAGGATAATCCACGAAGCATTATCAACTAAGTACACAGGAACACGGTTAACATTTAAAACCTTATTACAACTAGTCAGCCCAAAAGAATAGTTACATTAACATTTACAGTAATTAGTTAATTCGGCCCAAGTGCACAAGCGTCCAAAATGCACATTTTTAAATCTTAAGATTTTTAAAACCACGTAACGCATATCGCAAGAGTGCAACTGCTAAAACAAAATCCGAATCGTTTATAAAAGTGATTTTCAATGCTAAAATTTTTCGGATTATAAAACCCTATAGCGCAATTCAAGGAGTAACGACCAAAAAGATGTTGTCATAAAACTCAAGCATACAAGACTCCATTTTGAGGAAAATTAGGCAAGTCAAAATAGCAATCACCTGAGACGGTAGTCCTCAGCTAAAATTGTTACATCAAATTGCGGTCTTTTCCAAAAAGAGTTGAGGTCAAAGTTATAGCACTCAATGAAGATATTTTTCGTTTGTAGTGATTAAAACGCTACGACAGTTATTAGTGCAGCAATAACTTGAAATAGTCCACAAAAAAATTTTACAACGCATTCAGTTTTCAAACATCAAACGTATTCACAGGATTTTTCGTAAAAGCTCAGCGTCGACCTCTTAAAATAGTGCGGACATATCAACATAAGAAAGTACATGCGACTTAACAATCCACAACCACAGCAATTAATTCGACATTTTATGTAAAACACACAGAGCTCAATATCAACCAAAACACATGTGAACATGTAAACAACATGACAATTCATTTAGAAGCACGCAGCAACAAGGTCAACAACAATGATCACAACAGCAAAACACAGTTCTCACACTGAGTACACAATAGGGCACACAGCACTAGTAGGGAAATCTCCCCCCACTAGTTCACTTACCAATAGAAACTTTCCGGTGTACCTGCAACACAAACAACGGTCAGCACTGAAAAGACAACAGTTGGTCACTATCTGACACAACGACTCGACGACTCGGCCGGACAGACCAACCATTGCTTTGATACCACTTATGTAACACCCCCTTTCTACCCTTTTATTTTAATTAAGAAAATCAGAGTTCAAAAATCATTTTTGATTTCACCACGAGGGTGTCACACATACGTCAAAATAAAACCTCAAGTCTCAAATAAAATAGTGCGTCGTCAAAGGTGCAATACATAGCACTCCACAATAGGGAGACCTCAAAACATCGAAAACTACGTAATAAAATCCAACATCAACGCAGCGGAAAGTAAATCAACCCATCAACAGTATACAAATTTAAGTACATCAGCAAAACATCAAATACATCCCCCCAGGTGCTACGTATCAGAGCATGACGACTCGACTCAAGAAGTGAAGCTAAAGGCCTTCACTGAGAATCACCTGCACGTTACCAACATGGGGGCAACATTCAAACAGGAAAGGGTGAGCATCATTCAATCCATATAATAGAAAACATGACAGGTACTAATCATAGGCTACGCACTAGAACAGTCAGCATCCAAAATACTAAATATCCACATCACAGTCATCATTCACATCACTTACAATAACTCATCTCGTGTCATGTAGGCTTATGAAATGCAACCCACTCGCGGGCATATGCATGAAGGTACCTTTTCACAAACGTCACTTAGCCCTTAAGGCCTCATCATCACTTAGCCACTCAGGCCTCAAAAACGTCACTGGGTTTATGCATATGGGCATGAGACACTATGACATGCACCACTCACAACACACGAACACACAATTACTCAAATCATAGTCAACTATGTGACCCGTCACTTACCGGTTTGCTCGCAAGAACACAACACCTGTCAATTCACAATTCACACAACAACAACATCACTTAGCCTTTTAGGCCTTAACATCACTTAGCCTCTCGGGCCTCAAACGTCACTGGGTTTCATCATCACTCTTACACAGATATCATCAACTCACACAATAGCCACTGAGGGCGAAAACGTCATTTACTAGCCACCAAGGGTATCATCGTCATTTACACATCACTATAAATAATAATAGCCTCTAAGGGGCAAAACTGTCTTTTACACGTCATATATAATAATAATAGCCACTAAGGGCGAAACAGTCATTTAACTAGCCCCGAAGGCATCATCACCAAAATCATCATTTTTGACATTACTTTGTTAAAACCACCGGTCGTACGCAAAAGAGAATTTTTAAAGGCACCCAAAACATCTTTTCATTGTCACGGCAACGGTCACCGGGAACAGCCACTTGGGGCGCCCCAGCAACCTTCAGAAATTATAAGTTTTTATTTTTAAAAAAGGAACACACAGATGGACAACGGAAAATGCTTCACAACGCTTTTTGAATCGTTCAAAACGGATATCCGAGTCAAAAGATATAGCGAAAACAGTTTTCGAAAATAATTTGGAACATCCTGAAAACTGGCGCCATGGGCACCCAGCGCCCAGGCACCTGGCGCCCAGCGCCTAGCAAAAGGCAGCACACGCACGCACACACACCCGGGCGCTCAGCGCCCAGCGCCTTGGCGCAGCACCCAACACACGCACACGGGCGCTCAGCGCCCAGCGCCCAGCGCTACGCACACACACACGCGCATGGGCGCTCAGCGCCCAGCGCTGGCACCCAGCGCCCAGCGCCTGGAGCAACACAGCACAGCGCACAGCACCATGGGCACCCAGCGCCCAGGCACTTTCAGCAACACAGATTTTTGCCCAATTTCAGCACAAAACATTATTTTTCTCCAAATTTTTCACATGACCAACACTACCCAAAATTCCAACCACCCAAAAATCAAACCTTATTTTAAAATGATCAAAATTCTATTGGGCACCACACACACCTCACCATGGCGCCCTAGGCGCCCATACCCTCAAACACTTCGTATGCGAAACCATCAACACCCAATACCATCAACATCAAACTAATCGCCTAAATCACATAATAATCGTGTCTCTATTATAATTCACATGCACCTACATGAAGTGCATATATATTGGAAATTAACATCAAGCATATCAAGGCTACATCATGAACAACATCAACATATCAAGAACATCAAGAACGACATCAACATTATCAAGAACATCAAGAATAGGTATGCATCAAGGATCTAGTCCAACAACCTAGATTAAGACCTATCATAGAATTCTATTTGATGGAAAGAAAGAGCTCCCCTAACCTCGAATTAGATGAATAGGATCTCTAGAGACGATCACGAACGGAACCATGGCAACCGGAACACACCTTTCCCTTTCTCCTTGGAGCTTTGCGCACTTCACCTCTCCTCCTCTCTTCATGGGCGCCGCGCCCTCCTTCCCTTCCCACTCTCTCTATTCGCATTTTTCCTTTCTTTTTCTCAAATGAACCAAAACCTTAAAATCTCAGCTTTTATATGCGCTTAGGTTGTCGGGCTTGGATTGCGAGCTTCCCCGCAGCTTAAGCCCAATTTAATTACAACACCTTATCCGATTCCAATACTGCTCCTTATTTTATTTAAAACACCTTATACTCATTTCAATAAGTAATAAATAATAATTATATTATTATTTCTACCACCCAATTTCTTTTAACTAATTAAATAAATTAATCTATTATTTTTGGGGTGTTACATCTTCCACCACACCACCACCACACAACCACCACCACCACCGCCACCACCCACAAAACCACCACCATGAACTCCTCTCTCCACCTACGAATTCGTCTTCTCTCACCTATACGAATTTCTTTCCACCTTCCACCACCACCACAACCACAAAATTAATAATATAATATAATATTCATTAATAATATAATAATTTTTTAATAGTATTAATAATAAATATATATATATATAAAAAAACAATCCATTCAGCACTGGACACGTGTCAGTTTTTTTTTGAAAAACTACAGTCATTAGCGAGGGAAAATTCCCTCGCTAATTAGCGAGGGATTCAATTCCCTCGCTAATCCTATTAGCGAGGAGGGATTTAGTGACGGAACTTGTCCCTCGCTAATTCCCTCACAAAGGACCATTAGCGACGGATTTTGGTCATTTTGCGAGGGAAATTTCCGTCGCTGATAACCAATTTTTTTGTAGTGTCTAGTCGAAACCTGATAATGGAGTCATCTTCTGCTTATAAGAAGGGAACAACATCCAAACCTAAAAACCCAGAGCAGGCAGGTACTTCGAGGCCAATTGCCCACACGGCAGTTACCGAACCCAATGATCAATCGCCGCCGAATGATGAAGAACCTGTGGTCATGACCAGGTCGTTCATTCGCAGCAGATAGACATGGGGATTCATGATATTATGTACCAAGTCTCCCAACAATTGGCTAACATAGTAAAACCTATGGTGCACATTGCACAATAAAGTGCAGCAAGCCAAAGAACTGGAACAAATGCGTGCTACACAAGCTAGTAGCGCGACAAGACTTGGTGTCCCTGGTCAACCACAGGGAGGACAACCGAGTCCAATGGGGAATGTGCAACAGGTTCCACCATATACCAATATGGCAGGACCTCAGCAGGCACCTTCTTCTTCTCAGGTATATCCTAATCCTGTAATTCCTCAGCCTTGTAATTTTGCCAACGGCAACACTGGGGGCAGTTTATGGCGAATGTTACTAACACGATTACTCTTCAACATGGACAGGTGTAGATGGCTAGAAGGCCGCCGAGGCTACGTCATCGATAGGTTTACCACAGGGATCATCTTATGGATGTCCTTCAACGGCTAACCATCAACCTTACGCTGGGGGCAAGCCTTCAGCCCAGAATTAGGACTCAGCAGGTCAGGCGAATACTACCTGAATCAGCAGCTATGGGTCCCGAACCCACCTTCTCGGTTAGTCTGCCACCTAGTTGGCCTTATCCTAAAGCACTCATGCCATTTCCGGTGGGTTCACATCCATACCTGCAGATGATTGGAAACTCTGTCGAGCAGTCATGGAATCAAATTCCACCTTGCCAGAGTGCTCAAACAACTGTTCAAGGAACTGGCCTTGCCAACCCCGGTCAAGCGATGCCTGGGCAGCCATGGGCTAATATCTCACCTCAGGTACCCCTTAAATCGGGAGTACAGGGTCCCCCAGAAACACTATGGCGACCAACTGTTCCAACCGAGCTGAGGCCCTCAGGGTTTCAACTCTTGGACTAGAATCTTATAGCTGACACCATTAGGAAGTTCTTTGGTGTGCAATTGAAACCACTCGATAGCTGGTGGACGGGAAGTTTTACCTCGAGTGGGTGGACATATTGGTGCCTCTGCTCAGAGGATTTGAAACACATGACTTTGCCACAATTTCTAGAGATGATGGCAAGTCAACCATGGAACACGTAGGTCGATTCACGGCCCAATCTGGGGAAGGTAATAAGTATGAGTACCATAAGCTACAGTTGTTCCCTTTGTCATTAACAGGGACCGTGTTTACTTGGTATTCTTCCCTTCCACCAAATTCTATTCAGACAGGTGCTTCGATGAGAGATTCTACTGGCCACAGCCCGAGGTCACCGCTCCCGATCTCATGAATTTATGGTACAAGGTGGACGAGTCAGTGATTGAATTTATTGAAAGATTCAGAAAGAGAGCCGGAAAGTGCTCAGAAAGAGATTCAGAAAAGCTTGTGGTACAAGCTTGCTCCTACCTCGGTAGCCTAGCATCTAGTTTCACAATAGCTTATTTTATAGCAAAAACGTAGTTGCGGAAAATCAGAAACCATTTATTCCTTTAAAAATGCTACGGTCATAATTTATTCATTTCCCCATAGTAAATGAAATATCATTCTTTTTGTTTTCAATCAAAAATTACGTACTTGTAACGTTTCTAAAAAACATAGTCCCTTTTAAATAAATAACATCAACTTTAAAACATCAACAACACTGAACTAATAATATGAGCCAATTTCTACTTTGTTATATATACAACAAATACAACAACTTAGGCAGTTAGCACACCCAACACGCACATCAAATTCTACCGACAAATCAAAAACTCAATTACACATATCTAAATCAGGAGATGACTACGCAATCCTCGTCGCCCTAAACAGACTACAAACAACAACAACAACAACAACAACAACAACAACAACAACAACAACAACAACAACAACAACAACAACAACAACAACAACAACAACAACAACAACAACAACAACAACAACAACAACAACAACAACAACAACAACAACAACAACAACAACAACAACAACAACAACAACAACAACAACAACAACAACAACAACAACAACAACAACAACAACAACAACAACAACAACAACAACAACAACAACAACAACAACAACAACAACAACAACAACAACAACAACAACAACAACAACAACAACAACAACAACAACAACAACAACAACAACAACAACAACAACAACAACAACAACAACAACAACAACAACAACAACAACAACAACAACAACAACAACAACAACAACAACAACAACAACAACAACAACAACAACAACAACAACAACAACAACAACAACAACTGTATATACACTAACATGCTATCTCACGAGAAAAAAATACACTAACACTATATCAATCTCAATGTCAACTAATAAAAACATACACTATTAGTAAATCAATTGTATCTATCTTAATTGTGCCCAAAAAACGTATCTACCTTATATTATTATTATTATTATTATTATTATTATTATTATTATTATTATTATTATTATTATTATATATTATTATTATTATTATTATTATTATTATTATTATTATTTTAAGACAAATATTTTATTTTATCTTTACAAATCTGATAAGCATAATGATACTGTCCATCTTATATCCTTATTTTATTGTATTTTGATAAATATTCCAATTCTTACAACAAATATTAGCATGATCACGCTATTTTATGGATACTATCCCACACTAACACGTTTCCACTATTTATCTATCTCAACAAATAATATAAATATTTTCTATTAGTGAATAAATCAATCATATTTAAAAAAACAAAAACAAAAAAATCAGCCGTATATATCTTATATTCTTTTTAACATCTGTAAATATTATATTTATCAATGTATTTTGTTTTTTAACACGACTACTTTTACTCTAATTTAGACAAATAATAAGTTATTCATTATTTTGTCTATATTGTTTTAATAAAATTACTCTTAATCAAATAAAAATATTTCTTTAAAGAATATTAAAAAGTATTTGTTTACCCGTGCATGACACGGGTCAAGTACACTAATAATTTAAATAGTAGAATAGTAAACTTTATTAAGAGATATCACTTCCAAAGGCAGTCGCACATAAAATATGTTATAAAATTACTACTATAATCAAGCAAGTAAATCTTATCTCAATCTCATCTCATCTCATCTCATCTCATCTCATCTCATCTCAATTATATACAATCATGAAAAGTCCACATAAGCTGTCCACTTAGGCTGCCATGTATTATTTCAAAAAGCCACGCAATCACACCAATTAATTAGGTGTCACGCCATGTCATCATTTCTTATCAAATAAAAAAGATTCCGTTTGAATTAAAAAATGCGTTTAGTAGTTCTTTATTATAACCGAAATTTATGGTCCACCAAGCATAACGTTTAATGCCATTTATTATTCGTTTTCAGATTTCAAAATTTAAAAACTGTGTCCAACAAGCAATTCGAAAATATCATTTTAAAATTCAAAAATCTCTCCACAAATTTCAAAATACTTTAATATAAATATGTGGTTTACATTATTGTTGATGGTATTAAAATTTCAGATTTTGTTGGAACCACAAATTTTTTCCCTTCTCTACATAGTTTTACCTGAATACAATGGAATTACCGGTGTCTTTATAAGAAGATTTTCTTTTACATAAGAACAATGTTAATTTTCAATTCTTAGATCATGTTCCTCTTCCCCATCTATTTGTTTTTCTTATAACTCAATATTTTTAGTGGACATTTGCAGTTGTTAGACTTAAAGTATAACCTTAGAGGGGGGGTGAATAAGGTTATGAGTAAATATGGATTCTTTTCGCAAATGATGATTATATTCTTTTTCAAATCGGATGCGGAAAATGTGATTTGAACTTTTGGATATAAAAACAAGCAAGAGTTGTTTAAATTGTATTCAATATTTCCAATAAAGATATTATAAGGGATATAGTATATCTTAGAGAAGAGGAGTAGAAGATGATTGAAGAGTATTGATAATATCACAATTAATATGTTTATTGATATGACAGAATAATATAAGCACAGTAATATTAAACAGTAATAATGATAGTGATAATATCAATAAGCACAATAATATTAATAATAAACAGTTATAATAATAGTGCAAAATATAAATAAGCACAGTAATATTAATAATAAACAGTTATAATAATAGTGCAAAATATAAAGAGAGAAGGGATAGAGAGACACAGATATTTAGCGAGGTTCGGGATAAAACCCCTACGTCCTCGGCCTTAGGCTTTTCAACCCTTGGACTTAGCAACCACTATATTGAAGAGAGTTTAATACAAACAGTCGACTTCAACACTAGTGAATCTCAATTCCCTTGAACTGAGAACCCAAGCACCCGCTAAGGATTTCAAAACCAACTCAATCACCCGATTGAGAGACCCAAGAGAAACTCCCAGGATTTCAAAACCAACTCAATCACCCGATTGAGAGACCCAAGAAAAACTCCCAGGATTTCAAAAAAACCACTTAAAACAATATAAGGTTTACACAATTTGAGATCTAGAGATCCAATCACTTCTTAGAATGTGTCAGTTTAGAACTGAGAGAGATGAGTGATCTTAGGATTTTTAGATGCTCTAAAAATGATATGGAATATGAAATCTTGTTTTTGCAAAAAGCTTAAAGATTGATATGACAGTGGAAGCTAGCTTTGCAAAATTATAAAAGCCTTTTAGAAAAGATTCTATGATTTTCAAAAACAGAAGACTTTTAACATGATCAAAATAATGAAGCTCAAGATCTTAGATTTAGATTGATAAAAAGCTTTTGAAGATAATATGACAATTTCGAAATCAAAAAGCTTTTTAACAAATAAAACAATGAAGCACAAGATCTTAGATCTAGATTTATAAAAACATAAAAGCTTTTGGAAATGATATGACAATTTCGAAATCAAAAGCTTTTAACAAAATAAAACTATGAAGCACAAGTATAGATCTAGAATCGTATAGAGAGAAATTGTGAGATGAAGAGATGTTGGAGGTGTTTTTTGAGAAGTGAAATCAGGCTCATATTTATAGTGATAGGTGAGGTTCGATTTTTGCAAAATCATTTATGGCTTGAGATAATCGATTGTCTCATGTAGTGCATATTGGTGATAATCGATTATGGCTCAATATGGAAGGTAAGGAATAGGCTCATAATCGATTATCCTTTGTAGTGGAATTGAGCAAGTAATCAATTAATTGCCTTCAATTAGGACAATAATCGATTATGGTATGGAGTTCATTTGAGTCACTAATCGATTATTGTTCTAAAAATGGAAGGTGAGGAATGCATCATAATCGATTATCCTTTGTAGTGGAATTGAGCAAATAATCGATTATTTGCTTTCAAACAGGACAATAATCGATTATGGTATGTAATTGGTATAGGATGGTAATCGATTATGCTATTCAAAAAAAGGTAGGAATTGGTTCCAAGCTTTCCACAAAATTATTTTTAGGGTTTAGGTTTCCACCATATGCATGCATGCAATTTTAAAATATTTTTCAAAACTATTTTTATGCATCATGCATGTTTTGAAAAGTCATCTCTCTCAATAGCTAAAGTGCCACACACTTTAGGTGACAGGACCTTTACAAAGTGTCCTAAATAAGGCTTAGACACAAATTAGGGTTTTGAACTTCATATGTTGCTTCTTCTTCAAGCTTCTCTTCTTTTGTGTCTTCTTCTCTTTAAATTAAGTCCTGCACTTTGCTCAACTTGAAACATTAGTAGATATGATGTAATTTGTTATCATACAAAATAAAGGAGTGTTTACCCTTGGTTCAACAGCAGTATGTTTAATCAAATTACGACTTCATCTTAACGTGCTTAACACTAATATGAACTTTGTTTCAGGAGACCTCTTATGTTGTGTTGGCCCATATAATTGGCATCATTTCACATACATGGTCATATTTCTATCCATTCTAGTTTCTACTATTTACAACAATCCACAATTACAATGATACTTATTTTTTTCAGTCTCAATTGCTGTGTTAAGCAAATTTATATTTATAGGTCTGGCGTTGATGTCATAGTGGCAGACCAACAAGTACCGCAATCTTCGCCCTCAAAGGATATGCGGCTTTCTATTTTTATGAAGAACACCTCCGGTCCAGCGATTCTAATCTATGGGAACCAGTTAAGACCGTTTCTTTTTGCGACTTATAGTTTTACAACTTTCGTACCCTACCGATCACGGGCCGTTAACATATTTTTTGTTCAATTTTTAGATACATGGTTCTTTCTTTTGTGCTGATGGAGCTGTGATAGCTCTCTCTCTTGTCCATTGGTAGTGATTCTGCGCCATATCCTCAATCAGAGCATAAGCTTCTTCAATATTCTTGTTCATCAAAGCACCACCTGCAGCTGCATCAACAGTCATTTTTGTGGTGTACAACAGACCATTATAAAAAGTGTGGATGATCAATAATTTCTCTAGTCCATGATGGGGGCAAAGCCTTAGCATTTCTTTGAAACGCTCCCAGGCATCATAAAGAGACTCCCCATCATTTTGAGTGAATCTTGTAATTTGATTCCTTAGTTGAGCAGTTTTGCTTGGGGGAAAGAATCTGGCAAGGAATGCTTGTCTTAGTTGATCCCAAGCTGTGACGGACTCATTAGGTAATGAGTGAAACCAAGCCCTGGCTTTGTCCCTTAATGTGAAAGGAAAAAGTTTCAGCCTTATGGCTTCAGGAGTCACTCCGTTTAGTTTTAGAGTGCCACAGTACTCAAAAAAAATAGACAAATGAAGATTAGGATCATCAGAGGCTGATCTAGAAAATTGATCCTGTTGGACCATAGAAAGTAGAGATGGTTTAAGTTCAAAATTATTAGCTTCAACATTAGGATGCACAATAACACCATGGGGTTCTGCCGTAAAAGGCGTAGCATACTCTTTTAGAGTACGGTTTGGATTAGCCGCCATTTCTTGGTTATTGCGCAGTTCTCTTCTTCTTCTATGTAAGAATCGTTCAATCTCAGGAATTGGTTATTGCGCAGTTCTCTTCTTCTATGCAGGAAAATAAAAGAAAACAAAAATTTCAGTCTAACCGGTACCAAAAAGTTGATTAATATCACTTAACTCCCCAGCAACGGCGCCAAAAACTTGATAAGCCGCAAGTATACGGTTATATCGCGTAATAAGAATTATCGATCCACAGGGAGTTATTTGTGATTACCAATCTAGTTTTTAGTGATGATTAGCTAAAAGGGAATGATTTAGTAGAAGAATGTTTGATTTTAACTTAGAATATAAAAAGCGCCTTGGGATCATGGTTAGATCGCAATGATGGTACTAAGAAAACCCCTTAGCTATTCTTTATCTTATAATTAACTCTGCTTTTAAGGACAAGGTATTCTTTTGGTTTAATTCAAGTTTCCTTTCGGAATACAAGAATGTGTCTCGAAACAATGATCAAGCCTATTCTCATGGTTAATCATTGCCAAAACCCATTAAGCACAACCTTATTGTCCCAAAGTCACCAACGCTATTCTCATGCTTTGGTTTACTTCGTCTAATTTCATTTGTTCCAATGTCAAGCTTCACCTTTCGGTACTTCACTTGACATTTGGGTTATACAATTCGCATAATGAAATTAGATTAAAAATCAAAGCTCTTATAAGATAGGGCTTAGCTTTGGGATTATTTAGGGACCATCATTGGATTGTTTCCCAGAATCCCAAGACTAAAGAAGTCTACTCACTCATGATCATAGTAGACAAGGGAGTAGAAGAGAATTGCATAATGTAAATAACAGAATGTAAATAACAAGGAAATAAAAGTGCAAGAATATAAAGGGCAAAACCTTAACAAAATGTACGAACTTTGATTTAAACTTTGAACTTAAACTCCAATGGCAAAAGATGAGTATGAAGCTACATTGAGGACCTTTTTATAGGCTAAGATCATCAGACAAACTACTAAATACCAATTACAAACCATAAAGATGGAAGGAGAAGAGTTGTAACATTTTTTGGCAACAGAAGGGACGCACGGACCGTGCCTCCCAGGCGCACGGACCGTGCCTCCCAGGCGCACGGACCGTGCCTCCCAGGCGCACGGATCGTGCTTCGTATAAACAACTTGGAATTCTGATCGACACAGGGCGCACGGACCGTGCTTGACAGGTGCACGGATCGTGCGCAGTTGAATTTTTGATCTTCTGCAATTATGAACGGCTCACACGGACCGTGCCTCCCAGGCGCACGGACCGTGCGTCCCTTTTTCTTCAATTTCTTCGTTTTCTGTGAGCCACACGCACGGACCATGCTTAATCACGCACGGACTGTGCGTCTAAACCTGATATTTGCACCTTCTATTGCTGATTCTTCTCCCCAACCTTTTGTCTCTTGATCCTTTTCTCTTTAAGCACTAAACCTCCTCATTTGCTTCAATATTGATCCTGAGAATGAAAACCAACAACAGGCACTAAAATAGTTCTAAACTAGAATCAAAACATTAAATAAACTACTTAAATTAAATACTAAAAACACACTAAAATATGACTTATGAAACCCCCCCATGCTTAAATCTTTGCTTGTCCTCAAGCAAAACCATGAAACATAGTGGGCCAATTTTTGAAAAAAAAAAATGCTGGATTCCTACAAAAACTTCAAGCGGACCGGAGGTATATTTCTGCACTTCTTTGGTTTGAGACTTACTACTTTGGGCTTTTGTGATTTATGGGACAAGTTTTAGGTACTAGCGCAATAGGAAGGATATCAATGTCAGCATAGAACTAGTTCCCCAGCATTCTTAAGCTTGGGTCTTCCATTCACTAGACCGGGTCTCAAAGAAGGGTCTTTATACGTTGGACATTCAAGCAATTTTTCTTTGATTTGGGCCAACCACTTTTTAAATAACAATTTTATTCTTTTTCTCTTTGAACTAAAGTGGTCAGCCCTTTTTTTTGCTTGATTTTTCTTTTCTTTTTCTTTTATTTCTTTTTGCTTGATACCCCAACTTAGACATTTTTTCTCCAGTAACCACGCATCCAGTGAATGTCACCAAGAGAACTAAGTTTTTAGTTTCTTTTCTAACCCTCCTAAAGATACCAATAGCCAGAAACAAATCTCAAGTGTGTGTGTGTGAAACCCAAAGAGTAGTATTTAAACTTTATTTTTACCAGTTAGTCCACCTATTATAAATTTCAGAAAATTAATCCAAAAAGAGGCCCTTACCAAATAAAATATGCTTTCAACACTCACAAAGATTTAAAACAAGGGGAGAAAAAAGAATAGACTAGAAATGAAAACTAAAAAAAAATGAAAAACAAGAAAATAGTAAAAAGGGCAAGATACCCCCATGCTTGGACCAGACTTTGTCCTCAATGATTTAATAATGAAGAGTAACATGAAGGGGTAAGAGAAAGCTTACATGATTTACTGCTGCTCAGGCGGAGGTGCCTGATGAATGTTGAAGTGCTGCATCATGGAGCGAAGCATATCTGACATTTGTTCCATTTGCTGGCTATGATGCAATTGATCCTCCCTGATCAGCTGCAGCTCCGCACCCTGCCTCTGCTGTTCAGTTTCTATTCTGCGACACCATGCCTCCAGATTGAAGTTTTGGGCATTTTGGTCATTTTGGCCGGCCATCTCTTCCTCCACCTCTTGGACTGGCACCTCTTGAGGTATATCACCTGCAGCATCAAGGTACAACCAGTTTCCTGGGTTTCTCGTGTCAGTCCTTACTGGGTTTGGTAGCATGATTGGCGTTTGCTTATCGACCAGTAAGTGAAACCTTGTTCTTGCTTTATTTGTAGGCCTGACTAGGAACATGCTCTCGCATATATCCATGTCAATGCTCATATTACCGTCCAGAACATCATAATCATTTAACCTGCCAGCCAGCATCAATTTTTGAGTAATATAGGTTACCATCCCCCTATCACAATATCACCTTTTGGAAGTTCAGCAATATGATTCAAGTTTCTGGTGATATAGTGAAGGGTGTTAACCTGCACTTGATGGATCATTGCCCACAACAAGAATAGTTCCCCAGTTCTAATTCCACCCATCTCACCCCGACCAAATACAGTGCAAGCCATTATTCTACAAATGTACCAGAAGACCGGGTTATGAACTGAGCTTGCTTTGGCAGACCTTGCCTCTTAATGAGCTCTTCCAGTAATCTGGGTCCAAAAGGTGGGAGGATTATACCCTGCTGGCCTGACAGCTGGGTCTTTTGAGTCATGAATCAGCCCCATATTAGGAAATCCTAATTTTTCACCAAATTCATCTAATGACATTTCAATATCTTCATTAAACAATCTAAAAGACAGCCTATCATCAGTTTGGTTTAGTGAACTCAAAAATTCACGAGTCAGCCCTTCATAAGTGGCCCTTTGTGGCTTCAAAAATTCTATCCAGCCCAGATTATTCAATAACATAATGACATTGTCCTCTATTCCTAGGGTGTCAAGAGTAAGGCGAAAATGGGGATACCTTGTGGCGACGACCTTTCTCTGGTCAAGCAATTCATACATTTCCCGCTGAGCTTTGTCTTTGAAAATGATCCCGAACGGGTTGCTCGAACTAGTACCACTTCTTTTTCGCCCTTTTCCGGTAGACGTACCAGCAACATCAATGACTCTTGCCTTTTTTAGAAGCCATTTTCGAATTTTCTCAAAATTGGGTTTTTGGTGATTGAAAGAATTTGGGGTTTTTGGGTTTTGGAAGGTGAATGGAGTGTTTTTGGTGGTGGGTTTTGTGTTATAGGCATGGTGGATTACGAATTTGGGGATTTTGTGGAGAGTGGTTGTATGGTGATTTTAATTGTTGGGTTTTGTAGAGGGGGTTGTGGGTAGTTGATTTGGGTAGTTTTTATGGAGGTTTGGGTGTTGTTTGGTTGTATTTGAAGGTTGGGAAGGTATGGGTATGGAGGTTTAGGGTAGGAGAATAGGTGAGGAAGAAGAAGATGGGTTGAGAGTGAGACAAATTCGTGACTTACTTGGTTAAAAGTGATGTACGGTTTGGCATTTTATCCATGCACGGTTCGTGCCTGCTCCACGCACGGTCCGTGCCTAACATTCGCAAAAGAAAGATGCCGCTTTTTAAGTTACGCACGGTTCGTGCTTCACCTACGCACGGATCGTGCCTGAGCTTCGGTAACCAATTATTTCAAAACACTTACAGTACGCACGGATCGTGCCATGCTGCGCACGGATCGTGCGTCTCTTTCGCCCAAAGACCACAGGAAAAAAATTTTAGCTGCGCACGGATCGTGCGCCTCCTTCAGCATTCAAAACTCATTTTTCTAGCCTCAAACACCCGGGTCAGACACCCTCTTTACATGAATTTCCTGAAAAAATAAAAAGAAATATTAACCCGTTGGTTGCCTCCCACGCAGCGCTCTTTTAACGTCACTAGCTTGACCCAGACCTTTTTCCTTAATTGGGATTTTGTAGAACCAAAGTGGTTCCGCTTTCAATCTTATCACCAATCAAATAAGTTTTCAACCTTTGTCGGTTTACTTTGAATGAACCGGTCTTTTCACTCCATATATCAGCAGCTCCGAAAGGGTATACCTTACGGATTTGAAATGGACCGGACCATTTTGACCTTAATTTTCTTGGAAAGAGTTTCAGCCTTGAGTTGAAACTGGTATGGCCACCATAAGAAGAAGAATGACAATGAATAAGAATGTTACTTACCTCTTCTTCTGGGATGCATCTTCTGAAAACACCATCTGCTCCTCTCTTGAAAAGAAGAGGTTCATCCCAATAGTACTGTTTTACATCAGAGAGGAATTTCTTCCTCTGTTGGTAGGTCTGGTCCGGAGGCAGCACTCCAGCTGCAAGATAGTTCACAAAATCTGCATACCATGGTGCTTCAGTTTGTACCAATGAGAATAGCTGATCATCGGGAAAGGAATCATCAAGCGGCAGCTAATTCTCATTGTTTTCATGCAACCTTGACAAGTGATCTGCCACAACATTTTCTGTACCTTTTTTATCTCTTATTTCCAAGTCAAATTCCTGGAGGAGCAAAATCCATCGGATCAATCTCGGCTTAGCATCTTTTTTGTTCAACAAATATTTTATTGCCGAGTGATCCGTATAGATGATGATTTTGGACCCCACCAAGTATGATCTGAATTTATCGATGGCAAAGACCACCGCCAATAGTTCTTTTTCTGTTGTGGCATAATTCACTTGGGCATCATCCAAGGTTCTACTAGCATAATGGATAGCATGCATCTTCTTATCCTTCTTTTGACCCAGGACTGCCCCAACCGCATAGTCACTTGCATCACACATTATCTCGAATGGAAGATTCCAATCCGGTGGTTGCATGATTGGGGCAGTGGTCAAGGCTTCTTTTAACCTGCAAAATGCTTCATGACAAAGATCATCAAAAACAAAAGCTGCATCCTTAAGGAGCAAGCTTCTCAGTGGCTTAGTAATCTTGGAAAAATCTTTTATAAATCGGCGGTAAAAACCCGCATGACCCAAGAAACTTCTTACCTCTTTGTCTGAGGTAGGAGGTGACATTTTTTCAATGATTTCGATCTTTGCTTTGTCAACCTCAATACCTCGTTCAGAAACCAAATGCCCAAGTACAATACCTTCCCTCACCATAAAGTTGCATTTCTCCCAGTTCAAAACCAGATTTACCTTTTCACACCTTTCAAGAACTTTTTCAAGGTTAGCCAAACAGTTATCAAAACTTGATCCATGTACCGAGAAATCGTCCATAAAAATTTCCATTATATTTTCAACAAAATCCGAAAAGATGGACATCATACAGCGTTGAAAAGTAGCAGGAGCATTACACAGACCAAAAGGCATTCTTCTATAAGCATAAGTGCCATAAGGACAAGTAAAAGTTGTTTTTTCTTGGTCGCTAGGATGAATGGGTATTTGAAAAAATCCAGAATACCCATCCAAATAGCAGAAGTGTGAATGCTTTGCTAACCTTTCTAGCATTTGATCAATAAAAGGGAGCGGAAAGTGATCTTTACGGGTTGCTTTATTAAGCTTCCTATATCGATACACATTCTCCATCCCGTGACAGTCCTAGTAGCAATGGATTCAGTTTTCTCATTTTTTATAACTGTAAGGCCTCCCTTTTTAGGTACTACTTGAACCGGACTAACCAATTTACTGTCTAAAATTGGACATATAACCCCAGCATCAAGGAGTTTGAGTACTTCTTTTTTCACAACTTCTTTCATGTTAGGATTCAATCTCCTTTGATGCTCAATGGAGGGTTTATAATCCTCTTCAAGTAGTATCCTATGCATACATAATGAGGGATTTATTCCCTTAATATCCTCAATGGCTTAAATATGTTTTAGGCCCCTGCAAATATAGGGTGTTTTGGTTTAAGCCCCTGCAAAAAAAAATGTTAAAAGCCCTTGCAAAATGACATATTTTGTTATAAGCCCTTCTATGACTAAAATGTTAGCCTTAACATGGAATGCTATGATTGCTGGATATGTTGAGAAGGGCTTATAACAAAATATTTCATTTTGCAAGGGCTTTTAACAAAAAAAAAATTGCAGGGGCTTAAACCAAAACACCCTATATTTGCAGGGGCCTAAAACATATTTAAGCCTATCCTCAATAGTATATCCTATAGCTTTAGGGTATTTCTTGAGAATATTAAGTAATTTCTTTGTTTCCACCTCATTTAAGTTTGCATTGACAATAACAGGAAAAGTAGAGTTTAGGCCCAGAAATTCATACCTTAGAGATGTAGGGAGAGGCTTCAGTTCCACCTTTGGAGCTCCTTTTTGAAGAGGATCAGATTCCTCATCCAAGTCTTCAATGCCCAAGCCTTTTATAGGAGGGTCTTCAATGCCCACGCCTTTTATAGGAGGGTATTCATCCCTAGTTTCGTTAATTTCGGTTTACGAAATTAACTCACGATCTATTATCCGATTAAATGATAAATCGAGTCTCGGATATGGCTATGTCCCGAAAGCAACATTGAATTGCTCGATTTTATGAAATGCACATAAATTATTCGAATGGTGTGAAACGTTGTGGGAATTAAGGCACAAGGGTAAAATCGTCATTTCGCCTCGTATTGAAGATGTATTATCCGATGAAACAATAAACTAGATCCTAGTCATGGTAAGATCATGAAAATGGTATTGTAATTCCTAAGTCATAAGAATGGATGAATGTTTGATGGATTAGAGTGGATTTAAATGAGAATTTCGGAGAAGGGCATTTTAGTCTTTTCACCATTTTAAATAACCCAGCTGGATGAAAATCATCCCCTCACTCTCAGTTTCCTCACAATCAAAAACCCCGAAGAACCAGAAAGAGAGAATGGAGAAATAGAGAGAGAGGGCGAAATGAGAGGGGAAGAAGAAGGGCTTGATGCCATCTCACCTCTTCATGCATGCATGTTCTTCTTTCTCCATTTCCTTCCATTTTTCATTCTCTATCTAAAGATACCAACATCAAGACCTGATTCTCCCTCATTCTCAAAGTGCCATTTTCGAATTTCTCAAGCTCATATGACCAGCAATGGAGTTCTAAGCTTCCTTGGAGTTTGCATGTTACCATTGAAGCTCCACAAGCAACTATTGAAGTTCAACCATTCTATTAGTGTACCTACACTAACTACATTCTGAATTTAGGGAGTTGGACAATAGGAGGGAGTGCTGGAGTAGATGGAGTGCTGTTTTGGAGCTGAATTTCGCAGCTCTTGATGATTGAGGTTGAAGACACCCACTCAAGACAAATTCTGGGTGAAACCCGTATGAGCTATCTTCATTGTTTACATTGTATCTCCCTGTACACAACTCCTATGAACGTAATCTTTGTTCCTCTGGAAACTAGACACGAAATTCTTCAATATGGGCACAAGAACCATCGGATTTCATTTGGAATGGAGGGAGATATTGCGTCCACAAGTTTCGATTATGAATCAGGCCCAGTACTGACCCAGTCCCCTTGTTTTCGCGATAACTCCTAGAATACCGGTTGCATGCGGTTAAAACTTCCTCCATCAGGAAAATAGACAAAATTCTCTACGCAATGGGCACTGATTTGAGGGATTTTGGTTACGAATTGACCTAGATACACTCGTTGCAAATCTGTACCCTGATACTGGAAAACAGAAGTAAAGCTGAAAATATCGGTTCGTCGAATTTGGGTTCGAGTCGTCAAAGTCTCGAGAGACACCAATTCCATATACCGGAGAGGAGTTCAGTAGTAAGAAGAGTGTTTGAGTTGCTGATTCGAATTGGGCGGAGTGGAGCCTTCGTCGGAAGCGGTTTGCACGATTACGGGGATTGTTCGAGTAGTTACGGTTCAATTGTTCGAGCGAGGACGTGATTTCTCGGGGGGTATTCAAACCGGTGAGTTTTACTCACGACTAGGGATACTTTACTATTCTGAACTTGTTTCATTTTCGGTCATATGGCGAAAACCTTGATTTCGAAACACGTATCGAGTCGACAAACCGTTTTTCCTTAAAATAGCGTTTTACGGTTTTATGAAAGTATATATATTATATATGATTTTTGATTTAATGAATTGGGACTGGAATATGATTGAAATAATATATATGTAAATATATATATATATATATATATTCTGTTTTGAGGTTGGATGTTGATCGGATTACGGATTGGATACGATCGGAAAAGCGAAACGAAAATAAATGAAACGAAATATGCATCTGTACAGGACGCACGGACCGTGCGCCCCTGGGCACGGGTCGTGCGCCCCCTTCTGATTGTTGGCAAGAAACGCATTATGACGCACGGACCGTGCGCCCCTGGGCACGGGTCGTGCACACCCTTCTGTTACCGGACTCCGAACTTTCGTTTCGTCGCTCCTTTCGATTCCTAAACTCTTCCAATCTTCTTCTCAACCAACTATAATGATATTACCTGAATAAAATCATTGTTTTGATTGTTTTCAACTTGATTTGGAGAAAAGAGTTTTGGAAGTACAATTGCTCGAAAAACCGAAAGTTAGAACGTGTGTAGGTTCATGTTTTGTAAAAACCAACTCGACTATATGTCAAATTTGTGATATAATTATAATGCCGGATGTCTATCTTTGAATTCATCAAAACGGGTTATAGATCAACATTAGATATTGATTATCTAGAACTTAAGAGACGGTCCAATGCGGACACGATATATATTTTATTATGTATCACGTTGGGTGACGACCCGACAAGTAGCATACTAGGGAGGGAAGTCATGATCCCTTGCCTAGGCCCTGTATACGTTTTGGCGTGGTCAAACATGGGTTACCGGGATTAGTGAACTGTTGCACGACCGGTTTATGCTAAGTTAAGAACACGATTCGCTGGGATTAGTGAACTGTTGCACGGTCGGCATTTCGCTTAATAAGCTGGTGATTATAAATTAATCGACTAGGCTTAATAATATAAATGATAGTACTTAAATTACCGAGAATTGTGAACGGTTGCACGGTCGGTAATGGACTATATTTATGTTGATAAATAGTTATATATTTAACTATGCGGTAATCGGTTTTAAAATCAAACCGAGTGATAGTAAGGGGACACGGTAGAACTCACTGAGACAAATTGTTTCACCCAATCATTGTTGTTGTTTTTACAGAGAACAGGGAACGAGGAAGTAAACGGGATGTTCAGTTGTCACGCTCGAGGAGAAGATTGACTCAGTTCTATTTGTTCATGTTTCTTGTCGTCGTCTCTGTATTCGGTCTTATGACTCGAACTTGTATATTGTTATTTCATAGTTTCCGCTATTTCTTGTAAGGATGTATATCTGAACAGGAATTTTTATACTCTGATGTAAACCAAAATTTTATATTTAGGTATTTCTTTGTTAAAAGAAATACCGGGGTGTTACACTAATCGTATTTTTTACTTCCCATTACTATTTTCAGCAGTTATTAGCTTTATTAACTAGAGATGATATAATCCATTTACTTAATGTTTTGGGTTCAAAATATTACTTTGAAGTTTTACTTTTTACACGTTAAGCTCTTTTTCTTTAGATTATTTATCATTTTTACATGTACAGATTGTGCTTTTTTATTAATAGCAACCTTATTTTTTAGATGGGGTTTCCACCACTCATGCTTGATGTCGATCTTTATTTAATATAATCGAGTCGAAAATGAAAACATATATTTGTGACTGCGATTCAATGATGATTTATTATCTTTAATTTAGTGTTACATGAATATAAAGTTGTTCTTCTTCCTTTCAATGTTTTGCATTTATGTTCATTCATATAGATTAAGACAACAATTTCTTTCTAAAAAGTTTAATTACAACAAACTAATAAAAATTCACAATATTTTTAATTAAATTTCTAATAAAAATAATTACAATATTTTGCAATCACCCGTGAATCGCACGGGGACATGCGCTAGTTAATTACACCTGCCAAAGTGGTAGTTCATAAGTTTTTATCAATTTGTGCATGATAATACTCTGAGAGTACGGTTTAGGAAATGACACACACATCGTGAAGAACCTAAATCCCAATAGATTCTTATGCTATTTATCATAGACTTATGTTGTATCCACTGATTTACTACCAAAATAATTAGATATTAATAAAATGGTCTATAACACAACTTGAAAATCAAAACTATCAATACCTAATGTCAAAAACATTAAAATACTTATGCATATATATTTATTTTTGATAATTGGAGTAATATAATTTTTGCATGTTTATCTGCTTTGATTTGTTGTCATGTTATTATGTTGACACACATATATTTCCTCCTGCTTAGTAGTATTAGGTGTTATGTGGCTTTGTTTGTTGCCGCATGTTTTGTTTTGCATCTCATGGTTACTGTTTAAAATGTTAGTTGTTCGATTTTTAATGCATTATATAATTTATCATGTGTGTAGTAAGTATTGGTTACCCTAACTTATGTATTGCTAATTGTTTTCCCATTTTGGTTTGTGGTGGTTTTATTTTCTTTGTTTGCCCCTTATATACAAAAATGTTGCTTTTGTTGGGTTTTTGTTTTCATTTTTTATTTTGGTCTTCTACATATTTGATTTGTAGGTTCTTTTTCCCCATTTTAATTCTTTTATCCTTTAGTTAAGATCACATCATGGCCTAATCATGTTTTTTACTTCCCATTACTATTTTTAGCGGTTACTAGCTTTATTAACTAGAAATGATATAATCCATTTACTTTTTGTTTTGGTTCAAAATATTACTTTCAAGTTTTTTTCTTTACACGTTAAGCTCCATTTCTTTGGATTATTTATCATTTTTACATGTACTGATTGTGCTTTTTTTATTAATATCAACCTTATTTTTTAGAAGGGGTTTCCACTACTCATGCTTGATGTTGGTCTTTATTTAACGTAATCAACTAATCAAGTCAAAAATGAAGACATATATTTGTGCCTGCGATTCAATGACGATTTACTATCTTTAATTTATTGTTACTTGAATATAGAGTCGTTCGTCCTTTCATTGTTCTGCAATTATGTTCATTCAGATAAATTAAAACAACAACTTTTTTTGACAAGTTTAATTACAACATTCTGATAAAAAATCACAATATTTTTAAATAATTTTTAATAAAAATAATTACAATATTTTGCAATCACCCGTGCATCGCACGGGGACATGCGCTAGTCAGTGCCGGACCTACATTGAGTTCATGGTCTCAATTGAACCCCCTGAAAAAAATGTGTACTAGTATTCCCATATATTTTTTTTTGAAACCTCTGAAATTTTAAATTTGCGCTAGTATTCTTAAATTTGCATCCAATTTTTTTAATAAATTTGTCTTATTAATCTCCTTAAGGGACTATTTATAAAACTTTAGGAAGTAATTTTACTAATGTCACCTACTTTTACGGACTACTTATTTTCATAAACTTTCGGACTTAAATAGAAAAGGTTTGTAAACTTAGAGACTAATTTGACAATTTACTCTTACAAATATTTGGAGTTAGATAACTTGATTCCTTAATTTTAGTAAAGTAAGTGAAGATCGTTGAGAAAAAATGTAAACAATAACCAAATTTTTGTATAATGAATATTTTTGCACCCTCTGGCCTAGGGTCCGTCACTGGCGCTAGTGTGTGTGTGTATAAATAACAAACTCCTGGGCACCGTACTATGCATATAATTACACACTCGTCATACCTAATTTTTGTGTGCGATTTGGTTTAGTTTTCAATCGAAAAGTCTTTCGAGGTTTGGTTTGGTTGATTTCTATAAAAAATATGAGCTAATTCGATTCGAATCAATGTGATTTGGATTGGTTTGGTTGGTTCGGTTTTTACAAGTCAAAAAATAAAATTTGATCTAAAGTTAAATAATCAATTAATTTAATTCTAAATCCAAATATTAAAAAATAAAATAATAATGTAATTATTATTTTATTCATATATAAACTACCAAACTTAAAAAGTAGTAACATTAAAAATAGAAGTTAGATGGAAAATATTATACGCAAAAGTTGTATAATACTTACAACATTATATGTAGTAAACCATATCTAGTTTATAACATTGAATTAAAAAAATTGAACTTATGTAAAAAAAAAATTGAACCACAATTTTAGTTTGTAACTTATTTTTAATGTGTGTGACTAGATAAGTTGTGGGTTTGTGCGAGATTAATGAGACATGTGGTAGGGTCATTTTAACAATCATTGACCGTACGATATTACGTAAAGTATTATGAGCAGTTAAGATTGAATCAATCAGTATTAAATCTCATTTATTGACCAATTTTTAGACTACATCCTATAATCATATTTAATGGTTATGAATTTGATTTGCTATCTCAACCGGAAGCCCCTCTAATATATTGACTAAAATTCATGTCGTGCCGCTAAATTAATGGATCCCAATTCTAAAACGGTGGGATTCACGTGAATTTTTTACATAGTGAAGTTACTGTTACTAGAATTTCTCTGTAGGTGTTACCTAATTTTTTAGGTTTAAATATATATTACCCCCCTGCAAATATACCCATTATCCAGTTACCCCCCTACAAAAAAAAACATTTAAAACAAACCTTGCAAAATATAAAGTTATCCAGTTACCCCCCTGCCGTTAAATTTTCTGTTAAAAAATGTAAAATGTCACATATCCAGTTACCCCCCTGCCACGTGTCACCATATTATTGGGCCTCTGTGACACGTGGCACTGACTGCCACGTCAGCATCCTGGTCAACAGTGCCACGTCAGCAACCAATGGATGGCTGCCACGTGGCACTGTTGTTAATTCAAAATAAATCTTTAAAATGCCTAAAGTGAGACTTGAACCCATGACCCTTTACTCACACCCACAACTCCTAACCATTGAGCCAAATTAATACTTGTGATTACTAACTCAACTACCAATATATATTACGTAATTACTACTTAAATTAAAAAAAAATCAACTTCAATCTTCTGGGTAACATCAAATTCACAGCAACAATGTTTCATGTATGTTAATGTTTCTTCAACTTCAACTTGTGATCTGGAACCCAGACAACATCATCATCGTCAAACGATTTCGTCTCAGTAGCAACATCATCATCGTCAAACGATTTCGTCTCAGTAGCAACATCATCATCATCAAACGATTTCGTCTCTCAGTTCATCTCTCTCTCTCTGGAAAATCGATTTCATCTCACCTACCCAGACAACATCATCATCGTCAAACGAACCCAGCAACAAAACCCAGTTCGTCTCTCTCTCTCTCTCTCGCTCAGTTCGTCTCTCTCAGTTTTTTTTAAACAACAACAAAACCCAGCAACAAAACCCAGGAGAGAGATTGACGATGGGAAGAGAGAGAGAGTGACGATGGGAAGAGAGAGAGACGCACAGTGAGAGAGAGTGACGATGGGAAGAGGGTGAAGAGGGTGAATCGCAAACTGCTTCGATTTCGCTAGGATTGAGGGTGAAGAGGGTGAATCGCAAACTGAATTCGATTTTCTCGTTGGTAACTGAATTCGATTTCGTCCCTTCAGCAGATCTGGAAACAGTTTTCGATTTTAAGTTTTTGTTTAAGATTGATGTTACCCAGATTTGAATTTGTTGCTGGTTGACGATGGTTGATGATGTGAATTTGGTGAAGATTGATGATGAACATTAGTATCTGCGTTTAGGGAGGGATTGTTGCTGGTTGATGATGTGAATTTGTTGCTGGGATCTGCGTTTAGGTGAGGAATGATGAGGAATTTGATGAGGAATTTGTTTCTGTGAATTTGATGTTACCCAGAAGATTGAAGTTGATTTTTTTTTAATTTAAGTAGTAATAACGTAATATATATTGGTAGTTGAGTTAGTAATCACAAGTATTAATTTGGCTCAATGGTTAGGAGTTGTGGGTGTGAGTAAAGGGTCATGGGTTCAAGTCTCACTTTAGGCATTTTAAAGATTTATTTTGAATTAACAACAGTGCCACGTGGCAGCCATCCATTGGTTGCTGACGTGGCACTGTTGACCAGGATGCTGACGTGGCAGTCAGTGCCACGTGTCACAGAGGCCCAATAATATGGTGACACGTGGCAGGGGGGGTAACTGGATATGTGACATTTTACATTTTTTAACAGAAAATTTAACGGCAGGGGGGTAACTGGATAACTTTATATTTTGCAAGGTTTGTTTTAAATGTTTTTTTTTTAAGGGGGGTAACTGGATAATGGGTATATTTGCAGGTGGGTAATATATATTTAAACCAATTTTTTATGTCAAGAACAAAGAGCACATTGACCACTACCTACCGCACTATATATTTACATATTTGTATTCAAAGGGAAAAAGAAGGCGACTAAAATCAGGAGGTTGTTTTTGTTCATCGTGCATCGCTGAGTGTGTGGCGATCGGAACTCAGAATCGGATCAAGGAATAGGTGCCACTCTTCCTCTAGATCTTTCTTTCGATCCACATGTCTCTTAGGGTTTTGTAGATAGAATAACTATAACTAGGTTCCGTCATAGATTTTTATTTGTTTGTTTGTTTCTTTTCATCTCCGGCTGTCGTTAGATTATTGTAATTTTGAGAACAATAATTAAAGAAATTTGTTGATGGATCGTAGCTTTGCTGTGCTTCATTCAAGTTCGAGGAAAGCAAGATGTGGGGTGTTATAAGGCACAAGGTACAATTCGAATCAACCATATTTACTCATCCCCGATTCTGTGCTTCTGACCCTTTCTTTCATTTGCAGAGTATCCGCCCTGCCTTCTCAGCTTTTAGACAATTCTCTTCTGCCGCTAAAGAGGTTTCATCACTGTTTCTCCCATTAGTTAATGGTTTTTAGAAAAATTTAAACTCTAATATTTTGGAAATGTAGATGACGGTGAGAGATGCTCTGAACTCCGCACTTGATGAGGAAATGTCGGCTGATCCTAAAGTCTTCTTGATGGGTGAAGAAGTAGGTCATCCAACTCGCCCTATTTTATTTTGTTTTATTTATTTAATATAATAATATATGTTGGAAAGTTGTTTATGTTCATTTTGGCTGTAATTGAGTGCAGGTTGGGGAATATCAAGGTGCATACAAGGTTAGTTATCTGTTTCCAGTTGCTGGTGTTTTTTCTTGGCTAACTGTGGGTTTATCGTCTATTCCCCCATCAACCTTCTTTTTTCTTTCATTTTAGATAACTAAGGGACTGCTGGAGAAGTATGGCCCGGAGAGGGTTCTTGATACTCCCATCACTGAGGTTATTTCTCCTACACAGACTTCCTTATTTATTTGATACTTTTGTAGCTACTGATTTACGAGTTCTTAATCATGCCCATGATTTACCCCTCCTTTTAATCTTCACATTTTCTATGTAGTCGAGTTAATTAATTCGTTGAGTTTTAGTTATCAGTGCCTGTAAATTAATTCAAGTTTGATTGTTCTTATATAACTCTAGCCCTCTCCCAGCCATTATGCAACCATCTAACAAAATAAACTAATTGAAATTTTAACAATATGATGACCTGAGGCTATGCATTTCTATACATAGCCACAGAGTGTTATGTCTGGTGGTGTTCTTCATGCTTCTAATTTTTTTTGTAATGAATTGCTGATTGAACACGAAAATACTTTTTCCTTTTCCTGCTTCCTGGTTCTTAAGGAACAGCTTAAAATCTAGACCCTTTTTTTATAATTACATTTTCAGTACCATGGGTGCTGTATTTTTCCATCTTAAAAATTTACATCATGTTATTGATCGCGGATGGTGGACCATGGTGGAAAGCCAAAAATCCGCCATTTTAAGCGGCCATATCTGCCATAGAATGCCATCCTTCACAAATTGGCCACATCGGTTGTCAAAATATCTACCATGGCAGATATTTGACAACACTGGATTCCACTAATGGATGGACTTTGTATGAATCAGATTTAACAGATAGTTTCTCAGAAAACCAGATTTATACATGGTAGAAGGTGTTGGTTTGACATAATTTGTTTGTTAAATATAATGCAGGCTGGGTTTACTGGGATTGGAGTTGGTGCTGCTTACTATGGTCTAAAGCCTGTTGTGGAGTTTATGACATTTAACTTCTCCATGCAGGTTAGTGTTTATCTTGATTGCATCCTTTCTTTCTTAAATTGAGTGTGTAATTAAGCATTGAGTCTCCAACAAATGATGATTAATTCCACAAGGACATATGTTGACTTCTGAGTTAGCATTGAAGTTCATGTTGTCAATTGCCGAGTGGTCCACCCCAAAAATGCTATATCAGGATGACTACTATAACACTAATGAAGATTGTGTATATGACATAAATAATTCATACAAGATCCATACAAGTGATCATAAATAGGAAAATTACACAAAATTGAAGACATCATCATTAATAATCGAAAGTCATCATCGTACAACCATCACAAGTCTCCGGCATAAGTTACACGTTAATAACAACAAAATTCAAGGATCAGAAGGAGAAAAAGGACAGCATCAAATCCTAGATAAAGCTTAAGCCTCTAAGGTGTCAAAATAAATGGGATAATGCCATAGGCTGTGAAGTGCAAACAACATGATGCAGTAGGTGGGGGGGGGGGGGGGGGAGGGAGGAAAGCAGAGGAAACTCACCGCACACTACAGAACGGTGAAAACCTTGAGATTTGAGGCAAAACAGGGAAGGATTTGTTGCATAGAGCACAGAATGCAAGTGAGCCCCAGGAGAACAACAGTAATCTAAGAAAGTGGTGAAAGCTCAAACCAGGTGGGAGGGGGGAGGTTTGGCAGTAATCGCTACTTGTTAGTTGGCACGCCATATGTTTTCAATTTTTCCTCTACATACCCATATTAATAACCATAAATGAAAATATCAACACTTTTAAAGAAATTCTTTCAATTTAAAAACATAGAACAGTTCACTTAAAAACACTTCCGAGTGAAATCAATTTTGAAAACTCAAGTTCATTTGAAATCAATTTTCCTAACTCTAATCTAAACATACCCTTCATCATCTTGGTTTACTAGCTTCCCTATCAATTTTATCACAACTCATGATGTCATTGTATATTTAATTGTGTTGCAGGCAATAGATCACATCATAAATTCTGCTGCAAAATCAAACTACATGTCTGCTGGGCAAATATCCGTACCTATTGTCTTTAGAGGACCCAATGGTGCTGCTTCTGGGGTTGGTGCTCAGCACTCTCAAGTATGTTTCTCCTGACTTTGATGCAAAAACTTCATTAACTATTTTGTTCGCATACATGGTTATGACCTATTGAGCGAAGATCCTTTGTTTTTGTCAATCTTTGTATGCCCTAAAATTTGTTTTTTTGCAGTGCTATGCATCTTGGTATGCCTCATGCCCTGGGTTAAAAGTTTTGTCACCTTATTCATCTGAAGATGCACGTGGTTTGCTTAAAGCTGCTATAAGGGACCCCGATCCTGTAGTTTTCCTTGAGAATGAGTTGTTGTAAGTTGTGCTGCTTCATTAGTACATGAAAATGAGTAGTTGAAGCTTGAAGATTTCCAGCATCATTTCAATATTTAAAAAATATTTAATTTGATGAGTTATGTTCTTAGATATGGCGAGTCATTCCCTGTTTCGGCCGAAGTACTTGATTCCAGTTTTTGCCTTCCCATAGGAAAAGCAAAGGTACTTAATTTTTTGTAGTATATGAAATACACCTTATTTATAATTGTTATATCACACATCATGAAATTTAGCATTCTCATCAAAGTCATTCTTTTTACCCTTATCAGATTGAGAGAGAAGGAAAAGATGTGACTATTACAGCCTTTTCAAAAATGGTTGGCTATGCTCTCAAGGTTTGTTTACCCTAGATCCTTATGTATTCTAAATATGTATTGTTAGGCCCCTCCTGGTCCATATAGCTGCTGTTTCTGTTTAGTCTGTTCTGTTTTGTTGCTGTTCTGTTATTCTGTTTATTCTGTTTTGTTCTGTTTTATGTCAGTAACTAACTGTTAATGCATTAGCTGTCAGTTAGTTATTTTAATAGATAGAGGTAGTTAGTTAGTTATCCTATCCTATGCTCTATTCCTCTATTATATATAGAGGAATCATGATAAGGGATATCATCCAGTTTTTCAGTTTGTAGTTGAGACTTGGATAGATTCCAAGAGGCGCATAGATTGCGTTCGTGTAACTCCTTTGATAAACCTTGTGGTTTCTATCAACAATACTCTATCTTCCTCCTCCCTCTCCTCTTTTTCTTTTCTTTAATCGACATTTTCAAGGCTTCGATTGTATATTTCCAGTCACGTTAGGTTAGATATCTAACAATTGGTCCGACCTGCCAATTGAACCATGACGAGTGTGGCATCACTGAAAAAGGAGATGGAAGAACGCCTTGCAGAGGTTCAAACTACATTCCATCAGAAATTGGACGCACTCAACACACAGTTGCAGCACCTTGGTTCAGAAAACACTTCCATCACCACGCAATTGCAGCACTTGGGCGCGGAAAACACTGCTCTCAACAAGAAACTGGACGCACAGTTTCTATTCCTCACCACTCAGTTTCAAGATCTCATCCAAACACTCAAACAGCCCTCTGCAATTCCAACACCAGAAAGTTCAGATGCTGATAACAACAAAGAACAGCCCAAGAAAGATCAAGAAACACCCAAGACCGATCCTACAATCAACCAGAAGCATAATTCTATTCCTACGATCATTGATGTCACTGGAGAAACACCTCCAGCCATCACTAAAGCTTGGACCAAGAAGGTGGAACTGCCTACCTTCGAAGGGGACGACCCATTGGCTTGGTTAACTCGCGCAAGAAAGTTTTTTGAATTACAGGGCATTATGGCAGATTCTGAGAAACTCAGACTCGCACTGATCTGCATGGAAGGGGACGCTATTCATTGGTTCCAGTACTGGTCAGCTGATGTTCAAGATCCCTCCTGGGAAGTTTTCTCGGAGGCAATTATGGAACGGTTTGGAGATTGCGCACTCGGGTCAGTCCATGAACGTCTATCCGGTATACGGCAGCGTGGGTCTGTTAACGATTACATACGTGAGTTTGAAGCGCTTGTGGCTCAGGCGAGAAGCACGCCGGAACAAATCTTGCTAGGATATTTCCTCAATGGCTTACGCAAATCCATACGCGACATGGTTCGCCTTCTACAACCCAAGAAAGTGGTACAGGCTCTATCCTTGGCTCGTCACGTGGAAGAAGCACACCGGGATCCTCGCAACGCACCAACGTCATCAAACAACTACAAAGACTTGCGTTTTCGTGGCTCGGGAATTATAACCAGTATCGGGTCACGCGATGACCCAAACGGGTCGCGAAGCCTAAGTCATGACTCGCCGGCGAATTCAACAGCCACCTCTACCAATTCTACTGCCTCTTAAAATACGAGCAATACTAGCAAGCCTCAGCTGTCAACTCCGCCGCGTAAACCAGGTATTCAATTTCTTTCAAAAACAGAGCAAGCCAGACGGTGGAAAGAACGACTCTGTTTCTCCTGTGGCACACCTTTCACACCTGGACATCGTTGCCCAGAAGGTAATTTGCGCGTCATGGTGTTGGCCGACAATGAAGACATTACTGGGGATGGAGAGATCGTGGTGTTAGAAGAAGACCAGAGTAATGGTGCAATACACAGTGATGAAGAACACTACACCCATACTTGAGGACAAGTCTGATTTTTAAGGGGGTGGTATTGTTAGGCCCCTCCTGGTCCATATAGCTGCTGTTTCTGTTTAGTCTGTTCTGTTTTGTTGCTGTTCTGTTATTCTGTTTATTCTGTTTTGTTCTGTTTTATGTCAGTAACTAACTGTTAGTGCATTAGCTGTCAGTTAGTTATTTTAATAGATAGAGGTAGTTAGTTAGTTATCCTATCCTATGCTCTATTCCTCTATTATATATAGAGGAATCATGATAAGGGATATCATCCAGTTTTTCAGTTTGTAGTTGAGACTTGGATAGATTCCAAGAGGCGCATAGATTGCGTTCGTGTAACTCCTTTGATAAACCTTGTGGTTTCTATCAACAATACTCTATCTTCCTCCTCCCTCTCCTCTTTTTCTTTTCTTTAATCGACATTTTCAAGGCTTCGATTGTATATTTCCAGTCACGTTAGGTTAGATATCTAACATGTATCGTTTGCTCAGAGTGTTTAACTATCACTTGCATTGAAGTATTAAATGAATATTATAAGGAGAATGGAGGACAATAATTTTTTTGATTGTTGTTTGCTATGTGGCGTTTGATGATTTTTTGAAGAAAAATCAGAATCTCTAACTTCTTCCTGTCCTCCCAAACACGCTAAAATTTGTAAATAACTCTTTTACTTGGTGGTTAGGCTGCTGAGACACTGGCCAAGGAAGGAATCAGTGCCGAGGTAAGCTTTGCAATAGTTTGTGATGACCCCCCCTCTCTCTCTCTCTCTCTCCCTCTCCCCCCCCCTCTCTCTCTCTCCATACAACTTCGTTTTGGTAATGACTAATGATGAATTATGGTCTTTTACGCAGGTTATTAATTTGCGGTCAATCCGTCCGCTTGATCGATCAACAATCAATGCTTCTGTCAGGAAAACCAACAGACTTGTGACAGTGGAAGAAGGGTTTCCTCAGCATGGTGTTGGCTCCGAAATCTGGTTTATCTCTTCACATTAGTGTTTTTGTATCATTCTTTCTGGTTAACCTCTTCCAAATTTTTGAAGTTCATACTTCTCTTTTGCAGCACATCTGTCATTGAGGAGAGTTTTGGTTATCTTGATGCCCCGGTTGAGAGAATTGCTGGGGCTGATGTTCCCATGCCTTATGCAGCAAATCTGGAGAGATTGGCTGTCCCACAGGTAGTGTTTCTTAATTATTACTTCTCTTTTCTCTAAATTTCTTGACTTGATTTAGATGATCTGTTTTTTAATCAACAGATTGATTGAACAAGTATTTATATTTTTAATTGGTAAAATAATAATCTGGAGATGACAGCTTTCTATCACATGAGTTTTGTATACGAAATACTAAGGGCATGCTTGATTATACTTTTTATAAATAGTTTCCTAGTTAAAATAAAAGTTAACTAGGATTCATAATCTTTTAAAAACAGAAAACTGGTTTTAAAAAACTAATCAAACATACCCCAATTTGTCTAAGGTTTCATTACATGGCGCCTTTAGATCATTTAAATCTTGTTGCTTGCTACTTACAGATTGAAGATATTGTTCGTGCTGCAAAGAGAGCATGTCACAGATCTGTGCCTTTGGCTGCAGCCGCTTGAATATCCATGAAGTCCTAAAACTTTTCATGTCCTGGTTAGTTCTTTGGTAATCCTTGATTTTACCAAATATAGTTTTCCCCCAAAATTCCACCACAACAGCATAAAGCAATTGCAACCAGAAAATGCTGGTTCTACTCATGGATTCTGTTAGGCTTTTGTTTGAAAGATTCTGATGTAAGCGTAATGCTGCCCAAATTTTCAGGAATAACAAATGCCAATGCCATACATTTTTTTTACCCTTTTCAGCATATTTGGGAGGCAGTTCATGTTTAATAACTTGGATAACAAATGACAAGGCGGGAAGCTTTCTGATTTTATTTTTTTCTGCTTTGCAATAATTTAGTGGTCAACATTTTGAATACGAGTTATATGACTTCATGTGTTTCATACTCTTGAGGAGAACGAGGTATGGGAGTGAGTGAAAATTAATTTTGGGGTAATTTGTTTTTGTGTTGGTTCCTCGACTTTAAGGCCGTTTGTACTCGATCAATTCTGGGAGCAAAACACAATCTTTATATAGTTGAAAATCACCGTTTTCGTGTTTGCGTGACAAAATTTGATAGATAAAATTGATCATGAGGTGAGTAGAATTGATTTTGATTGAAAAGGATTCCTTGGCTTTTTTGTTGAATAAAATCAATTGACTCCGGGATTTGCTAAATTCTTTATATTTATATATATAAAGAGTTTCTACTTTTACTATCAAACGAAATCAATTTTGGTTTTCATCTTTTTAGTTGCTGGATTTTAATCTCCCAAAATTTTATATTATGCAATTCTTGTTGTTTCGTTAATTTACATCTACTCAATGGAGATGTTGATGTGGTGGTGGAAAGCTGACATGGTATTAACAAGTGGGTCTAATGTGGCATGAAAACTGACATGGTAGTGGACATGTGTTGCGTTAAAGAACAAGAATAAAAGTTTAAGATTTAATCAATCGAGAGATCCTAGGTCATAGTTTCACTTAAAAGCTTTAATTTCTTTATGTCTAATTCTATTTGAATTTCTTTATTTTATTCAATCATCAGTTCATTTAATAAAACTGTCAATCTGTTTGGTCATTCACGATAAATATTCTGTTTCCTAAATTAATTATTTGCTGTCATTCAAAAAATTTAAATTCAAGAAAAGTGTAAAAAACAAAAATATTGAATGATTGAAAGACTAAATTAAGGTTTGGTCATGCACTAATTATAGTCTCAATTATTCAATAAGTCTACTAATAAATTGCAGTTCGGTCACCGATCACTTAATTGATTTTTAACATGCAAATGGTGATCCAATCTAATCATGTGATGAAATCATGGTAAGGATTGAGAAATAGAGAAGTCATTATTTTATGTATGCAATCTCCTTCTACTCCGAGCTATCTCACAATGTTAAGAAGTTTCACTTAATTTTCTTTTCCTTTCTCCAATTGCATTTGTCTCCCTCTCACGCGATTGCTTTTTCTTTTTATAACTAGTAGGATACCTGTGGGTTCGCACAGGTCACGTTCGTTACTATGTATGTCTTAGAGAACACATGTCCACATAATAAAATGCTTATTTATTTTTTTGACAGGAAGAATAAAATGTTTATTTAGAATGATATTTATAACCCTTTGGCAGTTAGTTTGTGCCTTTGATGTAATAAGTTTCACATTGTAATATACTTTCGAAGTTTCCATTAGTTTCTAGTTTACAGCGAAAAATCAATTTCAAAGTTCATAGTATAGTGTTACATATAATTGACAATGGTTGAAAACAACTCTAGGCAAGTATAACCCAACAATTGCTAATGGCTGGTCCTAAGACTTGTTGATTGTCATGGCATATTAGACATTAAAAGGAAATTGTCTTCCGGTGAGTTTAAATGGCCATTGTGATCTAGATAGTGACATAGACATCAAGGAATACAAAAAACAATTTCAATGTTCTTTCGAGTCATTACTTTTGGCTTCAATTTCAATCATGTCCCATTGTGTTGAGATTCTAGAGAGAATGTAAGAAAGGAATCATTGAGTTACCTGCTACTGCAGGTAACTCAAACTAGCAGTATTACAAACTGTTACAATTAACAAGAGTTTATCTATTCTACTACTCTTACACCCCCCCCCCCCACAAGCTCAAGGAGGGTGTGAAGCTGAAGGAGGAGCAACCACTTGAAGCTTGGACTTGAGAAATAGAAACCTTGAGGAAGACAGTGGCTTCAATTTCAATCATGTCCCATTGTGTTGAGATTCTAGAGAGAATGTAAGAAAGGAATCATTGAGTTACCTGCTACTGCAGGTAACTCAAACTAGCAGTATTACAAACTGTTACAATTAACAAGAGTTTATCTATTCTACTACTCTTACACCCCCCCCCCCCACAAGCTCAAGGAGGGTGTGAAGCTGAAGGAGGAGCAACCACTTGAAGCTTGGACTTGAGAAATAGAAACCTTGAGGAAGACAGTGGCTTGGTGAGAACATCTGCCCACTGTTCTATACCAGGGACATGATAAATTGACAGCTGCTTGGATAAAACTCTGTCCCTAACAAAAAATAGGTCAAGTTCCATGTGCTTTGTTCGAGCATGGAGGACAGGATTGTGTGCTAAGGCTACAACACTCTGATTATCACAAAATATTTGAGGAACAGAGTGATTGATACCCAGCTCAGTAAGTAAAGACTGAATCCAAGTAACTTCTACAGTTGCAAGGGCAAGACTCCTATACTCAACTTCTGCACTTGAACGAGCTACAACTGTTTTCTTCTTGGACCACCAAGAGATTAGATTAGGTCCTAAATACACAGCAGCACCAGAGGTTGATTTTCTGTCATCCACATCCGAAGCCCAGTCAGCTCACACCAGGCACGTAGCTGCAGTGGCTTGGAGATATTGGCTAGTTGAAGAAGTAAGCCATGACTAATTGTGCCTTTTAGGTATCTAAGTATCCTATTGACAACTGCCCAATGAGATTCCAAGGGAGCAGACATGAATTGACACACCTTCTTAACAGCATAGCTAATTTCTGGCCTTGTTATGGTTGTGTACTGCAGGGCTCCTACCACTGATCTGTAGGTGACAGGATCAGGCAAATAGTCAGTTTCTTGTTTAGACAATTTGCAACTTGATACCATAGGAGAGGAAATTGAATTATCTTCTGCCATGTTTGTCTTGGAGAGAAGATCTCTAATGTATTTGCCTTGGGTGAGTAACAGGTTGCCATTAGATAATGTCTTGACCTCAATGCCAAGAAAGTAATCCAAGGTACCAAGTTGTTTGAGAGAGAAAACATAATCCATTTGGTGAATCAATTGCTTGATTAACAGATTAGAATTACCAGTGAGAATGATGTCATCCACATAAACTAAGAGATAAACATCAGCAGGAGCTCTCTTGTAAACAAACAGTGAAGGGTCACACCTGCTGCCAATGAATCCTAGATTTAGGAGAGTGGACTTCAGTTTGTCAAACCAGGCACGTTGGGCTTGCTTCAAGCCATAAATGGCTTTATTAAGCTTACAAACTAGAGACTTGTCAGGTGCTTCAAAGCCTTGAGGTTGAGTCATATAGACCACTCCAGTGAGTGTGCCATTCAAGAAGGCATTGTTGACATCAATTTGATGAAGATCCCACTTGTGACTTAGAGCCAAGGTGAGGATGGTGCGAATAGTAACAGATTTGATGACTGGTGAGAAGGTCTCATTGAAGTCTTGACCCTGTTGTTGATGAAATCCTTTAGCCACCAAGCGAGCTTTATATTTATTGAGAAAGCCATCAACATTTTCCTTTACCCGAAACACCTATTTGCAACCTATCACATTCTTGCTAGGAGGGGGAGGCACTAGAGACCAAGTTTCATTCTTCATAAGTGCTGCATACTCATCTGCCATAGCAGACTGCTTAGAGCAGTTTTAACACTCTTAGGCTCAATGTGTGTGAGTAGGAGAGTGGGGTGAAGTCTTGGTTTGAAAATGCCAGATTTGGAACGAGTTTGCATAGGATGTATATTAGTAGGTTGGGTAGAAGGGGAGGAAAGGTCTATAGTGGTGCTAGTTGTGGCCATTGAGTGAGGGTGTGGGCTGGTGGTGGGTGTTACAGAGACGGGGGAGGGGGGACTCAGGTTGATTGACAGAGGAGTTAACTTGATAGGGAGGTGAGATGGGTTGAGTGTGAGTAGTGGTTGAAGGAATAGGATTAGTTTGAGTGGTCTGGTGAGGTATTGTAGGGGAGGGGATAGTGGCAGTGGGCAAGTCAGTGACATTTTGTGAGCTTGGAGAGGTTGTGGTGGTGGTTTCAAATAGTTGTTTATATGGGAATTTATTCTCATTGAACATAACATCCTTAGAGATGTAGATGCGGCCATTAGGGGAAAGGCACTTGTAACCCTTGTGTGATGAAGAGTATCCCAAGAACACACACTCATGAGACCTAAAGTCCAACTTGTGAGCATTGTAAGGTCTAAGGCAAGGAAAACAGCTCCACCCAAAGACTCTAAGAGAGGAGTAATTTGGAACTTGACCATAAAGGACTTGAAAGGGAATAGAGTCATTTAGAGAAGCTGTAGGCAACCTGTTTATCAAGTAAACAGCAGTAGCAAAGGCATGGTCCCAAAAATGTAGAGGTAGATTGGCTTGAAATAGAAGAGTTAGCCCCAATTTCACTATGTGTCTATGTTTCCTCCCAACAACACCATTTTGGTGGTGAGTGTGAGGGCATATGACACGATGGAGAATACCTAGATCAGCTAGGTATTTGGAAAATGGTCTATACTCCCCCCCAATCAGTTTGAATGGATTTGATTTTACAATTGAATTGAAGTTCAACCATGGCGTTAAATGTTTTAAATGTTTGAAGGGTATCAGATTTTGATTTGATGAGATATAACCATGTGAATCTATAGAAGGCATCAACAAATGTAAGATAGTAATAAAAACCAGTGGAGGAAGCCATTTGAGATGGTCCCCAAAGGTCACTATAGACTAGTTGTAAAGGTGAACTATAAAAAGTGAGAGAAGGTGAGGAGGGCAGTCTATGTGACTTTCCAACAGCACAAGCATTGCAAAAAGCAGAAGGCTCTTTATTAGGTAAAGACAGATTACACATTTGAGCTACAATTCTTAAAGCATTGTGATTAGGATGCCCTAATCTTTGATGCCATGTTTGTAAAATGTGCTGGGAGTGGGGAGCAGTGACAGTAGCACTGTTTACAATGGGGATAGAACAACTAGAAGGTGGATTTACAATGGAAACAGGATTGAAAGAAGACTTTGGAGCAGAGGAATGAGCCTGGCCGGTGTGCTGCAGCATGTCCTAGAACTCATAGAGCCCATCAGGGCCAGCACGACCATGCAGCAACACCTCACGAGTAGCCTGAGATTTGACAAAACAGTCATTCAAGTGAAACTCAACAAAAACAGGATTGTCATGCAAAAAATGATGAACACTGACCAGATTTTTTGTGATAGAGGGAACATACAAGAGATTATGTAGGTGCAATTTAATGTTTGGATTAAAAGGTGAAGGGAATGAAGTAGAGCCTGAAGAGAGTACGGGCAAACCTTGTCCATTACCTACAAACACTTGGCTGGAAGTCTCATGAGTGACTTGAGGCACTTGGATGTTCTGAGAATTGTTAGTGGCATTTGTAGAAGCAGTAGTGTCACCAAACAAGTTTGGTGAGGCAAGTTGAGGTGCTGTCATCATGAGAGCAGTGGCTTGAGGTGCTGCCTGAGGTGTTTGTGAGGGCTGAGAAGGCCACTGTGGTGGAGGTTGCTGTGGTCTAACATATTGGTAAGGGTTGTAGGGATATTGTTGAGTTTGTGGAGGTACATTAGGGTTGTAATACTAGTTGAAACGATGGTAGCATTAAGCAGCAGTGTGTCCAAACTTGTTACAAACCTGACATTGTTGCTGAGAACGACCTCCACGCCCACGTCCCCTGCCACGACCACGACCACGGTAGCCATAGCCTTTAGTGTGAGCATCATTGGTAGCAGGCGCTTGTGAATTAGTGTTTGTAGAAGCAGGAGTGGTGTTCGCAGGTGTTTGCTGCTGCGAACCAGTGTGCGTGAGAAGAACAGAGGCGTTATCAGAGTTGTTCTGTTTGCGATAACGATTCATTTCGCACTTCCTGAGCGAGAAGAAGAGACTCAACTTCCTCAATAGTAACATCATCATCGAATTTGCTTTCAACGAGTGAGATGATATGGTCGTATTCCTGTGGAAAACTGTTGAGGATCGCATCAAGATGATCTTCCGCAGAGATAGGGCTTCCAACCGCAGCGAGTGAATCAACGAGAGACTCGATTTTCGCAAGATAATCTTTGGCGGAAGAATTCTCCAATTGCGTGGTGCAAAGCTCGTTTCGCAATTGGTGAATCTTCGTGCGACCTAGCTTTTGGAAATAGGCGTGAATCTTGTCCCAGAGTTCGAATGTATGGTGGCAACCAACGACACCCGCCTGACTCGCTTTCGTAAGCGACGTTTGAAGCCACGACAACAACATTTGGTCTTGAGCTTCCCATACTTGAAAATCTGGATTCTCATTGTTGATCGCACTGTCGGCGGTGGTAAGATATCGTGGCGGAATTCGTGGCGAGACGAGGAAGTGATGGAGACGATGCACCTTGATCACCAGCTCCACCTATTGGCACCAGAGCACGAAGTTCTCGTCGTGCAGTTTCTCTGTAATCTTGTGACGAAATTCTTTGATCTCTGATGTAGAAGAGTTAATAGTGCTTGCGGTGTTTCGCGGTGTTTTGCGGCACGGTTTCTGAACCTATGCCATCTTCGCCCGGTGGTAGTGGATTGCTATTGTTGACAGAAGCCATACGGAGGCGCGATGGAAGCAGAGCGAAAAAAGAGTAAAGAAACAGTTACGATTCTGTTAGGGATCGGTTAGCTCTGAATACCATGTTGAGATTTTAGAGAGAATGTAAGAAAGGAATCATTGAGAGAGAATTGATTTTTGTTATTGATGATTCAGAATACAAGAGTGAGTGACCTTATATAGGTTCACTGAGATACAATCAGTAACCTGCACTAGCAGGTGACTTAAGCTAACAGAACCTGCATTAGCAGGCAACTCAAACTAGCAGTATTACAAACTGTTACAATTAACAAGAGTTTATCTATTCTACTACTCTTACACATTGTATCATCCTTCAGATTGGTCTAGATTCCTCGTTTGCATGATTGGAGTTCCAACCTTTAATTTTATCCCATGGCTAGGCAAACCCGAAGTTTTAAGAGAATTTCGAAATTCAGTTGTCACTTCTTCGAGAGCTGGGTTTTCAAGCAATTCTGAATGCCAATTGAATCAGAGCTTAAATACTCTCTTTCATCACCTGTAAATTAGCGAAATAAATTTATGATTGTTTTGGAAAATAGAATTTCATAAAAGTGTGTGTGTGTAGAGCTTCATTCCAATTTATTAACTTTATTTGTTTCAAGAGCTCTGCAAGTTCACTTCCCGTTTATCCCAAGTAGGTAGCTCAGTTGGCGAGCTAAGGGATATTGAATGAGTGCACCAAAAAAGTGCAAGAAGTAGGTCCCGAGTTCAAATCCCGGAAACTATTCCCACACCCTCACTAACATTGCTTATCAAAAAAAATTCCCGTCTTAATACTGCAAGTACAGTTCTCTATCGCGGGAACATGGATTGAGAACATTGAATGTTTGGCTCGACAAAACCCTAACTCTGTGTTCTTGCCCTATAGGTACAGATCTTGAAGGATCTGCTTCTGAGAAGCTTCAACAGGAAAAATCACGCTTGATCTTTACCTTTGATTGTTGTTTAAAATCTGATCTGGCTCACAGTGCACGTTTTAACACCTTTCTCTGTTGTTGTTTGTCTGACTGAGTTGCAAGAGATGGTTCTTCACGCCTTGAAGAACCCAGCAGATATCAGAATGTTTCTCCCTTGAGAAACAGGTATAATCCCTTTCTTTCTCTCTGATTTCTTTGATTCTAAATTGTCCAGTCACTGAAAACAATATTGCTGAGTTGCTGTTTTTGATTCTCTTTTCTTTATGAGGTTTTGCCTTCAACCACTTGTTGAAGGGGCTGTCTCACAAGAAACTCAGAACCAGTACACGAAGAAGACAGCTACACACAGAAAAGGGAAGAGGCAGAGAAGACTTAGGGTATAGCATAAACTTGTAAAAATTTTACTGCATAAAACTCTGTGTATTTACATTATGCTATCATAGCTATTGTATACAATGTAAAAGAAGTTTGTTTTTAGTTTTAACAAACTTCTAAAGTTAGTTATAGTTGTTAGACAGGTAGTAACAACTTAACTAATTACAACTTGTACCAACAGCTTAAATTCTAAAAAATATAGCCGTAGGCTAACAAAAACTTAGGTATTTGACAATTAAATCCAATACTTTCCCTTAATTTCAAAAACCTATACTTAGGAATCCTAAAACTAAAATGGAAACTTAGATAGAGATAGGAAATCAACAGGACAGACCCCTGGACATAGTCTTTCAGAAAAATTACTTGAGACAAGCCCCCAAGAGTAGCTTTAAGGCGGCTTTCTTAATTAGAAAGCAACCAGCCCAATCTCTCTTCTAAGTTTCACAAAAGTTTCTCCTTTGAGAGCTTTTGTAAATAGGTCAGCTAGTTGCTCCTTAGTAGAACAATACTCAACTTGTATCTTTCCATTAGTAACTTGCTCCCTTAAGTAGTGAAACCTTGCTTGGATGTGTTTGGTTCTTCCATGAGAACCAGGATTCCTTGCTAGATTTAGAGCTGATTTGTTGTCTATCATCAATATAGGGGGTTGACTTAGGTCAACCTGTAGCTCCTTTATCAATTCTTCCAGCCATGCTGCTTGAGTTGCAGCAGCACACCCAGCAACATACTCTGCCTCATTGGACAGAGCCACAATATTCTGTTTCTTGGAGCTCCAAGATATGGAAGCTCCCTGAAACTTAAAGAGGTACCCAGAGGTGCTTCTTCTGTCCACATGGTCTCCACACCAGTCAGAGTCAGAGAATCCCACTAGGCTTAGCTTGTTATCATCACATGGACCTACTTACCATACCTGTAGAAAATAAGATATCTAGTCTGTTGTGACACAAATATCTTAAAGAGCCAATCATTTGCCTGTAGTAAGTAGCATCCACTTTACAACCCAGTTCAACTTCCTTTCTTCCCAATACACCATCTGCTGGATTGCTGGCAGAGTTGCATTCTGCCAATTCAAACCTTGCCAAAACCTCTTTAGCATATTTAAGTTGATGTAAGATAATCCCCTCAGGTATTCTTAGAAATTCCAGCCCTAGGAAGTAGGATAACTTGCCTAGGTCTGTCATTTCAAATTTCTGTTTCATAGAGGTTTTGAAGTAATCAATCTCCTTAGCACAATTCCCTGTGACAAGTAGATCATCTACATACAAGCATACTAATAGAAGATAAGTCTGTAGGTTTCCCTTCACATAGACTCCATATTCATTTGAGCACTTTGTAAACCCATTTTCAGTAAAGAACAAGTCAATCCTCGTGTTCCAAGCCCTTGGAGCCTGTTTCAACCCGTATAGGGCCTTGTGTAGTTGAAATACCAGATCCTCCTTGCCTTTAACTTCAAAACCAGGTGGCTGCTTGATGAACACAGTTTCTTCAAGTGGCCCATTCAGAAAAGCTGATTTAGCATCCATGTGGTAAAGTTCCCACCCTTTGTTGCAAGCTAGGGCAGTTACCAACCTTATGGTTTCGTGCCTTGCAACTGGGGAAAACACTTCAGTGTAGTCAATGCCTTCTTTCTGTTGAAACCTTCTAGCCACCAACCTAGCTTTGTATTTTACAATGTCACCCTTAGGATCCAGCTTTAGTTTGAAGATCCACTTCACACTGATAGCTTTCTTTCCCTTAGGTAGCTGAGTTAGAGACCAAGTACCATTCTTCTCAATAGAGTTCAGCTCCTCAACCATTGCCAATCTCCACTTTTCTTGTTTTAGAGCCGCATAGTGGTCTATAGGTTCTGCATCAGCTAGCATAGCATAGTGAATGAGGTTTCCCTCTTCATTTACTTCACTGTCAGTCACAAGTTCAAAATCTGCCAACCTTCTAGGTGGTTGTCTCAACCTCTGCCCTCTTGCAAATTCTGGTTGCACAGGTTCTGGACTTGGAGTTTCAGGCTTCTCATTTTGAGGAGGCAGATCTGGAGTATGCATATCAGGCATATCTTCAAAGTTAGAATTGTCTTCATCATTCTGATGGAGTACTTCAGGTGTAGAATTCGTGCCTTCTTGCTCAAAAAACTGACCTGAATTAGGTTGTTCAATAGTGCTCCAATCCCATTGCTCATTTTCTAACACAGTGACATCCCTAGAGATCTCTACTTTGTTGTTTATTAGGTTAAACAACCTGTAGGCCCCTGTAGGATGGTACCCAATTAGGATAAGAGGTTTGCTCTATCTTCCAATTTCTTTCTCTTTTGGTCTGGAACATGACCATAGCATAGAGAACCAAAAATCCTTAGGTGTGCCACACTTGGCTTGTCACCCATCCAAACTTCCTCTGGAACTTTCCCATCTATCCTTTTAGTAGGGCATCTATTTAGGATGTAAGCAGCAGTGTTGACTGCTTCACCCCAAAAACTCTTTGGTAATCCTTTGTGCTTGACCATGGATCTAGCCATATCAAGTAGACTTCTGTTTCTCCTTTCAGCCACTCCATTGTGCTGTGGAGTGTATGAGGAGGTAACTTCATGAACAATTCCTTTGCTAGTGCAGTATTCTTCAAACTCCTTTGAAGTATACTCACCACCACCATCTGTCCTTAGGATCTTCAGTTTTCTGCCACTTTGCCTTTCTGACATTTCTAGGAACTGCTTGAATATCAACAGGGCTTCTCCTTTTGTTTTGATTAGATACACCCACAGTCTTCTAGAAAACTCATCTACAAAGGTCAGAAAATACTTATTGCATACTAAGAGATAAAACATCAAAATTACTAGTGCAAAAAAGGGATTTAAAGTCAGGCGAAAAGGGGATTTAAAGTCAGGCGCCCGCTTGACTTTTATTAAGTCGACTTTGTATGTCAGGAGTTTTAAAGTCAAGCGATAGCCTGACTTCGTAAGTATGATTTAAAGTCAAGCATTTACTTCGCCTGACCTCGTAAGTCAGTTTTAAAGTCAAGCATTTATTATCGCCTGACTTCGTAAGTCTTATTTAAAGTCAAGCATTTATTCTTGCCTGACTTCGTAAGTATGATTTAAAGTCAAGCATTTTGTTATTGCCTGACTTCGTAACTATGATTTAAAGTCAGGCTTTAGTTCGCCTGACTTTAAAAGTTCATTTTTTTTTTAAAAAAAAAATTATTTGGTAGCCAGCTTATCTAAATAATGACGGCTAATTTTTAATTCAAGAGACCAAAATCAAACCAAAAACTAGCCAGCTAATCTAAATTACTTTTTTTTTTAAAAAAATTCAAACAAATGAAACTTAGTATAAAGAAAGGCCGAAAACAATCAAACATTAACACACTTTTTTTCATTTATAATCTTATATCAACACAATCTTACAACAATATCAAATTATAATATAGTACCTAATGATTGTGCCAAATCTAAAGTATTTAATGAAATCAATTTGTATAGCTAGATACAACCAGTGGCAAAAAAAATATAATGACTCAACCTCAGCCCAAAACATGCCATAAACTGGTCTGTGGTCTGAAAACCTCGATTCGCCACGATCGTACGATAATTGATGTAGGCCTTCTCCATTCCTGTTCCTCTTCATCAGCATTCAAGGTTTCATGAATGTAAGCCTTCACCGAGACTTTGAGATCAGTAACCTGCAAAATAGAGAATAGAAGAAGAAAGTGAACAACAAATTAAAGGTGAATAACAAATTAAAGGTGAATAATTTATTCACTAAATTATCAAGTGACAAAATTCTGATTAGAAAGTCATGGTTAGGGTAAGGGTAAATAACAAAATTCTGATTAGAAAGTCATGGTTAGGGACCAAACAACATAAAGGTGATGCATGACTTGCATATGGTATATTTGTATTTGGAATCAACCAATTAGAGCAAAGTTCTATTGTTGACAGCAACTGTCTGCTAAAGTGAAGGAGCAAAAGGAAATGTCTTCTAATTATGCACTACAAATCTTCACATCCCAAGAGATAAACTCTAATAATAATTATATGACTTTAGTGTATTATGGAGTACATGATTCATGAGTTTTCAATATCTACAAAAAGAAAGATTAAAGGAAGGAAGCACTCATCAAAGTATCTATCATTAAACAACTAATGTCTTAAAAATATCAGGTACTTCATATTTATCATTAAAAGGATAAATATCATCAGACAATATTATCTTGAAACTAAGTAAGATGCAAATGGAAAATAAAAACACTCATTGCCATATCAGGTACTTCATAATTTTCAATGGAATGATTGGTTTTTAATTATATCAACGGTTGAGTAAGGGATGTCATATTTAAAGGTAACATTATGCAATTAAAATAGAACAAAGTGTAGGGATGAATACCTTCAGTTTGAGATGTTGCAGCAAAGACAAATGGTTCTGGAAATGAATCTTTTGTGCCTTTGGTTGTGTTTCGCGGTAATCACGAAATCATAGACCGATTAGAAGAATGTGGACCTTCCATTTGCGTTGAGTAAGGGATGTGATATTTAAAGGTAAGGTTATGAAATTAAAATAGAACAAAGTGTAGGGATGAATACCTTCAGTTGTAGCAGTTGCAGAAAGGGGAGAATGAAGGGCCAAAAATCATCTAGCTTGTCATCCAGCAATTGCAGCAAAGAGAATTTGTTCTGGAAATGAAGCTTTGGTGCATTTGGTAGAGTTTGGCGGTAATCACGAAATGATAGTGATTTTGCTTCAGAATTCAAAAGAACTGAATTCTTGTGAATTTCTTACCTATTGATAAATGATAGGGCAACAAAATACAGTTAGAGCATGAGAAATATCCGACAACAATAAATGCATAGATGCAATATATCAGCTTGGTAAAAGTTAAGATAGCTACCTTGTGCAAGTGAAACTTGGCTTCTCTAATTTGAACTAGAAGATCACTTGGAATATCAGCTGAAACATACCTGCATATGAAAGAGAGGAAATGTTATCAAAAGTTCAAAACAATATTATCAGAAGTTTCAATTCAATCTTTATTTTCAAGTCACTACTAGTATCAGATCACAACATAGAAGATTAAGCTGAAGAGGTATTTGTTGTTCATTTAACATACCACGGTATTTGTGTGCCTATGTTTTCACAAAAACAACACTGCTAAGGTACCTCTAATGGAACACACCAGCTCCAGTTGCCTCAACCAAACCTGTCAACACAAAACTGCCTGGGAATAAATTAATAGCTCAAACTTACGAACTTAGAACAAATTGATAGTCTAAGTAATAAATTTTTGAATGACAATCCTAAGTATATACTTACAGCACTTCCTCAGTAAGTTTTTCGAGATTGTTCAAGCTGGAAGGCACTCTCCCGTTTAATTGATTCCTATCAAAGTGGCTGCAGTCAAGAGAAATACTCGTTTCAACCGAAGAAATTCAGAGACAGCATAAATTGTGAGTGAAATCACTTAGCCAATGGTGATAATATACTTACAGCCTGTAAGTATATTATCACTTACAACACTTCCACTGTGCTCACGGAGCTAAGAGAGCTAGGAATGCTGCGCGTTAGTTTATTGCTGTCAAAAAGCCTGGCAAAAAGAATACAAGGGAGGATAAAATGCAAGTTTATAAAAGTTATTCATTTAAAAAATGGTATAGTTTCTTGACTTTCCATGCCTTTATATAAGTTATAAATTTCAGAAAATAAATAGTACAAGATTTAATGAAGCTTACACATGTTTCAGCAAAAAATGAAAAATATTAACAGGAAACTGAAAATGAGAGTTGACATACTTCCTGTAAAGAGTAGCAAACTCTAGAATCATTTCAAACTCATTCTAAATGACACATTTCTAATTCATCTCAAAAGTGCTGACAATGGTTCCATTCAATCACAAAATATTTCTGAACTAAGTCAAAGGTTTCCTGCTTCCAGCAAGGAGACATAGTTGGAGTACCTTTTAAAACCATGTCGAAATTTTTATCAGAGCAGAAAGCATGAAATTTTTATAAGAAAACTCATGATTCGGATTATCAGAGCAGAAAGCATGAAATTTTTATAAGTGACCTGATAAGAAATGACATTGTTGGAGTACCTTTTAAAACCTTGTCGAAATCGTAGTTCATCATATTTCTCAAGATTTAGATCCATTTCATCCATGTCGAAATCGTCATACAGATCATCATCATCTTCACATTGTGCAGGGTAGTTTAAGGCATGACAGTATAACTGCAGATCATCCATGAGTTAGCTAGGTAATTTATGAAATTCTGAGAAACCAAAATATGCCTTAGATTAAGAAACAACATGTATGGACCGACAGTGTAAACAAACTTCATACCAACAATTTCGTTATGTAAATATTTGTGCAGGTATTTTAGAAAATAATAATTTAATGTAGCATCATGGTCGGATATGATTGGATGTCTGTAAAACTTTGGTACAATGTCAATGCAAAGTTACTAAGTTATATAGAAAATGAAAAACCACAAAACTTGAGAACTCAACCAAAAGAATCATAAGAAAGTCAGTTCACCAAAAAATTTGCTATTGCTCTAATGCATCTATTAAGTATTACCTTAGGAAGAAATTCATTGGTTGGTTCGGCTAGCTGGTTCGACATACGAGGTTCCGAGCTTGACTCGGGCATTGAAGATGTACCAACCCAAGACTTATCCAAACCAGAGCAGGTTGTGAACTACATCTCTCACATAAAAGTGTCCTTGAATGCCGTCTAGCAAGAGCATTAGTTGAATGAACAGTCAGAGGAAAATTACAAAGTCCATTTATCAATATCAATAACACAAGTTTTTGTGGAGAAGAAACTTTTTATCGAAAAATAGAGAAACCATTCTATTCAAACAAATGAGCTTTAGTAGTCTTCCTCACCACAAAACACACGAGCATATATATTAAGCATGTATCAATCAATCAATGGAAAGGTACAAAGAAAAAAGTGTGAATTCCTAAATTCATGAAGTATTCAGACTAGTTAAACAGAAAGAAAAATTAATTCATGAAAACATATAGCACCACTCATATCAATCCTTTTAATAATTGAAATTATGTTCAGAAGTTATACGAATTTGGTTACTGGAATACATATTAGGGACTAATTTATTCATGAATAAAACACCTTCTGGTAGGAAGGCTACATAATTTATTCATTCTTCAATAAAATCTAAAATCATTAAAAAAAAAGCTCATAAAATACAAACCAATGAAGCTGATATAGATCCACTGAAGTCATTCCTAGTCGACAGAGGGAATCTTTAAGAGCAGTGAGAACACTTTGACGGCCTAATATATCTTCAGATGACAAACATTGAAGCATTAATCTTAACCTTACTTGCACACTGCATATGAAAATTATACCAAAAGTATAAGTAGGTACCTTCCAAGAAGAGTCTCGGAATTTATGGCACCGAAAGCGAACTGAAAAACAGAACAGAGGCACACATTAATAAATTTACAACTATGAAAGAAACCTAGATCGATATGGTTCATACTCACCCTAGAGCCGTAAACTTCAGCAGTGTCAATAAAGGTTAAAACTTCACCAATACTGGCATTGAAAGCAGCTCTAGCAGCCTTTTCATTTCTATATACAATCAGGACAAGAGAAGATGAATGCAATTGATAATCTCAAACTGTCCAGTTTATAATTCCAATCCATTCAGCTCGGAACATGATATATTATCAGTGAGGATAGACCATGTTCTAGTGTTTCATATCATATCTGCAACTTTTATAAATTATAACATCTAATGAAACTTTGAGTAGAAATTAAAACAACAACTTCAAAACAAGAAACATAAGAATCAAGTATAAACAAAGTAACTAATAGATGCTTTGTAATACACTCATATGCATGATCAAATAATAGCATGCATGGTAAGTAGTTGAACATAAGTCTGCTCCAAGAATAGATTTAGAAGTTAAAATGGAATATCTAAAAAAAACTTTAACAAACATCACAATGACTATTATTCAACATTCAATGAATAAAAAAAGGAGGGAATAAAAAAAAAGTAAAGGAAAGTTACCATTCCATTGAAAATTGTTCCATTAAGTAGTATTACCCCATGACCAAGCACCAATTTCAATTGTTGAAACCTTCAAATCAGAACCACCCAACTTCACCTTTTCTTCTACTGTCTTAAGAGTAGCAGAAAAACCCTCTGAAGCAACCGCTCTTATTCTTTCAACTTTAGAGTGACCCATAACAGTAAAACAACCACTGCATATATGAAGAGCCATCGAGAAACAAAAAAAAAACTAGCTCAACTCAAATCCAATAATGGGTATGAAATAAAATAAAAATAAAAGTTTTATTTTATGAAGAGATTTTGAGGGTGGAAGCCAGATTTTGTTAGGAAATTTAAGAAAGCAAATATAAGTCACTTACATCTTCCTCTTGCTCCTCCTCCTCCTCCTCCTCCTCCTCTTCCTCCTCGTCGTCAGGGTCACCACCACGTTCGCCGTCACCTGCTTCTTCTTCATCTTCTTCATCGCCCTTATCATCGTTGCCGCCTTCAGGAGCATCTTTGTCATCCTCATCTTCATCATCGTCGTCTTCGTCGTCGTCACCATCGTCGTCTTCGTCGTTGTCACCATCGTCTTCTTCAGTGAACATGATGACTGATGAGGGAGTGAGAGGTGAGATCTGAGATCTGAGATCTGACGACGGTGAGAGGTGAGAGGGAGGAGAAACGCGACGGTGAGGGGGAGGCGAAACGCGACGGTGAGAGGTGAGGGGGAGGAGAAACGCGATCTGAGAATGGAGATGGAAAAGGAACCAGACATCGAGGTTCGTGGTTCGTGGAAATGGAAAAGGAATCGTTCCAGATCGAAGAAGAATCTAGGAATCGCGAAGAGGAGAGTGCTCAGAGAGAAACGGAAAAGGAAGGGAAGCTAGGGTTCGTGGTTCGTGTCTAAGAGTGAGACGCTTCGAATTCGTAAAGACTGAGATTATGAGAGTGAAGGGTTGTGAGAGTGAGACGCTTCGAATTCGTAAGTGATTGAATATTATTTTTTTTCTATTTTTGGACTTTAGAGGTCAAGCGAGAATAGACGCCTGACTTCTAAAGTATTAGAATAGAAAAAAAAATTTCACCCCTAATTACAAGTTTGCCACCGTGTCACTTATGTAGTCAGGCGAATACACGCCTGACTTTTAAAGTCTTATTTTTTCCCTATTTCTTCACTTTAGAAGTCAGGCGTGTATCCGCTTGACCTTAATACTCGCGAGTTTTGCCACTTATTTACAAGTTTGCCACCGTGTCTACCTATGTAGTCAGGCATCTGGGCGCCTGACTTTAAATGTCTAATTCTAATGTCATTTTTGCACTAGAAAAACTCTTTGGTAATCCTTTGTGCTTGACCATGGATCTAGCCATATCAAGTAGACTTCTGTTTCTCCTTTCAGCCACTCCATTGTGCTGTGGAGTGTATGGGGAGGTAACTTCATGAACAATTCCTTTGCTGGTGCAGTATTCTTCAAACTCCTTTGAAGTATACTCACCACCACCATCTGTCCTTAGGATCTTCAGTTTTCTGCCACTTTGCCTTTCTGACATTTCTAGGAACTGCTTGAATATCAACAGGGCTTCTCCTTTTGTTTTGATTAGATACACCCATAGTCTTCTAGAAAACTCATCTACAAAGGTCAGAAAATACTTATTGCATACTAAGAGATAAAACATCAAAAGGACCACATATATCTGAGTAAACAACATGCAATAGGTCTTTAGATCTATTAGCTAGTTCTGCCTGGAATTTGTTTCTAGGCTGTTTACCCATTAAACATGTGGTACATACCCCATTAGGCGCCTCAATCTTAGGTAGCCCTTTAACTAAACCTTTAGCACTCAGTTTAGTTAAACTACCAAAGTTTAAGTGCCCAAGTCTTTTATGCCAAAGCTCACTTTCAGTACTGGTTGTAGCACTAAAACACTCAGCTGTTGATGTGCTAAAACTAGTCCTGAAAGTTTTGTTTTTGGCTAGAGGACTTGTTAAAACTGGTTTATCCTTAGTATCAAAAACAGTCAGTTTTAAATCCTTCATGATTATTGAAAAACCTTTTTCAACCAACTGTCCTAGACTGATTAAGTTGCAGCTAATGCCAGGAACATAGTATACATCATGGATAACTACTACATGTCCATCATCCTTTGTGAACATCACATTACCCATACTTGATGCTTCAATAGACCTGTTGCTTGCACACTTAATAATAGTCTTCTTGTTTGGGTTGAAGTCCACCAACCACTCTTTATTACTTGTTAAATGATTAGAACATGCAGAATCTAGATACCATAGTTCAGTTATAGTATTACCATTCCCTGTAGTAACTACTAGAGCTATATAATCTGAGTTTATACTTACAGTAAAATCAGATACACTAGTTTCTGCCTTAGGTTTTAATTCATTCTTATGGCTGTCAGTTTCTGTCTCATCTTCTAAGTCAGAAATCATACTGAATGCCACAGGTGTGCATTCAGTGTCAGAGTCCTCCTTGGCCACATTGGCCTCCTCCTCAGACTCTTTAGGTTTACCATTTTTCTTAGTAGGACATTCAGTGGCATAATGCCCATAGTTATCACACCTATAGCATTGTACCTTAGATTTGTCCTTTTTCTTATTTGAGTCAAAGTTTTTCTTGGAGGAATTCCCCTTACCTTTTGGTATTCCTCCCTTACCTTTGGACCAGTCTTTGGCTGGTTGGGTGTTGCCTTTCTTGCCCTTGCCTTTTCCTGCAAACAAGACTTGATCTTCCTCCCTTTCACCCATCAAAAGATTCAACCTGATTTCTTTTGCTTCAAGCGTACTCTGGAGGTCTTCAACTTTAAGATCTGCAGGCTTGATAGTGTCTTCAATGCTGTTTACAATAAAACCAAACTTCCTTGTTAAGGATCTAAGGATTTTCTTGCAAATAGTTAGTTCAGATAAAGTCTCTCGATTGAGACTCATTGCATTGGTGATTTTCTTAAGTTTCCCAAAGAAATCACTAATGCTTTCACCTTCTTGCATGTTTAAATTTTTATACTGCTTCCTCAAGGCTTGCAGTTTTTCCTCTATGACTGGTGCAACACCATTATAATATTTGTCAAGGAGGTCCCAGGCAGTTTTAGAGACTTTTATGCCTCTAATTCTGTCAAAGTTGCTCTCATCACACCCCTGGTGTATGAGATAGAGGGCTTTCCAATCCTTTTTTGTATTCTCCTTGTGTTCAGCTGTTTGTGCAGGAGTTGGTTCCTCAGGTAGCTCAGGAACCCCTTCTTGAACAATATCTAGAACATCATGGAATCCAAAGGTGGCCTCCATTTGCAAATACCATCTATCCCAGTTTTTCCCATTTAGCTTGGGAATCTGGGTGGACAGACTTGCACTTGACATGCTGGTTTGAAACCTTGATTAACACTTTCTATCACCTGTTTCAAAACACTTAAAAACTGTCAAAATAACACACCTACACAGTCACTTACTGTGTAGGCAACAGAAAACTTGTAAAGATAATGAAAGAAGATTAAGAACTGGATTTGAGTTTAGTAAATGTCCCTGAATTGTCTTGCTCTATGATACCATGTTGTAATAATGACCTTTTCTTTGCTTTGTTGCTGCAGGGTATGTATGAAGAAAAAGATGGGGTGCAAGTATTGAAAAGCAATACAGGCCCAGCCCAACACCCAACCTGTTCTGCTGCTTCAAACAAAGAATGGGAATCGGGTATTGCGCACCTGAACCCACTTGGTTTGGATCTGCCCACAGATCCACTTGACCCGGACTATAAAAGCTAGTTCCTAGGGTTTTCTTTCAGAAAACCAAGAACTGTTTCTCTCTTCTTGCTGCTTCTCTGGTTTTGTTCTTTCTTCTTCTTCCTCTCTCACGATCTTAGCATTTCAGTGCTCTTGCTGCTCCTGCAGTGATGACGCGCTGAAACGCTAGACCCTCTCAACCGATGATGATCCTTGATGACGATGATGCGAAGAAACGTTCGGTTTGAACCCTGAGTCACCTGAGATCTGAGGTTGTGCTTGTTGAGGCTTCGGTGATGATGCTTCTGTGACTGATGCGTGAAACTTGATGACAAACTTCCTCTATTTTCACTGAGGTAAAATTTCTGAACCTTTATCTTCTTTCTTTAACTGTTTCTTGTTAGGTTTTGCTTCGACAAAACCCTAACTCTGTGTTCTTGCCCTTTAGGTACAGATCTTGAAGGATCTGCTTCTGAGAAGCTTCAACAGGTAAAATCACGCTTGATATTTACCTTTGATTGTTGTTTAAACTCTTATCTGCTCACAGTGCACGTTTTTAACACCTTTCTCTGTTGTTGTTTGTCTGACTAAGTTGCAAGAGATGGTTCTTCACGCCTTGAAGAACCCAGCAGATATCAGAATGTTTCTCCCTTGAGAAACAGGTATAATCCCTTTGTTTCTCTCTGATTTCTTTGATTCTAAATTGTCCAGTCACTGAAAACATTATTGCTGACTTGCTGTTTTTGATTCTCTTTTCTTTATGAGGTTTTGCCTTCAACCACTTGTTGAAGGGGCTGTCTCACAAGAAACTCAGAACCAGTAGACGAAGAAGACAGCTACACACAGAAAAGGGAAGAGGCAGAGAAGACTTAGGGTATAGCATAAACTTGTAAAAATTTTATTGCATAAAACTCTGTGTATTTACATTCTGCTATCATAACTATATATATACAATCTAAATGAAGTTTGTTTTTAGTTTTAACAAACTTCTAAAGTTAGTTATAGTTGTTAGATAGGTAGTAACAAGTAACAACTTAACTAATTACAACTTGTACCAACAGCTTAAATTCTAAAAATATATAGCTGTTGGCTAACAAAAACTTGGGTATTTGACAATTAAATCCAATAATCTCGACCCCACCCCTCTCTCCCTCCATCCACCATCTCACTCTGCCTCTCCAATCTAGTGTAGGGGTTGTTTGGAATAACAACTGTAGGATGTGTGGTTTAACCAAGTTGCAAGGGGCTTGGTGTTTTGTAGCTTGAGGGGTGAGAGGATTTGCGTCACTGTTTGAACTTTGAAGCTTCGATCTTTTGGATGTGTAGTCCACTTAGGAGATTTTCATGTGCAGTAGTGAGGGTTCTTTCTTGGTTTTGGATGGCTTGATGTGTTCTTGGTGTTGGTTACATCTGTTGCTTTGATCCCACTTTATACGAGTCTTCAATCCACGCCCCGCCCCACCCTTAGTAGATGGTTGTCACTTGTTTCAATTTGGGATGGCATTTACGTGGAAGGGGTGTCTCACTTGGTCTTTTTGTGGTATCCATATTAGCTTCTACAAGGCTTGAACTTTCTTTCATTTAAGGAGTTTTTTTGTTTTGTTTTGGGGGCATATCCACTTCGTAGGGTTGGAGTCTGGGTGTTTTAGTGGTTTGCTGGGCCACTTCTTCAGGAGTTGTTGTGTCTCAACAGAAGCATAGGTCTCTACCAATCAAGTTTTACTAAGCTATTTGGAGCAAATCGATGGGAAGTCTGCAACTCTGGTGATTTGGAGGTGTTTATTTCATGGTGTTGCATCAGGCAAACCCCTTTCTCATGGTGTGTTCTCATGGTGTTGACTGTTGGTGTCTCGCAATTTCAGATCCTTCGCATATTAACATGAGGTTTTGCCTCCGCGGTTTTAGTCTGGTTTTAATAGTATTGGTGTCCCAGTGTTGGAGATATTAGGATGTTTATGTGCTTTTCTTAGGTGTCTTTTTTGTGCTTTGGTGTTTTGTTTTGTGATGTCTTGAACATCTTAAAGTTAGTCTAGGAGTCATCTTTCTTATTTTGGTGTCCAGGTTGGCTAGGGGCTTTCTAGGTGTTTTTTTCCTTTTCTTAGTTATTTTGTTTCATCTCAAGTAGAGTTGCTTGGTTGTGTTTGTGTACTTTGGCCTTGGCCACCTTTATCTTAGCTTTTGCTTTCTGCTTGTGCTAGGTGCTATTAATAAATCTATCATTAGAATACTACCCAAATATTTAACATGATCATAATTGTAAAACTATATCAATGTTGCCGATCTAGTATGTCCCCCCACAAATACCGCCATGTGTGAGAATCCAAAATCCCTACCCTAAAAATTGAACTTACAATGAAAGAGATGGACATTTTGAATCATAACTAGGCATTTCAGAAACAAAATAACAAATTAAGCAAATGCATAAACAATAGCTTTTAAAAAAGATAGCTAAAGGAAAGGCTAAGATTAGGATGAGGAAAAAACGCCCCTTCGTGATGAGACTAGGGTTAGGAAGAGAAACAAAATCTAACACTAATGTCGGTCCCCATTCAAATTGTTGGTAGACGACTCTGATTTGAATTCCACCAATGAAATTTATGTAGGCATGAGTTAGGTTGCATCAAAAGGTTTTGATGAAACTCCATATTTCTTTTCTTTTCCTTAAAAAATGAGTTAGGTTGCAGCGAGCATAAATGGTTATTGCCATGGTTCGATACAATCTCTATTTCCATTTTAGCCATGCTTTGGTAATACTGGGCACACAAATTTCTAACATGTTATAACGTCGTCGACAAAATGCCTATTTTAAATCACCCCATAAAACCTCTAAATCCTATAGAAGAAAATAACCATCAAAATGATTGATGATTGATTGATTAGAAATAATATTAGAAATAATAGAAAAGTGCAATAGGATAGTTAGTTTAGCAGAAAAAAATACTCAACCAGAAGATGACACATGATATTAGTTGAGTGACTTTTATTATATTGATAACTGATGATAAATGATTGGAAATTAGAAATAATAATATAAGTATTAGAAAAATGCAATAGGATAATTATTTTAGCGGGAAAAATGCTCAACCAACCTGAAGATGACACATGGAGTAGACTTCTTGAGCTTTCTTGATCATATATTTTGTCATAGGTCTACCAAGTCCTTGTAGTGCTTCTTGATCCAAACTCTTTAGTGGGCACATCAGTCTATTATGCACCACCTCTTCCATTAATTCATGATAGGTCGTACGGAAAGAGTAACATCCATCATTCCCATCTCCAAATTAAGCGACCCCTCTATAACAACTGAAAAGTGCAATTTTAAGCACTGCATCAGCATCAAGTTAGTAAGTTGGAAAGAAGCTGCATGTTCCATCAAGGGTGTCCTTCCTATCAAATTGCCAAGGCCTCCCAAATAGATATATGTAAAAGTCAAATAGTCAATATGTAATTAGACAATTTGTAATCTTTAGTACAGTCAGATTGTAAAAAGCTGAGTCAGCTTGATACACAGTAGATATACTCAAAATGTAAACAGACTCAAAACACAATTCATTTTTGAAATAGAATTCAGTTATGAATCCACAACAAACTCTGAGTTTACACTCTAGCATGGTATCATTCGCATAGTTCGATTCTGGATCCTTCAACTTCCTTCCGCTTCGCCATCTCATAGTAGATCTACAACTCTCAAATTCGTCGATGGCAACACCAGAATCATCGGTGGCTACGCCCGTGACGCCTGATTCACCGACTTCAATCTTTCAATCGAATGCTTCCTTCTCTCAGTTCATCACCGGACCGAAATTATCCCTACAATTGGATGACAAGAACTTCTTGTTGTGGAATCAACAGGTTGAGGGAGTCGTTGCCACGCACAAGCTTCATCGGCTCCTTGTTAACCCTACGATTCCACAGCAGTTCGATTCCATTGACGACAAGCTCAACAACAAAGTTTCTCAGGCTTACGATCGTTGGATCGTTCAGGATCAAGCACTCTTTACATGGCTTCTGTCAACGCTGTCAGACTCTGTGCTACCTCATGTGCTGAACTGCAATCACGCCTATCAAGTTTGGGATACTATCCACAAGCATTTCCTTGCACATCTCAAGGCGAAATCGCGTCAGTTACGTTCTGAATTGAAGAACACGAAGAAAGGAACTCGCAGTGTTCATGAGTACGTCACACGGATTCGAGCGATTGCGAGTTCTCTTGCGGCTGTAGGTGATGTTGTATCTGACAACGACCTTGTTGACGTCGTGCTTGACGGCTTGCTGGAGGAATACAACTCGATTGTGCTTATGGCGTTCACCAAACCTGATGCCCTGGATCTTACCTAATTGGAGTCGCTTCTTCTTCGTTCAAGAAGCGCAGTTAGACAAATTTCGTCAAGAGCTGGCCACTCTTACTGTTACGGCCAATCTTGCACACACCTCCACGCGTGGTGGTCACTCAGGCAGATCCTCAGATTTTCACTCGCAACAACCCTATGGTTATTCCAACTATCGTGGCAGAGGACGTGGTTGTGGTCGTGGCCGTGCTCGTGGCGGTCCTCCTCGCTCTACTTGCCAAGTGTATTGTAAACCAGGTCATACTGCTGTTGATTGCTGCCATAGGTACGATGAGAGCTACTCTGCTCCACCAACTCAAATCTTTGCTGCTAATGCTGCTGAAGACACTAAACAAGGCACTACTTCATCCAATGCTGCTGAAACTACCACTGAAGGAACACCACAAGCCTTCTCTGCCTTCACTGCGTTTGAACCTTCTGCCAGTGCCTCAATAACCATTCCAGAAGATCTCCAAGGTCAAGGTTGGTATATAGATACTTGTGCTTCCCATAGCCTAACCACTCAATTTACTTATTTACACCACAACACAATTTACACTGGTCCTGAGAAGGTCACCATGGGCAATGGACACCGGTCACCTATTCACTCAGTAGCATCAACCACCTTACACACCTCAACTAATCCTAATTTATCTTTCAAACTCAACACTGTTCTATTTGTACCAACTGCAACACGTAATTTAATCTCTGTAGGACAATTCTGTGATGATAATCATGTGTTTGTTGAATTTCACTCATCCTTTTGCCTTGTTAAATCCCAGGATTCTAAGCAAGTCTTACTGAGAGGTGTCCGTGGAGCTAATGGGGTCTTCCTCATGCCTAGTTTGTTTTCTGTCCCTAAGGTGTCTACACCAACTGTTAATGCTTCTGTAAGTTCCCATTCTGTTACACATGTACCACCCACCACCACCACCACCACTCATAGTAAGGTCAATAGTTTTTTTTTTTGGCATCACAGACTTGGTCATGCCAACATATTAGCTGTAAAGACTGTTCTCAATCTTTGTAAGACAACTGTACCGGTGAATGATATGTTTGTGTTGTGTAAATCATGTGCAATAGGCAAATCACATCGTACACATGCTCCACTCACTAACACATTTTATCACACACCTTTTGAGCTCATTCACACTAATTTATGGGGTCCCTCTCCCTCACCATCTAGTGGTGGTTATTCCTATTATATCACATTTGTAGATGCTTGCACAAAATTCACCTGGATTTATTTCCTTAAAAGAAAATCTGATTCAATCACAGCATTCCATCAATTTCACAAACTAGTCACTAACCATTTCACCTCTCACATTAAAGCTCTTCAATTTGATTCTGGGGGAGAATTCAAAGCATTCATTCCCCACCTTAATAACCTTGGCATACTTCATAGGTTCACATGCCCCTATACATCTCACCAAAATGGCATAGTAGAACGCAAGCACATACAAATTGTAGAAATGGGCCTGACTCTCTTAACACGTGTCTCTTTACCTCTTAACCTTTGGGATCACAGCTTCACAAATGCTGTGTATCTCATTAACAGATTTCCAACCAAAGCCCTACCCTCGTTCATCTCACCATATCAAGCCTTATATAGCAAACTGCCTGATTACACCACCCTCAGGTCCTTTGGCTGTGCCTGCTACCCTCTTCTTACTCCCTACAACAAGCATAAACTCCAGTTTCACAGTCAGCAATGTGTCAACTTAGGTCCTTCTCCTCAACATCAAGGGTTCAAGTGCCTTAGCTCAAGTGATCGTATATACATCTCTAAGGATGTTACTTTCCATGAGTCAGTCTTTCCCTATTCAAGTATGCTTTCACAGAATCAATCATCACAGGCTGTGCCTACAAACACTAGTGACTCAAATCTTCCCCTCCCAACCATTCAACCATCAATAACTCTTCCATCAGGCTCCACTACACCCAATCCTGCTCCCGCGGTTAGTCAGTGCCCTTCCAGACTCTGTCCACCCTAACTCTGCAACTGCCATTAGTTCAGCCTTCACTACAGAGCTCACACCTGAACCACACTCTACATCAGCCATAGATTCCCCAGTTTCAACCCCAGCACCACCAGTTCCAACCAAGACACATTCCATGGTCACCAGATCCCTAACAGGCCACTTAAAATCCAAGGTGTTTCTTACCCATGTGGAACCTACAACAGCCAAACAGGCTCTAGCTCAACCACAGTGGGCAGATGCTATGAAAGCAGAGTATGAGGCTCTTATGAGCAAGAATACTTGGACTCTCACCAAGCTCCCTTCTCATAGGAAAGCAATTGGATGTAAGCGGGTCTTTAGAATCAAAGAAAACCCAGATGGTACAATTAATAAATACAAGGCTCGTTTGGTGGCCAAAGGTTACAATCAATTGCCTGGCCAAGACTATGGGGAAACATTTTCACCAGTCATCAAACCTACAACCATTAGAATCATCCTTACCCTAGCTCTCACTTATGGTTTGGAAATTCAACAAATTGATGTTAACAATGCATTTATCAATGGTAGCCTTCAAGAAGAAATCTTCATGACTCAACCTCCTGGCTTTGTTTCCTCAGACAAAACACTGGTGTGCAGGCTTAATAGATCCCTTTATGGACTGAAACAGGCACCACGTGCCTGGTATGAAAAACTTCAACAGTCTCTCCTTAAATTTGGCTTTCAGCACAACAAGTGTGATCATTCCCTTTTTCTCTACAACAGTCAAGGCGTCAAACTGTATGCCATAATCTATGTAGATGACTTATTGATTACAGGCTCTAATTCCACTCTGATACATGATTTAATAACCAAATTACAGTCTCAGTTTGCTTTAAAGAAATTGGGAAAGCCAGAGTACTTTCTGGGTTTGCAGGTGAAGTATCTCAGCAGAGGCTCCATTGTTTTGAATCAGTCTAAATACATTCATGATCTGCTGCATCGTGTCAATATGCAATAATGCAGCCCCATCTCCACTCCAATGATGTCTAATTGCAAGCTCAGTCGCCATGGCATTGATTCTATGTCTGATTCCACACAATACAGGTCCATAGTTGGTGCTCTGCAGTATGTTACCTTCTCACTATGGACTGCTCCTACAACCAGCACCTTTAGACACACCTTTCTCTCTCAGAGCCTTCTGTGACTCTGACTGGGCCAGTGACCCAGATGACAGGCACAACACATCTGGTTCCTGCTTGTTTTTTGGTCCCAATTTGGTGTCTTGGAGCTCCAAGAAACAGACTCTTGTGGCACGCTCCAGTGCAGAGGCCGAATACAAAGCAATGGCAAATGCAACAGCAGACCTCTGGGTTCAATCACTCCTGGGAGAACTGCAAATCATCACTCAGGCACCTCTGTTATTGTGTGACAACCTCAGTGCAATCATGTTGTCTCACAATCCAGTGTTGCATGCTCGTACCAAGCATCTAGAGCTTGATATACACTTTGTGCGTGAAAAAGTGGCTGCCAAGCAACTCACAATTCAGCATGTTCCTGGAATTCATCAACTTGCAGATGTCTTAACCAAGCCACTGCCTGCACAGTCTTTCAAAGACCTCAGATTCAAGCTCAAAGTGATGCCTTCATCAAGTCCTCCCTAGAGTTTGAAGGGGGAGTAATAGATATATGTAAAAGTCAAATAGTCAATATGTAATTAGTCAATTTGTAATCTTTAGTACAGTCAGATTGTAAAAAGCTGAGTCAGCTTGATACACAGTAGATATACTCAAAATGTAAACAGACTCAAAACACAATTCATTTTTGCAATAGAATTCAGTTATGAATCCACAACAAACTCTGAGTTTACACTCTAGCACTCCCTAGCAAAATATGACTTGCCTCCATGAGGACCACATCACAAAGAACGTTATCATGTTACTTCCCAAGTGAGAATTGAATCTCATCTTGCTTGTTCAATATAATTTCACAAACTTTACTAAGCCACTGAAGTTTTTATGACCCGTGGGTGCGGCTGAGTCACAAGATTTAATTTAACAACCATTCTAGCACTAGCAATATTAGCACAACTTCCACCATCAATAATTAAAGGACATACCTTGCCTTGGATCAAGCATCTCGTATGGAAGATATTTTCCCTTTGGCTTTCATCATGTTGCTTGGCTTGGCTCCCCAAAAGTCTCCTCACCATGAATAAGTCTCCTTTCGAAATTATTTCTTCCTCACTTGCTTCTTCACTAGAGACTTCGGATTGTGTGACCACTTCTCCATTTATTGACACCATTGTCCTTTTTGTTGGACATTGGGATGCAATATGTCCATGGCCTAAGCACTTGAAATACTTCACATCACGGCTTTTTGGAGGTGCGTCCAAAGGCTTCTTTTATTGAGATATAGCCATATAGGTACGTATACGACCTCCTTGGAAGGTGGGGTTCCCTCCTTCTTTGACTTTTCCATCCAACTTGAAGATGAAAACTTAGAAGAAGAAGAAAATTTGGACTTCTTCCTCATGAGTTGTTGCTCCACCTTTATGGCTTGTTGGACTTCAAGTTCTACATAGTTTTGAAGCTCTTCTATCTCCTGAATGTCTTAAATTCAAACCATGTAAAAACCGAGCCATAGTTTTTTCGATAAATAATTTGGTATTAAAAGGGGGCACAAGGGGTGCACCAATCCTTACAACCAGGGGGCCTCGTTAGAACCTCCAAGGGCCAAAACCCCATGGGAAAAAGACCCAAGGAGGAAAAAGAGTACCCCCGAAAGAACGAACAAGGCAAATGCCATTAAAGTGTTACAATGAGAGAAACAGCCCAGCGGGCAATGTAACCAATCCGACCAAGTAACTCCACAGTTTCGGCCCTTCCTAGCCATGAACCAACTCCAAGCGCTGAACTTCACGTTGTAAAGAATAGATGGAATCGCTGCCACCTCCCCTCTAAACATAATATTGTTCCTGGTTCTCCAAATGTTCCACGTTACCGCCATCCAAATCAGGTGTCTGACTCTTTTCGGCTTATTTCCCTTCACTAGTTTCCCAAATTCCATAAAGTTCTCCACCACATCCATGGTCTCAGCCGTGGGGACCCCCATACATTCACTCACAAGTCTCCACACTTCTTTAGTAACATCACACTCAAAAAATACATGAGCTGCTGATTCATCTTCCTTGAAACATAGGACACAACACCGATCATGGACTGACGTCAGGATGCCCTTTCTTGTTAAAGCATCCCAGGTGGCCAACCTGTTTAGCAATAATCTCCATGAAAAAAATTAGAATCTTTGATGGAGCGTCATTTTTCCACATTCTTGTGCATGCCTTCATCTTACGTTCCTCCAACAGTACTCGGGTACCTGCAAAAGAAGAAACCAGCCAGTCATAGCAGCTTTTCACCGAAAAACCAGCAGCTGCGTCACGCAACCACATCCATCTGTCGCCGTTATTTCTTTCCGGTTCCACCCCTTGCAGAATGGTTGCGAGTTCCTCAGCCTGTTGCATTTCCTCTGTCAGCAATGTTTCCTCCGGTAGCGCCCTCCACACCCATCCTGACGATCTCCATTCCCCCATGTCAGCAACCTTCGCATTTATGTTACCAGCTCGATGTAAGAGGGAAAGGAAGAGTTTAGCGAAGGAATCCCTACCCAGCCACACATCCGGCCAAAAACATATCGTTGTTCCTCCTCCTAACTTCTTCCTACTCAACTCCATAAACGAGTCCCCACCAATGCCGTTACCGTTGCGCATTATTTTCAAGTCCCGCCACCATAATGAAGTACGCCTCCACCTATTCATGTTTCCCACTTCACCGTTCCAACCACTTATAGTACCATACCTATGCACCAGAATTTTCTTCCACAAAGAGCCCTCTTCATCTACTAGATATCGCCACCTCCACTTTGCTAGAAGGGCCAAATTGAAGGCTTCTAGATTTTTAATACCAACCCCCCCCCCCCCCCCCCCCCCGCTCCTTGGGCAGACAAATCAATTCCCAGCTAACCCAAGCAATTTTCTTGTGATCTTCATCGCCTCCCCATAAGAACCTTCTTTGGAGCCTTACAGTTTCATCAATATTACCTTCTTTGGTACCTTATAGAATGAAAAGAGATATAATGGCAGTAATGATAGGACCGAGTTTATAAGTGTAACTCTACCACCAATAGATAGTTGCCGGCTTTTCCAACTAGTCAGCTAGCCTTGATAGCTTCGATTATAGGTTGCCATGTGGCCACCCTTCTCGGGTTAGCGCCAACCGATACACCCAAAAATTTGAAAGGAACCGATCCCACCTTGCATGCAAGAAAATGTGAGATGCCATCTAACACTGTTCTTTCAATGTTGATGCCAATGACATTACTCTGTGCAAAATTTACTTTCAGGCCCGAAACCAACTCAAAGCTTCTCAATATTGATTTGATGCTCCAAATACTCTTGTCTTTTCCATCACAAAAAAAAAATTGTGTCATCCGCAAACTGTAATAATGAAACCGAGAGTTGTTCACTTACCTGGAAACCTTGTAGGCAATTAGCTTCTTCACCTTTGCGAACTAAACCCGCCAAACCTTCCGTCGCCACAAGAAACAAAAAAGGGGATAGAGGGTCACCTTACTTTAACCCTTTTTGGGCCACAAACTCTCCCGATGGACTACCATTCACCAAGACCGCAATAGAGTTAGACGAGACACATACCTTTATCCATTTCCTCCACCTCCCATTGAACCCCAGTCTCCCCAGCATATAGTCAAGATACGTCCAATTAACAGAATCGTGTGCTTTCGCGAAATCAGCCTTCAACACCACACATCCCTCTTTAGTCCGTTTTGCCATATCAAGGATTTCGTTCACCACTACCACACCGTCCAAGATGTTGCGTCCCGCTAAGAAAGCATTCTGGCAATCTGAAATCATAGTCTTCATCACCTTTTTCATCCATCCCGCCAACACCTTTGCCAAAATCTTGTACAAGCTACCAATAAGTGCTATGGGCCTATACTCCGTCAGCCCCTGGGGGTTTTTAACTTTCGGAATAAGTGTCAAAAACGAAGCACTTATTGCCTTTGATAGTTTCGCCTTCCTCTAGAACTTATCAATAAACTTCATAACCTCCGGATTCACAATTTCCTAGTAACTCTTGAAGAAATTGAGATTGAAACCATCCGGCCCCGGGCATTTGTTGTCGTCGCATTCCCACACAACCTCTTTGACTTCATCAATGGTTATAGGTGCTATGAGAAAATCATTATCCTCCCTTGTTATTTGTTTAAAAAAGATACCATCCAGTTTCAGCCTTACAAATGATTCTTCTTTATAGCTCTTCTCAAAATGTTCCTTTACCGCTAGCTTTATACCATCCACATCGTCCACCCATTCCTCATTCACCTTCAATTTCAGAATTTATGTTCTTTGCCGGTTCCCCCTTAAACAAGAATGGAAGAATCTACTGTTAGCGTCCCCCTCAGCCAACCACCTTACCCTTGACTTTTGGGCCAAAAGGCTTTCCTTGGCATGGAGTTCAATCCAGAATTGGGTACTAAGAGCTTTCCTTTGTGTTTCATTAGAGAGCCCACCCCGAGTAGCCGTTTCTTCCAATTCGTTCAGATCTTGCACAATCTTCTCAATCTGTAACTCCTTGATGTCGAATACCTCACGATTCCATCCTCTCAATTTATCTCTCAACCATTTGAGTTTTTCTTTAACAACATAGTCGCCTCTCCCCCTCACTACACATGAGTCCCAGACCTCCTTCACAAACTGCACGAAATCTGCATGCTCCATCCAACAGTTATTGAATCTAAAAGGCTTCGGTCCCCAGTTCGATGAAGAGCTCAACAGCCATACCGGGCAATGGTCAGAGATGTCTCGAGCTCCAACCTACTGCGCAGAAATGTTCCATCTTGCCACCAATCCACCGGACACCAATATTCTGTCAATACGGCTAGCTCTCCCATTTGAGCCAAAACAAGTAAATTTCTTGCCAAGGGCTGGCACGTCAATCAAACCCATATCCTCCATGAAAGCCGGAAATTCCCCCATCTCTGTGGCGCTAAAACTGACTGAGCCCCCAGATCTTTTCTCTTGTGACATAATTGCATTAAAATCTCCTACTATACCCCAATCACCCTCAACAAACTCCCCTTTCAACTTCCTTAAGCTATCCCATAAGCGACGTTTTCCTGCCATATTGCATTCTGAATACACATTCACTAAGTAACATATTCTGCCCTCTGACAACGCTCCCACCCCCACAAAGTGTTCTCTGGTGAAAGAAAATTGTACATCCATACATCCTTCCTTCCATACACATAGAAGTCCCCCTGATTGCCCATTAGCGTCCTTACTAACCCATTCAAAGTTAGAATTGGGCCAAATACTTCCTATCATTCTTCTTGTTAAGTTGCTGCATTTTGTCTCTTGGAGCATACAACACTCCAAATCACCTGCAGTAATAAGTTTCTTGAGGTGTCGTCGTTTGGCAGCACCTCCCCACCCTCGCATGTTTAATGTCCATAAAATCATTGAGAAGAGTTGTTTTTCCCCTTCTTTGATATCGCACCATGGTCACGATGCTCCAAAGCCAATATCTTGTTTCTATAGTCATTGTCAAAAGCCCCACCAGTTACCCCTAAAGCCTCTTTTGCGATGCACCATATCTTCGACGCCAACTGAATCTCATATTCGCCCAAATTCCTTTCGTTTCCATTTCGGATTTCCGTGTCCCCTATTGGCCTTGTTCCAATCGATGCCTCCGCCAAGCCCTCATTCGTAGAGATTGAGAGGTGGACCTAAGCAAATCCAACTCCATCTCTTTGTGGTACTCATCAAATCCAACATTTTTGGATCCTTGACATCTTTGTAATTTGTTTTGAAGATCCCTCTGGTAGTGATTTGGGACAAACCTCTTTCTCATGACCTGTTTCATTTCCGCCCAAGTATCAATAGGCTCTCCTCCCCTCACCTTCTTCTCTCCTTTGGCATTTGATCCCACCAAACAAGTGCATAGTCTTTGAATTCAAGAGAGGCTACCTTCACTTTCTTTCTTTCGTTGTAATGGTGGCAATCAAAGACTTGCTCCATCTTCGTCTCCCACTCCAAATAGGCTTCATAATCATTCTTCCCATGAAACGTGGGAACTTTGATCTTGACCCCTTCAATTATATATTCTCTTCCACCCATTCTATTCCTTCTACGTCTTTCAGTCTCACTCTCATATCCACTTGATTCTTCTCAGTTTTGGAGGCTGGCAAGTTATTGAGTAGTTTCCACTCATTTTCACCATTTGCCTTATAAGGATTTGTATTTGATCAGTAAGAACAGCCGCGAACCTTGTAGAAAGAGGTGGATTATCATCATGGGCTTCCATCACTTAAAACACACAAATCAAAAATAACATGAAAGTTTAAAATTTCTCACCACACTACCTCACGCGTGCACACAAGTGTATTTCACTCAATTAGGCTTTTTTTCCACAAGATGTTGTTATTTGTCGCTCTTGCCTCTTTACACTCAATTTGTTCTCTTTTAGATCTTAGAGGAGTCAAACACTGGTTCACATAAAATATCCAAAATCAAGTAACAAACTCAGAAAGCTTATCAAAACAAAGGAAAGGCTAGAAAAGACAAGCTTTAATAAAAGGAGACAAGGAAGAAGGGAGACTTCTTTCAAGATCACCAGTAGCTCAAATATGATTTGTTTTTCTCTTTTTTGCTGTTGTTATTCTAGGTGTCGTTATCCCTTTTTTTGAACCTTATTTTTTTGAAATTTTTTTAGTTATTGATTTATTTTTTATTTCTTTAGGCAGCAAGAAAAAAAATCGCAGGAAAAAATACTAATTCCCTTCAAATAGAATTGAGACAACAAATGTTTTTTTGGGTTTTTTAATAGAAAGAAGAAATGTAAAAAATGAAGAACAAAAAAGAAAATGAAGATCACAAACACAACAATTCAACAAAACCTGAGCTTTGACGCCACTTGATGACAACCAAATGGATATGTTGCTTTTTTATGATCTTAGGTTGAATTATACACTACCAGAATAAAGCTTGTTTCCTGCGAACATTTCTGACGAAAAACATTCTGTCGTAAATTGCGACGGATTTGCGACCAAAATCACCGTCGCAACTGTTAAAATAAAAAGGCGGACAAATTCACGCTGAAGTTTCCGACAAAATCAGAGTCGTCGCAAACCCTTTAAAATCCGTCGCAAACCAACAATCCAAAATTAAAACCTAACTTGACTCTCGTTCTCCCTTAGAATCACCACACTCCCTCAGAAACCTAACCTCCGTCGCCTTCCTCCTCCGTCGCCTTCTACCCTCCTCCTCCGTCGCCCTCTACCCTCCTCCTCCGTCGCCCTCTACCCTCCTCATCCCTCGCCCTCTTCTCCTCTGTTTCCCCGCAACCGTTTCTCCTCCGCTGCTCTTCCGAGTCTCCTCCGTTGCTCTTTCGTTTCTCCGGCGCTTCTACATCTCTTTCCACCGCAGGTAATTTCTTTAATTTGTCCTTAATTTCAGTTGCTTTGAAAAACCCTAAATGTCCCAATTTCAGTCGCCCCTTCCTCTCTTCCTCCCCCGAACCCTAAAAATTTGAAGCTGTCAAACTTTGAATTTGCCCTCTTTCTCTTAGACGCATGGATTCACGAAGGGAAAATCGGAGTTTAGAAGGTAGTGATTTCAGAATTGGCCATTTCGCGCAGTGGAAACGAGTTTAGCCATTTCATGCAATTGTACAATTTCCAGGATTGGCTCTATCTGGTTCGCCTCTCTGTCTCTCTCTCTCTCCAACGATTTCCTTTGCTTGTTATCAATGATTAATCTATTTTAGCCTTTTTTGTGTTCTGCAATTGATACAAATAAGGGTTATTTGATTGTTTTGTCTGCATGTAACAATTGATACCAGTAGAAATTTAATTTTCAGTGTTTGTTTCCCCTAAAACAATTAAAAAGTCGTGTGAATTGATGATGTACCTTTATTTGTTCTTGTGATTTTCCATAAATTTTTGGCTTATTGTTACTTCTGATTGTTGGCTAATTGTTGGCTGATTGTTACTTCTGAATCTTTATGACAAGGATAAAAGTTGGCTGATTGTTACTTCTGAATCTGCTGTAACCTACTCCATCTCCCCGAGATGTGGTTGGTCACACTTCATCTGCACGAGTGACTCCTTCAGTGTCACCTACTCCATCTCCCCGAGATGTGGTTGGTCATACTTCATCTGCACGAGTGACTCCTTTAGTGTCACCTACTCCATCTCTCTGAGATTTACATGGTCATACTTCATCTGCACGGGTGACTCCTCCACCGTCACAGACTCCTCCATATCGAATGATTCCGGTACCTAGCATTCGTCCGATGTCTACTCCTATTCCTACCCCTTCTCCAGTGCCTACTCCTACCCATTCACCATCACCTGATGATGATCAGGTTCATGATGTTGAGGAGGTTGAGATTCAGTTACACGACGGGCGATGTGTCATCCGTGTTGAGAGTGGAGGGTATGTAAAAAATTTTATAACTTTTTTTTATTATTGTTTTGTCATATACATATATATATATATATATATATATATATATATATATATATATATATAATGTGTTTTAATCGTTTCGATTGTTCTAACTTTGCAGGTTTCTTCCTTGTAAGCCAGCCGCAGAGGCTATCAGGAAGACTATTCGCGAGTTATACCACTATTTGTGGACTACTTGGAAGGAGCTTAATGAGGTTGAGCAACATCATTTTTTTAACGCTTTTAGAGTAAGTCTACATTTTAAATCATCACAATGTTTGTCGTATTTTTTTAAAACTTGTTAAGTTATTTGATAACCACATTGTCTTGTAAATGTTTTCACAATGCAGAAGAAAGTTGCATGGCATAAGTCGCAGGAGGCCGCCGTTTGGGATCTTTTTCATAAGAAAGCTGCCCTTCGACTCGTTGATATGCTCAAAGGTGTCTGTGTGCTGGGGCGTCGACTAGATTGGATAGGAGATCTAGTTTATGATCGTCTACTTCACCATTGGAATAATGATCCAAAATTCTTGGCTAGGTGTGAGCGGAATAAGAAGAATAGGGCATCAGAAAAAGGAGGAAACTTGCACACTGGAGGTTGTATCTCCACGTTGGAGCATGCAGAGAGAATGGTATATACTTAAACTTATCTTTTCCTTATGCCATTATAATTCACCATTTTCTAACTTATATTTTTAATTATAGTCCAAGGAGTTAGGGCGGAAGCCACATGTAGATGAGCTCCATCGCCACACCCACATTAGGAGGGGCACAGACGACTTTGTAGAGGAGCGTGCTCGTGTTACTCAGGTATTTTTTTGATTTTAATGAAAAGGTTGCAAGGTGTTTATCTTAGTTTGCAATGAGATTGGTAACTTTGTAAGTCTGTAGCCTTTGGCCTAATTGTCCAGGCCTTCTGTAAGCAATAGGGATGTCCCATGATAGGTCAACTTATTTAGCCTATGTTAATAGGTCAACTTCTATAGGAGAAGGAAATGTATATGTTAATAGTTATACTAAAGTTGTTCAGTGATTGTTGTTGTTGTTGTTGTTGTTGTTGTTGTTGTTGTTGTTGTTGTTGTTGTTGTTGTCGTCGTCAAATAGTACATATACTGAATTTGTTAAGTTGTTGTAGCTAGATCGATAGTATTCCAATACCAAAGTTGTTAAGTGGTTGTTGTTGTTGATAAATAGTTATACTAAAGTTGCTAAGTGGTTGTTGTTGTTAGACTTTAGTTTTATTTAAATGCATTTTGCTGGTGTTGATTTTCCTGGTGTTGATGTACCATTTGGATGCATTTTAGTGAGTTGTATTTACATTTGATTTCACTGGTGTTGTATTTAATTTTGATTCTTTTGGTATTTTTTGTGTGCATTTAATAGGAGGAGTTTCACCGGCGGTTGTGTCAGACTAATCTACCAGTAGATCCCGTTGAGTTGGAGAAGTTGAAGTGAATGTTGTGGCAGGAAACTGTTGGAGGGCCCAATAAGAGCCGTTTGTATGGGACGGGAGGCATATATGGCAATATGTTAGACTCTGGAGCTTCGACAAGTGAGAGCCTGTCCCTTGAGGCCCTTAGGATCATCCAGTCATTGACAGACCAATTTGCGTGACAGCAGGAGGCGATAGCACAGCAGGAGGAGAAGGTTGCACGACAACAACTTCTTGACTACGTATTTAGCCATTCTGGGATTCCAGTACCTCCACCTGATTGGCAGCCGCCCGAGCAGGACCAGTCTTCCCAGCAGGACCAGGATGCCCAGCACGACCAGGACGACGCTGCAGATGATGGAGACGGTGGAGATCACATAGACTACACTTATGAGAAGGGTTATTGACGACACACAGGTAATTTATGTTTTAATTAATGTGTAAAATATCTTAGTTTTATGAATTATACATTATAGTAATGATTATCGTTTTTGAATTGTTAGGAATATTGTTCGGAGCTATACTTGAAGATGCTACGGCAGAATTTTGAGTTTATGGAACATTAGTGTAGTTTATGTATCACTTTCAGTGGTATGTTTTGATATATTTTGATATTTGGTATCTTTGACACTTTTAACATTAGTGTAGTTTATGTTTAACTAAGTTGTGTCATACCCCAATTTTGTCCGACTAATTGGAAAATCCCAAAAATTTTATCGCTTCGCATATTGTTCTAAATGCATGTGTCTTTGGCACTCTCGTGCAACGATTTTGTTTGGCGCTCGTTATTTTCAAGAAATAGAATCCAAAAATAAATAATGAAAAATAAATAGCGCGAGCGCGTGTCGGTTTCGAGTCGTGTGAGTAATTGTGTCGGTGCGTTTTTAGTTTTACTGTTTTACGCGCGTGCGTATTCAAATCACGTACGCGCTCCTAGTCTTAAGGCAAGCGCGCGTTTCGTTTCGAGTTGTGCGCGAGTCGTTACGTCGGTGCGCATTGTTTTTACCGCTTTTATTATCATAAAGAAAAAATAAAATAATAATAAAAATGGTAATAATAAATTTAAACTCAGCTGTCCTTTTTATTTATTGGTTACATATCCAAACAAAAACAAAAAAAAACAGAATAGTACAAAAAAGAGAAGTCAACTCTTTTCTTACAAAAAAAAATTATTAATTAAAAAACAATACAAAATTTAAAGGACAGGGGCGCTGCTGTAACACTTTCTTTAGAATGGGGCTCAAGCTTCTTTCATTTTGCCCTTTGCTTGTTCCAGTTTCAGCAAAAACATAACATTGCTGCAGTGGCAGCAACCCTGCTGCCATCCCCTTGCTGCTCCACTCTGCATCACAGCAACCCAAAAGCCAGCAGTACAAACAAGGGGAAAAATCCAATTTGTGGCAGCAGTAGACATAGGCCCCAAAGCTCCAAATAGGTGGTCATGCTTTCCTTTGTATTCCTGTCCCTCTGTACAGATACACAAAAAAGAGAAAGGTTAGGAAGGTGGGTCAAATGAAGCTATTTTCGTGAATGATGCAGAAGCTTGAAATAAGGAATTGTCTGAAAAAAAAAGTTTAGAGCACCAAAACATGAAACATTTTGAGAAGATACAAATCAGAGTTTCAGGGAAAATTGATCACACAGTGCATCAACCTATGCAATTTCAGCTATAAATACAATAGGCATCCAGAAGCAAAGGGGGAGATACCACTATAAAGTTATAGAGAAAACAGAGACACAAACAGAGAGAGAATTCATGCAAAATTTAGGATCTCATATTGAAATACTGACTACAAAGCATTAAACTTCAGAAACAAGTAGGAAGAGCAGTAAGCAGTGTCAGCAGCAAGCAGCGGGAGTAGGTTGGTTTTTCTTTTATAGAATCCGAAAATGCAGAAACGTGTAGTTGCTTAACCTGTCATGCTGTGGGTTTCTTTTTCTTATATGTTTATATACTTAACAATATCAACTTGCTCTAGGTTTTCTTTTTTTGCTTTTAAACCAGTATGTAAACATGAAATTTCGAGCATGTAATGTTTTAGTTGTTCTGATCATTATCTGTCGGGCATATTGTTCAGTGATAGGTGTACAACAAGCAGGGTTCATATCGCACAGTTTTTTTTTATTATTAGGAAAATTAGGTTTCTGATTTGTTAAAAAAAAACGAAATCAGCTTCGTTTCAAATTGGTTCAGTGTGAGAAAAATTAGGGTCCAAAGCTAATTTCCTTTAAAAACGAAATTAGAGACAAAAACTTGAAACAGATTTAGTGACCAGAGATTAGGACAAGAAGTAGGAAAAGGAAGCAAGAGTAAAACGAAAAAACAAAAAAACTTACCTTTTAGTTCCGACCACCGTAGACGGTGGTTGTTGGCCTGAGCGCGATCGCAACCCCTCCCCGCCGTTTCGTTCTTCCCCCATCGCGGTTGTGGCCTCCGTGCACTTCACTGTAATGCCGTTGGCGTCGCACAAGACTGCGGTCGTCACTACCGTCGGCTTCCCTTCTCTCCCTGTCGTTGTAGCTGGCCGTAGGCGGCCCAGCACCGTCTCCGACGGAAACCGCCGCCGCCACCACTGTCGTAACCATTGTGAAGGGGGAAAAGTAGGTTCTTGGTGAGGAGAATAGGATCGTATATCATAAGGAAGAGAGAAAATCGGAGCTAGGTTTGAGGGAGAAGGAGTGGATCGGTGAAGGGGAGGTGAGTTCATGGAGGAAAGTGGCGCGGTGGAGAGTGGAGATGAGATTAGGATGGGGTGAGGGAGAAGAAGGTGTGCACGGCGCAGTGAGGAGAGAGGGGAAAAATTTTAGGGTTTGGGTATTTTGGGGGTGGTGTGCGCCGCGTGAAGTGAAGAAGAATTTTGGGTTTCTATTTTAGGTCTAGGTATTTATAGTATGGACCTAAGGGCAGTTTGGTCTTTTCACGTTTTTTATTTTTTCAGATTCCTAGTTGCACCCCCGTTTTTACTTCGCACGCCCAGCTTATAAAAACAAGCTGGGCTCACTACCTGCACCCCAGTTTTAATAATGCAGCCCTCTTTTATTTACACCCTTATTTTACTACCACGCTCCCTGTTTCTCTTTTTTTAAAATTTCGTTTCTTTTCCCTAAGCGAACTTATTTTTTTCACAAACCTTTTTTTTTCCAAATGATGGATAAATGTTTCCCCGAACAAAAATTAATCTAATTGCGAAAGCTCTTCAAAATCAAAAACTTTGTTAGTAGTCTTGCGAAGCCTCTGCTTGCATGATTATTAACAATGGAGTGCTAGTGATAATCACCCATAACCTTTGTTAGTTTGATTATCATGAATGCTTTCAATTTCAAAAGATATTTTCCCAAGCATCAAAAATCATGGCAAGTGTTAGTAATGATCACCCATAACCTTTGTTAGTTTGGTCATTATGAGCACCCTCCACCTTTCAAAACCCAAGCAAAAAGACTTTCATTTTTAAGGCTCGTTAGAACTACGTCGCTTTGATTCCCATTTTGGATACGTAGGAGCGAGTCACATTCTCGTCAAGCGCAACCATAAAAATTAGCATTTGCATAACAAAAAAGAGTTATTTTCGTAACAAAAAAAGAATCACTTTCGCAAACCAAGATCATTTCCAGAACAAAAACCTTTTCCTTTCTAAAATCATTTTCAACCCATCGTCGCTAGTGGTTAATCAGAACCTTTGTTCGTCTAGCCATTGGTGGCGATGTCTTTTTCCCCAAAGAACAACAAGCGATGATCACTCATAACCTTTGTTAGTCTGATCATTCGTGCCAATCAATCTCTTTCGAAAACCACTTTCAAAAAGGCAAATAAAAAACGGGTTGCTACTAATAGTCAATCAGAACCTTTGTTCGTCTGACTGGTGGTAGTGACTCTCATTTTCAAGAATACTTAGCAATGATTACCCATAACCTTGGTTAGTTTAATCATTCACTAAATGCTCGTCCTATTTCGAAAACTCACTAAAAAGATAAAAGACAAAAACCTTTTTCAGGATAAAGAAGAACTACGTAGCTTTGAGTTCTCCATCGCACCGGGAGATACGTAGGAGCGGGCCATGTCCCGTCAAGCGTTTTTTTTCTAAAAACCCATTTCCCCCCCCCCCCCCTTTTTTCATAATAAATAAAGATTTCCTTTAAGAATTTTTCAATAAGAAGTAGAGAGGCAAAATAAAGTATTTTCAAGTCAGCACACTAAAACCACACATTTAATTAAAGGTTCCCTCTCAGTAGAGAGGACGTGTGGGGTGCTAACACCTTCCCTGCGCGTAACCGACCCCCGAACCCTATTCTCTAGTTTTGCAAGACCAATCGCTTTCCAAAAAAGGTTTTCCTAATATTTTCCTTAATAAATATTGGTGGCGGCTTCATTGTCTTTAGAAAAGTTGTGAACGAGGAAGGTTCTCCCTCGGGGACTTTTTCGGGCGCAACAAGTTGGCGGATTATGTTTTGATATTTGGTATGTTTGACACTTTTAACATTAGTGTATGTTTGACACTTTAGTGGTTTGAATTGAATTGAATTGGTGAAATTGAATCTGAATTGAATTGGCAGGGAATTTTTAAGAATGTAATTTTTGAGTCTGAAATTGAATTGGCAGGGAATTTTTGAGTCTAAAATTGAATCTGAAATTTGAGTCTGAAACTGAAATCGAGGCTGAATTGAATTTGCAGGGAATTTTTGAGTCTGAAATTGAATTGGCAAATGGCTAATTTTTAAGAATGTAATTTTTTTGCGTACCGACAGAATTTGCGACGGAATTTTCATGGATAATTATTGAATTTGCGACGACATTTTAAAACATTTGCGACGGAATTATGACAGTTAATTAAGAAAATTCATATCATTTGCGACGGATTTGCGACGAAAATGTGTCACTGTTTGCGACGACTTTGCCACGGATATTTGCGACGGGATTTGCGACGACTTTGCGACGGAGACATTTGCGACAAAAATATCCGGCGGAAACGATTTGCGACGAGCGATTTTGCGACGAAATTTTGTTCGTCGGAAAGTCCGTTGGAAACGGTAATTTACGACGAAAATCAGTGCATTTGCGACGGCTTTCACCGTCAGAAATCGTCGATTTTCTTGTAGTGATATATATATATATTAAATAAGTCAGAATTGTAATGTAAATGAAAAGAAGAAAATAAACAAATGGAAGGTATTTTTCCTTGCTTCCGTCTTCTCTCTTCTCTCGTCTTGCAACCTCGTTTCCTTCTCCTTCTTCCTTCAAAGAGGGGTGATTTTGGGTCCTTTTTTGACCTGAAATCACCCCTCCACATCGTTTCATTTCTATTTCTTTACCTAAAAATAAGTTGTTAACACGTAGATCTGGTTTTATTTTGTGTTTTTCTTTGAATTCGTCGTCCGAGTGCGGCGTTGGTTTGTTTCGCCATCTTCGTGTGACGCTGTTTTCTTTCTCGTATTGTACGGTGTTTGATTTCCCGTCATGTTGGGGTGTTCATTTGGGCGTCAACGTTGCAGATCCAGAGCATGAGTGTTGTTGTAGATGACCTGTTTGTGAAAATGCTTCAACAGGATTCTGGCTACTGGAACATTCTGTTCTGTGCATTGGGTAAGGTTGGAGTTTGGATTTTCATCAATCTCATCTTCTTCTACGGCGGGCAAGCATCTAACATGCTTATGGTTGAATTGGACCAATCTGAGACCTGTTATAGTCGATTCGAGCTTGCATCAGTCAAAATTTTGTTCGAAAGCTGGATAGAATCAAAGACTGTGGTCTCCTCAACTCATTTGGCCTATAACCATGTGTGGAATATGTTGGCTTTGTTGTTAGTATTAGATGTTTGGCTTGATGTAATTTTAATTTGGCCTAAATTTCTATGTAATGATGCCATTAATTTGGATATTAAGTCTATTAGGACTCCCAATGTGCGATTAGGGAATGCCCTAGCACTTGATGCTTATCTAAGCTGTATTGTATCTATTTTTATCCAATGAATATCCTTTATAGTTTCAAAAAAAAAAATAAACAAATGGAAGAAGGAAGAGAGTTGGGTTGGGCGCCACAAACCAACGGGGGTTTGATAAGATCAAGGGTGGGTCAACCAAGAACCAAAGGGAACAAGATTCTCACAAATAAATTCAATCCAAATTCAACATCCAAGTGCTTTTAGGGCGTTTTTTTTACCCCCCCCCCCCCCCCCTATTATACCCCATACCCCCTTAAATGACCAAACGGACCAAAATGCCCCTGAAATCTATAAAATTTCCGGAAACACCTCAAATTTAAATAAATCCGTAAGTATATTTTTTTGGGTTTCCAGAAATACTCCATTTTACGGTATTTCTGGAACACATTTTATGTTCCGGAAATACCGTAAAATGAGGTATTTCCGGAAACCCAAAAAAATAGACTTCCGAATTTATCTAAATTTGAGGTATTTCTGGAAATCCCTCAATATTTCCTTCCGGATTTATTTAAATTTGAGGTATTTCCGGAAATTCCTCAAAATTGCCTTCTACATTTATTTGATTAATTAAAAACGCCTTATTTAAAATAACAAATTGCAACAACAAACAAAACGAAAACATGATAGAAACTACTGAGATGGTGGAGTGAAACGACGAATGATCTCAGCGACGGTCCTTCTGGTTTCGACGTACAAATGCAGATAACCCTTCCATTTAAACAAGACATAAATGGACATCATGGCTTAACGTCATCGTCGTTCTTGACATCCATTGTAGACCAGTGCACACGAAATATCATGGCTTAGCGAGTTTCGTTATATATCGTTCTGGACATCATGGCTTAGCGAGTTTCGTTATATATCGTTGTTTCGTGTAATATCGTTTTTTAAAAATAATTTAAATAAATTTTACAAAAAAAAAATTTAAAATTTCTAAAAAGCAAAATTCTGGGTTTTCCGAAAATACCTCACAAATAGGTATTTCCGGAAAGAAAATTTCTGGGTTTTCCGGAAATGAAATACCTCTTTTTGAGGTATTTCCCGAAAACCAAGAATTTTTTTTTTCTGGAAATATGTGTATTTCTGGAAATTTTTAAAAAATATTTTTTTTAACAAAAAATTAGGGGGATTTATGGTAAAATGGGGGTATGGGGTCTAATGAGGGGGGTAAAAAAAAACTGTCGTGCTTTTATTTAGGGGTGTTCGCGGTGCAGTTTGGTTCGATTTTGAAACAAAAAGTGAACAGAACCGCAAGATAAAACTACACGCGGTTTGGTTTGGTTCGGTTGACTTCCTAAAATAAAACCGAATCAAACGAAACCAAACCAATGTGGTTTGGATTGGTTCGGTTGGTTCGGTTTTTTCCAAGACAAAACATAATTTAAAACAAAGTTAAAATTAACTAACATAAAAAATGGCTAACATAAATCTTTAAGAAAAAATCTACTTAAATATATGTAGTATATAAATTACTCTCTTTTAATTCTTTTAAGATAGCTAAGACAATGTTTAAAAGAATTTGAATTAAATATTTTATTGTAATTTTTAAATATAGCGTAACAATATGTTTGTAAGTGAGTCAAAGAATTAATTAGATTTGGGCTAGTAAGTGAGTGAGAGTTGTGTTTTAGTTGCATTTGGGCTAGTAAGTTAGTAAGGAATGTTGTAAGTTAATAAGCCTTAGTGTTACTTGCGGTTTGGTTCGGTTTGGTTCGGTTTCTATAATCGAAACCGCGAACCGAACCGAACCGCGCGGGGCACTGAAAAAAGAAACCGAACCGAACAAATAAAAGCGGTTTTTTGCGGTTTTTGGTTTGGCTTGGTTCGGTTTGCGGTTTTCTATTGGTTTGGTTCGGTTTTGAACACCCCTACTTTTATTCATGCTCTAAACTCACATATATAGGAAAATGGGCGGCGTAGAATATGCTTACAAAGAGGTCATCATAATGTGACTAATTCCCCATAAAAGCATTAACTAAACCACTAAGTGGCCAAATAAAAATGTGCACAGTCCATAAAAGCTTAGCTAATATGTGAACCGTCCACACAATCTTAATTAAAATGTGGACCGTCCACATTTATTTTATTGAAGTAGAAATAAACTAGAAAATGTTACTTTTAAAGAAGTAGCACTCCAAGCCATCATGGGTTTTCAGGTGTGATGAGATAATTGATCATTTTGGCTTCACTCTATCAAAGCTTGAAGTTGGGATTACTTCCTTTAAGGTTGTCACCTTTTGGTTTAGGACTTACTGGGCTTTCTTAATCCTAGCTCGTCTTTGTAGTGCTTCTTGATCCAAACTCTTTAGTGGGCTCACATCATCACTCTTTAGTGGGCTCACATCAATCTATTATGCACCACATCCCAAGTAGGTAGCTCAGTTGGCGAGCTAAGGGATACTGAAGGAGTGCACCAAATGAGTGCAAGAAAGAGATCCCGAGTTCAACTCTCGGAAACTAACATTCCCCCACCCCCACTAACATTGCTTATCAAAAAAAAAATCTATTATGCACCACGTCTTCCATTAATTCATGATAGGTCGTACGAATAGAGTAACATCCATCCTTCCCATCCCTAAATTAAGCGACCCCTCTCTAACAAGTGAAAAGTGCAGATTAAGCACCAGATCAACATCAAGCTAGTAAATTGGAAAGAAGTTGCATGTTCCAAGTACAATTTTCTTGGTCAATCAAGTTATGCACACATAAGTTCTCACTTCCCGGAGGTGGAGTAGAAATAATAAAAGGACTATCTTGCTCTCTTGACTATGGTTGACTCCAAACACTTACAACTTGATCACTATCCGATTTCGATTTTACGTCTCTTTGAACCAACACTTGGGAATTATCGATATATACCATACATAATTGGGAGTGTGGTCCAACCAGACCACCAAAAAATCCCCTTAAGGGTAATATTTAGCTTTGAAGACCTTTGAAACTGTAGTATCTTGGTTGGTTAATAAGCACTATGGCTATGTTGAAGCCATAAAAATGTCGAAAACCCATACCACCATGTTCCTTGCTCACTGTTAAAGTTTTCCATCTAAGCCAATTAATCCCACGTCCATGTGATCTATCCCTGCCCCACCAAAATTAGTTGATCATTCTCTAAAAACCCTCTCATAAGGAGGTTGGTAGTAAGAACGCACTCATACAATAAGTAGGAATTGTCCGTGCTACCGCTTTTACCATAATTTCTTTTCCAGCTTTTGAAAGATGTTTACCTGACCACCCATAAGTTTTCCTCCACTTTGGTCCGTTTGATAATTAAACACTGCCTTCTCTTTTCTCCCAATCATGGAGGGCATCCCCTGTATTTTTCCTCTTCCCAAGCCTTTTATCACACCAAATACAACTAAAATATTCTCTCTAATATCTTGTTAAGTATTCTTGCTACAAAATATTTCTGGTTCTTGCATGTTTATAGCTTGATCTCAGGCGTTTATAAGAATTTTCCTTATCTCACAAGATTCTTGAATATTAGCTCTGAAAAAATAAACATCATCAAGAAATAACAAGTGTGTGAGGATAAATGCTCATCTACAAATTTTGGTCGCGTGTGTCAAAACAGGACACACGATATTGTTTACGCAGTTCGGCCAAACTTTGCCTACGTCTGCGACTACAGAGTAGCTGTAGTTCCGTTTTATTGATTATGTTTCGATACCTTGAGTACAAGCACAAAAGCGTTTAAATAGGCTTTTCTCTGAGAAAACCTAACGGCCCTGGGCCAAATACATATAAATAAATCTACAAATCTACTATTTACAACTTCCTTATTTCCTTATTCACATCCCCCCTCAAATTGATGCGGGTCATCAAGGAGCATCAATTTGCTGACAAGAAACTAATGGCGTGGATAAGGAACAACTTTGGTCAAAATATCTGCAACTTGAAATTGAGTATTGATATGAGGGATGGATATAACATGATTATCATAGGCTTCACGAATAGCATGACAATCAACTTTGATATGCTTAGTAAGCTCATGAAAAACCGGATTGGCAACAATTTGAATGGCACTTGTATTGTCAGCATAGAGAGAAGTCGGTTCGGTTTGAGGAAATCCAAGTTCATCCAAAAGACCATGAAGCCAAAGTATTTCGGAGCATGCCGTAGACATAGCACGATACTCCGATTCGGTTGAGGACTTAGAGACTCTCGCTTGCTTCTTACTTTTCCATGAGATCAACGAAGAACCAAGAAACATGCACCAACTAGTGACAGAGCGGCGAGTGTCAGGACACCCAGCCCAATCAGCATCACTGTAGGCACTCAACTTAAGGGGGGTTCCACTAGGAAAGAATAAACCCCGTTGAGAGGTACCTTTCAAGTAGCGAATTCTATGACGAACCGCTGCCAAGTGAAGATCACGCGGAGAATGCATGAACTGACTTACTTGCTGAATGGCAAATGAAATGTCGGGTCGTGTAATGGTCAAGTAGTTAAGACTACCCACGAGCTATCGATACAATAAAGGATCGGTCAAAAGTTCACCCTTGTCACTGTGGTATTTAACACTAACTTAAGAGGAGTATTCACAGGATTAACAGATTGGAGGCCAGCCATAGCAATAAGGTCGGTGGCATACTTATGCTGATGGAGAAATATACCCTTAGAGGTAGAATGAACCTCGAGTCCAAGAAAATAATGTAAAAGACCAAGGTCTTTCATTTGAAATGAGGCTTGAAGCTTTTGTTTAACTTCCTGTATGGATGCTGCATCAGAACCAGTAATGATCATATCATCAACATAAAGAAGGAGCAAAACAATGCCCGTAGATGTGCGGTGAATGAACAAAGAAGAATCATACTGACTTTGAGTAAAAGAGAACCCAAGTAGAGTAGAACGGAATTTCGCATACCAAACTCGAGGCGCCTGTTTCAAACCATATAGAGAGCGTTTGAGCTTGCACACCCTCTTAGATGAAGAGAAGAGGCCCTGAGGGGGAGTCATATAAATATCTTCAGTCAGGTCTCCATGAAGGAATGCATTCTTCACATCCATTTGGTGGAGAAACCACCCATGAGAAGCAGCTATAAAGAGCATCATTCTAACAGTAGTCATTTTAGCAACTGGTGCAAATGTCTCATCATAATCAATACCATATATTCCTGCTTGTTGCCTAAAGCAACCAATCGAGCCTTGTACTGATTGAGAGATCCATCAGAATTCAATTTCACAGAATAAACCCATTTACAGCCTTTGGGTTTGATACCAGGAGGGCAAGAAACAATATCCCAAGTGAAATTGTCCGGAAGGGCCTGAAGTTCCTCATTCATGACATTTACCCAAGAGACATCTTAACAGCCTGCGAATAATAAGTAGGAATAAATGTGCTAGATAGTGAAGCAGTTAAAGCAGTATGTGAGGAACCAAACCTGTCTGGGGAATATCTATCAGGTGCTCGAGACGTTCTACTAGAACACCGTGGTGCAGGCGGTACGGGATCAGGATCAGGTGGCGGATCAGCATCGGAAGGGGAAGTGGGAACGAGTCCTGGTTAGAAACGTTCTGTAGGTGAAAGCGGGGTAGAAAATTGGGGAAGTATAGCAATTTCATTCAATCCAGGAGAAGTGCAAGGAAACATAAACTGATTATCGAAAAATGTCACATTCTTAGAAATACGAAAACGATGGTTAGAGACATCATAACACGCAAAACCCTTATGAGACTGACTATACCCCATAAATGCACATTGGACATATTGTGCTCCAAGCTTATGTATTTCAGTGGATGGGAGGTGAACAAAACATACACACCCAAAAGTATGTAAACTATGGTAATCAGGCTGAGTTTTAAAAAGACGAAAGTAAGGAGAATCAAACCCAATCACTGTGGAAGGAAGACGGTTGATCAAAAAACCAGCTGTGGAAAGAGCCTCCACCCAAAATTTGGATGGAACAGAGGCCTGGAGAAGTAATTAAGGTACGCGTCACATCCAACAAGTGACGATTCTTACGTTCTGCAACACCATTTTGCTGAGGGGTATTGGGACAAGATCGTTGAGGCAGTATACCTTTTTGCTGTAAGAACTCCTGAAACTCATGAGACATATACTCACGACCAGAATCAGACCGAAGAAGTCTAATACTGGTTTGAAATTGGTTTTCAATATACATCAGAAATTTCTTAAACATAGAAAACACTTAAGATTTGGATTTAAGAAAATAATAAATCCAAGTAAAATAGGTATAATCATCGATAAAGGTGACAAAATATTTATAGTGAGCATGAGAAGCGACAAGAGAGAATCCCCAAACATCACTATGAATCATCTCAAAACAAGTAGAAGCACGATGAGCACCAGACGGAAAAGGAAGTGTTTTACTTTTAGCTAATTTGCAAACAGAACATGAAATAGAGGTACTAGAATCCATCAGTTTAGTACCTAACAAGCCAGTTTTAAATAAATGAGACAAAACAACAGAGTTTGGATGGCCCAATTTCCTATGCCAATCCTCACATGCATTCAAAACACTATTACAAGCAAGAGATAAGTGATTTGAAATAAACTGGAGTGGAAAGACTCGTCCAACTTTAGGCCCCTTCGCGATCACCTTCCCCGACACCCGATCCTACGTACACAAGACAACCATCCGGAGTAAGATTAACATCACAACCTTCATCTACTAATTGACCAGCAGACAATAAATTTGAGGCAAGCCCGGGTGCTACCAGCACATTTCGAAAATTAGAATTTATGTCACCAACATTAGTTATAGGAAGGGTACTTCCATTAGCAATTTGAATTTTCTGATTACCAATATAAGAACGTAAATTGTGCAGGAGTTCAGAGGAACCCGTCATGTGATTCGATGCACCAGAGTCAAGTAACCAAGATATGAAAGAAGACATACCAGTAATGCCCAAGGCAGAAAGAGCAAATAGTACCATTTGTTGAATTAATTCAGGCTGTAGAGCACCACCATCAGATGCACCAGTGGTGGAAAGACCAGCTGTAGAGCTAGTAGTGGCATAGAATGCCTGCACCGGACACTTAGTCGGTCGAGGAGGACGCGTAGGACATGCAGAGATGATATGGCCATGCTGCTTGCAGTAATTGCAGAATTTCTTAGGACAACTACGAGCAACATGTCCAAATTGTTTACAAGAGAAGCATTGAGTTTGTCGCATATCACGGCCCACGCCTCTATTTTGCGCATCATATGAAACTGTCACAGGTCCAGAATGGACAGGATCATTAAACATGGTGCCTTGAGTATTAAGACGTTGTTCTTCCCAGAGCAGTTCACCAACACAGATATCCAAGGAAGGAACAGGGTTCCTATTGAGCAAAGCACCTTGAACGGCCTCAAATTCCGGACGAAGTTTCATGAGAAATTGATCCTGTTTACTAGTATCATAAACATCACGAACGGCCGACAGTGACGGCTTGGGAACAACAGCATAGATAATAGCAGAGTGTTCTGTCCATAAATTCAGAAAGCCAGAATAATATTCTTGACTTGACAAATTACCTTGTTTGTAATTGGCGATCTCTAACTCCAATTGAAAATGCTTGGCCGTATTGTCCTGGTTGTAAATACGCTGTAAATAATTCCACATTTCTTGAGCAGTTGAAAATGCTCACAAATTATTGATCATCAGAAGATCAATAGTACAGAGGATCCAAGAAATAATTTGAGCATCTTTTACTTCCCATGCATCTAAAGCAGATTGATCATCTGGCGCCTTATAAATCCCATCAAGGTGACTCCATAAACCATTCCCTTTGACATACATTTTAAATTGAAATTCCCAAGCAGCATAGTTCTTACCAGTAAAGCGAACACAAAAATTGTCTCTTTCTTTCTCCGAAGCCATGGAAAAAAATTAATAAAAGTAGCCAATAGGAACAACACAACAGAACTAGAAGCAATGAATAGCACAAAGCCAAGCAAACAAGAGTAAAAAAAACCAACACACGTACCGGCGTAAACAACGAAATCATAATCGGAACCACGAATCCAAACAGCGACTAAAAAGGACGAATTGCAATTGGAACCAAACAACGAATCCACCAAAAAAGGACGAACTGCAATTGGAACGCAGAAGCCAAGAACGCAGCCAAGAACTGCAATTGGAACGCAGTCAAGAACGCAGCAAGAACGAGAAGCCAATAACGCAGTAAGAACAACGATCTATCAAAGAGAATCACGAACAAAACCCAAAATGGACCTCAACCAAGAATCACGATTTCACCGATCAAAGAGAACCAAACGGTGACTAGAGAAATCCAGGGGAAACGCGATTTCGCGAGCAAGAGGAAGCCACGATTTTGCGAGCAAGAGAAATCACGATTTCGCGAACAAGAGAAAGCCACCAGAAAATCACGATTCCGTGAGCAAGAGGAAGCAACCGAAGCAACAGATCGCGCGCAGGAGGGAGCAACAGATCGCGCGCAGAGACCCACGAGCAACGATGAAGGCCAAGGCAAGAGCGACTAACGGAGGAGTCGCTAACGGAGTCACAATTCTTGAACGAAACCCCAACAAGATCACAGGTATGATCGAAACCCTACTGGTACCATGTCAAAACAGGACACACAATATTGTTTACGCAGTTCGGCCAAACTTTGCCTACGTCTGCGACTAAAGAGTAGTTGTAGTTCCGTTTTATTGATTATGTTTCGATACCTTGAGTACAAGCACAAAAGTGTTTAAATAGGCTTTTCTCTGAGAAAACCTAACGGGCCTGGGCCAAATACATATAAATAAATCTACAAATCTACTATTTACAGCTTCCTTATTTCCTTATTCACAGCGTGAATATCCCTTCTACCTTTTGACCTCTTAAGGAGAGCAGTTATGCCCTCTACACAAATGAGGAAGAGGTACGGGGAGAAGATCTCCTTTACAAAGTCCCCTAGATGAAGTAACCGACCCTATAATATCCCCGCTATCAATAATGGAATGTTTCACTGCTTCTATTCAAAGGGCCATCCATTTCACCCATTTCTCACAAATGAAGTCAACTTGAGTCACAAGAAAGAGGAGTTTGAATTGTGACCTTTTTAAAAACTATTTGAAACAACCAAAATAGCTGAGAAGATATACACTTGAGAAGCTTCAGACTTCTTGTATCATCTTAGAAGCTAGATTGTGTAAGAAGATAATTTAGTAAATAAGTTGTAACTTATATTTCTTAGCTTCTTATACTCATGAAGATATTTATAAAAGATGTGCTTGGTTGAGAAGAATTAATATGTTGTGTTTTTATAAAGAGACATTGTAAGAAGGTTTATCTTGAAATAATGAGAAGCTTTTTAAAGCAGTCTTCTCACAATTGTGCATCAAAGATTTTGTTTTAAAAACAGAATGCTATTTAAAAGTAACTATAAAGAAAACAGTAAATGGCACAGAGGAAGTATAATGGTTCACCCTAAACCAACCAGGGATACTACACTCCTCACACTCAGTGAGTATTTCCATTATTTTCAAAATAGTTTACACTTTACAAGCCAACCTAGGCTAAAACACTTTATGGTTTTCTTATACAGCTCTATCTATTGTCTCACTAGTTTTCTTGCACGGGTCTATGAACTGTAAAACCCTAAGAAACTAATTAGCCAACTTCTCTAACAATCAAGCAAACATATGCCATGTTAAGAGGGTACTTGAATACAAAGTAAGGTTTAGGTTTTTGGCTGGGAATACAATAGCTTAGGTAAAAGTGGGAATACAATAGCTTAGGAACTTGAATACAAAGTAAGGTTTAGGATTTAGATTTTCAGATCTGATTTTCAGTTTTTTCTGTAAAAAGAAGATATAAAGATGTTGTTGAACGAAACAAAGATACTGTTCAATGTTGTTGGTCTGGAAACGAAAAAAACTGATCTGGAAACGTTGTTGTTGTTGAACACTGATCTAGAAACGTTGTTTGTCTTCATGGTTGCATGTTAGGAAGATGAATGATCAGTGTATTTTAATGCACTATTTATAGCTTTTCACTTGGTGATTTTAATTGTGCTTTGTGCCTAATTTTTAAGTCTTAGCACGTTTTTAGACTTTGGGTCTTAATTGAGCAATATAGCAATTTCTTGATTAATTCTTGTTTTTATTGCATATTGACCCCTGTCTACTCTGTAGGCCATATGCGTTGGAAAGCTGAGGAACGGAGCTACAATTCTTTTGTTAAGCGTGAAACCCATTTCTGAAGTCTGGGAGGTTAAAACTGCAAAATATCGAAGCAGTACTGTGTAAAACGGGTTTACGGGCCAATTTACTATTTTTATCGGGCTTTTATCATAGAACCCGTTTAGGGATTTAGGTATTTCGTTTTCTTTAAGACTAAATACACTTTTCAGAGCCGTCTTGGCTCTCTTACTCATTCCTACTTTCAATTTTACATTTTGTGCCCTAACCTCCATGGAAGCATAAAGTCCTAGATCAATCTATTGGTGAAGGGTGTTGCTGTAAGGATTTTGAGGTTCAGTGCTTAATGTTTATTTTGTTTTTATGGTTTTAATTCTTTCTCTATCAATTTCATCTCTGTAATTCTTGCTGCAAATTCGGTTTGTGTTTTGCTTAATTACTCAAACTCTGATTTGCTTATGTGATTCGTTTTATGATTCAGTTTTGCTTAATCACTTAATCATGATTCTGTTTTGCAACTTTCATTATACAAACTATTTTATCGCTTGTTTAATTTAGTTTGGATAGGAATTGATAGAGTCTATGACGCTTGTTTATAGGATTGATAGAATTCAGTTATGATGTTAATTGTGATGCTGGCACTTGTTCGCTATCACGATTGATTGAACACACTGTTTTGACGCTTGCTTTAAAACGCTGTGAATTCGTATAAGCTGACTGGCCCTTGTTCACTTAGTTCATGATCAATCAAGAATTATCAAACCTTGCACAAATCTTTATTTTAGAACCGGTGAGAAATCCAAGAAACGCACCTGAAACCAATGGATTGATTGTCTATCTTTAATTGTTTTTTTTTCATTAAACATCAAACTCTTTTCTTCAAAACCCCCCTTTTTATTGTTTATTTTGGTTCCTGATGTTGGTAATTTCTGTATTTAGAGGTCCTCGAGAGATGACCAAGGTCTCTTACCTTGATACTATATTTACCTTTTTTTAATTATTTTGACCCGCGTACGACCACTGATCAATGAAGATGATGTATTGTGAAGATGATGTACTTCGTCATTCTTTTTTTCAAAATTAATAAGGAAATATGTAATATATATTGTTTATTTGCTTAATATACCAGAATCAACGTTTGGCTTAGGGGTAATTGGAAGTGTTTGCCATGTTCAGGTCAAGGGTTCGAACCCCATGTTTGCAAAAATTACTATTTTTAAGTAAAAGACTATGCTCCACTTTGCCATGCCAGCGCCACGTGGCATTGGTGACATGTGGTGATATTGTGGCATGTCAGTGCCATGTGACACTGTCCAATAAGATGTTGACATGTGACAGTGATGTCATTGCTGACGTCATCTTCGTTTGCCACATCACCTTTTTTTAACAGAAAATTAACAGAGGGACCAAACTTGAAGTCTTTTGTTTTCCAGGGGACTTTTTTTTTGGAGGGACTAAACTGGATAATGGTGATATTTGCAGGGACCAAACATATATTTAAGCATACTTCTATATGATTTCTATGCATTATTTAACTAGCCATAACATGGAAGAATTGTGAGTTGGTATCCCTTACTTTCAGCCAATGCATCCTCGCCCCTTTACCTACAAAACACTATATCTTCGAATTAAAGAATTCCCAATTGATCATGCAGTTGTATATAACATTGATCTCCCATATCTAAACTATCATGAACTGCATCCATCTCCAGCTTACATTGGTCAACTTCACTCTATATTTCTTCCTTATTTGATGCCCCCAACCATCCATTTCACGAGTGCATGTTTCCAACCTAAACATATCTGAAATGCTTTCTTTTTCCCACCCATGTCACATTACTCCCTAATGTTATGGTTCCCCCAACCAAGCATTATCAAACCGAAAACTATGATGAGCTCTTCTTTTATCTATCTGCTGGAGTGTTAATAGTATGTGGGAATGATAAGATTAATCTGAAATCCCGTTTAACAACATACAATTGGAATGCTCATCAAGCCATGTTGTATTAGCCATATCTCCCTATCCAATCACACCTCCTTTTTCTTTTGGGTGCCCTCTACTTGTCATCCATGTAAACTGGTAACCTTCCAAGGGTATGTCAATTAGACGACTATCAATCACATCTCTAAAATGCCTTATACGCACAATGGATAGTCAGTAGCACCTCTTTTTTCATCATTTGGTAAGAGATCATTGAAATCTCCCATGATACACTAAGGCATATAGTTGTCTTGAGATAAATATTTTAATAAATTCCATGATTCATAACAGTGATTGCCATCTCGATATCGATATAAACTTGTAAAATGCCAATTCTTTCTACTTCTTTGAACAATTTCAGCATTAATAAAATGAGTTGAATAACTTGTAACGTTACAATGAAGCGGATGCTTCCATAATAGAGCCAGACCCTCTCACTGACCCACTCTATCAACTGCTAAAGCAGCTTCACAACCAAATTGAACATGAACATACTCTACTCTACTAAAATAAACCAACGTCCCAGAAAGAAAAAGAAATGTTCGGATAATAAGTTTAGATTAGGTCCCTTTGAGAATGAAATGCTCTCGAGTTGCCCAAGCCTCAACGGTTCCAACTTAAGATACTCATTATCCTCCACGGGCTCGTTTTCCATGGTCAACTGATAACTCTAAGAAATGTGAGTTATTCATGCCAAAACAAATGGGAATTATTGCTATCCGAAAGTAATTAATGTAAATACATAGGTCTTTTTTTGATAATTGGTTAGTAAAGTGTTAAATGTGCTAAAAGGGTATTTCGGGCACTCTTGGTGCATTTTTGTTGGATTTTATGCGTGCCATTAATGTGCAGGAATTTTGAGTTAGAATGCTGTGAAGATGCTATGGCAGCACCAAGGTAGCTGAGGGCGTGCAGACAAAGAATCAGAGTGGTCCCGGGTGTTTAATTAGAGGAAAGGGTGTTTTGTCCTATATGGGCATGTGCAGTAGCGTGCCAACGCATTAATGAGCCGCAAAAGGACAAACAGTCCTTGATTTTAGGGTTGGCAGCATTGTACCCGAATTGCATTGGCCCATTTGGTACTTCATGTGAGAGAATATCATATAAAAAGGCACTTTAACCTAGAAAGGGTATCACAGAGAGTACACAATTCAGCCTCCACTATTCCCTAGGTCAGAGAGTACAATTTCACCTTCCATTCCACTATTCCATCGTCTTCCCCAACCATCTTTCCACCATTTTCAGTGTTGAAACTCCATTGTTGAAGTTGGAAACTCAGAATCTGCAGCACAGATCATTTTCATTCGCACAGCACAAAAACTCTGGAGCAGATCTACAGCATCTGAATCTTACTTTGAGCTTCATTTTGTTTGTATTCACTCTGCATTTTTCTGTGTACCCTATTTTCAGTGTTGTTACTGTTTTGATGGCTTCATTTATGGTAAATAGGTTCTATTTTGTCATGTCTAAGTTCAATATGAGCTAGATCTCTTTATAGTCAAGACTATGGTGATGTAATTAGGATTTATTGCATGATGTTTAATGTGATTAATGTTTGATGCTTCATTAATTTGCGTGAGTAAATGCTATATATCCTTTTTAAACTTGATCAATTTAATTTGGATAACGATCTTCTATTTTTGGAAAGAAATTTAAGTGCTGATTTCGCAAATTAACATAGTTTGAAGAGTAATAGGAATATTACCCTTTCCTAGTAAAGAATAGGAATATGAAACTAAGGCTATGGTGTGAACTGAAACATGCTTTTCAACCTACGGAATGAACCTCATGGGAGCTTAGGAATAAGGAAACCTTGACAACATTTCGTTTCACAGAGATAGGAATATCCATATTCATTCTGCACACTGAGTGCTGTCGTAGCATTAGTCACAGCATTGCATCAATAGTGATTAATTACAGATCATTGTCTTGACTATACCCATCCCTCTGATTTTACCCACTCTTTCCTGTTTTACTGTCACTTAAACTTTACTTTAACGCTTGCACAAAAATGAATTTTTACCATGCTTTTATATTTACTTTTTACTCATTAATTCAAGTGCTATCAAATAGAATTAGTTTTTAAACATTAATCCTCGTGGGAACGATCTTTTCTTATCACTTTATTAATTGTTTGACTGTGTATACTTGCACACGTTTTTAGCTCAACAAGTTTTTGGCGCCGTTACTTGGGATTAATTGATTTAATTTCTAAGTCTTAGTTAGTATGTGTTTTAGTGAGCTTTTGTTTTCTCACCTTTGTGTTGTGAATTTCAGTTTTAAGAGACTTGTATACGCAGAACTCACGATCCAGAGCATCCTTTTGATCTTGAAATTGAAAGAACAGCAAGGAGGATGAGAAGAGAGGCTAGAGAGAGACTCGAAGTACTAAGAGCAGCCCAAATGGCAGAACCAGTTCCTGAAGTGATACCTGTAATTCAAGTAGATCCAGAAGGGAATGCAATTGTGGTCCATGCACCAACAAACATTGAGATGGGCAATGATAAAGAGATGCCTATGAGGGATTATGCTGTATTTGATCCTACTACCATGGACACTGTCATTAATTGTGACACCTGCTATCAATGCTGCCCAATTTGAATTCAAGCCAATGATGTTTCAAATGTTGCAAACAGTAGGGCAATTTGCTGGGGGACCCACTGAAGACCCTCACTTGCATTTGAGATAATACCTTGATGTTTGCTGCAATTTTAAAATGCCGGGGGTAACTGATGATGCATTCAGGCCGAGGCTATTTCCTTACTCTCTTAAGGACAAAGCTAAGGCTTGGTTGAATGCTTTGGAGCCCAATTCTGTGAACAATTGGAAACAAATGGCTGAGAAATTCTTAGTCAAATATTTCCCTCCGGTCAAGAATGCTAGAATGAGAAATGATATTACATCTTTCAGGCAACAAGAAGATGAATCCTTATATGAAGCCTGGGAGAGATTCAAGGAAGTTTTGAGAAAATGCCCACACCATGGCATTTCTTATGCAATCCAATTAGAGACATTTTACAATGGTCTAGTTCCCCAAACTAGACTATTGTTAGATGCTCCTGCAGGAGGTGCCATCTTGAACAATTCCTATAATGAAGCATATGACATGATAGAGACAATTACTGCCAACATTTATCAATTGCCTACTTCCAGAATCAGTGCTGCCATGAAAGTTGCTGGAATCCATGAAGTTTCTGAAGTGACTGCTCTTTCTGCCCAAGTTGCTTCCCTTACTAATATGTTGAAGAATATGTGCTCTGCCCCAGCAACACCTGCTGCTACTGTTGCTGTTGCCTCTGCTTCTATAGAGACAGCACCTGCAGAAAAGGCGGGAGGCGGGTGTGGCTAATTGGTGTATTGTAATGGAGGACATTTGTTTGAAGATTGCCTAGGAAACCCTATATCTGTCAATTAAATAGGCAATTTCAGCAAAAACAATAATCTTTATTCCAACACATACAATCCTGGGTGGAAAAATCATCCTAATTTCTCATGGGGAGGTAACAAAGCAGAAGCAAGTCCAGCACCTGCTCAAGTAAAGCCTGCAACACCTCCAGGATTTCCTGCTCAACCTACCCTCAAGCCCGTTGCTGACAACTCTTTGGCTAAGGCACTCAAAGCATTCATGAATGAAACCAAAGCTCCGTACCAAAGCCAAGGAGCTGCCATCGAAAATTTGGAAAATCAGATTGGTCAAATTGCTACTGCAATTTCAACTAGACCTAGTGGTTCTTTGCCTAGCACTACTGAGCTTGCAAAGCCACCTGGTAATGAGCAATGTAAGGCCATTACACTCAGAAGTGGCAAGGAAATTGCTGCCTTGCCTAAAGCTGTTGACACAGGTGCTACCTCTAATGCTGACAACACTGGAGCAAAGCCTGTTGATGCAGAACCTGATGCTACAGCAGATACTGCCACTCCAGCGGCAAATGTACTCCAGAAGTTGATTCCTGAGAGCCCCTCCCCCCACCTTTTCCTCAAAGGTTAAAGTAGGATAATCATGATAAACAATTTGAGAAGTTCATGGAGATTCTTAAACAGCTCCACATCAACATTCTATTGGTGGATGCTCTGCAACAAATGCCAAATTACACAAAGTTCAGGAAAAATGTTTTAACCAAAAGAAAGAGGCTTGGTGAGTTTGAAACTGTGGCTATGACTCAAGAAACCAGCATGCTGCTACAGAATAAGATTCCCCAGAAATTGAAAGATCCAGGTAGTTTTACAATTCCTTGTTCCATTGGAGGTAGTTATTGTGGTAGAGCTTTGTGTGATTTGGGTGCAAGCATCAATTTGATGCCCAAATCTATTTTTCAAAAGCTTGGTTTTGGTGAAGCAAGACCTACCACAGTAACCCTTTCATTGGCTGATAGATCAACTGTTTATCCTTAAGGTAAAATTTATGATGTTTTGATTAAAGTTGATAAATTTGTATTTCCTGTGGATTTTATAATACTTGATTTTGAGGCTGACAAGGATGTGCCAATTATCCTTGGAAGACCATTTTTGGCTACAGGTAGGACCTTGATTGATGATCACAAAGGGGAGCTGACTATGAGAGTCAATGACCAGGAATTCACATTCAACATGCTCAATGCTATGAAGTACCCAGAAGACAGCACCAGTACTGCTGAATACAACTTTGTTTCTGCTATTGACAGTTTAGTGCAGAGACAGTTGCTGCATCAGCATGATGTGCTGAAACAAGAGCTTGGACATCTGAGGTTGAAAGATTTGAAAAAGGAGGGGCTAGCAGAGCTCAATGTAGAGAAACCAGAGGTTCAAAGATGGGCAAAAAGGTATGAATCTTTGGAACTAACTTCTGAAAGTTTCAAGAATAACAAACCTTCCATTGTAAAATCACCCAAACTTGAGTTGAAACAACTTCCTTCACACTTGAAGTATGCTTACTTGGGATGTGAAGACACCCTTCCAGTTATTATTGCTGCTGAATTAAGTGCTGTCCAAGAAGAAGAATTGTTGGGTATCCAAAGGAAGCACAAGAAGGCTATTGGTTGGCAAATGGCCGACATTAGAGGGTTAAGCCCCACTTTGTGCATGCACAGAATATGCTTGGAAGAAAATTCCAAGAACAGCATTGAAGCACAAAGGAAGCTAAACCCAATAATGAAAGAAGTTGTCAGGAAGGAGATCGTTAAATTGCTGGATGCTGGTATCATTTATCCTGTTGCTGACAGCACTTGGGTGAGCCTTGTTCAGTGTGTTCCTAAAAGAGGAGGAGTTACTGTAGTTCAGAACGAAAAGAGTGAACTGATTCCTACCAGGACAGTCGCTGGATGGAGAATTTGTATGGATTACAGGAAGCTCAACAAAGCCACCAAGAAGGATCATTTTCCTCTCCCTTTCATTGATCAAATGCTTGATAGACTTGCAGGGAAGGGATTTTATTGTTTCCTTGATGGCTACTCAGGTTACAATCAGATTGCTATTGCCCCAGAGGATCAAGAAAAGACCACATTCACCTGCCCTTATCGTATATTTGCCTTCAGAAGGATGCCATTTGGGTTATGCAATGTTCCTGCCACTTTTCAAAGGTGCATGATGGCCATCTTCTCTAATTTCATTGAAAATCTATGAAGGTATTCATGGATGACTTTTCTGTCTTTGGAGAGAACTTTCAAACATGTCTACTGAATCTTGAAGATATCTTGAGAAGATGTGAAGAAACAAATTTGGTCATCAATTGGGAGAAGTGCCGTTTCATGGTACAAGAAGGAATTGTGTTGGGGCACAAGATATCAAAGAAAGGCATTGAGTGGACAAAGCAAAAGTTGAAGTAATTGAAAAATTACCACCTCCTACATCAGTTAAAGGAATCAGAAGTTTCCTTGGGCATGCTAGGTTTTATAGAAGATTCATCAAAGACTTCTCAAAAATCTCTAAGCCATTATGCAAGATGCTACAGCATGACACTGTTTTCAATTTTTATGATAAGTGTCTGGCAGCATTCAACACACTCAAGGAAGCACTGGTGATAGCACCAGTTATTGTAGCACCAGATTGGAGTAAGCCTTTTGAATAGATGTGTGATGCTAGTGACTATGCTATAGGAGCTGTACTTGGTCAGAGCCAAGGCAAAGTGTTCCATTCAATACACTATGCTAGCAAAACTCTTGTAGATGCTCAATTGAATTATACACCTACTGAAAAGAGCTACTAGCAGTAGTGTTTGCTTTTGGCAAGTTCAGATCTTATCTTGTGGGAGCCAAAGTGGTGGTATACACTGATCACTCTGCCATTAAATACTTCATTGCAAAGAAAGATGCTAAACCAAGGTTAATTAGATGGGTGCTGCTGTTGCAAGAATTTGATCTTGAGATCAGAGATAAAAAGGGAGTTGAGAATCAAGTTGCTGACCATCTGTCAAGAATTCCTGATGCTGACTCACTCTCTTTTGAATCTGAAATCAAAGAGCAATTCCCTGATGAGCAGTTGTTAGCCATAACAGCAACTCTCAATGCTACAAGTTCTATTGCAGAGGTGCCCTGGTATGCTGATTTTGTAAATTACCTGGTTAGCAATGTGGTGCCAGAAGAATTCACATCACAGCAGAGAAAAATGTTTTTTCATTTAGCAAAGCAATACTTTTGGGATGAGCCTTTCCTATACAAGAAGTGTCCTGACCAATTGCTCAGAAGGTGTGCTACCGAAGAAGACATAGCTGACATTCTGAAGCATCGCCACTCTTTACCTTGTGGAGGGCACTTTGGAGGTGCAAGGACTGCTGCAAAGGTTCTACAAACAGGGTATTTTTGGCCCACTATTTTCAAAGATGCTCATGATTTTGCTAAGAATTGTGATAGGTGCCAAAGGGTAGGAAATATTTCAAACAGAAATGAAATGCCTTTAAATAACATATTAGAAGTTGAATTATTTGATGTTTGGGGCATTGATTTTATGGGACCATTCCCACCTTTCTATGGCAACCTATACACTCTTGTAGCGGTTGATTATGTGTCTAAGTGGATTGAAGAAGTTGCTCTTCCCACTAATGATGCTAGGGTAGTGCTAAAATTTATTCCAATGAGCATTTTCACAAGATTTGGCACACCTGGAGCTATCATTAGTGATGAAGACACTCATTTTTGTAACAAATTGATGGAAGGGCTACTGGCTAAATATGGAGTGAAACACAAAGTTGCCACAGCCTATTATCCACAAACAAGTGGACAAGTTGAACTGTCTAATAGGGAAGTCAAGAGAATTTTAGAAAAAATGGTTAATCCTTCAGGGAAAGACTGGTCTATCCACTTGGATGATGCTCTTTGGGCATAAAGAACAGCTTTCAAAACACCTCTTGGCATGTCTCCTTATAGATTGGTCTTTGGTAAAGCTTGTCATTTGCCCATTGAGTTGCAACAAAAGGCTTTTTAGGCAACTAAAAAGCTGAATTTTGATTTGCAACAAGCTGGTAGAGCCAAAATGTTGCAGCTCAATGAGCTTGAGGAATTGAGACATCTCTCTTATGAAAATGCTGAATTATACAAGAAAAAGACAAAAGCTTGGCATGATGCCAAGATTCAGAAAAGATAACTCAAGGAGGGTGATAAAATTCTTCTGTTTAACTCTAGACAGAAGATTTTCCCTGGAAAGTTGAAGTCTAGATGGTCTGGCCCATTCAAAATTCTTAAAGTCTACCCCTATGGGGCTGTGGATTTAAAGAATGGAAATGAATTTAAAGTGAATGGCCAAAGAGTTAAGCTCTATTTAGGTGATCCTGTGCCCAACACAAAGGCAGTCACCTCCTTGAGTGATTCCCCTTGAAAAATGCATTTTAGTCAGGCTGAGGACTCTTAAACCAAGCGCTACTGGGAGGCAACCCAGAGACTAACTTTTTCTTGTTTTAGTGTGTATTTTGAGTTTTTGGAACAAATATGTGTGATTGATGCTGGGTGTGAGTTGGAAAAACAGTGGAATTTGCAAAATTTCTGGTGTTCTATACTGGTAGCATTGAAATGCATTGGGTAGCACTGTTGGTAGCACTAGAAGGTGCCTAGTCACTATGGAAGTTGCAAGAAATGTTTAAAATTTTGAAAAAAAAGGAGAAAAGTCTGTGCTGTTAGACCCCCAAGATCAGCTCGTATGAAGAGGAAGCATCTACAAGAAGAAGATGAGGAAACTAATGATGATGTTGTGGCAATAGTCCAGGCAACCAAACCACCCACCCCTGCTAAAAAGAAGTGATCCCACCTTTTTAATTTCTGTTTCTTTTATTTCTGTTTTAGTTTATATTAGTTGTTTTCTTTTGTGTTCTTGTGAATCATTGCCCATCTATAACTTAGTCATTTGACCGTGAAGACACTGTCGTTGATTAAGTTGGGGTGGAGCAGTTGTATTGTTGTCATTAGCAATATAATGATGTTTCTATGTATTGCTGTTATTTCCGTGTTCTGTTTTCTGTGCTCTATTGCTTAGCTGCTGTTAGTGTAGTGCTAGCATAGCAGTAGTGGTAGCATCTAAAAAAATACTTTTAGTCTCAAGGCAGAACCCAGTGAGGATAGCCAGAATTGGTGTGGACTTAGAACTTTGAATGAAATAGCCTAGCCCCTCTAGTATACACTTAACTCTTGCTTTTTGAAAGTAGATGTAAGGCTTTACTTAGGTAGAAGTTAGGTGAAAACTTAGTAAGGACTAAAGTTACCTGTAATTTGATAGAAACTGCAGGTATAGCAAAACTCAAGTTTAGGGGTAGTGCTGTTAGAAGTAAGGCCATGGGCTGTCAAGTCCAAAACTATATAAAAGAGGGTGTACACTTGCAAAAACAAAGAAAAAAGTCAAAATACCAAATAAGTGGCATTTATGCAGCAAAGGCTAGTTTGGTTGCTGTGGAGGGAGACTGTTGTGTGGCGACACCATTACCGTTTCAGTCAAAGCAGTGATCAAGCTAGCCAACCAAAAAAAAATGGAAAGAAAAAGAGGTGTACACCACTCTAAGTCAAGTTGTAAATCAAGTGATTAAGCCTAGTTTCTTCATTGTTCATCTCTTAGAATAACTACCCCCATAAGCATACATCATTGTAAGTTATGCTTGTAGCTATTGAAAAGGAAGGGCAATGTAGGAAACTCTAAGTGGGATCCAAAGCCAAGTCTAGTAACTGCTGGAGTCTATGGAAGAAATACAAGAGAGCACACACACACTTAAGCTAGGGGAAAAAGCTATGATTTCAGAAGTTGTTAAGGGTTCTAAAGTGTTAAGTCTGAGGGGAAAACCTTGAGAAAATAAAGCCGTGCTAAAATCTGTTTTTAATTCTGTCATCTGCTGCTATGCTAAGTGCTTTGTTAGGCTGTATGCTCTGTTGTGATTATGTTAAGTTGCGTTGCTTGTTTTATTGTCATTATTACTTGAGGACAAGCAATGATTCAAGTTTGGGGGTGTGATAACTCTAAAAAATGTGAGTTATCCATGCCAAAACAAATGGGAATTATTGCTATCTGAAAGTAATTAATGTAAATAAATAGGTCTTTTGTTGATAATTAGTTAGTAAAGTGTTTAGTGTGCTAAAAGGGTATTTCGGGCACTCTTGGTGCCTTTTTGTTGGATTTTATGCGTGCAATTAATGTGCAGGAATTTTGAGTTAGAATGCTGTGAAGATGCTATGGCAGAACCAAGGTAGCTGAGGGCGTGCAGACAAAGAATCAGAGTGGTCCCAAGTGTTTAATTGGAGGAAATTGTGTTTTTTCCTATATGGGCATGTGCAGTAGCGTGCCAGCGCATTAATGAGCCGCAAAAGGACAAACAGTCCTTGATTTTAGGGTTGACAGTATTGTACCCGAATTGCATTGGCCCATTTGGTTCTTCATGTGAGAGAATGTCATATAAAACTAGTACTATACCCGTGCATCCGCACGGGCCGATCGCGTTACGTCATACTACGATTACCTCAAATAGAAACGTTAGTTTGAAATCTCATTAATCTAAAATCAATTGTAAAATATAGATGATGACTTGCATACGGACAGGTGCTGTTGTGTTCTTTTTAGGAATGAATTTAGACAGTATTTAAATAGTCTGAACATTACCCCGTGAAAATAAAGAAAAATTTAAAGTAGATAAAAAATGAGTTTCAAATAAAAAATTGATAAATATTAAAACTAAAAATGTAAAAGTATCATTTAAAAACAATATGTGCATTTATCTCGTGTGTTTTTATATATCAGTGCAGTGTTTTTTTATATATCAGTGTTTTTATCCCATGTTTTTTTATATATCAGTGCAACTATCCCGTGTTTTTATATATATCATTGCAACTATCCCCATATTTTTTTATATATCAGTGCAGTTGTCCAGTGTTTTTTTATGTATCAGTGCAGTTATCTCATAGTTTCAATTAATTATTTGAGTTGATTAGTAGATTATTGTAGATAGGGAAAGATAGATAGTAGATTATCAATAACAAATATTTATCCCGTGTTTTTTTTTATATATCAGTAACAATTATTTGTCCTTTTTAGGTATTAGTGACAAATATTTGTCGCGTGTGTTTTAAATATTAATCAGTTTAAATAGTCATTAAGCCTTCTTGTTTTTTTAGATAGTAGTTTTCAAAAACTATAATTATCAATGGCAAATATTAATCCCGTGTTTTTTTATATATCACTGCAGTTATCCCCGTGTTTTTTTATATATCTGTGCAATTATCTAGTAGTTTCAATTGATTATTTTAGTTGATAGTAGATTATAGTAGATAGTAAATTTGTTAGATGGTAGATTATCAATAAGAAATAATTGTTTTAAATATCAATTAGTAATTTAAATAGTCATTAAGCCTGCATATTTTTTAGATAGTAGGTTTGTAGTAGTAGGTTTCAAAAAATATAGGCTAAAGTGCTCCCGGGGTCCCTTATCTTTATTTAAAGTAACGATTTGGTCCTTTATCTTTTTTTGTCTCAAATCAGTCCTTTATGTTTTAAATTTTTGACACATAAATCCTTTTCTGTCCCAAATCAGTCCTTTATGTTTCAAATTTTTAACACATAAATCCTTTTTTTTTGACACATAAATCAGCACTGTTAAACGGAAAAGGATTTATGTGTCAAAAATTTGAAAGATAAAGGACTTATTTGTGACTAAAAAAACATAAAGGACTATATCGTTACTTTAAATAAAGATAAGGGACCTCGAGAACACTTTAGCCAAAAATTTAATTATCAATGACAAATATTAATCTCGTGTTTTTTTATATATCAGTGCAGTTATCTCGTAGTTTCAATTAATTATTTTAGTTGATTAATAGATTATAGTAAATAGTAAAAGAGAGATAGTAGATTATCAATAAGAAATATTTATTTTAAATATTAATCAGTAGTTTAAATAGTCATTAAATATTATTGTTTTTTAGATAGTAGGTTTATAGTAGTCTTCCAAAAATTTAATTATCAATGACAAATATTAATCCTTTGTCTTTTTATATATTTGTGTAGTTATCCCGTGTGTTTTTATATATCATTGCAATTATCTCATAGTTTCAATTGATTATTTGAGTTGATTAGTAGATTATTGCAGTTATCCCGTATTTTTATATTAGATTATTTGAGTTGATTAGTAGATTATAGTAGATTATAGTAGATTATTGCAGTTATCACGTGTTTTTTTAGATAGAAGTTTTATAGTAGTTTTCCAAAATTATAATTATCAATGGTAAATATTAATTATAAATTGTCAAAAAAAAATTATAAATATCAATGGTAAATATTAATCCCGTGTTTTTTTATATATCACTACAGTTATCCCGTGTTTTTTATTTATCAGTGGAGTTATCTCGTAGTTTCAATTGATTATTTTAGTTGATTAGTAGATTATAGCAGATAATAAAAGTTAGATATTAGATTATCAATAAGAGATATTTCTTTTAAATATTAATTACTAATTTAAATAGTCATTAAGTCTTCTTATTTTTTAGATAGTAGGTTTACAGTAGTAGTATTCAAATTTTTTAATTAAAGTAGTGTTTGTATAAATTTAGAAATATAGTTTTTTTAATTAAAGTAGTGTTTGTATAAATTTAGAAATTTAGTTAAAAGAATTAAAGTGAAGTGATAAGAGAAAAAGAATAATTATTTATGGGAAAAGTAAAGTAAAAAGAAAAAAAAGAAGAAAGAGAGTGTAAAAGAAAAGTGAAAATGAGGAAAGAGAGTGTAAGAAGAAAGAGAAAAAAGGAAGAAAGTGAGTGTAATAGAAAAGTGAAAAGTAAATATGAGAAAGGACATTAATATCCTTTGTTGTTGTATTAGAAAGGATAGGTGGCAATTAGTGAAGGAGGCTAATAATGGTAGTTCATAGGTAGTGTATTAGTATAAAGAGATATTAGAAGGCACTTTAACCTAGAAAGGGTTTGACATAGAGTACACAATTCAACCTCCACTGTTTTAGAGTTAGCCCTAAAAGCCAACAGTTCTTCCTTGGTTATTGTTTTTGAATCATGACATTTACTATTATTATTTATATAATGATATGAGGCATTTTATTTATTATGTGGATTTATTTAGAGCATAAAAAAGTCCTTAGAATTGTTGATCTGTATAATGGATTATTAAGTGTGACTTAATCGTGAGACCCTATTAAACATAAAGACACTATTCTTAAAGTATCCGTAGTCGAGTATTACTGTTAATTAGGACAACAGTAATGCCTAGAGACTATTATGTGAGTGGACTGATGACCGTATCTCATGGGTCATGGATATGAGATATCAAGTATTCACATAGGTATAAGTATTAGGAGTAATATTTGTACTGGATTGACCCGCTATGAGATTACTACATAACAGTTATGCAAGTGTCATTAGTTATTGTAGCGACCGAAAAAGCCGGGCGAGGATTCCTCGAAGGTTCAAAAATGAAGCCGCCACCAAAGTTTAGTTTAAGGGCAAACATTGGAAAATCCCTTTTGGAATGGATAAGGGTCCTTGAGATCAGATTTGGGTTCGGGAGTCGGTTATGCGTGGGGAAGGTATTAGCACCCCACGACATCTTTCCTAAGGAAGGTTACCTGCTAATTAGTTGTAGAAGCGAAAGTTAATTTTGAAAACATTAATTTTTACCCTTTTATTGTGAATTAAAAAAAAATTGATATTTTATTTGAATTTAAGAAAGGGATTATTTAGGAAAAGACTAAAAAAGGTTTTTTATTAGTGCAATTGACAGAGGTCGGCCGCCCCCTGCTCCTACGTATCTCTTGGTAGAGAATCAAATCACACGTAGTTCTTGGGTAGAAAAAGGTTTGTTGGTTGGTATTTTTTAATATAGGGGTTTTAGGATTATTGAGCTGTACTGCTCATCCGTCCTAGAACGATGACTAACCCGTCCGTACGGTCGACTTAGTCCCCTATTTTATAAAAATGGAGTTTTTGGAGTTTGGAAAATGGTTTGAAGTGTGTTGGTTTGATTTTATTGGAATAGGGATTTTAGGTCATGATCCGTAACGGTTCATTAGTGACCTAAAAAGCAGACTAACCCGACTGTACAGTCGACTTAGTCCCCTATTTTGAAAATAAGATTTTTATTTTTGGAGGAAAATGATTATTTTGTTTTTTCTGTTTTAATATGAACGAAAAGTTGACAACGAAAAAAAAATGAAGAGCGCAACTAGTGAAAAATAATTATCATTAATATTTAAAAATAAACTAATTAAAAGAAAAATAAAATAAAAAAGGGAGGGGGAGAGAGAGAAAGCGAGAACTTTGCTAGGAGAGGGAGAGAATGTGTTCAGTGTTCTTGTTGAATCACTGTGGTGTCTTTTTCACTGTGGACAGGGCCTCCTTTTATAGGTGAAGGGTCAGGTGAAGAGACTTGCTGGACAAGTTAACTTGTTGGGCAAGTCGACTTGTTGGGCAAGTAGCTTGTTGGGCTGAAGGTTAATGCTACTGACACCCTATTTTATTATTTTCGTTCTTCTCTATTTTTTTGGATTATTCTTATTTTTGTATTTTTGGGCTTTTTGTATTATTTGGACACTTTATTGTAATATATATTTTTTATTTTCTGATTTTATTTCATTATTATTTTTATGGCTTTTTGATCAAAATGACTAAATTAAGTCCAAAATACCGAACATAGGCCCATTTACTAAGAATTTGCCCAATTAGACAAACCAGTCTACATTTAAACAAGACAGCGCTCGAAATGTCGTTCTCGTAATGATATGGACTTGTGACACGGGAGCTAAAACAATTGCGATAAATGATCGGACAAAATTGGGGTATAACAGCTGCCCCTCTTTATTTATATTTTACTAGAAAAGGTGAATGGTTTTCAGATTTTCGTAGTGGAAATAAAAATAAAGATAGAATAGACGCTAATTTTGTCCGCTTAGGGGAAAGATGAGTTAGGGAAAAGAGGGACGATTAATACTTGGCGTGTTAACCGAGAATAAAAAAGAAATGATCATTGGGGATCTGGAGGAGCACTGGGGCTCTAAGGGAGCACTGGGGCTCCATGGGGTTGCCTAAACCCTGAAGGACCACTTGGGGTTCGAAGGTGCACTGGGGCTTTGAAGGACCACTGGGGGTCCAAAAGAGCACAAACTAGCAATGGTACTAGTAAAATGGTATGCTCGGGGGTGGCCTTTTTCGAGCGGCCGGAGGGGCAAGATCGGGTCGTTGACCTAATTTGCTCACCTCCAAGGACGTCCGCCATGTCTTAGGCTGACACAGCTAGTCTAAAGGACCTGGGGTCGGGTGATCCGTCGCGCTCAGTGGCGACATAGTGATCTTGAAGGTAGAGTTCGAAGTCGTTGCTTTGACATACTGGGTCGAACTGAACTGATGGACCTGGGGTCGGATGATCCGTCGGTTGCTCGATAACGCGACGTGCGATCTGGAATGAATGACCATTGGAGGTCTAAAGGAGCGCTGGGGCTACGAGGGACTTCTAGGGGTCTGAGACTCTGAATTGTGATATGAGACCAGTGCTTGGAGCACTGACTTTGAGGGAACAAACTATTGGGATTGACACACGGCGTACTTGCCTAGGACATACCTAATGAATGCATTTACCTGAGAGGGGAAAAGCTATCTATATTTTGCATGCCTAAAAATGCGATGAATGATGCATGCGTGCAATATGGGTGTGTGAAATGGTAGGTGCCCGATGGGATGAATGAAACGTGGCAGATGATGTGAGTTGAAGTTGGTGGAACATGGAGGTTGACAAATAACGTATGTGAATGCAGATAAGATATGAATGTGATTGTACTGATTAATGATGAATGTAATGGAATGAATGATTTTCCCTCTTTTTGCTTTTTTGCTTTTCCTTTTTTTTTCTTGGTATATGATGAGTGTATGAAATGCAAAGTGCAAATGTGACGCAAATGTAATGCTTTAATGCGAATGCCATGCATGGTATAATGATATGACGAATGCATGGTACAATGATATGATTACTGATGTAGAAAGTTTGGCAACGATGAGACCGACACTTGGCACGTCTATCGAAGCAAAATGTTATATGTGTGCATGCGTGTAATGTGTGCAATATGAAAGCAGATAAACTACAAAAGCCTGTGAATTGTGGATGCTAGAGCTGATCGAAAACAAAAATTGATCAGCCGTGTATGCGAATACAGATAACATGTGAATGCAAATGTATTGCTTAGATGCAGGTGCTATGGTAGATGCATGATTGCATGATGGAATGATTTATGCTATGATTTATTGATGATGTAGAAATTTTTTTTGTAATGATGAGAAATGAGACTTTTGATGCGAGAGGCAGAGAAGTAATTATTCCTTGGAAAAAGGTTTGAACTCAGACGTGGCAACCTCAAGGTTGTGATTCACATGCACTGATGCACAAAAGTATTTGATTGCATTTGCAAGCTCGTTCACATTGTTCTTCCATTTGATTATGATGTCCCATGACGATTGAATTTTAGGTCCACAAAGTTAACTGAGTGAGTTTCCAACTTCATATTAGTAACTTGTGTTCTCTCTCTTTAAAGCATTGTTTTAGTGAACATGTAGAGTAGTGCAAATACAGATGAATGAGTCAGTTGACTCGGGGTATGGACAGATATGGCACGTGAGGGGATGAATGGTAGGTTTTTGCCAAAGTCATGAAAGGTATGTTCTCCCCAACTCTAGAAATGTGGGACTGTCCTAATTCATAGTTGATGACGGTGAATGCATAACTTGCCCCTGTCTAGTGGTGACAACAACTAGGGGTGTAGAGGAAATTATGAATTGGTAATGCTGTGACTTTGGAATGAGAGGTGGAACGCAAAAGATTTTGTCTCAACCCATGGCGTTTGGTGTTGCCCCACCTATGACAAGGACAATGTTGCCCTGACTAGAGTTTGCAAAAAGCTGTATTTAGGATGGTGGGTTCAGAAATTGCCCCGGTATGGTTTTATAAATGTGAATATGACAAGAGGAATGAGATGGGTGTAGAGCGAATTTCCCCAATTTTGAGCGGAGTGAGGGGTTAATGGTGACAGGATTTCCCCACTTTGGAATGATATTTCTAGTTCGAGTGAGGTAGGGGAAAGGTGACAGAGTTAAGGTAATGGGTTTGTGAGTTGGTCGTATGCCTATATGGATTGGATGTGGTATATGAATGAGACGGACGCTGGAAAATTTCCCCAAGTTCGAGAAGCATGAAAGGTGAAGGGACTGCCCCACTTTGGGATCTAGGTGATGGTCCTAGTATAAACTTTTGGTTCTTTTAAGATGACTCCCATGGACTATGATAGTCCTGATGATGAAAATTTCACTTGGTGATCACTAAACCTTGTCTTGGTATCAGTGCAACTTGAATAATCTTGGATCGCAAGCCTTTCTTCTTTTTCTTTTTTTTTTCTCTTCTTTTTTTAGCTTTATTTTTTGTCATATTTTTTTTTTGAGCAAACATACTGTAAATAAATAAACTCAATTGTCCTAAAATTAAAACTTTAAGAAAACGAAAGCAATCAGTTATCGATCAGAATGGACTTGTTTAGGGTTGTAACGTGGCCAACAGTTAGGGGTTTATGTAAGAAGGGGTTGGTAATGTGGCCAATGGTTAGGGATTCATGAAAGAAAAGGTTTGTAATGGGGCCAATGGTTGGGGGTAATGTACCAACGGTTAGGGATTTATGAAAAGAAATGATAATTGGGCCCAAAGAAGTGTTTGGGGGTTTAGACAATGATCTTTCATGAAAGAAAGGATAAGTAGGCCCAAAAGAGTGTTTGAGGTCCATTTTTGAGTTTCGTGAAAGAAGTGCTAATTTGGCACAATAAGGTGTTTGAGGACTTTAGACAATGATCTTTTTATTTGCGGTGCAATGTGGCTAGTGGTTGATAATTTATGAAAGAATGGGTGATTGGGCTCAAAGTGTTTGGGGATTGATGAGACAAATGATCTTTTTATTCAGTGGTGCACTTCATGATATGATGTATCAGCTCAAAGATTTATGCCGTCTTTTTATTCAAGACTTTTGTCATTTTTTTTTTGAAATATGATTCTCAGTTTTCATTCTTTGACAGCCTATTTCTCTTGAGCTGAATAAACTAAAGAAAGTAGTGCACGATCTTAAATGGGGAATAGATCATTGTCTAGGGTGATTGGAAGATTTTTGATTTTTTGGCTCAAAATGGGTTGCGAAGGGTATGTGTTTTTTTTTTATGCTTTTTGAGGATGTGAGAAGATGACCAAACGTCATTTCAAATCACGATTGCTTGTTTTCTCAAAGGCTAACCCAAGGACAAAAAATTATTTATTTTTATATATCTGCTCTTTTTCTTTATTTCTTTTTATATGCCCTAATTTTTGCTTAGGCTGCTCTCGCGAGTTTTCAACCTAACAAGCTTTTTTTGATTATTTTTTTTTTGTAAAGGACTTGCACCAAGGGAATACAATGTTGACAAGATATCTAGTGATCACAAATTTGCCCCAGTTTGGAGGATCCAAGTATTAGTTTATGAAATTTCATCATTGGGAACAAAACCAAATAGTCAACTAAGAACTTGTGTGGAGAATATGCACTTTATGGAGTGGTCGGGGTGAGACTGGACATGAACAAGGGATGATGATAGGATGGAAAGGTGTGGACACTAACTGACTCAAACGAGAGCAAATGCATATTGCATTCAAGTTCACTATACGAATGCTTCACAGAGAGTTAACATAGTTAGAGACATGATATAAGAATTTTTGATAACACATTAGTTAACAAAATGGACTATTTTGATCGTTTATCATGGGATGAATGAGATGCATTATTTTGCTGACAAAAATTGTGGACGAGCTGCAACATTGAAATATTTTTGAAAATTGAGTGCCTTGAAACACATTGAGTTTTTTTAGCTAAGTTCGATCTCGTTTGAAATTTAGTAGGTTGAACTTTTTCAAGGAAGGACAATCAATTGAAATGTATTTGCAAGAACGCCTCATCTCTCATCAAAATTTTTCAAAAAGTATGCTCATGTTTTTTTTAAAATTATGAAATAAAATGTAATGGATGAATAACACATGATGATGGATATGAATGATGAAAATGCAAATGCATGAGATATGTTTCTAAAAAATAACTTGCAAAAATAAAATATGATTTTTTGAATTTTTTCTTTTTAGAAGACCGGAAAAATGTATCAGTGTTTGTTTGAATGCAGGGGTATAAGGCTCTTTTGTGTCCTACGAGGGTTCCTTAGAGAATAGGTCTAGGGCTTGTCTGTTGAGTGAACCTTTCAAAGGGTAGCTTTAAAGAGTCCTACATAAGGTTCCTAGAGCCAACGACCCCGGTTAAGAACACTGATCAACAACAATAGGCAAGCTATTAGGAGTGCCAGCATTCTCAAGAGGGACCAAACTCTATGTGAGACTTTCGTGACCACCCAACAGGACGCACATCCAGTAGGCCATCACTACGCAGTCTCGTTCTAACTTAGGTTATTCTCCAGTCCGGGTATAGGACTATTCTCACATGTGTGCAAAAGTCTGATAGTGGAGTGTGTGAAGGAGCAAAATATCAAGAATACCCCCCAAACTGCAAAACAAACAAACATACATACAGAAAAGTGGTCTTCTATCCTAGGGTTTTCATATCACAAAAGAATAATATGCAATAAAAAAAAAGACATAAAGGGCAGGGTAAAATAAAACATTTAAATAACAAACAAAATTTACAACTAACCTGATTAGGCTTGACTCTCTTAATAAGTCCCCAGTGAAGTCGCCAGCTGTAGCGACCGAAAAATCCGGGCGAGGATTCCTCGAAGGTTCAAAAATGAAGCCGCCACCAAAGTTTAGTTTAACGGCAGACATTGGAAAATCCCTTTTGGAATGGATAAGGGTCCTTGAGATCAGATTTGGGTTCGGGAGTCGGTTATGCGTGGGGAAGGTATTAGCACCCCACGACATCCTTCCTAAGGAAGGTTACCTGCTAATTAGTTGTAGAAGCGAAAGTTAATTTTGAAAACATTAATTTTTACCCTTTTATTGTGAATTAAAAAAAATTGATATTTTATTTGAATTTAAGAAAGGGATTATTTAGGAAAAGACTAAAAAAGGTTTTTTATTAGTGCAATTGACAGAGGTCGGCCGCCCCCTGCTCCTACGTATCTCTTGGTAGAGAATCAAATCACACGTAGTTCTTGGGTAGAAAAAGGTTTGTTGGTTGGTATTTTTTAATATAGGGGTTTTAGGATTATTGAGCTGTACAGCTCATCCGTCCTAGAACGATGACTAACCCGTCCGTACGGTCGACTTAGTCCCCTATTTTATAAAAATGGAGTTTTTGGAGTTTGGAAAATGGTTTGAAGTGTGTTGATTTGATTTTATTGGAATAGGGATTTTAGGTCATGATCCGTAACGGTTCATTAGTGACCTAAAAAGCAGACTAACCCGACTATACAGTCGACTTAGTCCCCTATTTTGAAAATAAGATTTTTATTTTTGGAGGAAAATGATTATTTTGTTTTTCTGTTTTAATATGAACGAAAAGTTGACAACGAAAAAAAAATGAAGAGCGCAACTAGTGAAAAATAATTATCATTAATATTTAAAAATAAACTAATTAAAAGAAAAATAAAATAAAAAAGGGAGGGGGAGAGAGAGAAAGCGAGAACTTTGCTAGGAGAGGGAGAGAATGTGTTCAGTGTTCTTGTTGAATCACTGTGGTGTCTTTTTCACTGTGGACAGGGCCTCCTTTTATAGGTGAAGGGTTAGGTGAAGAGACTTGCTGGACAAGTTAACTTGTTGGGCAAGTCGACTTGTTGGGCAAGCAGCTTGTTGGGCTGAAGGTTAATGCTACTGACACCCTATTTTATTATTTTCGTTCTTCTCTATTTTTTTGGATTATTCTTATTTTTGTATTTTTGGGCTTTTTGTATTATTTGGACACTTTATTGTAATATATATTTTTTATTTTCTGATTTTATTTCATTATTATTTTTATGGCTTTTTGATCAAAATGACTAAATTAAGTCCAAAATACCGAACATAGGCCCATTTACTAAGAATTTGCCCAATTAGACAAACCAGTCTACATTTAAACAAGACAGCGCTCGAAATGTCGTTCTCGTAATGATATGGACTTGTGACACGGGGGCTAAAACAATTGCGATAAATGATCGGACAAAATTGGGGTATAACAGTTATTCTCATGCGACTATTGTGAGTAGTCCTTCGACTTGAAGTCACTACGATCCCTACATGAAGAGTTGTAGGCTTTAAGGCCATCAAACATTGTCTGTAACAGGACAATCATAACAGTGGTTATTGGGCCTGCAACGAATCATGTGGAGGGGTGTGAGTGATGTAGATATAATTCACCCCTCCTACATAACATGAGTTATTTCTCAGGCCTCTCGATAGAGCGATACGTGAAATATGCGTGGCCATGCCTTAATTGGCCAATATGAGATATTGGGCCCATTAGTGATTGGACGTATACTCGGGAATTGAGAAATAGATAGTTGAACATAACAAGGATGACACTAATTATGCCTTGTGTTCAATTAAGGCATTTGGATGAAGGGACAATTACGGCACGGTAATTTGTGGTCACAGGAAGGTATTAATCGGACCATCGATTTTTCCATAAATTGGGTAGCAGTGACGCATTGCTAGATACCACTCACTGTTTATAATATGTAAATATTAATTTAATATTATTGCCAATTTAGTGGAAGCCTATAGGGTCACATGCATAAAGTGATTAATCGAAGATTTGTTTAATTAAATACAATTGAATTAAATAAACAAAGAAAGCGAAAAGGAATTGGGCTCGTAATGTACGAAGCCCAATAGGTCCACCAAACATAGTGAAAGAGTACATAAGTGATGTACTTCATCAAACCCTAATACAAGAGTTGATGCCTCCTTCCTCTTAGAGCTGCTAGCACATAACTCCGAAGGTGATCACTTGCGTGGACTGAGTAGAGGTGCTGCGATTTCGTGGTGCTGGTGGTCATTTCCATTGTCTCCTCTTCGCTTCAAGAGGCAAACACATGAACCTAATGTGAAAATTTTGTGCTTACGTGTTCCTTGGCAATGGGTTATTCCGCTCCAAGGTTATGTCATTTTGTGCTTACGTGTACCCGAATTGCATTGGCCCATTTGGTACTTCATGTGAGAGAATGTCATATAAAAAGGCACTTTAACCTAGAAAGGGTATCACATAGAGTACACAATTCAGCCTCCACAGTTCCCTAGGTCAGAGAGTACAATTCCACCTTCCATTCCACTATTCCATCGTCTTCCCCAACCATCTTTCCACCATTTTCAGTACTGAAACTCCATTGTTGAAGCTGGAAACTCAGAATCTGCAGCACAGATCTTCATTCGCACAACACAAACTCTGGAGCAGATCTACAGCATCTGAAGCTTACTTTGAGCTTCATTTTGTTTGTTACTATTTTGATGGCTTCATTTATGGTAACTAGGTTCTATTTTGTCATGTCTAAGCTCATTATGAGCTAGATCTCTTTATAGTCAAGACTATGGGGATGTAATTAAGATTTATTGATGTTTAATGTGATTAATGCTTGATGCTTCATTAATTTGCGTGAGTAAATGCTTTACATCCTTTTTAAACTTGATCAATTTAATTTGGATAACGTGCTTCTATTTTTGAAAAGAAATTTAAGTGCTGATTTCGCAAATTAACATAGTTTGAGGAGTAATAGGGATTTTACCATTTCCCAGTGAAGAATAGGAATATGAAACTAGGGCTATGGTGTGAACTGAAACATGCTTTTCAACCTACTGAATGAACCTCATGGGAGCTTAGGAATAAGGAAACCTTGACAACATTTCGATTCACAGAGATAGGAATATCCATATTCATTCTGCACACTAAGTGCTGTCGTAGCATTAGTCACAGCATTGCATCAATAGTGATTAATTACAGATCCTTGTCTTGACTATACCCATCTCTCTGATTTTACCCACTCTTTTACTGTTTTACTGTCACTTAAACTTTACTTTAACCCTTGTACAACAATGAATTTTTACCATGCTTTTATTTTTACTTTTTACTCTTAATTCAAGTGCTATCAAATAGAATTAGTTTTTAAACATTAATCCTCGTGAGAATGATATTTTCTTATCACTTTATTACTTGTTTGACTGTGTATACTTGCACACGTTTTTAGCTCAACATCAACCCATAAAAAGTTTCTACATTGTGCACTGCTTCCTCCTCCGCTGGAAAAAAGGGTATATTATTTTTAGTATGGCCCATCAAATCATAGTAGTAGCAAATAACGATGTTCAGTGGTTCGGGAAAATTCAAATCAACCCAAAATCCAATCCAAACTGTTATGTTTGGTTCGAGCATTTTTCATGTTCGGGCCAACCCCGAACTAACCCATACAAACCCATGAACCCGAACCAACCCATACTTAATCATAATAGTTTTGTAATTTTAGAAGTCCAATGTGTGCTATTTGCTTAGACTTTTCACCTTAATAATTTATGATTAAGCTGTAAGATTTTAATACTATGTATTGCAAAACTATTAATGAGTTTGGGTTTGATTTGGTGCAATTTTTAAATTTTAGATTTTATTTGCCTGTATAGAAGTGTTATAATATTACAAAAAAAATTAAGCTTTTTATATTTTAAAAATTAAGATTTTGATGCATGACCCGTGAATCCAATTTGAAGCAACCCGTCCAATACTAGATTGGTTTGGTTCGAGTTTTGGAGAAAAAGTGTAAAATTTAAACCAACCCGAACCGAGTAATTGAAATTGATTTGGGCAAATCCAATTCAAACCGACTCATGAACACCCTCAGTAGCAAAATACCCCTGCTTTTTCATATCTGAATGTGACTTCTCTAGCTTCATATTTAGGCCTCTGTTGTTGGAACAAGGTGGATCCAAAAACAAAGACCCTTAATAGATTTTGAAGATAACAATTAAGTTCTAACGCGTTTTTCTAGCGTGTAGAACTTATATTTCATCCTACACCAGTAACGTAGAGAGGAAGTACGTAGAAAACCAAAACGAGATGAAGCAAGCATTTGGTCAAAAAGGGGGTATATGTCATCTGGCCAACGAAGCACGTCATTTGGTTTCACTATACAATGATTGGCATCTGGTCAACGCGGCATGTATCATTTGGTCAAATATTCTTTGTTTCTCAAGAGCGCTTCTGGTTCAAAGCTTCACATCTCTTTGAGTGCATCTGGTCAACACTCACAATGAAACTTCTGGTCCGAAGTAGAGATATGGTACGGGGAAGTCAAAGTTATAAAAGCAGTTAGAATAAAGGAATTATTGAGAAAGCGCCAAAAACATTTTCTAGGTTTTAAATCCTTGTTTGTACAAGTGTCAGCATTGCTGCATAGTGTGTCCGAAAAAGCAAGTCTCACCAGATTTACAACATACAACAGCAGAGGCATTTAATGCATTTGTCTCTCTCGAAGAAACCTAGAACCTAAAAGCCCAACAGATTGATTGCAACACCAAGCAAAGCTCAACGATTATTCTCTCTCTCTTGGAATAAAAGCTCTTCTCTTATTCAGAACCAACAACAACTGAATAGACAGGAACATCAAGAAAAAACAAGCAAGATATTCATAAGATTCTTGATACATTAGTTGTTGCACTATAAGTATGGTATATTCAAAAGCACCAAGCTATTCTGAAGCCAAGGAATTCAAGAGAAAATATTACTTTTCTTAGAAAGACTTTCACTTGTAAACCTCTCATGTTGAGAGTGTATTTTAGCCTTATTCAAACTTAATTTTTGTAAAAGGACTAGTAATGACATTTTTCTTAGAGGCTTGAGGTCTAGTTTTCTAAGAAGCTAAGAGTTTAGCCAAGATTGACAGATAAACTCTTTGGTTTGTAAAGCCTAGTTTAGTGGACTCCTATAATCGTCTCCATACACCTGCCTTTCTATCCCTCATAAGTGTTCTAACGGCTCAATCAATGAGAAAATGTCATACCAAGCAATAGTTATAGAAAATCCCCACCTCTTCTCTCTGCACAGACTAATAGGAAACCTCTGAATCTGTTTTTTGAAAGGCTCTAATAAACTACTTTTTTTTCTAATGAAGGTTGACTCAGTTGGTAAGGAGTTGGCTCATTTCCCGCAAGGGCGCAGGTTCAACTCCCGCTGCTACCGTGGGGATCTCTTTGGTGGATGATCTGTAAGTACCTTTGTAAGCGCTCAAAGAGTCGTGAGCCCTGTCCAGACCCTAGTGAGCCCCCAGAGCCTAACTCACCTAAATGTATTATCCCTTCGGTTGCACCCCTAAAATTTGTATTAGAAGCAAAGAAACAAAATTTATATAAATAGTCCTATTTGTGGAGTAATAAACCCTCAATTCGGTCCCTAAAGTATCACCCTCTCTCCTATTTGGTCTCTAAACTATAAAAATATAATAAATAGTCCCTAAAATATTATATATCCATCAGTTTAGTCCCTCAATTACTTTCTAAATAGGAGAGATGGTGGATAGTTTAGGGACTAAATTGATGATTTTAGAAAAGTTTGAACACTATTTATTATATTTCAAAGAGATAGATGGTGGTAGTTTGAGGGACCAACTTGAATTATTTGTGAGTATAAAATATCAAATAATTATTATTTTTAAGTGATAATGTGTTTGTGTAATTGCTAAAAAATTAAATTCAAAAAGCAAGGACCGGTCAATATCAATATATCAATATAATCAATATAATAAAAACATATGCTAGGAAAATGTCTAATTTAGACATCTTAGAATTTTGTCATTTGGCAAAAAATTAAGGTAAAATTGTTAAACTGCCACTAAAAGACAAAAAATAACAACTTTTTGCAGCTTTTATAAAAAAAACATTTCTGGCGCACTGACACGCTGTACTTTGACACGCTGATGCGTGTCAGTTTTTTTTTTTTTAATTTTTTTAACTTTTTTTCCTTAAAAAAACTGTTTCTTTTTTTTTAAATGATTTTTTTCATAATTTTTTTCCGAATTTTTTATTTTCAATTTTTTTTTCAAAAAAAATTATTTATTTATTCCGTTTTTTTACTAAATAAAAATTCGTCACTATTTTTGTAATCTACTCAAACTAATAAATTTAATCATTTTTTTACAGTGCTAAAATTAATCATTTTAATCACTATCCGTTGTCAAAATAAAGACTTACCTCTAACAAAAGTTTCAAATTAATTTTTTTTTAAAATTATTAAATAATATTATACTCATTAATCAAATAATCTAAAATTTACAATTTACTATTTACTATAATCTCTTTATTAAAATTATTAAAATCAATGAATTTAACCACTAAGAATTGTAAAAAAAAAATACTTTAACCACTACCAAAAATTACAAAATAACTTTTTTATAATCAAATGAATATGATTAAACTAATATTAAATCATATAGAAAAAAAAAGCCATAACACGTGGAAACGAGTGCGACAACGAGAGATTGACGATGTGATCAACAATCAGAGCGGCAACGGGAATGGGAGTGGCAATGAGAGCGCCAACGGGGGTGGTGCATATTTCACCTTAAATCTTATTTTACTTTTTCTTCATTTTTACTCAATCTAAAATTTATTATTTACTATAATCTCTCTATTAAAATTATTAAAATCAATCAATTTAACCATTAAATATTGTAAAAACAACTTTAACCACTGTCAAATGTTACAAAATAACTTATTTATAATTAAATGAATATGATTTAATTAATATTAAATCATATAGAAAAATATGAGTTAACATGTGGCACGGGAGCGACAACGAGAGACTGACAATGGAATCGGCAACTAGAGCGTCAACGGGAGTGCCAACGAGAGAGGTAACGAGAGCGCCAGCGGGGTACATATTTTACCTAAAATCTCATTTTCTGTTATAAAACAAATCAAAACAATAGCTAAAGAAGGACAAGAGAATGAGAGAAGATGATTCTTTGTATTATTCATTCTCTTTACAAGTGTGTTTCTACACATAAGATTGAGCCCTATTTATAGGGTGTAGATTAGCAAGTGAATGGACAACCATAAAAGCCACTGCTAAGAGAAGTAATGAAAAGAAGAAGGAAAGATAGTGGACATCCACTAATATTATTCATAACATTCCCCATTGGATGTCCATCAATGATATGCCTCATTAAAACCTTACTAGAAAAAACCCAGTGGGATAAAAATCTAGTGAAGGAAAAAGAGTACAATATCCTTTCAGGAACTGCCTCATTAAAAACCTTTCCAAGAAAACCCAGTGGGACAAAACCATGGTAAAGGAAAAAAAGAGTGCAATTTTTCTCCCCCTGTTTGAAGCATCACTTAGGAATATGAGTTCCAACATTTGAGTTGCTCCCTAAGTACATATGGAGCAATCTACTTTGTTTTATCACTTGTGAGCTTTGCAGTCAGTATTATCTTCAGGACATCTTCCTTGAATATTGGCATTTGAGCTTGAAATGAAGAAGCAAGAACCAGAGATTGTTTTATAGATCATAAACGCTAATTCCCTCGCAATTTTTTTTTCTTTTTTTCCTTAAATCCGTTTACACTCATATTTCTCACTCACTCACTCACTCTTCACCCTTCCTCTTCCCTTCCTCTTCACCCTTCCTCTTCACCCTTCCTCTTCCTCTACTCTCCACCACCACACAACCACCACCACCACCACCACCATCATCACCACCTCCTCTCACACTCTCCTCTCTCTTCACTCTTCCAACACCACCACCACCACATACCTCCTACCACTCTCACTCACTCTCTCTTACTCTTCACCACCACCACCCCACCACCACCACTCTCACTCCTCTCTCTTACTCTTCACGCCACCACCACCACCACCACCACCACCACCACCATCATCACCACCTCCTCTCACACTCTCCTCTCTCTTCACTCTTCCAACACCACCACCACCACATACCTCCTACCACTCTCACTCACTCTCTCTTACTCTTCACCACCACCACCCCACCACCACCACTCTCACTCCTCTCTCTTACTCTTCACGCCACCACCACCACCACACAACCACCACCACCACCACCATCATCACCACCTCCTCTCACACTCTCCTCTCTCTTCACTCTTCCAACACCACCACCACCACATACCTCCTACCACTCTCACTCACTCTCTCTTACTCTTCACCACCACCACCCCACCACCACCACGTGTAATTTTTTTTTTGAAAAATTGCAGTCATTAGCGAGGGAATTAGCGAGGGAATATCCCTCGCTAATTCCTACGCATTTACCAACCCCTGCAACTGAGTCCCATCACCTGAAAAGTTGCAGTCATTAGCGAGGGAATTAGCGAGGGAAAATTCCCTCGCTAATTAGCGAGGGATTCAAATTCCCTCGCTAATCCCAGTAGCGAGGAGGGAATTAGCGAGGGAACCAGTCCGTCGCTAATTCCCTCGCAAATGACCATTAGCGACGGATTTTGGTCAATTTGCGAGGGAAATGTCCGTCGCTAATGACCAGTTTTTTTGTAGTGAAAGATATTTCAATGTCACCACATGTAGATATTAGCTGGCTTGCAATCTGACTTGATCTAGATTAGAAAATACTTTATATCTGCATGGTTAATTTGTGTATCATGCATAAAATGATTTATTCATTACAATAGCCAAACTTAAATATGCATCAGTTATCGCAAATTCTTTTCCAAATATTTTTATAAAACTATATGGACAAATGATGTCATTTTTGTATCCCTCCTTTAGAATATAAATTTAGACGATTATACAATATGTGTTCAAATTATATTATCTCATGGAGGGATTGATTCAATTTGAGTGAGAATCCGAAAAGTGTGTATTGGAATATTATTCCTTCAGGGATCTTCAAATAATTATGACTATCAAATGAGTCATACAAATAAGTTGAGCAACATTCATCTTGTGAAAATTGAGTTCTTCATGTGCTACAAGGCTAATTAAGTACTGAAAAGTACTTGCATCCACCCTTGAGCAACATGTCAAGCTATGAATCTCACAATTTCACCTTCCTCATTCAGTTTTTGCACAAAAACCCATATACATTTGACTGGTTTCACATCTTCAGGTGTTTGGACTACAGGTCCAAAAACTTTTGTAAAACGAGTTAAATTCTGCTTCAATTTCATCTTTCAATTTGGTCAATTCTCACTTTGTCTACAATCTTGAATTGATTTTGGTTCATTATCCTCACTATCATTTATCACATTTAGCGCTATATTATATGTAAAAACATCGTCAATGTTGACTTCGTTTCGGTTCTATCATTTTTCATTCTTGACATAATTAATTGAGATCTCATTAATATAAGATTTTTTTTCCAGGTACCTGATATTTTCTTCTGGAACTAAAATATCAATTATGTCTGAAGACTCTTTTAGAGTTTCTATCCTCGCTTGGACCATCTTTGTTTTAGCTCCTTTTATTGTTTGAGGATTTTTATTTATGGAACCGATTGGTCTACATTCAGGCGCAGTTGAGACTCATTTGCATTATTAGATTGTCCAATAGGGACATCTATTTTATTGGAGCATTAGCATCTGATATATATGATTTGGTCACACATTTTCGATCAGTGAATGCATTTGGTAAATGATTTTCTAAGCTTTGCAAATGAATTATCTTTTGAACTTCTAGTTCGCATTGTTTAGTTCGAGGATCAAGATGATACAATGATAATTCATTCCAACTGATCTCTTTATCCAGCTGCTTATTCCCTACCCCCCTAGTGTTGGGAATTTTAATTCATCAAATGATAATCGTCAAATTGGACTATTAACAAGGCTCCAATGGTTGGCCCGAGATACTTTGTTATACATATGAAGATTTATATCCAATATATATTCCCAAAATTCTTTAAGATCCCATCATAGTGCATTGTGAGTGGATAAATTGGAACATACACTACACTTCCAAAATATTTAAGATGGGAAATATTAGGTTCGTGACCAAAAACCAAATGTAAAGGGGAAGAATTGTGATAACTTGTTGGCTTGATGCGAATCAATGTTATAGAATGCAAAATTGCATGTTCCCAAGTAGAAATTGGAAGTTCTTATCTCATGAGTATCAGTCATATAATTAACTTTAGACGTTTAAAGAATGGTTCTTCCAGACCATTTTATGAATGAACATATGTTACGTGATGTCCAATATCAATTCTAATAGACATATCATACTCGTTAGATGTTTTCTAGACAATTTAGAAAAAATGAGCTCTTAGTGAAGTTAGAGTAGCAAACAATCTCACAAACTTCTAGTTGTGACTTGACGATAAATACACAAACTTCTAGTTGTGAGTTGACGACAAATACATGTGTCCATCTAGTTAATCCATCAGTTAAAATCATAAAGTATCTAAATGGTCCACATGGTGGGTGTATTGACTCACAAATATCACCATATGTATTCGTTCTAAAAAGTTGAGATATTCACTTCTAGTTTTTGTGGTGATGCAGGTTATTTCACTACAAGAATAACTGTTGTTTCCTGCCATTTTTTCCGACGAACTCTTATTCGTCGCAATTTCCGACGGATTTCCGACGAAAAAGTCGTCGCAAATGTTCAGAAAAAGAGGCGCTTAAATTCCCACTTACGTTTCCAACGAAAACGTGTTTCGTCGCAAATTTCCGACGGACACTTCCGTCGGAAGACACTAAATATCCGTCGGAAACCATAACACCCAAATTAGAAAAAACCTAAAACCCCTGATGCTCTCTCACTCTCCTCAAACCAGCGTCTCTCACTCTCCTCTCACACCTCGAAGCTCTCCTCCTCACAGCGCCTCTCACCCTCGAAGCTCTCCTCCTCTCCTCCCTCTCACCCTCGAAGGCTCTCCTTCATCTTCTCCCTCTCTCAGTGCCTCTCCTCCTCTCCTTTCTCCGCGCCTCTCACCCTCGAAGGCTCTCCTTCATCTTCTCCCTCTCTCAGCGCCTCTCCATCACTCTCCTCTGTCGTTCTCTCCCTCACTCTCCTCTGCCTTCCACTCTCCCTCTCCTTGCGCCTCCACTGTTTCCATCGCCTCCACTGTTTCCTTCTCCTCCTCTTCCAACACATCCCATTTCTTCTTCTTCGAAACCCCCCCACTCTCTCAGTTTTGACCACCTCACACCCTCTCCCCTTTCCCTCAGCCGCGCACCTCCGTCTCAAGATCCACTCCGCCGCAAGCTCTACCTCCATGCCTCTCAAACTCTCAAGGTCAGAGTTGTATGTTCTCCTGAAACCCTTAATCCCTAATTCTGATTCTGATTTCTCTTGATAAATGTTTATATTGAATCTGTTGATGTTGAATTTAGGGTTTTATTCTTGTGAATCTGTTGATGTTGATGAAAATTTGTTCTTGTTTTGTTTAGGTTTTTTTTTGTTTATATTGAAATCTGTTGATGTTGACGTAATTTGCACAATATTTGCAGGTTTATTTAGAATCCCAAATGGAGAAAGTTTTGTAGAAGCTCTTCATCTTAAGGTACTTTTCTTTTAAGTTGCTTGAGAACACATTATGCTTATGCACATTAGAACCTCTTGCGTTCTGATAATTTTAAAGGGATACTGGGATAGTTGGCTGATTCAAGCCGCTTAACTTTGCAGGGAATCCCATATGTTATATTTTGGAAGAATGCCTTTCCTGTAAAATCTTCGAATCTAGTTTACATGTCATGGTAGTTAATCTATGAAACTTTAATCTGTAGTGCAATTTGATAGCAACGGGTCAAGAAGAATTCATGGTCAGGTTTAACAATTGGTCCCAAATTTAATTATTCAAATTTTGATATCTGTAGTGTGTTTTAATCTGTGCAGACCATTGCACTTTAACACTAGTATGCTATGAAGATAATTTAACTCAGGTGCATGTTGTTGGAAACAACAATAAATTTACATTTACCCCTTTACCTCAAAACTTCTCACCAGACACTTTATTTACGACACTATCTAGTTTATCAAACTTGAAAGTTCTTTCTTTGGTTTCTCTTGGTTTATGGGGTCCTTTACCTGAAACTATTTCTCAATGATGATCTTCACTTTGTTCACTTATCTTCAAATCTTTTAAATGGAGAAGTCCTCACTTGTTTACTTAGACCAAAGACCAAGGTTGTTTTGTATGCTAGAAATTGTTTATCAAGTGAGAAACAAGATCAGATTCAGAACCTTTTTCATAACCTTTTCCCATAGTCTTCTGCAAGGAATGCTTTGCTGATTGTCTATTTCTATTGGCATTAATTGAGGTGATTGGATTGATTATTTGTGCAGGATTAGGGATGCAGACCAGAATGATGTCTATGGTATTGGGGTTATTTTGCTGGAAATCATTCTGAGACGACTAATAATGTATCACAATGAAGTTGGAATATTAGAAGATCTTGTGAGTATTACCTTAAATCTTTTAGACTAGTTTGTGAACAACTTTTCTATTTTGATATTAAGCATTAAAATTTGACATTAAGACTAGTGGATATATTGATGGAAGCATTAAAATTTCTGGGTACCCTAAAAAGCAAGAACATTTGCTAGAATCTCCAACTATTGTGCTAAGCATTAAAATTTCTATGTGCAGTTGTTGAAGTCAATGCTAAGATGTTGTGTATGAGATGTTGTGAATTTCTTCAAAGGCTGATTGGAGGTTACTATGGAGCTGAGGTAAGAATATTTTGATAGTCTATTCTTCTAATGAGGTTGCTTTCTGGCCCTAATGTATTGTTGGGTGTTTTCTAATGTTTTCTTCTTTGATTGATGTGTATGTATCTAATCCATTTTGACGTATGCTATAATGTTCTTTGACTTATGTTTAAAATTGATTGGTTAAAACTCTTGTTTCCGTTTTTCTTTCTATATTTCTTTCTTTTTTCTTTTTATCTTTGCTTTTATGGAAGATTGATAGTTACTAAGATAACTATCAAGTATTGGTTTCTTCAGAGGATGAGAGAGAAGGCTGCCTCCCTTCCCAAGTATTGGTTTCTTCCTTTACCTCAGTCCTCATTTTTTGTTTTATAGTTGTCATTTAAGCTTACTGCAGGTTCCCCCCGAGTTTTCTGATGCTTTTCCTAGTTGCCCTTCTCATGAATGATGCTCCCAAACAGAAGCATGCCAGCAGCTCCTCATCCTATTCTGTTTTGCAGAAAACTGTTTTAGATGTAACTAAGGAAGGTCTCAAGGTATTGCATGAAAGTAACTCTCATTCATGCTTAGTTACCAAAGAATCACTTTCATAACTGGCAGCAGTGTTGACTTTCTTTTTAAGCTTTTATATTGTGATTTTGCATTTAAATGCAGTATTAGACAAAACTTCATTTTTTTTCGACAAATTAGACAAAACTTCATGATAGTATTTAATTCATGACAAATGGGTTGGGTTGCTGTTGCTGAGATTTTAGAATAGCCATGAATTTTAGATCAAGTGTATTCTCTATGGGACTAGATTAGTGGGTTAATAACTATTGTTTGTGTTAGTTTGCCGCCATATAGATTCTATGCTGCAACTTAACTAGAGAATGAATTCTGTACTGAATAAAACAGTGAAAGTCTTTGTGTTTGGCATGGTTTTACTTTTATTTACAATGAGAACCCTTGGGGGTCATTCTAGTTTTGTTTAGTGTGCAATGATTTGGGCTTGACATGAAAGTTCTTATACTTGAATGAGAAACAGCTTGACATTGTTGCATTTCTTTAAGTGTTGGTTGGTCATAATAGCATTGTGCTTTTACCACATTATACATGTTTCCTAATACGAAGTACTTTAAAATTGTCATATATATCACACGTATATACATATGCCTTTTGCCTACTATTGATTCTAAATGAATTCACTGTCATTGTATTCCACCTCTCTTTCTCTCTCTCATGCAGTCTTGGAATTCAATTTTGCTGACAGCCTTCACATTTGAGATACTCTTAAGTATTCCAGACTCCAGAGGGCCCGCACTACAGGTACAGATCTAATCCTGTAACCTAGAACTATTTAATCATAAACTAGTTTTCACCTGTTGCTGAAGTGTGTTGTCATTTGTCCTCTGTTGACTGGTTCGTATCCATATGTTTCCATCTAGTTTGTTACAAATGATCAATTGGGTGTAAGTTATTATTTGAGTTGATTCTTCAAGTCTTCTAAAGTCATTTTCCTTGCTTGATTTACTCTGACTTTACAAGTATTATTCCGAAGTGTAATGTTGTTATATCCCAGTAAAGAGGTAACAAGCACAGGCTGCACACATGACAGCTGACCTGGTTACCGAGAGAATGTTGAGTGATTCTTTTCAGATTAGTAATAGAATTTTAAAAGACTAATTAGTAATTGCAATTTAGAGAATGGACACTTAGCAGGAATATTTGCCTTTTGTGTCTGCTATGCTATGAACTCTTCTTCTCTCTTGTATTGTTATTTTATTTCCTTTTGTCATTGATGAACTCAAATTTCTTTGTTATTTATGATTCACGTAGAATTTAGTACTACAGTGGAGATTCCCATTGCTTTCTCGTGTTTACTATTGATTGTGTTGGGGTAGTCATTGAATTAGTGCTTCCATGGCAATCTGATAGTGGAAAACACAAGAAAGAAAAAGTCAATGCTGAATCATTTTTATCTTGTTTAATTTTTGGGTGGTGGAGAGGGTAACTAAGAATCTGAAAGTAGGTAGAGTTTTTAATACATTAGTGGAAGAGATGAAAGCAATTGGACTTGTAACAAATGATGAGAATAGATGCACAGAGGTGATGGCACCAGTAGCTCACAGTGATAGAAGTCCGGTGCTGCTTTTCATGGGTGGTGGTATGGGAGCTGGCAAGAGCACGGTACTTAAAGATATTCTCAAAGAGTAAGACAAGTTCCAAACAATAATGAATCATCAAATTAAAACAAATAGCAAGAATCTGATGTTTTTTGTTTTTCTATGAATGAAATTTAAACAGATGTTCTATGTTTTTCTATGAATGAAATTTAAACAGAAATTTAAATAGCAAGAATCTGATGTTCTATGTTTTTGGTTTTTATTGGATTTTAGTTTTGTGATTTGTTTTTGGTTTTACTGTGAGTGTTGCCATTTTAATTTCTGTCTTTATTTTGCAGGCTAGGTTTTAAAGAACCCATAAATCTAAGCTCAATCACGGTTAGATTCACTTATTCTTGTTTACTTTGCACTTAATCTATTGTATTTTAGCTGTTTTTGATTTAAAAGTTCATTTCAATTTTGTTAGGGTTGTTGTTTGGTTTGTATTCTTATTTTGTATTATTATTTCTCAATTGAGTAGTGTTTGACTTGATTTGAATGTATATAACGACTTGGCTAACTACTGCTTTATTTTAGGAAAAGGAGAAGATGGAGGCAGAAGTTGAAAGCTCAGAAGATGAAGAAGACAACCTACCCTGAGACCTTTAAATATAGAAGACATGAGGCAAGCAAAGGATAGGGTATGTTGGAATGAAAATCATTCACTTCAGTTGGTATAGTGTACTTGATTTAGGTGCATTACCTTGCACTGTCTAGCCATTGTCTTATTAAAAGGCTTGCACTCATTTTAAAAATCTCACATCAGATATGCATTTTGAATTAAAATATACTTGAGTGTGTGTTTTGATTGTGATTTTATTTTCATCAATTATTGTTCCTTATGTATATGTATGTATGCACATGGAGAGTATATTAAGAGGAATTCATGTTAGGATTCACTTTGTGTTATGATTTCATGTTTTGCACAATAATAGAAGTGGTGCACAATAATAGAAGTTAACAAGTTCAGTTTTTGTGATTTGTTTTTCCCAATTGTATGTTTTTTACTGCATTGAGAATTATTGTTCATATATGTTTTGCTCTTGCATTAGATCATCAACTGAAATTTTCCAAACCCTCCCTCATATCAGTTTTGCAACCCAGAAGTGGTTGACTTGGAATTTCTGAAAAGCTTTTGAACTCAATAATGAAGTAATTACCTTTAAACGTAACGTGAAGTTTAAGCTCATAGAGAAAGTTGCAGCATTGATTTGTGAAGCTTGAAACACTGATTTTCTTGACAGGAAAAACAATTAAGCTGGGATTTGTCATTTGGGATTAGTCTTTTGCAGCTGGAAAAGAACCTGAGTTATGTTTGGTTGAGAAGCCATAGTGCAAACAAATTTAAAGACATGAAATTGTCTTGAGGGTAAGCTTGAAAAACAAATCCTAATTCATTTCCATGATTCTATCTTATGTCTCCCACCCTTTTCCCTTTCCTTTGCTAAGCTGGAGAAACAAATCCCAAATCCCTTTTCATTAACTCAATTTAATAGTGTATAATAATATACCTCATACTTTCAACCACAATAGTGTTCACTTCCAGAAAAAGAATATGCTACTTGAACTTGAATCTCATTAATACTAATGTTACAGTTATTGACCCTTGAAATTATTGAATACTAATGCTTGAGTGAATTAAGTTGTTATCCCCTTTTCTTGAAGAATTAGGCATCATGGTGTTGCTTATATCTTTTGTTTTTGGAGGAAATATTGAAATAGGTGGAAAAACTATGTGCAACAGAAGCTAAGCATGAGAGATGCACCAAGTCATTAGCTACCATCTGGAAAACAACCTTCATTATATTTGGTTGGCTGACTTTAAGTTCATTGAGTTGAGTTCTATTATTTACATTTGTTGCAGGGCTTAATATATCTTGTAACAAACACATTGTGTTTAAATGACCAATAAATGAACTGTCATTTTTTCATGCTGAAAGCTAAGGTGTATGTGTAATCACTGAAATCGCCATATTACAAATGCTATAAACCATTGCATAAATATAATTGTTGCCATCAATTCTTATGATGCATTCCTTTACTTGCACCCACATTAAGATTTTCAATTACTATTTTACCATTTTTTATGTATGAACTTTGCCATGGATTCAAAGTATTTGTTAATATTTTGAGCAGAATTGGTTAAAGAATTACCCAAGAGGCTTATTTCCTCAATTGTAGTTCTTCTCTGTCGCATCTCCTTGTATTTTTGTTTTCATGGTTTGGTGCCCATTGTCTTTGGCTAGGCAACACAACTAGAACTTGTTCTAATTTGTTTGACTCTTTTTAATTGTATCTTTTTGATTTGATACTAAGCCAACCTTTGTATGTGCGGTTAGTTTCAGGAAGGCTTTTCATAAAGGCTTCATCATATGCTTTGTTGAAAGTTTGTGCTCCTTTTGTAATCAGAGGTGTATCCCCTTGAGGTGATGAGGTTTGCTTAATAACTTGTCTTTATTTGCATTAGTTTTTTTTATGTACATTGAGTCATTGACTATGGTAATTGATAATGCATGTAGTAAATCAGTTGTAGTATTGATAATTTTGTGCTTCAGTTAAATTGAGCTGTGAAGGGGGTTTTCTTTATCTGCTGTGGCTTCATTGATAATTTTGTGCTTCAATTAAATTGAGTGATATGCAAATGCTCTGTCTTCGTTGATTATTTTTTATTTATCTGAGTAGGGTGTCATAAGCAAACCACATTTAGTTGGCCTGTTTTATTTTTTATGGTTTCCAGGGCATGCTAATTGTGATTATGTCCCTAGCATTTAAAATAGCACTCCACTTTTCCCTCTTGGTTCAAGGACTGTTTTTATTCCTAAAGCAAAAGCACAAAGTGGACTTGCCTTTAGTGTTAAATTTGTGGGTCTTTCTGAGTGTATCCCTCATAAACCTTGATATACTGTCATGCCACCCTTTTCTATACGTAATGTTTGTTACAAATAAGAACTTCATTGTCTGATATACTGTCATTGTCTGATATAGAGAAGGGGAAGAATCTTCCAAATAGCAAGAAAAGAGATGCATGCCATGGTCGTCTCTTTGAAGTTGGCCCATCAGAGAGTGGCCTTGAAGGACTCAATGTCATGCTTTCGGTTGATTTACTGTTTTGCTTCATTATTGCATAGTCTATCTGTATCTGTTTCGTTTTTTGTTGTTGAAACATTCATGCTCCACATTTTCAGATTAGTATCAAAGAATATGGCCTCTTCATTTATTTTGTAATTTCAAGAGGGGAATCTATTATTTTATGTGAATGTTTTGATTTACTTAATGATTTGGCATGTTCTGTTATGTGTTTATGATGAATTTACCACAACCCTTTGTAGGTGAAGTTACCACAACCCTTCAGAAGATTTTATTTTATTTTTTATTTTTTTTTTAAAAAATTCCGACGGATTTCCGACGGAAATTTTCGTCGGAAATGGTTTTTTGCGACGAATTTGCGACGAACATTTGTGACGGATTTGCGATGAATTTGCGACGAAAATTTGTGACGGATTTCCGACGACTTTGCGACGGAGGCATTTGCGATGAAAAAATCCGTCGGAAACAATTTCCGACGAGCGATTTTGCGACGACTTTTTGTCCGTCGGAAACGTCAATTTCCGACGAAAATTGCTGCATTTGCGACGAAAATCGCCGTCGGAAACCGTCGATTTTCTTGTAGTGTTTGTCAGATTCTCATCATGGTAGATCACAAACAGGCTACTTGTTTACTTGTGGTGGTACAGCAATTTCATGGAGATCTGTGAAGCAGACCAAAGTGGTAACATCATCAAATCATGCAGAACTTTTAGCACTACATGAAGCAAGTCGAGAATGCATTTGGTTAAGGTCTCTGATTCAACACATACAAGAGACTTGTGGTTTGTCTTCTGATAGAATAAATGCAACGACCATCTATGAAGATAATACTGCATGCATTGCTCAGTTGAAAGAGGGTTACATTAAAGGAGATCGAACAAAGCATATTTCTCCAAAATTCTTCGTCACTCATGATCTTCAGAAGAATGGTGATATAAGCATTCAACAAATTCGTTCATGTGATAATCTTGCAAATCTTTTCACAAAGCACTCCCATGCAGAACTTTTGAACAGCTGGTACAAAAGATTGGTCTTCGGCGTTTCAAAAATGATTGTCTGGCTGAGGGGGAGAAATAAATATATTTTGTAATTCCCGCAAAAGGATATTGTACTCTTTTTCCTTCACTAGATTTTTTTCCACTGGGTTTTTTCTAGTAAGGTTTTAATGATTTTCATTTTTAATCTATTATTAACATTATAAGAAGATACCGACTTTTTTTAAACTTTTTTAAACACAACTATTTTAATAAATTTTAAAATATAGCCTTTTATCAAGTTTTCTCTTTTTCTTTTATTACATTTTACAACTTTCAACGTATTTATAATTTCATAACAAATGTAAAATACTAGTTACCTGGTCAAAAGAAGATAAAAAAAGAAACCGGTTATTTAATATAATATATTAAATTGGGTGCGTCGCATTGCATTACATTTCATTTAAGTAATGAGCGAATAATGGAAATAGAAAGTGAGTAAAAGGAGAGAAGAAGAAGTCAAGATAGAAAGAAGTTTAGGGAAATTTGTATTTGAATATGGAATAATAATAATAATGTGATAGGTTGGGTGTGTGGCGTAAGCAGAGGAAGCGGTTGAAGAAAGAAATGGTGTGATCGGGGATTGGGATTTGACCTTGTTCTCGTTTCGTGTGGATGGGCGTTGGCATATGCCATTGTTGACTGACTCTGATTTTCAAATTGAATCGATAGAGGGAGAGCGAGAGAAGAAACACATTACAAAACAATCCCTTTATATTATTATTATTCTTCCTTTGGGTGGCGTTTGTTCGATTATTAATTGATTGATTGATTTTCAAATTGAACCGATGAAGAGCTCTCTGAAAAAGTTGCGAGGTCTGGCACTTCACAATCACCATCACAAGCATGAGTCCAAAACCATTCTGCCCCTGGGCCAGCTGGAAGAGCTCGCTCAGGCTACGCGGGTACGCATTATTCTTCTTCTTCTTCCCTCTTTTCAGCTCTTCTCTCATTTTAGGGTTTCCCTCTAAAATTGGGATTGCAGGAGATGCAAGACATGAGAGACTGCTATGATACCTTGCTTTCCGCCGCCGCAGCAACCGCCAGCAGTGCTTATGGTATGTATCGTTCACATACCTATTGTTAATTATCAGTAATAGTGATTTCATATGATATATTATATGACGACTAATACAGAATTCGCCGAGTCCTTGCGGGATATGGGATCTTGTCTTCTCGAGAAAACCGCTTTGAATGATCACGAAGAAGAAACAGGTACCGCTTTTATCCACCTCAACTCAACTAGTCTATATCTCTTTCCTCTTAACTCTTTTTAACTAACCACTACCCCTATTCCTATTCCTGCAGGCAAAGTTCTCCTCACGCTAGGCAAAATCCAGTTCAAACTTCAGAAACTCATCGATAACTATGTCACTCCTCTTGCCCTCGCTGTCTCTTTCATATTTTCCTCCCTTTTTTTCCTATGATTTTCATAACTTTTTCTTTCCAATTCCAGCGTTCGCATATAATACAGACAATTACGGTCCCCTCAGAGTCTCTCCTGAATGAGCTTCGAATTGTTGAGGTTTCTCACTTTTTATAACCCTCTTTCTTTCCTAATTTTGTCTCTATATATATTACACCCAACCAAATATTTTCTCTCGTATCTTTTAAGCCATTTATAAATGTTCTTTTAACTTCTGAATCTAGATGCCCCAGAAACGGGATATGTGCTGAAAGAGAACAGTAATGGACCACTCTTCATATCCCATTTTTAGGACCTTATAAACTCATAGTTTCTCTCTTAGGTATATGGAGACACGTTAATGCTTTTTGCCGACCCCCAGGAAAATTTAAAGACATGGGGTGCTTCTATCATTTTGAAGGCTTCTTTAAGTTTGTTTCATAAATGTAAATTTGGGTTAAAATTACAACTCTTCGTTATTGCTATAACCTAAGGGTATGTTTGGGAGGGGGTTTGCGAGGGGAAGGGAGGGGAGAGCTTGAAAAAGATTAGTCTATATTTTAATATGTATTTAAGATTTTAAAAAATTAAAAGAACAAGTTGATAGATATCCATATAACATTTTTAATCACACTTGATTTATGTTTAGAGACATTTTATAATTTCTTCAATTCTAAATTGAAAAATATGCCCTCCCCTCCCCTCCCATCCCCTCCCAAAACCCCCTCCTAAACATACCCTAAGAGTTTAATTATTTTATTTCTGCAATTTAGGTGGTGTGGTGAATTTGGTCATTCAATTTATTATATCTTGCTATGTTAATGTTATTCTACGTGGAAGGTCTTTTGTAGTTTTGATCATTTTTTTTTTTAATTTTGTTTTAATACTGGAGCAGGAGATGAAGCGACAATGTGATGAAAAAAGGTTTGAAATGTTCTGTTGGATCCAGTTTTGACTTTGAATTTTTTAGATGTCTTACCATTTTGTAATATGATCAGCAGAGATGTATACGAGTACATGGTAACAAGATATAGGGATAGAGGTAGGTCTAAAGGTGGAAAAGGGGAAACTTTTTCACTGCAGCAGTTGCAATCTGCTCGCGATGAATATGACGAGGAGGCTACATTGTTTGTTTTCCGATTGAAATCTCTAAAGCAAGGACAATCACGTAGTCTTCTAACACAAGCAGCACGTCACCATGCTGCTCAGGTTCATCCTATTCCCCTATTTCCTAAGAACCATGAGTTCTTATTTGTTTCTTTTTATGTTGATACCAGTTCTCTCTATTACACCCCAAAACAGTTATGTTTCTTCACCAAAGCAGTCAAGTCTCTTGAGACAGTAGAGCCACATGTAAAATCAGTAACTGAACAGCAACACATTGATTACCACTTCAATGGTCTTGAAGAAGAGGATGGTGATGATGGTGATGATGGAGATGAAGACGACGATGGTTATGATGAGAACGATGATGGGGAGCTGAGTTTTGACTATGGACAAAATGAACAGGAGCGAGATGTTTCTACATCACGAAATTCGATGGAGGTGACTACCTTAAGCAAACAGTAGTTTCTAATATTTTTCTCCCCTTTCCTTGTTTTTAACCATAATTAGAAACGACCGTCTGATGAAGATTGACTAACTACAACTACAAACTGGCATAAATATGAGTAGGCAAGTCATTGTGTTGTGCACACATGCAATTGTGGATTACAGTTTTGATTCCTACTCCGTGTCAAAGAGAGCATAAGAAAATCTAAAATCAGATAGCGAATGAATGCTTTCCCAGGGAAAACAATTATGTGGCTAAGGCCTTTATGGACCATAGTCTAGCATTAGAGTTGTCTTCACAGCAGAGTAGTTTCGTTGCACATAAATTGTAGTATTATGCACAGAAACTTCATTCGTGTTTGTTTGGATGCCATTAATTGCTCCATGTGCGCAAGCATACACTTTGATTGTAATGCCAGATAGATGGATTGAGCAAGAACCTGTAGACGAAAACTGAGGAATATTAACTTACTTGGTCAATGCAGAATGCTGAGGAAGTTTTCTTATAATGAACTTCTGTTTGTGAAAATTTTAGATCTGAACCATATACATGGTTTCTATTTTCAAGTTTGCAAATGCAAAACACTTAATTTAGCTTTAATTTCACTCATTTTGATGACATGCGGCTTAACCGTGTTTTCTTCCTTGCAGCTGGACCAGGTGGAACTTACACTTCCCAGAGGTTCAACAACTGAAGCTGCCAAGGTAAGTAGAAGCATTTAAATTATCTATAATTTCCTTCTATTGTGAAATTTAAAATACATAAGAGTAGACATAATGATTCTATGTTGTTCTAATTGCAGGAAAACTTAGATAAGCTTCAAAAGAATATGTTTTCTTTTAGGGTTAGGGCAGGGAGCCAATCTGCCCCACTTTTTCCCGATAATAAACCTGATTCTAGTGAAAAATTGAGACAGATGCGCCCGTCTTTATCACGGAAATTCAGTTCATATGTGCTACCCACCCCAGTTGATGCAAAAAGTTCAATCTCTTCAGGGTCGAATAATCCAAAGCCTTCCAAAATGCAGACGAATTTCAATGAACCTAAAAAGAATTTGTGGCATTCATCCCCATTGGAACAGAAGAAACATGAAAAAGATATTGGAGATGAACTTTCTGGTCCTACTGTCAGGAGTGCACAGTCTGTACTCAGGGAAAGCAACAGCAATACTTCCTCTGTAAGATTGCCGCTTCCTTTGGTAGATAGTTCTATATCCTTAAATCACGATCACATTTCTGCTTACTCTAAAAAGATTAAAAGACATGCCTTTTCTGGCCCATTGACGAGTAATCCTTGGCCTACCAAACCTGTCTCAGTGGAAAGTGTTCAATTGTTCTCTGGACCTCTTTTGCCTACTCCAATCCCGCAGCCTCCATCATCATCCCCCAGAGTATCTCCTAGTGCTTCTCCGACTATTGTGTCTTCACCTAAAATAAGTGAGCTACATGAACTTCCGAGGCCTCCCACCAATTTCTCATCCAACTCGAGGCATTTAGGTTTGGTGGGACATTCAGGTCCACTGTTGTCTAGAGGTCAAAGGGCTTCTGCTGCAAATAATTTGGTAGTTCCAAGTGTAGCATCTCCATTGCCAATGCCACCTCAGGCCATGGGTCGCAGTTTCTCCATACCTTCTAGTAGTGCTAGAATTGCAGCATTGCATGGGTCACACGCACTAGAGTCCCCTCATATATCATCTATATCTGAGGATATTGCTTCTCCTCCTCTGACGCCAATAGCATTATCTAGAAGTCGGCCATCATCAGATGACTGAGGTTGTTGCTCTGGATGTTTGGATTAGAGGTAATTTTCTTTTCCTGTATTTATATAAGTGTTTTCCGTCTAATAGATAAAATATATTCTAACTATAAAATCGTATCCTAACTACATTGAAATTAAAATTAAATTTTGTTGTTGTGCTAACTGATTAAAATAACAAATCCTAATCAGCAGAATTAGCGCATATTTGCTTGCACAATGAAACTTCACAAACGAACGACTACATGGCAGTTTCGAAGGGGAGCTTCGAGATGGACGCGCGTTAACTAGTGTATGACCGCAAAAACAAACACTTACTTAGAGGCATTACTCCTCTGGTACTGTTTTCGCTCAAATGTGTCCATATCACTATGTTTCATATATAACTGGCAAAGCCCTCCACTCAATTTTCCTGGTTTGAAATGGGAGATGATGTTAATACATAATTTTATAATATCAATATCAAGTACCTGGAGCACCATTTGTATGGGGACAACAATTGTTTAGCAAGTTATATCTTCAAAATAAGCTAGGTGACCTACTAATACTTTTTACAAGTGCACAATAGGATTTTTGTTTTTAACTGGCAGGGTACGAAGTATAGGAGTTGATAGATGGGCAGTTTTAATATGAACAAGTAAACATTTTAATTAAAATGTAGGTTGTTTCCGATGATTAGTATTGTCATTTGCCACCACAAGGTGGGGCCTTATTATAGTTCTTTGCTTTGTTCCTACTACCATTTCTTTAAGAAATTCAACTTAAAAGATTTATCTTCACTTTCTGTTTTTCAGAGATGTACACGTTTTTTTTATTAATATCATGCATTAAATCCGGATTTGGATGCTTATGCAGATTAATTCCATTCGCGTCTCAAGCTAGCCATGTTTCTGATTTGGCGAATCAAGCTTAGGGTCAAGTTTTGCCTAGTTTCAATTTTTGTAAATATTCCTTTTAATTAGTATTCTTTTATCGGTTCTTATCATTGTTAATCATTAATTCAAACTTAAAATGGGCTTTTGTCTTATTTATATTGAAATAAACTTTTACCCCGATTTGCACGGTCGTGTTACGTTACTTTCTATGAACTTTTCTAAACTAGACAATTAAGAAAACATCTTGGGTCACATTGCATAGTATCAAGATTTTGTCCGGATGGATGAGTCTTAGTAGTCATGATGCTAATAAACAGAGGATCACATGATAGCAAACTGCAATAGTAGAGAAGAAAGGCATAGGAGTTTAAATGTAGTTGTCAATTATCCCCATTCTTGTACCGATATATAGCAAAGTATGCAGATTTATCTATTTAGTAGATAAATTCATAGTTCATTTTCTAACTACAGATTTATCTACTAAATAAATAAATTCGTTTGAAATCTTTTTTGTCCCTACAGAATTACCCATAAAACATATAAATCCGTTTGAATTAACCAAAAAACAGATTTATCAACTTTGATAGTAAATCTGTTTGGAACTTGTTATCATTGATATGTTGAATTGGTATATATGTACAAACGGATTTATATATGTACAAAACGGATTTAGATATGTACAAATATATATATATATATATATATATATATATATATATATATATATACATACAAACGGATTTATATATGTAGAAACGAATTTATATGGTGTTGACAATAAACTGATTTATATGTGAATTGGTAATTCTGTAGTGACAAAAAAAATTCAAATGGTGGGGTATAAAAAACAGATTTATCTAATAAAGAGATAAATCTGTTTTGAAATTTTTTGGCTACAAATTTATCTCTCAATTAGATAAATCCGTTTAATAAAAATCACAGGGGTAAAATAGGAAGAAAATTTTTTGGTGGGGATATAAAGTATAATGGTGGGGTATAAAAAACACAACCAATAGATGTAACATAATGAAGTTTTTGTTCATACCAAAGGCCACAGTGCACAAGCCCTAATAGGAACCTTCGTTAGCCATTGGATTAAGTAGTTGTACAATTATGATGGTGGCTTAAAGGTACATTTGGTCCCCTGTAAATATACAAAAAAGTGTTAATGGTTGGGTGACGTGGATGCCAGCTCATCATCTCTTTCATTTTCCTTTTTCTCTAAGACTCTCATCTTCTCTCATCTTCTCTCATCTTCTTCCTCTCATCTTCTTCTTCTTCTTCTTCTTCTTCACCATCAATTTCAATTTCCTGATCTGAAAATTTAAATCATCAACATCAATTTCATTTTCCAGATCTGGAAATTTAAATCATCATCATCAATTTCGTAACAACAAGAACAATTTCATGTTAATTTCATTTTCGTTCTTCTCTCTTCTCCCCATCTTCTCCTAAATAGTGTTGATAACAAATTAATGCTTCTGAACGCAGATCCTTCTGGGTTTGAGAAAATCTGGGTTTGGGAAAATTTCAAAAATCTCAAAAAACGTTTGTTTCTTCTTCATCGCCGCTTCCAGCACTTTCTTCCCTCTCTCACTGCCGCTTTCTCTTCTCGCTTCGTTACCTTGCATCCTTTCCTTATCCTTATGATTTTAGGCACAACAAATTAAAACACTACACGTTTTAAGAAGATTGAAGATCCGAGTTTTGATTTTGAAGATTGAACAAGAGGATAAGGATGAGATGAAGGAAAACAGATCTGGGTGAGGATTGAAGGATTGAAGAAGAGGAACAGTTAACGCTGAATTTTTGGATTTTGATTTTGGATGATTTTGATTGAGTTTCTGGGTGAGTTTTTTGATTCTGAGTTTTGGCATCCAACATGGCTGACACGTCACAAGGAACTAACGCGGTTAGTCAAAAGTTAACAGTAGGTACGAAATTAAACGCGTTTGGTAATTGTAAGGACTTTTTTTAAAAAATTTGAAATTGCAAGGTCGAAACATGATTTTTGTATATTTGCAGGGACCAAATATACATTTAAGCCTTTGATGGTGAACTCCCTATAAAAGATCTATGACCTCTCCCTCCCAATCCCAATTCTACGATTCTGGTGGCCGTGATCATGGCTCTTTCCCCCCTTTATGTCATTCACTTGTCCGGCACTCACTAGCATAGGAATTCAAAACTCTAACCATTCATTGAACACCTTGAATTGATTAAGTTCTTATTGATAGCTTCCATGAGAGAAGCAGAGAGCGAGAGAAAGTCATTGCGTAAGGGAGACAAAATATTATTGGAATGAAAACTGAATTAGTTACACAAATGGAGTTACAGAATATATATGCAGTTGACCTCCTAACTGCTTTGGTTACTTGACTTAACCATGAGTGGTAAAATACTAACTAGTCTAGTTACAACTCTAGTTTATAATGTGTACAATTCTAATATACAATGTGACCTATTATTTACTCTATCATTCCCCCCTCAAACACATGGTTGGGGCAATGGAACAACCTTGAGTTTGGTTCTAAGATCAAGGAAGGTAGTGGAAGGGAGCGACTTTGTGAAAGCATCCGCAAGTTGAGCATAGGCCGGCACATGATGAATCTCTAGGTTCTTGGCGACAACTTTTTCCCCTCACAAAATGTATGTCAAGTTCAAGATGCTTAGTGCGGGCATGGAGAACCGGATTGTGAGCCATGTGCACCGCACTAAGGTTGTCACAAAGGAGAGTGGGAGTGTGGGTTGGCACCTTTAATTCCATAAGAAGAGATTGTAACCACATAAGCTCCGCTGGTGGCATTGGCTAAGCCACGATATTCCGCCTCCGCACTTGACCGGGCAACAAGAGTTTGTTTCTTGGAACTCCATGAGACCAAGTTACGACCAAGGAAAAGGCAAGAGCCGGGTCACTAGCCCAATCGGAATCCGAATAAACTCTTAGAGAAAGAGGAAAAGACATTGAAGCCGGTTGAAGGATGAGCCCATGGGAGATGGTGCCACTTAGATATCTCAATATTCGCTTGACAACCAACCAATGGGAGGAGAGCATATTAGAGAGAAATTGGCACACCTTGTTAACACAATAGGAGAGTTCAGGTCTTGTCAACGTGACGTATTGGAGAGCTCCCACAATAGACCGATACAAGTGAGGATCTTCAAGGATATCCGGACCATGTTTTGTCAATTTTATTGTGGTGAGCATGGGTGTGACAACTCCATTGCACCCCACCATGTTTACACGAGCCAAGAGATCCCGGATGTATTTTTGTTGAGTTAAGATGATGGAACCATTAGGTTGAGTAGCCACCTCAAGACCAAGAAAATACTTAGGTTGACCAAGATGCTTCAAAGCAAAGGTAGACTCAAGTTTGCCAATGACGGCTTGAACCAACCGAGAGGAGGAGCCCATAATGAGTATATCGTCCACATAAACAAGTGCATACAAGTGTATCCCATGACCATGATAGATGAAGAGAGAGTGATCACACCTACTTGACTTGAAACCAACCTTGATGAGGAAATTATACAACCTTTCATACCACGCACGTGGTGCTTGCTTGAGCCCATAAAGTGACCGATGAAACCAACCTTGATGAGGAATTTATACAACCTCAACGGTCATCATCAATGAACAACAACGAACAACAACCATGAATGTTCAGAGAAGACAAAAGAAGAGAGAAAATGAAAGAATCTTAAACTCTAGATTAACTCCACTCAAATGATTCCAAAAAAACATCTATTTATTTCGTATTCTACCTTCCTCAACTTATAAACTATGAAGTCTGGATACCGGATACGATACGAGATACGATACGATACGGATACGGGGATACGGGAAAATTTTGAAAATCAAGATACGACACGGCTGGGATACTTTAATAAAAAATTAAATTAAAATTTAAATATATAAAAACATAACAGAAAAAATAAAATAGAATTGAAACACAAATAGAAAAAAAACAAATATGAAAAACTGAAATATTGCATTTTGTAGATATGAAAAAAAAAACTAATAGATAAAAAAAATCACACAGAAAATATATGGATGAAAGGAAGAGGACAACCGACACACCTATGTATGAGTGACTACTCATAAAAGCAATGGTGGACAAGTAACTGAGACCATCCAAAATCGTATAATAAGAATAGTCAGTGGCAGAAATAGATGACTTTTTATAGACTAAGATATTCATATTAGTACGTAATTGGTCAATAAAACATAAGCATATCATTAGTCAATATATATTCATCACATTGTAGAAATAAATACTTGTGACATATACGAAAAAAAACATATAATTTTGTCTTTTAGTTATTGAGGTATTAAAGTGTATCATATATGAGTGACAATCATGTGTTTAGTTGGTAAGAGGTATCGAAAAAGTATCTGAGAAGTATCCTTAGTTGGTAAGAAGTATCAAAGATGTATTTGAAAAGTATCGAGTCAAATATTTTTTAAAAAGAATTAAAAAATTATTAGATACTCTTTGGGTACGTATCGAGAAGTATCGGGTGCGTATCGGTATCGGATACATATCCGACACGGGTACGTCTCCATTTTTGAAGTATCGGGGCTTCATAGCTTATAAATGATAATTTATTTCCAACTATTTATCTCTTCCTAGTCCAAATGAGACGATATTATTAAGCCTTAATTGGACTTAAAATGAGTGAGATATGTTTATTAAAGTGAGGGAAGGTCATGAGTTTATAACAACAACCGTAATGAAACTTGGAGACTTGTTTTCGAGATAATTTCATTAGAATTTGATGATTCTCATGTAAGCAACAATTACAGCTCCATTTAACTTTCTAAAGACACTAAAATCACTCAGTTGGGAATTCAATTACAATTTCCAAATAATATTTAATATTAGTAGTGGTGGAAAATTCAAGAGACATTTTTGAAGAGATAAAAATGTGTATCTAGAATGTTGAAGAAAAGTCAAGAAGTGGAGCTCATTGGAAAAGGTGAGACAATAAATTTCCACTAAGTCTTATGCATGCATGGAAATTATGGTCTCTCCTATAAATAAAGAGACTTGTGAAGAGATGAAGCCATGCCCAAATGAAGAGGCGAGGCATCCCCATTCTTGGGTGACAATATAGAGAGTTGAAGAATCTCTAGTCTGGTCCTAGTGAGAGGAGAGTGCTGGTGATCACTTGTTGTGTGAGATGTGAGTGTTATCATTCCTTGTAACTCTTTGATTGAGAGAGTATTGTAGGGTGATACACATATTGGGTCGGGTTACAAATTGTTGTAATCATGTTTGAGAAGATGAATGAATTATTTGAGGTGTTCCCATGGACGTAGGCAAGAAGCACCGAACCACGTAAATTATTTGTGTTGTTTGTTCATTTATTCTTGTGAAGTGTTTATCTATATTTCCTCAAAGTTCCTTGGGCGTGTGGGTTAATCCGTTGACGTGTGCGGTTTCTCCCCAACAATTAGGATATTTGTAGCATATTTGTAGCTCCAGATATGACCTGCACAAGACAAAGGTCATGTGAGAAGAGGAAAGAATAGTGTGCCCCGTGGATAAGGATGTTTGTCAATCAAATTATATCAAGAGGTCTGCTTTTCATTTCTTTTGGTTGACTTTGTTATTTACTCAATCAGATGTTGCACTTTTTTTTATCAGTTTTGCGCTCACTTGTTTGTCAATAAAGGCTCGTTTGGTGGTCAAGATAAGCAGACATAATATGGTAAGTCTATTATATCCTATCTGTTTGGTGGTCAGGATAAGCAGACAGGGTATGATAAGTCTATCATATCCTATCTGTGTCAGTCTAGTGTTTATTGAGTAGACAGTATATGATAACTTAATCCCGTGTCTTATCCTATCTTGTCTTTCCAGTTAAAATTTTATCCCGAGTTTGAGTTGGGTCAGAAACGATAAGAAAATAATTTATTCATTTACTCTTTTAAAATATAAAAAATGAAATCTAAAATTAAAAATATATTGAAATTAAAAAAATTAAAATAAGTGATAATTTTTTTAAAAAATATATAAAAATAAAAAATTAATTTAATTTTTAAATGAATGAAATGTAGTTGTTACCAGTGTAATTTTGTCATTAACATATAATAAATATCGTATCATTATTTATTAATTTATCTAAAATATATATAAGAATAACATATGTTGACTTTGTACTTAAAAAGAGAAGAATATATATTATCTAATATCCTATCAGATATTTCACCTCAAACACATTATATGATAGTATTATCATGTCTCTATCATATCATATCTCTATCTTATTTGATCAAACGGGCGTGAAAATAAAAAAGATCAAATCAATTTTTTTAGACAAAATGGATTGCTTAGCTTCCCTACTGCTCCATAGTACTATTGAGAAATAAAAATTGAACAAAGAATATAAGCACACTTGGGGGATAAAGACCTAACCCAAGCAAATTAACAGAATTCTTCTCTAATGAAGAAATTCCTTTCAAAAAGAAACTCTTTTACAATGAAAAGTGGTATACCTACTCACCACACTAAAGAAAATCAACATAATTCGTAGAAGGGAAATAGGTCATTCATTGCCTTTTTCTTTGAACGAGTAATGGATCTTGCGTGCCCCTTTGACTCATTTTTTTTCTTTTGTGATCTTAACATAATAGTGGATAAAGTTTATAAGGACCAAAAACATATTTAACTATTGAATGTATCATCTTTTTCTCCATATTTTCCCAGGTTGTCGTCAAACTCTTAGGTCCTAGCCGTGGGTTCGGCCAGGGGTTTGGACAGTCTTTGATTTCTTTGCTCTTCAAGCGATTGCGATGAGGAGGGAACTCTGCTCCCCAACTGTGGGTTTCCTAACTCCTCCAAAGAGTGTTAGGTTGGGTAGAGAGGACGCTAGGATTGAATTATCTATTGACTAATGCATAAAAGTATAGTAAAGTAAAGTGCGATAAAGATAAATTACGAGAGAAAAATAAGTTTTGTATTGATTGATTGTGTGTTCTGTACAAGTTACTCTTCTCTATATATATACATAGGCCCTCGTCGGCCACTAAGCGAGCCAACATTTGCCTACCGTTGAATCAATTGAAGATCAATGCCTAATCTCCCTCCTAGCCCTAAGAAATTGGAGCCACTACCCACGATCCCACTAGCATGCCTCCTCGAGGCTTCTCTCCTTCGCTTAACCTTCAACTGCTCCCACATTCTGTTCACGCGATTCTTTCCCTTGCGCTCCAAGCAATTCATCCTTACTTCGGCCATATAATTCCTCGGCCGATCCTTGTCATCGGCCTGCTACCATTATACCTAGGCAACCGAACCAACGTGGCCGTGGAACTCTTTAGGTTGAAACTTGCTCTACCTCGGCTCTATCTGATGTCCTCGAGCTCAATCCCTCCTCGGGGCGATCACATTGTATCTTTGTTGCGTTAAAAACACACTTAGAGCAAGTGTACTCTTTCGCAGAAGTAGTATAAAAGATTATCGTCTCCACAGGGATTAATTAACAAGTACCAAACTAATCAAGTTTGTCTATTGTTTAAACGAACTAGTAATTGAGTTGTAATGAAAACAAATAAAAAGAAATAAATAACAATAATTAAAATACTAGATTTAATAAATGGAGAGAGGTCTAGGGTCACGGTTTCACTTGCAAGCTTCGATTCCCCTATGTCTAATTCCTACTTGAATTCCTTTATTTTATTTAATTACCAATCCCTTTACTTAAGCTATTAATCCGTTTGGTCATTCGCGATTAATATTCTTTTTCCTAAATTAATCCTTGTTTGGTCATGCAAGAATTTAAATTCAAGAAAAGCATAAAGAGCAAAAAGGTTGAATGATTGGAATACTAAATTCAGGTTTGGTCATGCAATAATTATAGTCCAAATTATCCTATAGGTCCACCAACTAATTGCAGTACGGTCGCTGATCAACTAATTGATTATGAACATGCATAGGGTAGCTAATCCTAATTATGTGATAAAAATAATAGGACAATATTAATTGAAATAAAACTGGAATTCAAATAATAAACTATAACATAAAGGTCTCTAAACTGCAAGATCCACCTAAGACCCTAGAAGAGGATTTAGCTATCCAAAGACATAAAGAACAATAAAATAGAAATTAGAGTCATGAATTACAGAGATAAAAAATAACCCGGAAATTAGAGAAATTATTATTCTGAGTCTCTAGTCTCTTTTTTCTGCTCCAAAGCTCTCTTACGGTGTCAAAAACGGGTACCCAAAACCCCCTCATCTTCTTGCCGGCGTACTGTGTGTGCGGCTACTGTTCCTCCCAAAAGTGCGGCTCTTTTTTTATTCTATTGTGCTTCAGGTACGGCTTCCTTCCCTAATGTTGTGCATTCCTCTTTTATAGGTTGAATTAACCTAATTCAATGGATGATGGGTTTGGATCTTTTTTTGTATAATGGTTCAAATTATTTCTTTTTATAATATGGTTGACTTCCATTATTTTTTTCTTTCCTTCCATTCTATAAAATATAGAGTAAATTAAGTCGGTGATTTACATGATTGATATATAATTACTTTAAAAGTGACTCAAAATTGTGTCTAAAAAATGCACAAAATTGGGGTTTATCAACTCCCCCACATTTAACCTTTGCTTGTCCTCAAGCAAATTTTCTGACTCACCAAAATTTTCAAATAAGTAATAGAGACAGCCAAATACGAGACCCTAAACTGGAAGCACAATGACAGACAATAGACAATATAACACATATGAGGTGCCAAAAGGTTGCCCAATTAGAGGCTCATGTCCCTGATGAATACATTTTTGGGAACAAAGGCACTCGCTCACAATCTCTCAGTGTTTAGGGACTAGGGAAATACACACTCAAGTTTCCACAAAATGCACATTCCCATAAACTTGTAATTTGGCCAAATTTCCACTAAAAAGTTCACATGCATGCAAAAATGGGGTTTCATGGGTTGTAATGGGGCCAGGGTGAATTCATGCAGGGTAGGAAATAGGAAGCATGGGATAATCAAAGAGTTTTAAAAAAGAAGCACATAGTAACCTTTGAAACCAAATATGGAGCTCCTATTTATTTTACAAATTTTGTCCAAACTCCAAGTTAATATCCCTTCCTTCTTCACGTTTTTCTATTGAGTCAGCTCTTTTTTGATTTGCCCTTTTCTTTTGAGTAGGCTCTTTCATTTTTTTTTATTTGACTTTTCCTTCTTCTTGCTTTCTTTCTTCTCTTTTTTTTCAACTTTTCATTTTTCTATATTTTTCTTAGGGGAAAAAGTATTTGTAACTACATTTTTTTTATGTCCTGATGAGATAGACAATTAAAATACAGGACAAAATTGTAACTTTCAATAGTTGCTCCAAATTTAATTTCAAATGGTTACCCCAAAAAAAGAAAAAATTATATCTGGGTACCAAAGAAAAACTATAACAAATAGGCTCAAAGGGGGCAACTAATGGATAAATTCAACAAACAACTCTGAGGCTAGAAAAATACTTAAATTCCCCAAATCTTTTTACATGATGCAAATCAATTTTCGGCTTGAAATGGTCAAAAGACAAATTCTAGAATGTAGCAAATTGAGAAACACACTCATAGAAAGAAAATGGGTAAAAATTTATGATTTAGTGTCAATCCCCTTATGAAGGCTCAAATCTTACATTTAGAAGCTAGTTCACAAAAAGTACTCAAGAGGGACAAATGCTAATTATCAGCTTCCTAAGGACAACCTCACAGTTACAATTAAGCACAAGTTTGTCAAGTAAATTAATTATGGGATCCCCTAAAGGCAAAATCTCTATTTTTTTTTGAACTTGAAGCATAAGTCGCTAAAATAAGCCAGAAAAAATGCTATCAACATATACAGTGGGTATGTGCATTAATAGAGATGAATTGACAAAGTAAACTCTCCTCCCCCACACTAGTATGAAGCATGGTCCTCAATGCAAAATATTTAAATATGAGCACAAATAAATAAATGAGAGAGAGTAAGAGTGACTTCCCTGAGAGAGCTTGCAGTCTGAGCTTATTCTTAAAAAAAAATGGAACAAATTAAAAGTAAAAATAACTGAAAATAAAACACAGGTTGCCTCCTGCGAAGCGCTTGTTTAGCGTCGTGAGCCTGACTATATAGTTGATGCTTAATCAGGTGGCTCTCCAAGAGCAAATTTAACATCTAACGCAGTACACCTTCTTAACTTTCTAACTATGTGGTTCACATTGTTCTTTCTTTTTCCACGTGGTGGATGAACTTCAAAGGATGGTGAAATTTTTGTTTTAACTCCATCCACCATTATGCTAGGATCCTGCAAAATAAGACTTTTTTCCAAAAGGTCCTGCATCTTTAATTCACTAAATATGTTAGTTTCAACCACATCATCAAAATACGGAGAAGTTAAAAAGAGAAAATTTCATTGGAATTTAAAGCTTTAATAACATCATCTTCTTTACCACTCCTCAAAGTTACCTTTCCCCGGTGAACCTCAATCACAGCATCACCAATGGTTAAAACAATTTGCCCAAAAATGGGCGCTTTCTCCTCTTTCTCCAAATCCAGAACCATGGGATCTTTCTCACTGTCCTCACAAATGCTCCCTTTAGTAGGATCTTTTGTTTCAATATGACTCCCTTCAGTAGGAGCTACTATTTTGATTTGACTCCCTTCAGTAGGAGTCTCCTCATCTTTCTTGAGAGCTTCTTCCTCCAGATTATATTCCATAGAGACACATTCATCTCTCGAAGGAATACTTTCTTTGTATTGCTCAGCTTCTTCATTTTGGGTAGAGTTAGTTTGTGAAGGAGTTTCTTGGGCCTCTTGAGATAACAAAGCAATGAGAGTTGAGATTTTACCCTCCAAGCTTTCAAATTTGTTGTTCATGTGACGCTCCAATTTTTCAAATTTTTCATTTGCCTGCTGCATAAATTTGGCCAAGACCTCATTTACATCCGATTTTTCCTCCTCTTGCCTTTGCACTTGTAGTGACTCATAATTATCCCAGTGGGAGGAATAAGGCGGTGGCTCATAGTCATCCCAATAGTCTGAATAAGGTTCATAAGGAGGAGGAGAAATTTGAGTCTGGCATTGAGACATATACCAATATGACTTCTCTAAATTTCTTTGTGCCCCTGCCTCTCTAATGTAGTCTCCAAGAGTTTTAACCATGATTTAGACTTTTCTCTGGAAAACAAGGTAAATTGCAGCGGTCTCTTGGGAAAGTATTAGTAACTTTTTTTTATATATATATATATTTTGATAAGATTAAAAAAAAAATTTAAAATTAAAGCAAAAAAAATGTCTAAAGCAATAAAAATCTCTTTCGTTTAATATTGCTAAATTAATCCCCGGCAACGGCGCCAAAAACTTGTTGCGTTAAAAACACACTTAGAGCAAGTGTACTCTTTCGCAGAAGTAGTATAAAAGATTATCGTCTCCACAAGGATTAATTAACAAGTACCAAACTAATCAAGATTGTCTATTGTTTAAACGAAATTGTAATTGAGTTGTAATGAAAACAAATAAAAAGAAATAAATAACAATAACTAAAATACTAGATTTAATAAATGGAGAGAGGTCTAGGGTCACAGTTTCATTTGCAAGCTTCGATTCCCCTATGTCTAATTCCTACTTGAATTCCTTTATTTTATTTAATTACCAATCCCTTTACTAAAGCTATTAATCCGTTTGGTCATTCGCGATTAATATTCTTTTTCCTAAATTAACCCTTGTTTGGTCATGCAAGAATTTAAATTCAAGAAAAGCATAAAAAGCAAAAAGGTTGAATGATTGGAAGACTAAATTAAGGTTTGGTCATGCAATATTCATAGCCCCAATTATCCTATAGGTCCACCAACTAATTGCAGTACTGTCGCTGATCAACTAATTGATTATGAACATGCATAGGGTAGCTAATCCTAATTATGTGATAAAAACAATAAGACAATATTAATTGAAATAAAACTGGAATTCAAATAATAAACTATAACATAAAGGTCTCTAAACTGCAAGATCCACCTAAGACCCTAGAAGAGGATTTAGCTATCCAAAGACATAATGAACAATAAAATAGAAATTAGAGTCATGAATTTTACAGAGATAAAAATAACCCGGAAATTAGAGAAATTATTATTCTGAGTCTCCAGTCTCTTTTTTCCGCTCCAAAGCTCTCTCACAGTGTCAAAAACGGGTACCCAAAACCCCCTCCTCTCCTTGCCGGCGCTACTGTGTGTGCGGCTACTGTTCCTCCCAAAAGTGCGGCTCTTTTTTTATTGGCTTAAATATGTTTTAGGCCCCTGCAAATATAGGGTGTTTTGGTTTAAGCCCCTGCAAAAATTTTATTTTGTTAAAAGCCCTTGCAAAATAACATATTTTGTTATAAGCCCTTATATGACTAAAATGTTAGCCTTAACATGGAATGCTATGATTGCTAGATATGTTGAGAAGGACTTATAACAAAATATTTCATTTTGCAAGGGCTTTTAATAAAAAAAAAATTTGCAGGGGCTTAAACCAAAACACCCTATATTTGCAGGGGCCTAAAACATATTTAGGCCTTTTTTATTCTATTGTGCTTCAGGTACGGCTTCCTTTCCTAATGTTGTGCATTCCTCTTTTTCTAGGTTGAATTAACCTAATTCAATGGATGATGGGCTTGGATCTTTTTTTGTATAATGGTTCAAATTATTTCTTTTTATAATATGGTTCAAATAATTGACTTCCATTATTTTTTCTTTCCTTCTATTCTATAAAATATAGAGTAAATTAAGTCAGTGATTTACATGATTGATATATAATTACTTTAAAAGTGACTCAAAAATGTCTCTAAAAAATACACAAAATTGGAGTTTATCAATCTTGCCTCGAGTTTCATCCATTATACCTCGGGCTCAATCCTCCCTCGGGGCGTTTATATTACATTTTCGCCTCGAGCCCCTTCTTTGAGATTGTCCCCTTAGCAAATATCTTTTGAAGATTTGTCGAGTGGTTTGCCTCGGCGCCCTAGTCTTCTCTTAATTCTCTCTCTTAGCCCTCGGCCTACGACTTAATTTATTTTTTGGGTTTTAATAATTTCTCCCCTTTTTGTGCTGTCGTATGGCCGCGAGGACGTACTGATGGTACAAAAACCCATGATGTGACCTGATTCGACTGCTGAAGCGGCTTCCTGCCATTATGCGACACTTGGCGGTTCGCTTCACGCGGATCGAAAAAGAAGCGCAACTGTTCCCAAGGTAGTGCCAGTTACCTCCCCAAGGCTATAAATAATCATCATGCCTACTGCATATGGTTTCTTGCACGCTCAGTCTTCCTTACACTTCGAGAGAAACCTTCGCATTCCCTTCTCTTCTCAGACAGTTTTTCACCAACCATGGCAGCCAACCAACACGCTTCTGCCTCTATTACCCCTTCTCCTCAGGGTGCTTCCTCGTCCATTTTCACCACCATCAGCCCTTTATCTGTTCCTCGCCCTATCGCCACCAACGTCGATCACAGTTTCGAGGTTTTTAAATAACTTTTTGGCTCCTGCAATCTCCCCCTCAAGATTTCTTGGTTCACCGTTGAGGCCAAGTTCCATGATCACCGGGGATGGCCGAAAAGCAACCCGGATTACAATAACTGGGTGGCCCGCTTGGCCAAACAAAAGGGGGAAGCCTGGAAAGCTTGGGGCATCTACGACATGGTCATGGTGTCAACTTAGGAGGTTTCTCACAACACTAATCTCCTGTTCCCTCTGATGTCCTTCTGGTCAACCACCCTGAACGCTTTCATATTCCCATGGGGCATCCTGACCCCCACTTGGCTAGATGTGGCCGCCATCCCGGGGATTCCCGCCGGCGGTATTGAAGTCCACGCCGACCCTGATTTCCTGGGCGTTGACCCCCGTATACCTACGCTTTGGCCTTCTCCAACATTTTGGCTAAGAACGCCAAGTCCTCCGGCCCGGTCACCGATGGGGAGCATCATGCCTTCCTCATGTACTTCTTCAACAAATTTTTCTACAGCACCAAGTCATTTGGTGTCGTCAAGGAACTTTCTGTTTTTGTTCGCCTGCTGCAGACAGGCCAGAAGTATGCCTAGGGTCCCTTCTTCCTCGCTCTCCTCTATAAAAGCATGGATAGCTTTCTGAGGCAAGTCGAGGACAAGGGCTTCTACTCCAAGGACGAAGGTCCCTTTTGGTTTTTGCAACTTTGGGCGCAGCTCTACTTTCCCAATTTTGCTCCTGACTTGTCTACAGATTCCTGAGGTCTTGGGGCGTGCTCTTGCTACCACTCCCAATTTGCCCGTGGAGCGTGTGGAAGCGCTTCGAGTCCTGCTGGACATAGACCCCAATGGTTTTTGTTGGTGTCCGTCCCTGGAGAAGGACCTCGGTCCCCAATGGATCTTCACCCCCCAAGATTTGGACCCCTCCTCTGGTGACCACTATGACATGGCTATTCAATGGAGCAGTGTCCTTATGACCCGAGATTTGATCACTAGTGCCAAGCTCTCTTCCAATATCAATCCTCTTACTGTGGAACCTTACCACCCCAACTTCGTCGCCAAGCAGTTTGGCGTCGGCCAACATGTTCCGGTCCCCAACGATTCCATGGTTGTGCAGCGCCGCCGAGGAAATATTCTCCTCACTGATCTTTCCAAGCTTCTGGCAGACCAAGAGGCGAGGTTCCTCTCTTTCTCTTGGAGTACCTATCACTGCCATGTTGGTCAGACTAGCAGCTATGCTTCTTGGTGGTCGCTTGTCCGGGAATATCTCTTCCGTCTCCCCACCACCGAATATCTTCAGCGGTACTTGGGATCAGCCGAGGGCCTCTCCGCTCAGCCTACCTCGATGGCTGTCCGTGCGAGTCCACCACCTCCCACGACTGTCCACTCGGTGGCTAAGCCAACAGAGACAGGGAAGAAGAAAACACCATTGCTTTTTAGTCCTTCCCCTCAGCGCTTTTCACCTCGCCTGAAGTCCATTGGGTAACCCTCTTCTACCACCAGTAAGTCTTTTCGCTTTTGTCCTATCATTCTTCTCATTCTGTTAGCATAACTTGACATGACATCATCCTTGTGTAGCCCAAACGCCAGAGGTAGTCGCCCTGGATGATGATGAAGATGAAGGTGACAAAGGTCCTCTCTTACACCGTAAAAGAACTCGAGACCTTCTCACTTCAGTCTCACCTCCCCCTGCCACTCATGCCACTAGGGGACACTCCCCCTTTCAAGCGGCTGCGGGTAAGCTCTTTCTCTCATCATGCCTTAGGTGTTTTGCCATTTGCCATTTTCTCTAACTTTCGAATACCCCTGCAGAGATTCCGCACTTCGGTGGAATCACCTCCATCCCCTCATGCTCAGGTTCGCAGTAGTCTAAGTTTAAGCTCTGTAAGTTATCCTCCCTAAACTCTACGTTTCTTTGTTCATGGCTATCACCACTCTTTCTTATCATTCCTTCTTGCAGGGACCTGTCCGTGATGCTGTGGTGGCCGATCCTCCTTCCTTTGAGGAAGCCGCTCCTTCCATCGCTCCCCAGCCCGAGGCCCTTGCTACACCAGATGTGACTGAGGAAGAGCTGGAACGTTACTTCCTTAGCGTTGACGCTCCTGTGGCGGTTGCCTCCCTTGTGGATGCAGATCTTGGCCGAGTAGAGGCCGCTTTGGCTGGGGAGATCCCAACTCACCTTGACCAAGTAGCAGATCTCAGGGCTTCACTATTCTAGCTTTCCAGCTCCTCCGATGTCCCTTCTGCCAAGAAATAGGTTCTAAGGGAGATAGCATTGCAGCTTGGGGACATTTCAAGTTTATATGGACGAACCAAAGCTACCCAGGATTGGGCCCAATTCTCCTTCCATTAATTGGAATCTCTTCAGGCTGAAAAGACTGGCTATCGAGCCGCCTTTGTTTCCCTCGACCAATACAAACGTGCTACGTCAGCCGATCGAGAATGAGAGAATTGCCTGCTGGATGCAAGCCATTGAAGATCAGATAGCTTCTCTTCAGCTTGAACTGGCTTCCCTCACCCCTCAGCACTCCGCAGCCGCTAGCAAACTCTCAACCATCACCTCTGATATTGTCCAGCTTTTCAATCGCAGCTCTGCCCTGGATCCACGCCTTGCACTCCTACTTCCCCAACGACCTAGCTTGGAAACTGAGCTTGAAAAAAGCCGGGAGTCTCTTATGCAAGCAGTCAATGGATGCGGTATCCTGCGGACATCCTACGAGCAAGCCCTCGCCCCAACAGTCCTGGAGACCGAGGAGTTACCTTTAACTCGGACAGATGATGAGGCTGAGGTAGGTAAGCAACCCCTTCTCTAGAACCTTCACCCTTTGGTAACGCCCTACAGCCGAGGCAGTCGTAGGCCACGGGATCGACGCTGACAATGAGGTGGGGGACGCCAGTATCAGAAACATGCCTGCCAATGGATCTCCCCTCGGGGAGCCTGGAGGCGCTAGGTAAGGCTGCAGCTGCAGAGGCAGATAAGGCTTCATCAGATGCTGTCATTGCAGAAACTGTAGCAGATGAGGTTATTGCGGAGGTTATTGTGGCGTTTGTGGCAGATAAGGTTGTAGCAGATGAGTAGTTCTAACTCTTTACTAGGCCGCCGGTATGTGGCGTGTCATTCTGACAATTATGACTTCTATTTACCAGTTCTCCTTTCCTTGCATACTTTCCCTTAGAGTAGGATAATATGCTTTAAGATATTTGCCGTTAATCTTCGTTTCGAACTCTTCTCCGTCTAACGTAATTAGACGGTACGCTCCACTGTTGAATACTTCACTTATAATATAGGGCCCAAGTGGCAGAATAGTTTTCCAAACAAGGTCACCTCCAACAATCTTTTTTGGCTTGACATGCTTGTTGTAGGCGCGGACCATTTTGGCTTTTTTTATCTCTATCCTGCTGAGGGCAGCAAGTCTGTCATCATCTACCGAGTCTAACTCCATCAGCATGGCCTATTGGTACTCATCCATGCTGAGAGAGTGTTGCCGAGCCACTCTCAATGATGCCACACTAATCTCAAGTGGCAGCACGGCACCCTGACCATATCCCAAACGTTAGGGAGTTTCCCCTGTGGCGGTAGACTTGGAATTCCTCATGGCCCATAGGACCTCATTGAGGGTTTCGTGCCACCGTCGAGGTTTGTCCTCTATGTTTTTCTTGATGAGATCGATGATGATTTTATTGGTTGCCTCGGCTTGTCTATTAGCTTGGGCATAGTAAGGAGACGAGTGTCTCATCTTGATGCCATACTCTTGGGGCAAAGGCCACCACTTGTTCTCCTGTGAACATTGTGCCCTGATCGGCCGTGATGGTCTCGGGGATTCCAAATCTATATATGAATTGGTTTTTCTATGAATTTGATCACCACGGCCTGATTGACACTCTCAGGGGTACGGCTTCCACCCATTTGGTGAAGTAGTCGGTAGCTACAACGATGAAGTTATGGCCCTTTGAGCTTGGATGGTATATCTTGCCAATTAAGTCCATGGCCCACCCTCTAAACGGCCAAGGCTTGATGATGGGGTGGAGCTCATCTGCGGGCACTCTTGGATCGGCCCATGCAGTTGGCAAGCTTCGCATCCTTTTGCAAATTGGAAACAATCAGTCGTGATCGTCGGCCAATAATATCCGTGTCTGTAGATGAGCCACTTCATGATGGGACCAGACCTGTGGGACCCACATATCCCCTTGTGCACTTGAGCCATCACCATATAAGCGTCCTTTCTCTTGAGGCATCGTAACAATACCCCATTGGCGCTTCTTTTGTAAAGCTCGTTCCATATTATGATATATTTGAGGGCCCTATGCTTGACCTTGAAGTCAGCGTTAGCCGTTGGGTTACGGAGGTATTCCGACAACACTCCGATCCAAGCATCGGCGGGGTCAGCCTCCCCTGATACCACGACATCTTGTTGTAGTACCTCGGTCACCATCTCCTTATACCCCGAGGCTTGTTGGGCCAAGTCATTTGCCTCTTGATTCTCGTTTCTAGGGACGTATATGATCACGACATTGGCAAACAACTTTAACAAGTTATGAGCTGAGGACCGTAGCTGCTTGAGCTTTGCGTTGCAGCACTTGTACTCCTTAGTGATTTGTTTGATCACTAGGTGGGAATCCCCCTTTACCTCTACATACTGGGCTTTCATGGTGGCCAATGCGTGCCCCTGTTTGAGTGCTCGAACCGTCAAACATGAGGGTCTAAGGCTTCAATCCCAAGTAGTTGATGGGCTCGATTGGTAGATCACACACCTCTACGCATGGGTGTATGGTTAGGAAATCAGCCAGGGCCTGTCCCTTGAGAACCCTTAGAGGTACATAAGTTAGAGCAAATACATTCAACTTAATGGCCCACTTTATAAGCCTCCCTTGCAAGACAGGCCTATTAAGAAGGTACCAGACGATATCCACTTTGCACACAACTAAAACTTTCTTAGGTATAATATTCAAGTTTAGTACAAGCATTGAACAACGATAAACAAAGTTTCTCAATAGGAGAATATCTGGTTTCGGCATCATTCTGGATTCTGCTAAGATAATATATAGCTCGCTCCGCCCCATTATCATCATCTTGAGCCAACAAACAGCCGATAGCTTGCTCCTCGGCCGCAAAGCATATCTTAAGAGGCCTGTCTGGCTGCGGAGGTACCAAGACAGGGGGCTTAGTCAAGGCAGCCTTGATTTGATCAAAGGCCTCATGTTGCTTAGTTCCCCAGACCATCTCTTCTGTGTTTTTTGTAGGGATGAGATCCTCAGCAATTTTACCTAGTTTCTTCATTGTTGCTAACGGCACGATGTTCAATACTGCTCCACCATCCACGAAGACCCGGTTAAATAGTTTCCCATTCAAATGGGATTTAATATAGAGGGGCTTCAAGTGTCTGGTCATGTCTGCCATAGGCTTCTCGAACAACATTCCTTCCGTGACTGGTCCCTCGGGCTCTGTCAAGGCAGCCCACTCGGCTTCTTTGGCAAAGACGTCTCTCTCGAGGGCTTTTGGTTGGTCCTTATTTCCCCAGAATTCAGGTGGCAGGAGTCCCATCATTTCTATGCCAGCAAAAAACTCTCCATCGTCTCTAACCATAATGTCATCTAGGATTGACTCTGTTATGGAATTACCATCAAAGTTTAGTGGACCGAAGGGGTTTTCTTCTTCTTCACCCAAGAGATCATCTTCTGCAATTTCTTCCTCAGTCATTATCCCCTCGCCAGGGAGAGTACTGATTGGCTGAGGTCGTCCAGGGCAGTGAGGGCCATACAGACATTCCCTTACTGCTTCAGTGAGAAGGCTGTCAATTGCGCCCACCACCCCTATCATGGTATTAGGCTCTTCTTCTCTATCAGTGGATGTGTCAGGACCAGCTACCTCAGTGTCCCGATGCTCTAGAGCTTTGTCCTCGGCAAGTTTTGGGAAAGCCTGTTCTAGCGCCGTGGCTACTGAGGCGGTAGGAATAGCCTACGTATTCCCTTCCCTGGCTGAGGTGAGCATCTGCAACGTCTCGCTCATCCCATGGAAGGCCCTTGCCCTCTGCAGCCTCCTCTTCTGCGAGCGAGATTTGGAAGCAGCCTTAGGGGGTGATGCTGTTGATACTGCTTTTGTCATCCCCTGGTCTTGGGGTACCTCTAAGGGAGGTTTCACAGTTTTAGTAGTTATCAACTCACGATCATTCAGCATTGTGATATCCACTGACATTGAGTCTTGCGCCGTAGTGACCTGCGCAACCCTCCTTTCTTCCTTTGAGTGAGACTTCTCTCTTGGGTTTGGCACAGTGGCTTGCTCGATAAATTTATCAGTCGACCGACCGTGCCCCCAAAGCGGGAGGTGTTGGGATCTTGATCTCAAATCTTTAGGTTGAGGTTCTTGCCCCTCAGGATTGAGTTTGGACAAGTGTAGTTCCTTGAGATCGTAGACCAGCCTCCCTGGCTTGGGAAGCCTCTTCTGAGGTTCTTTACGCTGGCTTGACTCCCCTACCTGCAATCTGTCTTGCAAGAGAGCTACACGCTCGGCCACTGTGGATCCCTCAGTAGGGGGTCCTAACCGGTCAAAGGCTGGGACTATTCATTCTCGGGGAACTTCTTGTTTGGGGGACCAACATATACTTCTTCTTTCCCTTTCCCCGGTCACTCCCTGCGAAGGAAACCATGTTAATGTTCACCTTGGGGAAGGGGTCGGTGTCAACGGTCATCTCTGATACTCCTTTATCGGCCATCTTAAATCTCCCTTTTCTGATAGCTTCTTGAATGACTCGGTGAAAGATAATACAATTGGCGGTGGCATGATTGAATGAATTGTGCCACTTGCAGTATTTCCTTCTTTTATTTCTTCGGGCGGAGGTATCTTATGGCCGTCGTGGAGCTTGATTTGTTTATCCTTTAACAGGTAGTCGAAGATCTGGTCTGCCTTAGATATATCAAAGGAGTACTCAGACTTGTTTTCCACCTCATCCTTCTCCTTCCCCTTAGATGGCTTAAGAGCAGGACATAGTTAAGCCTTCCCTTTCACTATCTTGGCCACCATGATGTCTGCCGCGTAATCGGCTGACTCATCACAGTCAGAGTCTTCTTCAAAGTTGACTATTGACACCAACTGAGGTCCTCGACCCCTAGTGGCCCTCTTCCTCTCTTTCTCCTGTATGAACTGTTCAATTTGGATAGCCTTGGAGGCAAGGCCTCTGAGGTCACTGCTTCAATTGAGGGTGCATTCCAGAGATGGCCATGGAAGTGAGTTGTGATTCTGGAAAAGGTACTAACCATTTTCCAGCCATCTTTCAGAATCTTTCAATGAAGTCGCTCACAGCCTCGTCTACCTTCTGCCGTAAATTCATGAGATCGGCTGCGGTGACTTCGGGCTGTGGCCACTAAAATCTGTCATGGAAGCACCATTCCATGTCTGCCCAGGTCTGAATAGAATCGGGTGCGAGTGAAGAGTACCATGAGAAGACAGTCCCTATCAAAGACAAGGGGAACAACTGCAGCTTGTGATATTCATTCTGGTTCCCTTCTCCACATTGGGTCGTGAATCGGTCAATGTGCTCCATTGTAGACTTTCCATCGTCCCCGAAAAACATAGCAAAGTCAGGTGTTTTGAATCCTCTGGGCAGAGGTACCAATTTATCCACCCACTCGAGGTAAGGCTTCCTGTACACCGGCCTGTCGAGCGGTTTCAACTGCACACCGAAGAACTTCTTGATGGTGTCAGCTATTAAATTTGGGTCCAAGAGTTAGGGCCCCGATGGTCTCTCAGGGGGAGGCATTGATCGCCACATTGTATCTGGGGGACCTTGCGCCGCCACATTGTATCTCGGGGACCCTGCGCCCCTGGCTGTGGTGGCGCCTGAGGTGGAGCATATGTCCATGGCTTCCCAGGCATCACTTGGGCCGGGTTAACAAAGCAGTTCCTGGTACAGGAGCCTGATTGCCTCGGTGAGGTGGAAACTGGTTCCATGGCTGCTCGACCGGGGCACCATTCATCTGTGTGTGTAAATAAGAACCCGCAGGGTAGGTACCGAGTGCTCCGGAGTACGGCTGGCTGGGAGGTAGGCTTGTCGAGCCAGGTGGATTCTGGACCCATGGCAGCTGACTCGGGTAATACCCGTCTGTCATGCCAATCCCAGATTCCGGGGTGAAGGCTTTCCCCCATGCGTTGTCCGGATAGTTAGCCGCGGTAGAACATCCATATGAAGATGCTTGTGGCAGACCCATCAAGCCTGCGGCCTCGGGCGGCCTTTTGGCCAATTGCACTTGTCCCCGATGAAGAGAAGCCATGTTAGTGACATTCGCCATAAACTGCCCCCCAGTGTTGGCAGTGGGAAAAGTAACAGGCTGGGGAATTACAGGAGTTGGATTTACCTGATGAGAGAATGCCTGCTGAAGCCCAACCATGCTCCCACTTGGTGGACACTATTGCATGTTTCCCATTTAAGTATAGGAAGATGCCTGCTGAGGTCTGACCGGGTTGGTGTATGGTGTGGTCTGATGCGTGCCTCCCAGAGAGTTCGGTTGTCCTCCCTGTGATTGACTGGGGAACCCAGGGATTATTGTACTACTAGCTTGTGTAGCACGCCTCTGCTCCAATTCCTTGGCATGTTGCACCTCATTGTGCACCAAAGGTTTCACTATGTCAGTCAATTGTTGGGACACTTGGTACATTATGTCACGTATCCCCATATTGATTTGTTGCCGAATGAATGATGTGGTCATAACCACGGGCTCGTCATCTTGGTGGGGTTGTTCATTCGAATCAGCAGTAACCGTTAGGGTGGTAGTCTCTGAAACACTTACTGGCTCCTTGATCTTAGACCTGGAGGCAGTTCCCTTTTTTAACGCCGAAGGTGGCTCCATACTTAAGGTTCCTGACGGAGCCCAAGTGCATACGCCAACAGTAATCAAGTCCAGGTGAATCAAACGTGATAGTTTGTTCACCCGTGCCTGTCCCACCGGGCGTGCCAATTTTTTGTGCTCGTCAAACTCTTAGGTCCTAGCCGTGGGTTCGGCCAGAGGTTTGGACAGTCTTTGATTCCTCTGTTCTTCAAGCGATTACGTTGAGGAGGGAGCTCTGCTCCCCAACTGTGGGTTCCCTAACTCCTCCAAAGAGTGTCAGGTTGGGTAAATGCGACGCGAGGATTGGATTATCTATTGTTTAATGCATAAAAGTAAAGTAAAGTAAAGTAAAGTGCGATAAAGATAAATTGCGAGAAAAAAATAAAATTTGTATTGATTGATTGTGTGTTCTATACAAGTTACTCTTCTCTCTCTATATATATAGGCCCTCGTCGGCCACTAAGCGAGCGAACATTTGCTTACCGTTGGATCAATTGAAGATCAACGCCTAATCCCGCTCCTTGATAACTCTATTTTATATAGAGTTATTAACGCTTTTAAATCTAAATAATCGTGAGAATCTCAATAATAATGTTTTGTTAAATAATGAAATACAGATAAAATACAACTCTTAGAATTAAAAAAGGTTTAGGCACACTTCATGACTATTTTATATGACATGTGGTATTTTATGTGTTTGTTCAATTGCTACAGCAATCAATTGCCCCAGCAATGGATGCTTCAGCAATAGAAGCAGAAGCATCACCCTAGCATCAATTCCCCCAGCAATCTTCACAACACAGAATGCTCCAGCATCCTAGTGATGACATGATGATGCGTCAAAAGTAAGGCAAGTGGCCATGTGGGAGAATTTCGGCGCCTACCATAGACTCCATAGCCCACAAGAGTCACCCTTCTAAGTGACACTTGTCCTCTCATCAATGGACCTCTTCTTTTTACATGATGGGTGATCACATGGAAGCTTTGGAGATAAAATTAAAAAAGCGAAACCTAACTTCATCTCAAGGTAACCTTGGTGCTCAAGACAACCTCCAAAGAAGCCTATAAATACATCTCCTCATCTTCAGTTAAAAGAATCTCAAAAATTAGGAAGTAGTCTTAGATATAATATTTTGGTTCGAAGGGGAGAAAGAAATTGATAACTTCTCTCTCAACTTTTACACCATCTTGTATTGCTGTTTCATTGCTCCAGCATTGCTAGGATGATTATGCAAATGAACTTCATTTGTGTAATTTCTATCTTATCTCATTTCCTTTGTATTTTCAATCATATGAATATGACTCCTTATGTTTATATGTGCTTAGTTATGTCAAGCATGAACTAAAGATATAAGTTGGGATGCCTTAACTTTGTAATGAACTGTTAAATAGTTATTATGTTATATTGATGCTTGCAATTTAGTTCTTGTGCTATAATTCTTTCAAACTTATTTTGAGGTTGATCACTTAGAATAAGTAGGGTCATGAATATAGACATGGTTTATGATTTGAACTCAATAACTAATATGGATAAGTTTTTCAATAAAAGGAAACTTTGTTAATTCGATGCTAAAACCTAGACATAGGATAGCATAGTCCATAGGGTGACACTGTAAAAACTTCATATACAGGGGTGAACTTATTTAGAGCTTAGACATAAGACTTGTAATGAAACCCTGATGTTAGTTGCTGAAAAGCACATCAAAACTACAACATCCATTGCAGGAGCAATCATTTCCCCAACAGTCATTGCTCCAGCATCATATATAACATAATGCTATCAAAAGTGATTTACTTAGTGAAGAGCATTCCAACTATTTCCCTCACTTGAATACACCCCATCTTTATCTTGCTTACTTTAAATTCTGTTTCACACAACACCACTCATCTTTTATTTTTGATTTCTATTTCTCACTAGTATTATTGCCATTTTAAACTCTCAAAATTTAATTCTACCCCTGTGGGTATGATCTCTACTTATCATTATATTACTTGTTAAAGACTGTGTATACTTGAACACCTTTTTTCACAACAAGTTTTTGTGGATACCTTGTGTTGCAGGTTAAGTTTTGATGATGAAGTGGTTAAGACCTAGTGATGATGAAGTGATCAAAGTCAAAGTGACAAATGGACCGAAGTCAAAATGACAAGCAGGTTAGGTTTTGATGATATGCTCAAAGTCACAATCCAAGGCAATCAAGAATTAAAGTCTCAAGAATTAAAGGTAGTTTCTAGGGTTTAGGATTGTCTTAGGAAAAATTGTAAGCCGCTTCCGAAGCTCAGCACATCTCACAAAAGTCTCATGCCTTCACTTTTTCAAAATGCATGCATGCACACGTAACCACAAGAAGCATTTTTGAAGAAATTAAGAAATCGATTCTCTACTTTGAACTAAACATCAAAATCGATTTCCGACTCACAATGAATGAGAGTAATCGATTCATCAACCATTTTCGAAAGCACAGAATCGATTTCCAAGATGTTTCAAAAAGATAGAAATCGATTCCTACTATTTTTCCTAAAACACAGAATCGATTTCCTTCCTGTTTTCAGTGCATATAATCGATTTTCTCCTCACTCTAATCAGGCAAAGAATCGATTCTTCTTTTAATGCACTCAAGCATAAAATCGATTCCCTTCTTGTTTTTAAGCTATAAATCGATTTGCATCTTATTTCAAACAAGACATAATCGATCATCATCCTAGATCTATTCAGGCATAAAATTGATTATCATCTTTAGGCTATTCAGGCATACAATTGATTTTGTCATTTCCAAAATTGATTCAACGGTCATATTTTTCTAAGCCTATAAATAGAAGGCTTTGCAAATCATTTTTTCACACAACCCATTTCACGATAAACGCATCAAACGCATAACAACCCTTTTACATTTTCACTTTTGCTCTTCACGCACTGTTCGTCCGTCAGAACTGATCTCTCACAAGGGTTAGTCCGATTGGGGAAAGTTCAAGTTGTAATATCTGCCTACACAAGAGGTATTTTGGTCTTTACATTTGTAATTGTTTTATTGTTGTAGTTTGTGCTAGGGAGTGGGGTATCTCTCTAGGGTAGCTGTTTGTACTAGGAAGTGGGGTATCTTTTTGGTGCAGCTGGTTGTAACAGGGGTGGGGTATCTCTTGTTATTGTTGTAATAGATTTGAGGGCTCTTCATAGGTGGGGTATCCTAGGAGGAGAGTGCTTGAGTCTGTAAAGGTTTCCAAGGCATCTGTAAACTTTGTTGTGTTAGTGGAAAATCTCACAAGGGTGTGAGGACTGGACGTAGGTCACTGGGAGGTGACTTAACCAGTATAAAATCTGCTGTGTGCTTTACTGCTTTCATATTCTTTATTGTTAATTCCTTAAACCTACGCGAAATTAATCTAAGTCGCTAAAAAGGGGAAAAGTTTTCTAAATCTCAATTCAACCCCCCCTCTTGAGACTGAAGCCACTTGGTAACAAGTGGTATCAGAGCTAGACTTTTGTATAAAGGGCCTAGCAGCTTCAAGAGAAATGGCTTCAGGTTGGTCTACGCATGAGGGTGCATCTCTTACCTGTCCTCCGGGATTCAACGGGGAAGACTATGCATATTGGAAAGAAAGAATGAGGATATTCATAGAAGGGTTAGATAAAGATATATGGGATGTTGTGGAAAATGGACCTTTTGTTCCCACGCACATGGTAAATGACGCACTCATAGTGAAAGAAAGAAATGAATGGACGGATAATGATAAAAGGAAAGTTCAACACAATTTCCGTGCCAAGAACATTATCACTTCCGCACTTAGTCCCGATGAATTTTTTAGAGTATCAAATTGTAAATCTGCTCAAGAAATGTGGGACAACCTTCAAGTCATTCATGAAGGTACTAGTGAGGTAAAAAGAGTAAGAACCAATACTCTCATCCGGGAATACGAATTGTTCAGAAAGAATCAAGGAGAATCGATACAAGAAATGCAAAAGAGGTTCACTCACATAGCGAACAAATTGGGCTCATTAGGAAAATCGTTTCCTCCCGAAGACTTGATCAACAAAGTGTTGAGATGTCTAGACAGAGAATGGCAACCAAAAGTAACTGCGATAACTGTAACACCCCCTTCTAATAACTACTATTTAATTAATTTAAAATCAGAGTTTCCAAAAACCTTTCAGTGCAACCACAAGAGGGTGCCACATTTTAAAAACAACAACGTATAATAACTCCAAAAATAATTCATAAAGTGCGTGAATACATAGCACCACTGTCAACATAAATATCCCGTTTAATTTACGTCAACATAAAAGTAAAAACCATCGCAGCGGAAAACACTAAGTCTCAACGTATTAGGTTGCATCACCAAGTAAATAGTTTAATATCATCAACTAAATAAAACAGTAAGCTAAGACGCCCCCCGGTGCTACGTATCAGAGCTGACTCAACCAACTAGTAGGAAGGTACTAGATCACCTTCACTGGCTACCACCTGCACGTTGCCGACATGAGAAGCAACATAAAAGCAGTAGGGTGAGCCTCTTTACATAAATAATAACAAATAAGATCAACATCATATTAAGGAAGGCAACTAGCAACACTAAATCACAGCAATATTAACACACACCATTACTTTACATCATCAAGAAACAACACCGAAGGTATGAATAATGCATGAAATGCAACCCAACTCCTAGGGCATATGCATGTGGATCCATCATCACCAATAATTTGCCTTGAGGGCACTCACCAAAATAAGGCCGAAGCTTTTTGCTCACCAATAATTTATAACAAGGCCAAAGCCTTCTGCTCATCAACAAATGCACATGGTTATGTGACACTATGGACAATGCACCATACACTCCAAAATCACCATAATATACAATAGCATGCTCACCAATAGTTAATCGGCTCACCAATATTTTTTTTTATTAACTCACCAACACCGAGGAAGGTCATAGACCCCACTCACCAATAATTATTCGCACCATTTATACACAACACCATTGATACATCTCCAAATTAATTACTCTAAAGCTAGTACACCGGTTACTCCAATCACCAACTAATTATACGGACTAAATTGTCACAAAAGGACTAAAACAACACCATAAGGACTAAACAGTGACACAAGGACCAAAACAGCACCACAACTAGGCAACATTGTCTTAGACACAAACTGAGACAAAAACTAAGACATAAACTTAGACATAAACTTAGACGCAGCACACAGGGCAGCCAAAGCTGGCGCCCTGCTCAGTCACGCCACAAACCAACACCAGGCGCCACCAGGCGCCATGGGGCAGCCAATTGGCGCCCCAACAGCAATATATACAGCAACATAACACAGGGACAGCAACATAAAGACAGCAGCAACAGCACATTAAAAATACAGCAACAACAACATTAAAAATACAGCAACAGCAACATTAAAAATACAGCAACAGCAACATTAAAAATACAGCAACAGCAACATTAAAAATACAGCAACAGCGCCATTAAAATTACAGCAACAGCACCCTTAAAATTACAGCAACAGCGCCATTAAAATTACAGCAACAGCACCTTTGACACACCTCAATCACCTAATTCCAACTCCAAATTATTCATGCAATACAACAAGCACCCAACAATCATCATATTCTCATTCCCAATTTTATTGAATCAATACAACAAACACCTAACATGCATAATTAATATTATATACATCTCAATACAAATCAATCATGGATTCCACACCAAACAACATAGGTTCATCATCAAACACCATAGATTCAACAATTTAAATTTCAACATAATATAAACACCAACAACAACACATCAAATCAATCCATTAAACATCTTAAATCCTAACTCATATGAGTACTAATCCTATAGGTTATTAATAATGAAAGAGAGCCCCCTAACCTTTAGGATTGAAGGATTCAACAAGGCCTCTAGCAAGCCACCAAAGAAATCGCCAATCCAAGCTCTCCTCTCCTTGAAGCTCCACGCGAAACCCTCCTCCCTCTCCTTGAACACGTCGCGCTCTCCCTCTCCTCTCTCTCAAGTCGCGACTCCTTTCTTTTCTTTTAGCAAAAATGAGCCAAAACCCTAAAATTTGGGCTTAAGTATGCGCCTAGCTTAGTGGGCTTTGGATCACGGGCTTCTGCCAGCTTAAGCCGGATTAATTCGCAACACCACCTCCTGCTTCAACACCCCACCTCAATTTATTCTATTTTTTCTAAATTTCAATTATATCTATTAAATAAAACAAATCCCCTAAATACTTAATTAAATTAATTAAAATAATTAATCAAATATTTTGGGTACCAAATTGGAAGACAAGTTGTGAAAAAGCTGTGGGTTCCCAAAGGGACTATACCAAGTACTAATCCACAAGGACCCAAAGAAATTTGGGTACCAAAATTTTCAACTTGATCTCTTTGTAGGCATGCTTCAAGGTATGGGGGCAGATTGATACCTTGACAGCAAAGACTCAAAGCGCATGACTGAAGACGCAACAAAGTTCTTAACACTCACCCCCGAAAAAAGCGGTCATGTGACTTGTGATAACAACAATAGAGGAAGAATCACCGGTGAAGGTTAGATTGATAATGTTTTGTTCACCTCTATTGAAAATATGCTTAATGGATAAGAACTCAAGAATAGTTATTAAGTATTAGTCTAATATGTGTCTATTAAAATAGAGTAATCCTCGATCTCATTTCATGCATCATTGAGGACATCATTTAGAGTAAATAACAACATCTCAACTATGATGGATTACATTCCGATTAAATGTGACAACTCAAGCGCAAATTAGCCTATCAAAGAACCTCGTTCAACATTCTAGACTAGGCAGCATGTTCAAAAAGGTGATTATGTGATTAATTTAGTTGAGTATTCAAAACAGCTAACTGAGATTTTCTTTCTAAAACCATTGCAAAAGGAAGTCAACCTTTTTCTTTAAAAAAAAGAATCATGTCTTATGTTAGGTTATTGTAACACCCCGATAAATTTTAATTTATAGAATCACCGAAATGCACTAAATGGCATACATCAGAGTAACTTCATGTTATTGAAATATTGAACACATCTAAAACTTTCGATAATACATATCAAATGGTTCTCTGAACCTCATAAACTTCCTGAAAATGCTTAAGTTCCAAAACTTAAGACTTATACGAAATCCTGGTGTTCAATACTCAAAACATAAAGTAGCGAAAACGATTTTACAACTTAAATAACGAAAGTTATACAATCGGAACATAGAAACAATAAATGGGACAAAGGTCTAAAACATTAAATTAGGTCTTCAATGACTCCAAGAGTCACACCGGCTAACCGTGCTTTATCGCCTTTGCTTTCCCCTGTTTCTCTGTAAAAACCACAAATATGAAGGGTGAGATAAACATTATCTCAGTGAGTCCTATCGAGACCCCTTACTAACTCTAGCGGTTCATTATGCTTTACTTTGAACTCGTGGTCCTAAAAAGCAACCACGTGGAAACATATTAAGTCCCTGTAACCTTTATGCTCATGGCCCTCCTAAGCGACACATGAAGCATACAATCTTTTGTTCCATGTTTTTAGCATAACACCTCAGTCTACCTATTTTATAGGTATCTCTTTGACTTTGGTGAACCCATCCCGCTATTTCTAGTGGGGGAAACATTCTTGAGTCTAGGTTTTAGGGCTCATGACTTCCCCTCCCCTAGTATGCTAACCTCTAAGGGTCGTCACCCTTTTTCCTCTTGTATTTATTATACATTATAAATCCATGTACCTGCAATGGGCTGTTAGTCATTTCAGTCAAGTACCATGTACCATATCAGTCGATTTACCGTGTATAATATCAGTCAAGTACCGTGTATAATATCAGTCAAGTACCATGTATATTATTATTCTTGACATATGCTCTCTCGCGTTCTCTAAGTGCGGTCTTCCATTTTATTCATAATACACAAATTTTCTATCGAACATGTTCAATCTCATATCATTGTTACCTTCACGTTGTTGAGGAACCTTGGGGAATGGATTAGAAGAGGATTGGAATCATTTGGAATGGATAAAAAGGTACTTTGAATTTGAAGGTCAGAAAGTCTCACACGACCCGTGCGTGTAGGCGCACGACCCGTGCGTTGTTGAACTTTTTGCAGAAGATTTCCAGAAAGATACGCACGACCCGTGCGACTAAGCGCACGATCCGGGCGTTATCCAATAAAATTCGTAGAAGTTCCAGAAACATACGCACGACCCGTGCGACTGGGCGCACGATCCGTGCGTATTTAAAAATCCAGTTCTTGTAGTATCAGATGGGGGCGCACGACCCGTGCTCATAGGCACACGATCCGTGCGTCTCTATCAGTTTTCCAGAAAACAGACTTTTCATGAGTTAATCCGTTCCATTCCGATTCCAATTTCCCTTCCGATCGAGACCCAAACTCAAATACACATTGAAATAATATATTATAGCATTCCAAAACAATCAATCAAACAATATATGATTTAAGTCACGATCCTTTTGAGAAAACGGTTTTCGAATAGTTTCCTTTCGTTACCGGAAATGCGTGACAAGAGTTTTCGAAGAGTAAAGACTCAGACACAAACACATTCCCTAAGCGAGTTATAGAACTCACCTCTTTGAGGACAGAAGCTATTACTACCGAAACTCAGCAACAAGGACCATGGTAACTCACGAACTCTCCAACGAACCACTTCTACGCAACCCCAAATCTGAAACTCAAGCCTCCTAGAGCTTGCATTTCGAATCCCAGGAATTGAACTGCCTCCCAAACTGCTTCAACACTTGGTTTAGGTACGGAAGCTGGTTTTAACACTTCCTTCACTCACATGCAACTCAGATTTTTAGAATTTTGGTTAAATGGAGCTTGGTGGGTCTTCAATGGTGATTTGGGCTATGGGGAAGGGATGACTTCGAAATTACTATCAATGGGAAGAGGAGAATGACAGGAGTTCAGGGCTGGTTTTGGATGCTACATGCATCCACAATTTTGTGATCTCCCTCTTCTTCAACTTTCCCTCTCTCTCACGCCTACCCTTCCTTTCTCTCCTTGTTTCAGATTTTCCAGAATTGGTTCAAATGTGTAACACCCCGATAAATTCTAACATATAGAATCACCGAAATGCACTAAATGGCATACATCAGAGGAACTTCCTGTTATTGAAATATTGAACACAACTAAAACTTTCGATAATACATATCAAACGGTTCTCTGAACCTCATAAACTTCTGAAAATGCTTAAGTTTCAAAACTTAAGACGCGTACATAATCCTGGTGTTCAATACTCAAAACATAAAGTAGCGGAAACGATTTTACAACTTAAATAATGAAAGTTATACAATCGGAACATAGAAACAATAAACGGAACAAAGGTCTAAAACATGTAACCAGGTCTTCAATGACTCAGAGAGTCACACCAGCTAACCGTGCTTTATCGCCTTTGCTTTCCCCTGTTTCTCTGTAAAAACCACAAATATGAAGGGTGAGATAAACATTATCTCAGTGAGTCCTATCGAGACCCCTTAATACTCTAGCGGTTCATTATGCCTTGCTTTAAACTCGTGGTCCTAAAAAGCAACCACGTGGAAATATATTAAGTTCCTGTAACCTTCATGCTCATGGCCCTCCTAAGCGACCCATGAAACATGCAGTCTTTGTTCCATGTTTTTAGCATAACACCTCAGTCTACCTATTTTATAGGCATCTCTTGACTTTGGTGAACCCATCCCGCTATTTCTAGTGGGGGAAACATTCTTGAGTCTAGGTTTTGGGGCTCATGACTTCCCCTCCCCTAGTATGCTAACCTCTTAGGGTCGTCACCCTTTTTTCTCTTGTATTTATTATACATTAACAGTCTGTGTACCCGCAATGGGCTGTTAGTCATTTCAGTCGAGTACCATGTACCATATCAGTCAATTACAGTGTATAATATCAGTCAAATACCGTGTATTATTATCATTCTTGACATGTGCACTCTCGCGTTCTCTAAGTGCGGTTTTCCATTTTATTCATAACACACAAACTTTCTATCGAACATGTTCAATCTCATACCATTGTTACCTTTACATTGTTGTGGAACCTTGGGGAATGGGTTAGAAGAGGATTGGAATCATTTGGAGTGGATAAAAAGGTACTTTGAAATTGAAGGTCAGAAAGTCTCACACGACCCGTGCGTGTAGGCGCACGACCCGTGCGTTTTTGAACAGTTTGCAGAAGATTTCCAGAAAGATACGCACGACCCGTGCGACTTGGCGCACGATCCGTGCGTTATCCACTGAAATTTTAGAAAGTTCCAGAGACATACGCACGACCCGTGCGACTAGGCGTACGATCCGTGCGTGTTTTAAAAATCCAGTTCTTGTCGTATCAGATGGAGGCGCACGACCCGTGCTCGTAGGCACACGATCCGTGCGTCTCTATCAGTTTTCCAGAAAATAGGTTTTTCATGAGAAAATCCATTCCGTTTCGATTCCAAAATCTCTTCCGACCGAGACCCAAACTCATACGCATATTGAAATAATATATCATAGCATTCCCAAACAATCAATCAAACAATATATGATTTACGTCACAATCCTTTTAAGAAAACGGTTTTCGAATAGTTTCTTTTCTTTACCGAAAATGAGTGACCAGAGTTTTCGAAGATTAAAGACTCAGACACAACACATTCCCTAAGCGAGTTATAGAACTCACCCGAAGTGATGAAAATCACTCAACGACGAATCTCACAGCCGACACGTTCGAATATCCTCACGAACCGTCTTCGAACTTGCTCCAAAACTGAACCCGAACTTCCCAAGGACCTAAGGCTCGAACTCAGCAACTCCAATGAGCTTCAAACATGTTTGTTGCTTGGATGAGAGCTTTGGTACTGAATATAAGACTACAACAAGGACATGCAACTATTTGGAGCATCAACACTCCATTTTTGAGCTTGGAGCTTCAAAGGTGCACAAACGGTGATTTGTGATGAAGTGGGTTGATGGGAGAATTCTGGGTATCAGTGTATAGAGGAAGAAGAATGATGAACAATGGTGGTTTTGGATTCAACATGCAAGAACAATGGAGGTTGAGTCCCTTCCTTTTCTTCTCCACTCTCTCTCTCTCTCGAATTCCCTCCTCCTTCTCTCTACTTCATGTGCTGATTTTTCAGAATGAGGAAAATGAAAGGGGTGGGAGTGAGGGAGTTGACTTAGTCAGCTGAAGCCTCATTTAATGAGGTGAAATGACTAAAATACCCCTACTCTCTAATATTCTCTTAATTTACTCCTAACACCACACTAATCCCATAACTCACTAACTGAACATATTAATGCAATTATGCACAACTATTATTTATTAATTTGCCACATCATATAATTATTGCCAACTAAACCACTTAACCTGGCGCTAATTTAATTAAATCTAATTAGCTAATTAGGGGATGTTGCAATCACCCCAACTTTTTAAAATTTTGTCCTCAAAATTGACAAAACGTACCTTACTCGAACAAATAAGGATATTTCACCCGCATGTCCTCCTCTACTTCCCACGTTGCTTCGTCAGGTGACGCACCATTCCAAAGCACCTTGACAAGAGGAATTGACCTCGTCCGTAGCGTTTTCTGGCCACGTTCGATGATCTTGATTGGAGTAGACTGATAAGATAAATCCGGTCTGATGTCAATCGCTTCATAACTTAATGGTTGATTCGGATCATGAATATATTTCCTTAGCTGCGATACATGAAACACATCGTGTAATCTGGACAATTCTGGAGGTAATGCAATGCGATACGCTACCGGCCCAACTCGCTCGACAATCTGGAAAGGTCCGACATATCGAGGACTGAGCTTCTTTGCTCGCAAGGCAATACCGGTTCCGATGGTTGGAGAAAGTCTCAGGAAGACATGGTCTCCTTCTTCGAATTCTAACGGCCTTCTTCTCTTATCCGCGTAACTCTTTTGTCGACTCTGCGCGGCTTTCATCCTTTCTCTCATCTGACGGACCTTCTCCGTAGTCTCACAGACTAAATCCGGTCCTAACAATCTCTGTTCACCTACATCCCACCAACACAATGGTGTCCTACACTTCCTTCCATACAATGCTTCATATGGAGCCATCCCGATACTAGAATGGTAACTGTTATTGTATGAAAATTCCACCAATGGAAGATGATCCTCCCATCTACCTCCACTATCGAGTACACAAGCTCTCAACATATCCTCCAATGTCTGGATTGTCCTCTCAGTCTGCCCGTCTGTCTGAGGATGGTAAGCGGTGCTAACACACACCCTTGTTCCCAACGCCATATTCAATGCTCTCCAAAATCGAGATGTGAACTTGGGATCTCGATCACAGATGATACTTGTAGGGATTCCATGCAACTTAACAATATTCTTAAGATACTCATCTGCTAAGCTAGCAACCTTGTGAGTCGAACGCACTGGAATAAAATGAGCGGACTTGGTTAGGCGATCCACCACTACCCAAATAGAATCATTTCCGGTTTGGGACCGTGGTAATCCCATGACAAAATCCATAGATATGCTTTCCCATTTCCATTCGGGTACATTCAACGGTTGTAACTGGCCACCTGGCTTCTGGTGCTCTATCTTAACCCTTTGACAAGTCAAGCATCGAGACACAAAACTCTGCAATATCCACTTTCATGGCTGTCGGAAAGAACTGCTCCAAAAATACCTGCTTGAAATGTTCCCAAGTCTGGGGAGTATCCATAGTTACCATCATGGCTTTGGTATTAGTCCCCCAGTTGTTAGCTTCACCTTTCAGCATATGAGTTGCCAATCTCAGCTTGTCATCATTAGTGACTTGCATAGCTACGAAAATCTTCTCTATATCATCTAGCCAATGCTGGGCTTCCATGACATCCGGTCCTCCTCTGAACTCGGACGGCTTCATTTTCAGGAATTCAGAGAAAACCCTCCTTGGGTCAACTTGAGGCTCAGGGACTTGCTGGGGCTGAGCTTGAGCATTCTGTTGCATCTGCAACATATCTTCCATCATCTTCTGCTGTCTCTCGATCACGTTTTTGCATCCATGCAGAATGCGGATCAATTGGTGGGTTATTCCTCGATCCTCCTGCCATAATTCTGCAAATGATACACCAAGTATTAAGTTGATCAGTCTCAATGTCTCTTAGTATCACAAGAAGCAAGATAGCAGAATTACTCGAGGGACAAAACCACCCTAACTGTCTAAGCCCGACTAGGTCGAACTGCTCTGATACCATAATGTAACACCCCGATAAATTCTAACATATAGAATCACCGAAATGCACTAAATGGCATACATCAGAGTAACTTCCTGTTATTAAAATATTGAACACAACTAAAACTTCCGATAATACATATCAAACGGTTCTCTGAACCTCATAAACTTCTGAAAATGCTTAAGTTTCAAAACTTAAGACGCGTACATAATCCTGTTGTTCAATACTCAAAACATAAAGTAGCGGAAACGATTTTACAACTTAAATAATGAAAGTTATACAATCGGAACATAGAAACAATAAACGGAACAAAGGTCTAAAACATGTAACCAGGTCTTCAATGACTCAGAGAGTCACACCAGCTAACCGTGCTTTATCGCCTTTGCTTTCCCCTGTTTCTCTGTAAAAACCACAAATATGAAGGGTGAGATAAACATTATCTCAGTGAGTCCTATCGAGACCCCTTACTACTCTAGCGGTTCATTATGCCTTGCTTTAAACTCGTGGTCCTAAAAAGCAACCACGTGGAAATATATTAAGTTCCTGTAACCTTCATGCTCATGGCCCTCCTAAGCGACACATGAAGCATGCAATCTTTGTTCCATGTTTTTAGCATAACACCTCAGTCCACCTATTTTATAGGCATCTCTTGACTTTGGTGAACCCATCCCGCTATTTCTAGTGGGGGAAACATTCTTGAGTCTAGGTTTTGGGGCTCATGACTTCCCCTCCCCTAGTATGCTAACCTCTTAGGGTCGTCACCCTTTTTCCTCTTGTATTTATTATACATTAACAGTCTGTGTACCCGCAATGGGCTGTTAGTCATTTCAGTCGAGTACCATGTACCATATCAGTCAATTACAGTGTATAATATCAGTCAAATACCGTGTATTATTATCATTCTTGACATGTGCACTCTCGCGTTCTCTAAGTGCGGTTTTCCATTTTATTCATAACACACAAACTTTCTATCGAACATGTTCAATCTCATACCATTGTTACCTTTACATTGTTGTGTGTAACACCCCGGTATTTCTATTGACTAAGAATACCCAAGTGCACATTAGTAACACATCAGAGATATATTTCCTGCTTAGACACTGAATATCACTATAAATTTTTCGCTGAATATAACCCAAACAGTCTTATTTACAACAAGACAATATGGTTCTCAGACCATATACCATCAGCAGTTATAGTATTCAGTATCATACAAGAAAGCGGAAGAAAGATATACCTTAAATACATAATGTCTTAATATACAGACAACAAAAGGGAAACAAGCTTAAACATAAAGCTAGGCTATCAGCAACCAATCCGAGCTCAACCTACTCGTGCCTCTTGGATTTCCGCTGTCCCTGTGTCTCTGTAAAACAACAACATTTAAACAGTGAGATACAATCTCAGTGAGTTCTACCGAGACCCCTACTAACTCTCTCGGTTCAATTAAAAATCTTTTTTTTTTAAATCAACACGACACCGACTGCAATAAAGTGCTAACCCCGGTGAACGTGAGCAAACAAAGTGTGGCACCGACTGCAAATCCAGTGCTAATCCCGGTGTATCACACAGTACGACACCGACTGCAAATCCAGTGCTAATCCCGGTGAACGTACAACAAACAAAGTGCGGCACCGACTGCAAATCCAGTGCTAATCCCGGTGTATCGCACAGTACGACACCGACTGCAAATCCAGTGCTAATCCCGGTGAACGTACAACAAACTCATGACATAACACCGACTGCAAATCCAGTGCTAATCCCGGTGAACCCCCTTACCAATAGTACATTCTCCTATTGGCACGGAGCCTAGGTTGGGGGAGCATGACTGCCCCGCCTAGTATGTCAAAACATGGGTCGTCACCCAACTCGATATACATATATATACATATATATCTACAGTACTATGAACCCACGGTCCATCAAATCAGACAATCAATGAAACACTTTAATCCACATTTTATAAAAACCAAGTTCACACTCGCACTCTAGTTGACCACTTTTCGACACAATTTTCAATATCAAAAACAGTGTATTTTGCCTTAAAAATAGATTATTCAGTTAGGCCTCTGAATAAGCTTTCCAACGCATCTTAGAACACCTCAATCGGGTTCCGAAATCAAAAGATATCGCGAAAACAAAATCAGTGAAAAACTGTTGAAAATCTGCAAAGCGTCGCGACGCGAACTGCTTCCGTCGCGACGCGAAAAGTGACAGAAACTTTTTGCATTACAAAACTGGGCCAGGTCGCGACGCGAAGGGGACGGGTCGCGACGCGACCCTCTGCAGAAAAGTGCAGGTTTTCCGTTTTCTTGCGAAATTCGCTATTCCGCTCAATTCCGATTCTTGTTCCGATTAAAAACAGATTTGACAACCATAAAAATAGTTCCAATCAAAGTCACACAATCATTCAAGTCAATCAAAAACTCATTCAAAACAGATTTTATCAAAATGCGACATATTTTCCAATTATCGGTTTTCAACCCAAAATCTCTCAAACTCGATTACCAAATAATATTCCAGTCCAGCGAAAGCAGTAAAACAGTTAATTAATTAATTCGAAACATAAAATCCTAAGCGTGAGTAGAACTCACCTTTGACGCGTGATCCACGATCGAGCCGAAATCACCGAGTAACCACACGAACATTCCCCGCTCCGGCGACACCCAATCCGCTTCCAAAGCGTCCCACTCGATCACGAAACCGCTTTTTGACCGAAATACCGATTTCCCGAAATTCTTCATGAACACTATTCATCATCTTCTTCAACCTCAAGTCACTATTCACAAAACCCCAATTTTCTCCCTAACCCCTTGATTCTTCACAAACTCCAAATCGGACTTCAATATTTGCGCTATCCACCTTGAGCTCGCTCCCAAACACCATCCAAAGCTTCCCTTTGAGCTTGAACAACAAAACCTCCACTTTTCTCCAAATTTCGAAAATGGTGGATTTGAGAAGAGTGAGTTGATGATGAAGATTTTGGTATCAAAAGGAAGAGGAAGTAGCGCTGAACATTTTTCGTGTTGGACGGAAGTCGTTTCGGTGAAGTCTTCTCCTCCCTCTTCTCTTCTCCCTCACGCCATTTTCTTTCTCTTTTCTCCCATTTTCTCTCTTTTCCTTCTCTGTTTCTCGCTTTCTTCTTTCTTCTTTCTTTTATTTAATTCTCTCCTTTCACATTCACACACTTACACGCATATACATATATTTATTTAATATATAATTGGTAACGTGGTCAAATTACCACATTGATCTAAATCTCCTATTTCGGTTCCGAAACTTCCTTGGTCCGTATTATCCGGTTAACGATCCGATGACAACCAATAAATAATTTTAGCACTCAGTAAATTTACCAGTCAAGTACTAAATTAATTCAATTGGGTTAACATCCAAATAATTCGGTTAATTATTTTGCGGATGTTACATTCTCCCCAACTTAAAAGAATTTTGTCCTCAAAATTTCGTCAAGTCTTTCATCTGACTAATCGAGAATCGACGTTCTCAGAAAGGTCTTAAGTTGCTGAAAAACAATCTCGAACTAACGAAATGAGCGTAGGAACTCTTCCCTGGTGGGCACATCAATCTCCAAGTATGATCCACAACTACCTTGATACGAACTCTCTGGTTACGAATCAACACGAGAAACTCCTTTTTCGCCTACATAGGCTCGGCACCGCGTTCGAAAACACTTCCGAAGCTTCATTCCTCACTTGCTCCCCAACTTGATTAATCCAAATCAAAGTACTCCTCGGTAGATGTAAAAACAAACACGATTTCCTCGAAAGGTGTAAACACTTTCTCAACAAATCTTCTAATATCCTTAACGGTCCTCGTACATACCGACAATGTGACGAAAAAGTCACTTGTGAAACTTCTTGACTCGCTTCCAAGTCTTCGAGGTAAAACTTTTTCAAAAAGATGAGATTTGGGTTTTATCAAAAGCTCTGACCTTAAACGTAGAAATAAACCACGGGGACCTCAAATAATTTGAACGTAATGAAAATCGTATCAGTTGTTCTTAAAACAACTTTCAAACAGAACTCAGAACTCTTTTCCCTCTATTGCAACTTCATCACGAGGCTTTTACCAGCGACGCACCCGATTCCTTTCCAAATTAGCCAGTAGCGTTGAGTTTCCCCTTTCCCTTCAACCTAAGCACGCCTTCTATGATTTTCCTCAATCAGATCCTATTAGCCTCTCGATTCGTTCCCAAAATTAACTTTAGCATGCGGGTTTTCACCAAAATGATTTTTCAAAACTATCACGCCGCACACCAAGCTTCACTTCGGAAATTTCAGTCACTTGCAAGCAGATCCGTCAATTAAAACTTTGATGGTTATTCGTAACGTGAAAACAGTCAGCAGTTACCTCACTTACATATTCGTATTCACGTTCGCCTTGTCAAACGGAATCTCGTAAGACAATCTCATTGTTAACCTTCACCAAGGAGAGGTTAACAAACTAATAACTCTGCTTTATATTTTGTACACCCTGGAACAGAATATAAACTTCGGTGTGCTTTCTCTAACACTTGCCTTTTATTGTTCTCATCATCGGCCGCACAGATTCTACCGTTGAAACAACTGACTCCATCACTATCCATGGTAAAAATCTGGAAATACCTTTTGTGATTGCAGCTTCACATCAACTTCCTGTGCTAAGCGTATATAATCCCTTAGGGAACTAGAGATCCTCATATGGGTCAACACTAACCAATTCCTCCTTGATTTTGAATTCAGATTTAAGTCTTTGAAAGACTCCGATAATTCCATCTCATGCATCAATAAACTCGGCCTTGTGGATGGACTTCCTACTCAGTGCATCAGTTAGGCCTCTCTTGAACGCTACATCAACGCTAATTTATAATCCTCCAGAAACTCAACACACTTCTCTGCCTGCTATTCAGTTCTTTCTGATCAAACCGATACCTTCAAACTATTGCGATCACTAAAGACATCAAAACGAGACCCATACAGGTAACGTCTCCAAATATTCAGTGCATATACAATAGCTGCCAACTGATAATCGTGAGTCGGATAACTCTTCTCATGAGACCTTACTTGTCTGGAAGCATAAGCTATCACTGGTTGATTTTGCATTAGAATACATCCTAAACCTTTCCCTGACTCGTCATCGAAAATTGAACATTCCAATGACAGATCCGGAAGAATCAGGATTGGAGCAGAAGTCAACCAAACCTTCAATTCTTGAAAACATTCTTCACAATCAGCATCCCACGTAAACGGATGACCCTTACGAGTTAACCGAGTAAGTGGACAACTAACTGTGAGAACCCTTTAACAAACCTCTCACAGTAACCGGCTAGATCCAGAAACTTTTGATCTCTGCGACTGATGTGGGTCACTCCCATTCAACACCGCTTCCTTCTTACTGGGATCTACAGAAACTCCCGACTTGGGGAATCACCTGTCCCAAAGACTTTACCTCTGACACCCAAGAATCACACTTCGAAGGTTTCAAGTACAACTCCTTTTCTCGGAGTACTTTCAGAACAATGCGGAGATGTTGAACATGCTCCTCAATGGTCTTCGAGTACACCACGACATCATCAATGAAAATGACTATAAACTGATCAGGGTACGCGTGGAAGACTCGGTTCATGTAATCCATGAATACCGCTGGAGCATTAGGTAGACCGAAAGGCATCACTACTAACTTGTAATGTCCATACCTAGTACGGAAAGCTGTCTTCGGAATATCTAAGGCTCTAACTTTCATTTGATGATATCCTGACTTCAGATTAATTTTAGAAACACTGCAGCACCTCGAAGTTGATCCAGCAATTCGTGTATCCTTAGAAAAGGATATTTGTTCTTGATCGTCACTTGTTGAGTTGTCGATAATCATTGCACAATCTCATGCTACCATTTTTCCTTTCGACTAACCACACCAGAGCACTCCATTTCCTTGAATTCTCAAGAAACCTTCAATAAGAAACAATAGATATTGATCCCGTGCCAGGAACCAATTCTACAGTAAACTCTACCTCTCGCTCTGGAGGTTCAGAAGAAACTTCATCGTGAAAACATCCAGAAAGTCATTCACAACCTGAATGTTCGCCAAATCTAAACTAGTTTCAGTGGATGCAGATAACATACTAACATGTGCTTCCGCACCTTGGAATGAAGATTGACCGTCTAAGGTGAACTAGGTAACCGCTTCAGAATTTGTCCTAGACAATTCAACTGATTCTGAAGAGGAACTGATAGCTAATTAACACGGACGTTTGAAACATGATTCGCAGTCATCCAATTCATACCCAAAGTGGTGTCCACACTTCTCGTAGGCAAACAATAAATTCTACAACGAAATTTCTGCCTTGTATGACAAGTAGACAATCCTATACAAGGATTAGGTCTGGACACGACCCTTAGCAGCAGTTAAAATAGTCATCGGCTCGGATAGCGATGATAAGGCTAATCCCAACCGATTCACACGCGATCGGGATATACTGCAATGGGTTGCACCTGAACCATATAATATACTGACAGAGTTATTGAAAACTGATCTTATACCCCTCAGTAGATTGTCTGCAGTCGTAACTATCTAAACATCCAGAATGTTGACTCGTTCTTGCCTTAGAGCTGCTTGTAACTCCTTGGAACTTTTCCTTGCAGGACACTCTTTACCTTAGTGACCCTCTTCATTACAATAATCGCACCGATTAGATCTTCGCTTGCAATCACCGCTGTGAGGCTTTCCACAGTTAGAACATCTTCTGACCTTTGAAGAATCAAAGAATTGCATCTGCTTTTCCTTTGATGAAATTATCTTAGGGCTTTGCATTCGGAGTTGATAATTCAACTACCTTCCTTCTTTTCCCATATTCCCTATGAGATCATCCTCGGTGACATAGGCTGATTGCACTAAGGCAACATAATCGGTAATGGTATAAGAACTGAGACCCTAAGTCATAAAAGTACTAAGGTCCTTCTTATACATCTACATTCTCCATTCGTCATCCGAAGCTTACTTTACCACTTGGTAAAACCGAGACAACTTCTCAAACTTAGCGGTGTATTCTCCCACCGTCATGCCACCTTTCCTGAGGATGCACCGGTTGAAGATTCCGATTGTGGTCGAGGATTGCATCTTGATCATCCTGTCATAATTCCGCTTATGATGCACTAAGTATTAAGTTGATCAGGCTCAATGTCTCTTAGCATCACAAGTGTAATTACAAAAAGGACTAGCAAGGAATCGACTCAACCCTAAACTAAGTCCGACTAGGTCGAACTGCTCTGATACCAACTGTAACACCCCGGTATTTCTATTGACTAAGAATACCCAAGTGCACATTAGTAACACATCAGAGATATATTTCCTGCTTAGACACTGAATATCACTATAAATTTTTCGCTGAATATAACCCAAACAGTCTTATTTACAACAAGACAATATGGTTCTCAGACCATATACCATCAGCAGTTATAGTATTCAGTATCATACAAGAAAGCGGAAGAAAGATATACCTTAAATACATAATGTCTTAATATACAGACAACAAAAGGGAAACAAGCTTAAACATAAAGCTAGGCTATCAGCAACCAATCCGAGCTCAACCTACTCGTGCCTCTTGGATTTCCGCTGTCCCTGTGTCTCTGTAAAACAACAACATTTAAACAGTGAGATACAATCTCAGTGAGTTCTACCGAGACCCCTACTAACTCTCTCGGTTCAATTAAAAATCCTTTTTTTTTAAATCAACACGACACCGACTGCAATAAAGTGCTAACCCCGGTGAACGTGAACAAACAAAGTGTGGCACCGACTGCAAATCCAGTGCTAATCCCGGTGTATCACACAGTACGACACCGACTGCAAATCCAGTGCTAATCCCGGTGAACGTACAACAAACAAAGTGCGGCACCGACTGCAAATCCAGTGCTAATCCCGGTGTATCGCACAGTACGACACCGACTGCAAATCCAGTGCTAATCCCGGTGAACGTACAACAAACTCATGACATAACACCGACTGCAAATCCAGTGCTAATCCCGGTGAACCCCCTTACCAATAGTACATTCTCCTATTGGCACGGAGCCTAGGTTGGGGGAGCATGACTGCCCCGCCTAGTATGTCAAAACATGGGTCGTCACCCAACTCGATATACATATATATACATATATATCTACAGTACTATGAACCCACGATCCATCAAATCAGACAATCAATGAAACACTTTAATCCACATTTTATAAAAACCAAGTTCACACTCGCACTCTAGTTGACCACTTTTCGACACGATTTTCAATATCAAAAACAGTGTATTTTGCCTTAAAAATAGATTATTCAGTTAGGCCTCTGAATAAGCTTTCCAACGCATCTTAGAACACCTCAATCGGGTTCCGAAATCAAAAGATATCGCGAAAACAAAATCAGTGAAAAACTGTTGAAAATCTGCAAAGCGTCGCGACGCGAACTGCTTCCGTCGCGACGCGAAAAGTGACAGAAACTTTTTGCATTACAAAACTGGGCCAGGTCGCGACGCGAAGGGGACGGGTCGCGACGCGACCCTCTGCAGAAAAGTGCAGGTTTTCCGTTTTCTTGCGAAATTCGCTATTCCGCTCAATTCCGATTCTTGTTCCGATTAAAAACAGATTTGACAACCATAAAAATAGTTCCAATCAAAGTCACACAATCATTCAAGTCAATCAAAAACTCATTCAAAACGGATTTTATCAAAATGCGACATATTTTCCAATTATCGGTTTTCAACCCAAAATCTCTCAAACTCGATTACCAAATAATATTCCAGTCCAGCGAAAGCAGTAAAACAGTTAATTAATTAATTCGAAACATAAAATCCTAAGCGTGAGTAGAACTCACCTTTGACGCGTGATCCACGATCGAGCCGAAATCACCGAGTAACCACACGAACATTCCCCGCTCCGGCGACACCCAATCCGCTTCCAAAGCGTCCCACTCGATCACGAAACCGCTTTTTGACCGAAATACCGATTTCCCGAAATTCTTCATGAACACTATTCATCATCTTCTTCAACCTCAAGTCACTATTCACAAAACCCCAATTTGCTCCCTAACCCCTTGATTCTTCACAAACTCCAAATCGGACTTCAATATTTACGCTATCCACCTTGAGCTCGCTCCCAAACACCATCCAAAGCTTCCCTTTGAGCTTGAACAACAAAACCTCCACTTTTCTCCAAATTTCGAAAATGGTGGATTTGAGGAGAGTGAGTTGATGATGAAGATTTTGGTATCAAAACGAAGAGGAAGTAGCGCTGAACATTTTTCGTGTTGGACGGAAGTCGTTTCGGTGAAGTCTTCTCCTCCCTCTTCTCTTCTCCCTCACGCCATTTTCTTTCTCTTTTCTCCCATTTTCTCTCTTTTCCTTCTCTGTTTCTCGCTTTCTTCTTTCTTCTTTCTTTTATTTAATTCTCTCCTTTCACATTCACACACTTACACGCATATACATATATTTATTTAATATATAATTGGTAACGTGGTCAAATTACCACATTGATCTAAATCTCCTATTTCGATTCCGAAACTTCCTTGGTCCGTATTATCCGGTTAACGATCCGATGACAACCAATAAATAATTTTAGCACTTAGTAAATTTACCAGTCAAGTACTAAATTAATTCAATTGGGTTAACATCCAAATAATTCGGTTAATTATTTTGCGGATGTTACATTGTGGAACCTTGGGGAATGGGTTAGAAGAGGATTGGAATCATTTGGAATGGATAAAAAGGTACTTTGAAAATGAAGGTCAGAAAGTCTCACACGATCCGTGCGTGTAGGCGCACGACCCGTGCGTTTTTGAACAGTTTGCAGAAGATTTCCAGAAAGATACGCACGACCCGTGCGACTTGGCGCACGATCCGTGCGTTATCCACTGAAATTTTAGAAAGTTCCAGAGACATACGCACGACCCGTGCGACTAGGCGCACGATCCGTGCGTGTTTTAAAAATCCAGTTCTTGTCGTATCAGATGGAGGCGCACGACCCGTGCTCGAAGGCACACGATCCGTGCGTCTCTATCAGTTTTCCAAAAAATAGGTTTTTCATGAGAAAATCCATTCCGTTCCGATTCCAAAATCTCTTCCGACCGAGACCCAAACTCATACGCATATTGAAATAATATATCATAGCATTCCCAAACAATCAATCAAACAATATATGATTTACGTCACAATCCTTTTAAGAAAACGGTTTTCGAATAGTTTCTTTTCTTTACCGAAAATGAGTGACCAGAGTTTTCGAAGATTAAAGACTCAGACACAACACATTCCCTAAGCGAGTTATAGAACTCACCCGAAGTGATGAAAATCACTCAACGACGAATCTCACAGCCGACACGTTCGAATATCCTCACGAACCGTCTTCGAACTTGCTCCAAAACTGAACCCGAACTTCCCAAGGACCTAAGACTCGAACTCAGCAACTCCAATGAGCTTCAAACATGTTTGTTGCTTGGATGAGAGCTTTGGTACTGAATATAAGACTACAACAAGGACATGCAACTATTTGGAGCATCAACACTCCATTTTTGAGCCTTGGAGCTTCAAAGGTGCACAAATGGTGATTTGTGATGAAGTGGGTTGATGGGAGAATTCTGGGTATCAGTGTATAGAGGAAGAAGAATGATGAACAATGGTTGTTTTGGATTCAACATGCAAGAACAATGGAGGTTGAGTCCCTTCCTTTTCTTCTCCACTCTCTCTCTCGAATTCCCTCCTCCTTCTCTCTACTTCATGTGCTGATTTTTCAGAATGAGGAAAATGAAAGGGGTGGGAGTGAGGGAGTTGACTTAGTCAGCTGAAGCCTCATTTAATGAGGTGAAATGACTAAAATACCCCTACTCTCTAATATTCTCTTAATTTACTCCTAACACCACACTAATCCCATAACTCACTAACTGAACATATTAATGCAATTATGCACAACTATTATTTATTAATTTGCCACATCATATAATTATTGCCAACTAAACCACTTAACCTCGCGCTAATTTAATTAAATCTAATTAGCTAATTAGGGGATGTTACAAAATGTTTCAGTTTTTTTTTGGTTTTTCAGCTGGAAGCAATTATAGATATATAGTATGGGGAAAAGACAGGTTTGCCCCTCACTTAACCTTCCTATCTCCTATGACTCCCATCAGCCTTAAGCATCCTACTAACCTCCCATTAATTTCTATCTTAATACCTTATTTTGATTATGCATGACTAAAATTATTTATTTCAACTTCATATAATTAATAGCCTATGCAATTAACTAAATTCATGATGAAACTTTTGCGCTAAATACTCGACTTAGCCGATGATCACCTTAACCTTTTCGCTAATTTAAGTAATTTAAGTTAGCTAGTTAGGGGATGTTACAATCACTCCAACTTTTTTAAAATTTTGTCCTCAAAATTGACAAAACGTACCTTACTCGAACAAATAAGGATATTTCACCCGCATGCTCTCCTCTACTTCCCACGTTGCTTCGTCGGGTGATGCACCGTCCCAAAGCACCTTGACAATAGGAATTGATCTCGTCCGGAGCGTTTTCTCGCCCCGTTCGATGATCCTGATTGGAGTAGGCTGATAAGATAAATCCGGTCTGATGTCAATCGCTTCATAACTTAAGGGTTGATTCGGATCATGAATATACTTCCTTAACTGTGATACATGAAACACATCATGTAATCTGGACAATTCTGGAGGTAATGCAATGCGATACGCTACCGGCCCAACTCGCTCGATAATCTGGAAGGGTCCGACATACCGAGGACTGAGCTTCTTCGCTCGCAAAGCGATACCGGTTCCGATGGTTGGAGAAAGTCTCAAAAAGACATGGTCTCCTTCTTCGAATTCTAACGGCCTTCTTCTCTTATCCGCGTAACTCTTTTGTCGACTCTGCGCGGCTTTCATCCTTTCTCTTATCTGACGGATCTTCTCCGTAGTCTCACGGACCAAATCCGGTCCCAACAATCTCTGCTCACCTACATCCCACCAACACAATGGTGTTCTGCACTTCCTTCCATACAATGCTTCATATGGAGCCATTCCGATACTAGAATGGTAACTGTTGTTGTATGAAAACTCCACCAATGGAAGATGATCCTCCCATCTGCCTCCACTATCGAGTACACAAGCCCTCAACATATCCTCTAACGTCTGGATTGTCCTCTCAGTTTGCCCGCCTGTCTGTGGATGGTAAGCGGTGCTAAGACACACCGTTGTTCCCAATGCCATATTCAATGCTCTCCAAAATCGAGATGTGAACTTGGGATCTCGATCACAGATGATATTTGTAGGGATTCCATGCAACTTCACAATATTCTTGAAATACTCATCTGCTAACTTAGAAACCTTGTGAGTCGAACGCACTGGAATAAAATGAGCGGACTTGGTCAGGCGATCCACCACTACCCAAATAGAATCATTTCCGGCTTGGGACCGTGGCAATCCCATGACAAAATCCATAGATATGCTTTCCCATTTCCATTCAGGTACATTCAACGGTTGTAACTGGCCACCTGGCTTCTGGTGCTCTATCTTAACCCTTTGACAAGTCAAGCATCGAGACACAAACTTTGCAATATCTAATTTCATACCCGGCCACCAGTACAATTGCTTCAAATCTCGATACATCTTGGTAGACCCAGGATGTATTGAGAACTGACTCTTATGAGCCTCTTCTAGAACTTGCCTCTTTACATTCTCATCATTCGACACACAGATTCTACCATCAAAACGAATTACGCCGTCACCGTCTTCGGTGTAACTCGGCAATCTTTTCTGTGCTTGCAGCTCTACATCACCTTCTTGGGCTGAGTGAATCAGATTCCTCAATGAACTTGAAATCTGAATATGGCTCAACACCAACTTGTTCCTTCTTGACTTAACTCTCAAGTTAAAGTCTCTAAACGATTCCAGCAAAGACATCTCGTGCACCATCAACTCTGCAGTGTGGATAGACTTTCTACTTAAGGCATCGGCCACAACGTTAGCCTTACCAGGATGATACTTCAATTCAAAATCGTAATCCTTCAGGAATTCTACCCATCTCCTCTGTCTGTTATTCAGCTCCTTTTGGTCAAACAAATACTTAAGGCTCTTGTGGTCACTAAAGACTTCGAAACGAGACCCATACAGGTAATGTCTCCAAATCTTTAGGGCAAACACAATCGCCGCCAACTCTAAATCATGAGTTGGGTAATTCTCTTCATGCGGCTTCAACTGCCTGGAGGCATAGGCAACTACTTGTTGATTCTACATCAGGACACATCCCAAACCCTTACCAGAGGCGTCGCAATAGATTTGGAATCCTACGGACGGATCTGGAAGAATCAGGATGGGTGCAGAAGTCAAACGATCCTTCAATTCTGTGAAACAATTATCACAATCTGAGTCCCAAACAAACGGCTGACCCTTGCGAGTTAACCGAGTGAGTGGAAGAACCAGCTGGGAAAATCCTTGAATGAATCTTCGATAATACCCAGCTAATCCCAAGAAACTTCTTACCTCAGTAACTGTAGACGGCTGTTCCCAGTCTACCACAGCTTCGATCTTACTGGGATCCACTGCAACACCTGCCCTAGATATCACATGGCCCAGAAACTTAACTTCGGGCATCCAAAAATCACATTTGGACGGCTTAGCATACAACTTTTTCTCTCGGAGTACGTTCAGAACAATTCGGAGATGTTGCACATGCTCCTCAATCGTTTTAGAAAACACCAAGATATCATCAATGAACACTACCACAAACTGATCCAGATAGGGATTAAAAATCCGATTCATATAATCCATGAATACGGCTGGAGCATTGGTCAAACCGAAGGGCATCACTACGAATTCATAGTGTCCATACCTCGTACGGAAAGCGGTCTTCGGGACGTCCAAAGCTCGAACTCTGATTTGGTGATAGCCGGACCTTAAATCAATCTTTGAAAATACAGAAGCTCCCCTCAACTGATCTAGAAAATCATCAATTCTCGGTAGAGGGTACTTGTTCTTGACAGTCACCTTATTCAACTGACGATAATCAATACACAATCTCATACTTCCGTCCTTCTTCTTGACAAGCAACACTGGAGCACCCCATGGTGAGGCACTTGGCCGGATGAACCGTTTGGAAATTAGCTCTTCCAGTTGAACTTTCAATTCCCTCAATTCTAATGGCGACATTCTATACGGGGCTATAGAAATAGGTCCAGTGCCCGGAACCAACTCTATAGAAAATTCCACCTCACGATCCGGAGGAAATGAAGGAACTTCATCGGGAAACACATCAAGAAATTCATTAACAACTTGCACGGAAGATAAATCCTGACCTGTCTCAGTGGATGCAGACAGCATCATGACATAAGCTTCTGCGCCTTGGAACAGATAGTTACTGGCCGAAGTGAAAGAAATAACAGCTTCAGAATTGGGCGGTTGTGGCTCCACTGACTCGGAGGCGAAACCGATAGTTCGATGGAAGCAATCTATAGTCACATGGTTGGCCGTCATCCAACTCATTCCTAGGACGACATCCATGCCCTTCATTGGTAAACAAATGAAGTCTACCACAAAATTCCTGTCTCCAATAGATAGAAGACAATTTTCACATATCGCTTGGGTCTGAACACTACCCTCAGCAGCAGTCTAAATGGAGATTGGTTGAGGCAAAGGGGTTAAAGCCAATCCCAACCGTTCGGCACAAACTTGAGATATAAAACAATGGGTCGCACCTGAATCATATAAAATACTAACAGAGTTATTAAAAAGAGATCCCGTACCCCTTAGTAGATTATCTGACGGTGTGACCTTCGAGGCGTCCAAGGTGTAAACCCTCCCATGAGTTGTAGTAGCAGCAGGGTTACCTCCTTGACTCTTCTCCTTCTCTGGGCAATCCCGTGCATAATGACCTTCCTTCTTGCAGAAATAACACTGGTTGGATCCCATCTGGCATTTACCCTGATGATACTTTCCACAGTTGGAACAAGTACTGAACCTTGAGGAGTTCGACGACTGAACCTGCTTCCCCTTGTTAGAGTTGTGCCTGGGACCCGTGTGATGGTTGGATGATCCATCATTCTTCTTATTCTGATGGAATACTTTCCTGTTTGCATACAACCTCTTCAAATCACTTTCGGCTATATGAGCTTGCTGAACCATGGCAGCATAGTTAGTATAGGCAAAAGAACTCAAACTCTGAGCAATGTGTTCCCTCAGCCCATACTTGAACCTTTCGGTTTTCCACTTGTCATTGGGAGCATACCCGGCCAAACCGAAGAATTGATATAACTCTTCAAACTTAGCCGTGTACTGACCCACAGTTGAGCTTCCTTGAGTGAGAGTCAGAAACTCGTTCTCCTTGTCGAACCTGATGGCTGTTGGAAAGAACTGCTCCAAAAATACCTGCTTGAAATGTTCCCAAGTCTGGGGAGTATCCATAGTTACCATCATGGCTTTGGTATTAGTCCACCAGTTGTTAGCTTCACCTTTCAGCATATGTGTTGCCAATCTCAGCTTGTCATCATCAGTGACTTGCATAGGTACGAAAATCTTCTCTATATCATCTAGCCAATGTTGGGCTTCCATGACATCCGGTCCTCCTCTGAACTCGGACAGCTTCATTTTCAGAAATTCAGAGAAAACCCTCCTTGGGTCAACTTGAGGCTCAGGGACTTGCTGAGGCTGAGCTTGAGCATTCTGTTGCATTTGCAACATATCTTCCATCATCTTCTGTTGTCTCTCGATGACGTTTTGCATCCATGCAGAATGCGGATCAATTGGTGGGTTATTCCTCGATCCTCCTGCCATAATTCTGCAAATGATACACCAAGTATTAAGTTGATCAGTCTCAATGTCTCTTAGTATCACAAGAAGCAAGATAGCAAAATTACTCGAGGGACAAAACCACCCTAACTGTCTAAGCCCGACTAGGTCGAACTGCTCTGATACCATAATGTAACACCCCGATAAATTCTAATTTATAGAATCACCGAAATGCACTAAATGGCATACATCAGAGTAACTTCCTGTTATTGAAATATTGAACACATCTAAAACTTTCGATAATACATATCAAATGGTTCTATGAACCTCATAAACTTCCTGAAAATGCTTAAGTTCCAAAACTTAAGACTTATACGAAATCCTGGTGTTCAATACTCAAAACATAAAGTAGCGTAAACGATTTTACAACTTAAATAACGAAAGTTATACAATCGGAACATAGAAACAATAAATGGGACAAAGGTCTAAAACATTAAATTAGGTCTTCAATGACTCCAAGAGTCACACCGGCTAACCGTGCTTTATCACCTTTGCTTTCCCCTGTTTCTCTGTAAAAACCACAAATATGAAGGGTGAGATAAACATTATCTCAGTGAGTCCTATCGAGACCCCTTACTAACTCTAGCGGTTCATTATGCTTTACTTTGAACTCGTGGTCCTAAAAAGCAACCACGTGGAAACATATTAAGTCCCTGTAACCTTTATGCTCATGGCCCTCCTAAGCGACACATGAAGCATACAATCTTTTGTTCCATGTTTTTAGCATAACACCTCAGTCTACCTATTTTATAGGTATCTCTTTGACTTTGGTGAACCCATCCCGCTATTTCTAGTGGGGGAAACATTCTTGAGTCTAGGTTTTGGGGCTCATGACTTCCCCTCCCCTAGTATGCTAACCTCTAAGGGTCGTCACCCTTTTTCCTCTTGTATTTATTATACATTATAAATCCATGTACCCGCAATGGGCTGTTAGTCATTTTAGTCAAGTACCATGTACCATATCAGTCAATTTACCGTGTATAATATCAGTCAAGTACCGTGTATAATATCAGTCAAGTACCGTGTATATTATTATTCTTGACATATGCTCTCTCGCGTTCTCTAAATGCGGTCTTCCATTTTATTCATAATACACAGATTTTCTATCGAACATGTTCAATCTCATATCATTGTTACCTTCACGTTGTTGAGGAACCTTGGGGAATGGATTAGAAGAGGATTGGAATCATTTGGAATGGATAAAAAGGTACTTTGAATTTGAAGGTTAGAAAGTCTCACACGACCCGTGCGTGTAGGCGCACGACCCGTGCGTTGTTGAACTTTTTGCAGAAGATTTCCAGAAAGATACGCACGACCCGTGCGACTAAGCGCACGATCCGGGCGTTATCCAATAAAATTCGTAGAAGTTCCAGAAACATACGCACGACCCGTGCGACTGGGCGCACGATCCGTGCGTATTTAAATATCCAGTTCTTGTAGTATCAGATGGGGGCGCACGACCCGTGCTCATTGGCACACGATCCGTGCGTCTCTATTAGTTTTCCAGAAAACAAACTTTTCATGAGTTAATCCGTTCCATTCCGATTCCAATTTCCCTTCCGATCGAGACCCAAACTCAAATACACATTGCAATAATATATTATAGCATTCCAAAACAATCAATCAAACAATATATGATTTAAGTCACGATCCTTTTGAGAAAACGGTTTTCGAATAGTTTCCTTTCGTTACCGAAAATGCGTGACAAGAGTTTTCGAAGAGTAAAGACTCAGACACAAACACATTCCCTAAGCGAGTTATAGAACTCACCTCTTTGAGGACAGAAGCTATTACTACCGAAACTCAGCAACAAGGACCACGGTAACTCACGAACTCTCCAACGAACCACTTCTACGCAACCCCAAATCTGAAACTCAAGCCTCCTAGAGCTTGCATTTCGAATCCCAGGAATTGAACTGCCTCCCAAGCTGCTCCAACACTTGGTTTAGGTACGGAAGCTGGTTTTAACACTTCCTTCACTCACATGCAACTCAGATTTTTAGAATTTTGGTTAAATGGAGCTTGGTGGGTCTTCAATGGTGATTTGGGCTATGGGGAAGGGATGACTTCGAAATTACTATCAATGGGAAGAGGAGAATGACAGGAGTTCAGGGCTGGTTTTGGATGCTACATGCATCCACAATTTTGTGATCTCCCTCTTCTTCAACTTTCCCTCTCTCTCACGCCTACCCTTCCTTTCTCTCCTTGTTTCAGATTTTCCAGAATTGGTTCAAATGTTTCAGTTTTTTTTTTGGTTTTTCAGCTGGAAGCAATTATAGATATATAGTATGGGGAAAAGACAGGTTTGCCCCTCACTTAACCTTCCTATCTCCTATGACTCCCATCAGCCTTAAGCATCCTACTAACCTCCCATTAATTTCTATCTTAATACCTTATTTCGATTATGCATGACTAAAATTATTTATTTCATCTTCATATAATTAATAGCCTATGCAATTAACTAAATTCATGATGAAACTTTTGCGCTAAATACTCGACTTAGCCGATGATCACCTTAACCTTTTCACTAATTTAAGTAATTTAAGTTAGCTAGTTAGGGGATGTTACAGTTATCTTGTGTTGCAACCCGACTCACACCATTTGGTGGTTAATGAATTTTTTTAAAAAAAAAATGCAATGGACTCATTTTTATTATTAGCTGCGTTTGTGACTCACCAACTAAGTTTCGCACTAACCCTTTTGATCATGACAAAAAGGGGGAGAAATATAGGATTGTCACTTTGCATGTAGACAGGGGGAGCATCAAGTAAGGGGGAGTCTAGATACATATCATGAAGAATGAATTATTTTGCTTGATGAACTAACCTCCCACCTGAGATGAATCAAAAGTTTTGTCATCATCAAAAAGGGGGTGAATGTGGATATCTTGTGTTGCAGGTTAAGTTTTGATGATGAAGTGGTTAAGACCTAGTGATGATGAAGTGATCAAAGTCAAAGTGACAAATGGACCGAAGTAAAAATCAAAAGCAGGTTAGGTTTTGATGATATGCTCAAAGTCACCATCCAAGGCAATCAAGAATTAAAGTCTCAAGAATTAAGGGTAGTTTCTAGGGTTTGGGATTGTCTTAGGAAAAATTGTAAGCCGCTTCCGAAGGTCAGCTCATCTCACAAAAGTCTCATGCCTTCACTCTTTCAAAATGCATGCATGCACGCGTAACCACAAAAAGCATTTTTGAAGAAATTAAGAAATCGATTCACTACTTTGAACTAAACATCAAAATCGATTTCCGACTCACAATGAAAGAGAGTAATCGATTCATCAACTATTTTCTAAAGCACAAAATTGATTTCCAAGATGTTTCAAAAAGAAAGAAGTCGATTCCTACTATTTTCCCTAAAACACAGAATCGATTTCCTTCCCGTTTTCAGAGCACATAATCGATTTGCTCCTCACTCTAATCAGGCAAAGAATCGATTCTTCTTTTAATGCACTCAAGCATAAAATCGATTCCCTTCCTGTTTTAAGCTATAACTCGATTTGCATCTTATTTCAAACAAGACATAATCGATCATCATCCTAGATCTATTCAGGCATAAGATCGATTATCATCTTTAGGCAATTCATGCATACTATTGATATTGTCATTTCCAAAATTGATTCAACGGTCATATTTTTCTAAGCCTATAAATAGAAGGCTTTGCAAATCATTTTTTCACACAACCCATTTCACGATAAACACATCAAACGCATAACAACCCTTTTACATTCTCACTTCTGCTCTTCACGCACTGTTCGTCCGTCAGAGCTGATCTCTCGCAAGGGTTTGTCGGGTTGGGGAAAGTTTAAGTTGTAATATCTGCCTACACAAGAGGTATTTTGGTCTTTACATTTGTAATTGTTTTATTATTGTAGTTTGTACTAGGGAGTGGGGTATCTCTCTAGGGTAGCTATTTGTAATAGGAAGTGGGGTATCTTTCTGGGGCAGTTGGTTGTAACAGGGGTGGGGTATCTCTTGTTATTGTTGTAATAGATTTGAGGGTTCTTCATAGGTTGGGTATCCTAGTAGGAGAGTGCCTGAGTTTGTAAAGGTTTCCAAGGCACCTGTAAGCTTTGTTGTGTTAGTGGAAAATCTCACAAGGGTGTGAGGACTGGACGTAGGTCACTGGGAGGTGACTGAACCAGTATAAAATCTGCTGTGTGCTTTACTGCTTTCATATTCTTTATCTTCCATTCCATAAACCTGCGCGAAATTAATCTAAGTCGCTACAAAAGGGAAAAGTTTTTAAATCTCAATTCACCCCCCTCTTGAGACTGAAGCCACTTGGTAACAGTTTCTGGCGCCGTTGCCTGGGATTGCCATTAATTTTTATTGTTTAACTTAGTAGTAAATTAGTGATAATTTTACTTTGGTGTTTGTTCATTGTGCTTCAGCAATCAACGCTCCAACAGTCATTGCTCCAGTAGTCATTGCCCCAGCAATAGTTGCTACAGCATATGCTGTAACACCCCTTTTCTACCCGTTAATTTATTAGCGTAAAAATCAGAGTTTCAAATTTTAGTTACATCACAAGGGATGTCACACTTACTTCGTTAAACATCACACGCCAAATTACTCGCTTTTCGAAAACAGCCTTATAATACTTTCAAAAAGTCATTGTCAATTAAAATACAACTTCACAGCGGAAAATCCAACATGTTTAATCATAAAAGGCATTGCAACTATGCAAGGCTCACAATACTAAAATCCAACAACAACAATGGTCATAAATAACTTAAACAACGTTCATCCCTCCCCTGGTGTTACATAATCAGAGCAGACGACCCGACTCAGCTAGTGAAGATACCTAAGCCTTCACTCGAGATCACCCTGCACGTTACCGCGTAGGGGTAACATTCAAACAGAAGGGGTGAGTCCATCTACAATATAATAAAGCGTATGATAAGCACTATGCTAGAGTTATGACACTATATCGACCACACCGCGAAACATCAAGTCAATCATCAAGGATAAAATAGTCAATTCCATCAGCAAGGGTAAACAGTCAATCTCATCATCAAGTTACTCGGCACAACGAGTCGTCACAATGTCATGCAGGAGTATGAAATGCAACCCACTCGCGGGCATATGCATGAGGTACCTTTTCACAAACGTCGCTTAGCCTTTTGGGCCTCATCGTCACTTAGCCTTTTGGGCCTCAAACGTCACTGGGTTTATGCATATGGGATGCATGAGACACTATGACATGCACCACGCACAAACACACAATCACGGTCAACTATGTGACCCGTCACTTACCAATTTGCCAAATAAGAGGCACAGCACCTGTTAATTCATAATTACACACAACAACGTCACTTAGCCTTTTGGGCCTTATCGTCACTTAGCCTTTTGGGCCTCAACGTCACTTATTTTCATCGTCACTTATTCATAAACATCATCAATTCAAACAATAGCCACTGAGGGCAAAAACGTCATTTACTAGCCACCAAGGGCATCATCGTCATTTACACATCATTATCAACAACATTGGCAACTAAGGGCAAAAAGGTCATTTAACTAGCCACTAAGGGCATCATCGTCATTTACACATCATCATCAATAATATTGGCCACTAAGGGAAAAAACGTCATTTAACTAGCCACTAAGGGCATCATCGTCAAAATCATCACTTTTGACACTTGGACGCTAAAACCACTGATTATACGCAAAAGGGGATTTTTAAAGACACCAAAACGATTTTTCAATGTCACAGCAACGACCACCGGGAACAGCCACTTGGGGCGCCCAGCAACCTTCAGAAATAATAAGTTTTTATTTTTAAAAATGGGACACACAGATAGACAACTGAAAAGGCTTCACAACGCTTTTTGAAACACTTACAACGGACACCCGAGTCAAAAGATATAGCGAAAACAGTTTTCAATAAAAATCGGGAACATCCTGAAAATGGCGCCCAGGCACTGGGCGCCTAAGACACAAACTTAGACATCACAGGCAACACAGGCAACAGGCGCGCACATGGGCGCCATGTGCCCAGGGGCAACAGCGCGCAACACAGCGCGGGCGCGGGCAGCACTTTGGCGCCCTTGGCGCCCAGGAACACGCACACAGCAAGCAACATGCGCCCAGGAGCAGGGCGCCCCTGCCACAGAACACAAAAATGGCGCCCAATGCGCCCATGGACCAGAATTCTCGTTCAAAACACCCACACATCATGCCAAAACATCATCAAACATGACCAAACCATCCTCAAACATACCGATCATCATCAATTGCATATGAACACCATTTGACACATCAAATCATCATCAAAACACGTTTAATCACCTTGAACATACACATTATCACATTTATCTCAAAATCATCATCAATCACAATTTCTCAACAACAAGTTATCATATGCCTAGGGTTCATCAATAATTGCTAAAAATACATACAACGACATACATAGAGCCTACCCCTACATAGTCCCCATCATAAAACCCTCTTATAGAGAAGATGAGACCCACCCTTACCTTAGGTTATGACGAACACGCTATCTCCGTATACGTAAGCTCCAAAGATCACCGCAACACGATCCCCTCTCCTCTTCCTCTTGGGCGCGCCCTTCTTCTCTCCCTCCTCTCTCATGAGCGCCGCCTCCACCCTCTCCTCACTCTCTCAATTCGCCTCTTTTCTTTCTTTTCACAAAAATGAGCTAAAACCTAATTTTTCACTTTAAATATGCGCCTAGACTAGTGGGCTTGGATTGCGGGCTTTCCCCGCAGCTTAAGCCCAATTTAATTAAAACACCACCTCCAATTACAATACCACTCCCCATTTTATTTAAAGCACCTTATAATTATTTTAATAAATAATAATTATATTATTATTTCTACCACCCAATTTCATTTAATTAATTAAATAAATTAATCTATTATTTTTGGGGTGTTACATATGCCCAGGTCCAACACACCTGAATTTCAGTTGGATCCTGAGATAGAGAGGAGATTTAAAAGGTTGTGTAAACTTCAAAAACAAAGAGGCAGAGCTAGACAAACAATGTCTGAACCAGGAATAGGAGAAGGTTCTAATCTTGGCACAGGTAGAGGAACTGGAAGAGTCAGAGGTTCTGCTCATGGCTCACACCCTGGTCCTGAGAATGATTACAGAAACCAATTAATCAACATGGGACCTATAGGTATGATAAATGACAGGGACAGATCAATGAGGGACTACGCTGTGTTTGATCAACAAAACATGGAAACCAGCATAGTCAGACCTCAAATTAATGCAACTCATTTTGAGTTCAAACCCGTGATGTTTCAAATGCTTCAAACAGTGTGTCAATTTAGTTGTTCTCCACATGAGGACCCTCATTTGCATCTAAAACAATTTTTAGAAATATGTAGCAATTTCATCATCCCTGGTGTTTCAGAAAATGCTTTTAGATTAAAACTTTTTCCATATTCCCTCAAGAATAAAGGCAAGGCTTGGTTAAATTCCCTAGAGCCTAACTCTATCACTGAGTGGAATGAACTAGCTGGAAAATTTTTAGCAAAATATTTTTTTCACCAATTAAAAATGCCAGAATGAGAAATGACATAACTTCTTTTAGACAAAAAGAAGGAGAATCACAGTTTGAAGCATGGGAAAGATGGAAAGAACTTTTAAGAAAATGTATTCATCATGGTATACCTGTCATAACACAAATGGAAACATTCTATAATGGTTTGGAGCCCCAAACCAGACTCATGTTGGATCCCTCATCTGGAGGAGTGTTACTAAATTCATCATACAATGAAGCATGTGAGTTGATAGACAAAATTGAAATCAACAGCTACAGTTGGCCCACAGAAAGTGTCAGTGCTCAAAAGAAGACAGCTGGGGTTCATGAACTCAATGAAATATCTGCTCTAACAGCTCAAGTTGCATCTCTCACCAACATGATCAAAAATCTAAATTCTACCAATGCCCCAACATCGATTGCTGGAGCAATGACAGAACCCACTGCTGCTACAATAGAACAAGCCCCTCCAGGAACAACTAGTTGTGTATACTGTGGAGGTGGACACTTGTATGAAGAATGTCCAAGCAACCCTATTTCTGTTAACTATGTGGGATACAACAAAAACAACAATCCTTACTCCAACACCTATAACCCAGGATGGAGAAGTCACCCCAATTTCAAGTGGAGTAATAACAATGCTCCAGCATCCAATGCTGCAGCACCATCAACTCCACCAAGATTTCACTCTCAAAATTACCAAAGAACTCCTACACCAGCAAATGATAACTCCTTGGAATCAATGTTTAAAGCATATATGAGCAAAATTGATGCTTTCATCAGTGAAACTAGAACTGCAAGGCAAGATCATGATGCATCACTTAAGAACTTGGAGAATCAAATGGGGAAACTAGCTACAGCATTATATCAGAGGCCAAGTGGTTCACTACCATCCACTACAGAGGCCTCAATCTCACAACAACATGGGAATGAGCATGTAAAAGCCATTTCCCTGAGAAGTGGAAAAGATCTCGCAGAGCCGTGTGAAACTGGAGGTGTAGAAAAGGAAGAAAAAGAAAAAAAATGAAAAAAATAAAAAAGAGAAAAATACAACTGATGCTGCTGCAACAGATGCAGGAGCAACATATACAGGAGCTTCCAAAGCTGGAGCACCAGAAGCTGCTTATCTACCACCACCAAGGTTAGTTTCAGAATACCCTTCTCCACCTTATCCACAAAGATTGAAGAAGGCAATGAAGAAAAACAATTTGGCAAGTTCCTTGAGGTACTTAAGCAACTACACATCATTGTATCCCTTGTTGAAGCACTCCAACAGATGCCTAATTATGCTAAGTTCATTAAAGATCTGCTCACAAAGAGAAGAAGATTGGGGGAATTTGAGACAGTAGCTATGTCAAAAGAATGCATCATGATCATGCAGAACAAAATTCCAAGGAAGTTAAAGGATCTTGGCAGTTTCACTATACCATTTTCAATTGGAAAACTTTATACTGGTCGTGCACTATGTGATTTAGGTGCAAGTATCAACTTAATGCCTAAATCCATATTCACACAACTTGGTATTGAAACTGCCAGACCTACCACTGTGACCCTTCAATTAGCAGATAGGTAAAGAGCCTATTTTGAAGGGATCATAGAGGATGTTTTGATAAAAGTTGATAAATTTGTGTTTCCTGCAGATTTTGTTATCCTTGATTTTGATGCAGATAAGGATGTACCAGTCATTCTTGGAAGACCATTTTTGGCTACTGGCAAAACATTCATTGATGTGCAAAAAGGTGAATTGACCATGAGAGTCATTGATCAAGAGATCAAATTCAACATCTTGAATGCCCTCAAATACCCAAATGAAGATGTTGAAGAATGTTCTCTAGTTGTCTCTCTGGATCAAGCAGTACAGCAACAATTCCACAAAGAGCATGACCACTTAACCAATGCTCTAGCATCCATTGCTGGAGTAATGACAGAAAAAGAAGAAATTGTGGAAGATGAAGGCCGTGCAAGAAGAATTGGCTGTAAACGAGGTTTGGGCAAGAAAATATGAATCTCTAGAGCTTGAAAACCCAAACCTCAAGAAAAATGTCCCTTCAATTGACAAGCCTCCTCAACCTGAGCTTAAAGAATTTCCCCAGCATCTTAAATATGCTTTCTTAGGGGAAAATAATACACTTCCAGTGATCATTGCTTCTGACTTATCTCAAAAGCAGGAGCATGATCTTGTCAATACCCTAAAGAAGCGTAAGAAGGCAATAGGCTGGCAAATGTCTGACATAAAGGGAATCAATCCTTCTATCTGCATGCATAGAATTATTTTGGATGAAAACTCCAAAAATAGCATTGAAGGGCAGAGAAGACTGAATCCAATCATGAAAGAGGTGGTGAAGAAGGAAAAAATCAAATGGCTAGATGCTGGCATAATCTACCCTATTTCAGATAGTGCATGGGCGAGCCTTGTGCAATGTGTACCAAAGAAAGGTGGAGTGACAATAATAGCCAATGAAAAGAACGAATTGATAGCAACCCGAACTGTCACAGGCTGGAGAATTTGTATGGACTACAGAAGGCTCAACAAAGCTACAAGGAAGGACCATTTTCCATTGCCTTTCATTGATCAAATGCTGGATAGATTAGCTGGTAAGGAATTTTATTGCTTTTTGGATGGATATTCAGGCTATAACTAAATTGCTATAGTTCTTGAAGACCAACAAAAGACAACTTTTACATGTCCCTATGGCACCTTTGCATTTAGAAGGGTGCCCTTTGGATTACGTAATGCCCCAACAACATTCCAAAGGTGTATGATGGCAATATTCTCTGACTTCATAGAACAATCCATGGAAGTTTTCATGGATGATTTCTGAGTATTTGGTGAGGCATTTCAACTCTGTTTGGCAAACTTGGAAGAAATACTCAATAGATGTGAAGAAACCAACTTGGTCCTAAATTGGGAGAAGTGCCACTTTATGGTCCAAGAAGCCATTGTGCTAGGTCATAGAATTTCAAAGAAATGGCTGGAAGTAGACAAGGAAATGATTGAGGTGATAGACAAATTACCTCCTCCAACAACTATCAAAGGTATCAGAAGCTTCTTAGGTCATGCAGGCTTCTATAGAAGATTTATCAATGACTTCTCAAAAATTTCAAAGCCATTATGTCAACTATTGCAACATGATGTGCAGTTCAACTTTGATGAATCTTACTTATAAGCATTTCAAAAACTTAAGAAAGCATTGGTGACAACACCAGTGATAGTCACACCAGATTGGAACAGACCATTTGAGCTCATGTGTGATGCTAGTGATTTTGCTGTGGGAGCTGTCCTAGGGCAAAGGTATGCCAAGTTTTTCATTCTATTTATTATGCTAGCAAAACACTTATTGAAGCTCAAATGAATTATACCGTGACTGAGAAAGAATTATTAGCAGTGGTTTTTGCATTTGATAAATTTAGATCACACTTAGTTGGCACAAAGGTGATTGTTTATACTGACCACTCAGCCATTAAGTATTTAATTTCAAAAAAAGATGCAAAACCAAGACTAATAAGATAGGTTCTCCTCCTCTAAGAATTTGATCTTGAAATTCATGATAAAAAGGGGATGGAGAACCCAGTAGTTGATCATTTGTCTAGACTTGAAGGGGATTATGCAGGTACAAAAGGAGAGATAAAAGAAAGCTTTCTAGATGAGAAATTATTAGCAATTTCTACAACAACATCCATTGCCAGAGCATCCATTGCTGGAGCAATTGATGCTGCTGCACCATGGTTTGCCGACATAGTGAATTTCCTGGCAAGCAAAGTTGTACCTGTCAACATGACTTATCAACAAAGGAGAAGATTTTTTCATATAGTTAAACAATACTATTCGGATGATCATTTTATTTACAAAAAATGTCCTGACCAAATAATGAGAAGGTGTTTAGCAGAAGAAGAACAGCAATCAGTGCTGCAGCATTGTCATGTTGCCCCCTATGGTGGACATTTTGGCAACACCAGAACAGCAGGCAAAGTACTACAATCAGGTTACTATTGGCCAACATTATTCAAAGATGCATACCAAATGGTCACTGTGATAGGTGTCAAAGGGCTGGAAACATTTCAAATAAACATGAAATGCCACTAAACAATATCTTAGAGATTGAACTTTTTGATGTTTGGGGAATGAACTTCGACCATTTCCTCCATCCTTTGGAAATCTATACATCTTGGTGGCTGTGGACTATGTTTCTAAATGGGTAGAAGCTGTAGCATTGCCAAATAATGATGCCAAATCTGTAAGTAAATTTTTACAAAGAAACATCTTCACTAGATTTGGTACTCCAAGGGCAATTATCAGTGATGAAGGTTCACATTTCTGCAACAAGCTTATTATGAATCTTCTAGCCAAATATGGGTAAAACACAAGATTGCTACTGCCTACCACCCTCAAACAAGTGGGCAGGTAGAATTATCCAATAGGGAGGTCAAAAGGATACTTGAAAAGATGGTTGGACCTACAAGGAAGGATTGGTCATTGCACTTTGATGATGCTTTTTGGGCCTACAGAACAGCATTCAAGACACCCCTGGGAATGTCATCCTATAGGCTAGTGTATGGAAAAGTATGTCATCTACCTGTGGAATTGGAGCATAAGTCATATTGGGCTTAAGAAGCTCAACTTCAATCTTGACCAAGCAGGTACATCTAGGCTTTTACAACTTAATGAGCTTGAAGAAATTAGGCATTGTGCTTATGAAAATGCTGAAATTTATAAAGCCAAGACAAAAGGATGGCATGACCAGAGAATCCAAAGAAGGGAATTAATTGAAGGATGGTTGGTACTGCTCTATAACTCTAGATTGAAATTATTCCCCGGAAAGCTCAAATCAAGGTGGTCAGGACCATTCAAACTGTTGAAAATTTATCCTCATGGTGCTGTAGATCTATTTGATGAAACATCCAACACCACCTTCAAGGTTAATGGACAAAGAGTGAAAATGTACTATGGTGAAGATGTGGTGAGAGACAAAGTCACCACTCATTTCAAAAACCTCTAAATTGAGGAGATAGTCAGGCTGAAAGACTCTTAATTCAAGCGCTTTCTGGGAGGCAACCCATGAATTTTTGATTTATTAACTAACTTGTTTATTTTAGTATGTTTTGTTAAATTTTCGGGTACAAAGTAGAAGCATTGCTGGTGCATTCATTGCCCCAGCAATGACAGGAGATCCATTGCTCCAGCAATGAAGGAGCAATCTGTAACACCCCGTTAATTTCTAACTTGTAGAAATTACCGAAGCGCACTGCTGGCATACATCGGAGTACTTCATGTTTTAAATACTGAACACATACTAATACTCGATGCTAAAAACCATCAAGCGCGTTAGAAACATAGAAATAGAAAGTCTTACACCACTCAACTAGTGTTCAGTACTAAAAATAGAAAGTCTGCGGAAGCGATTTACAACTTAAAAACATAAGTCGTACCATCGTACATCTAAGAAACTGAATACAAAATGCAGAGATACAAGGGAAACTGAAATACAAGACATAAAGAAATAAAGATAGCGGCTGCTCCTCAAGCATCTTCATAGCCGTGCCTCACGGTCTTCATCTTTCCCTGCTTAACTGAAAAACAACAACAATGGATTGGGTGAGACAACTTGTCTCAGTGAGTTCTATCGCGACCCCTTACTAAACCTCTCGGTTCAATTATGCTTGATTCATTATTCTGATTCTAACTCATAGTCCTCAAAATTGACCATGTGGCTAACTAACTGAAGTTGTCCTTATAACCCTCAAGCCGGTTACAAGACGCAACTCATAACTAAACTAAACGTTGTCCTCATAACCCTCAAGCCGGTTACAAGAAACAACACTAACTAAAGTTATAGCGTGTCACCGGTCACTTGGCATAATAAGCTTCCGGTGAACCCGTCCCCACTAATCGGCTGGGTCCCTAATGGGGCCTAGGTTCATAAGGCTCATGACTGCCTCTCCCCTAGCACACTAAACTGAATAGGGTCGTCACCCCGACTAAAAGGTATATATGATGATATACCTGAACTGAACTCAACAATGAACTCAACAATGAACTTAAACATGATAATAACATAACTGAACAATGAACTGAACTGAACATAAACTTATTACTAAGGTGATCTAATTACTAACTAAGTCTAATTATTAAGTGATCTCTCATGGATTACTAAGGTTCGCTAACTTAACTTATCAATCTTACTAAACCAGTCAATCCAGCACAATACATCAAACACAAATTCATAACATGAAATCAATGGTCAATCACATGAGCATTCACTTAACCTGAACATAATCCAAACATAACAAATTGTATGGTACTAACATAATTTGGATCCAATCACAATCAATTACCACGCAATTCAGGGCAATTCAATCATAGTAACATTGGGGAAGGTGGAAGGAAGGATTAGAAAGCAATTGGAATCGTTCGGAATGGTTTAAAACACTTTTTAAAAGAGGCAACCCGAAGACCACGCACGACCCGTGCGCCCATACACACGATCCGTGCGTGTCCATCATTTAACATGTCATTCCTTTCCGATCCCGAATTACTTCCCGATCAATACTACCACTTCAGTCAAAGCTAAACATGTAGAATTACGGTGTTCCCATCCTAGGGGAAACTTGGGGAGTGGATTGGAAGGGACTTAGGACCAATCGGAACGACTTCGGACGTATTTCAAAATGTCTCATCAGAGTGATACGCACGGTCCGTGCGCCTTGGCACACGACCCGTGCGCGTTTTCAAAAACAGCACCAGTGGTTCCAGAATCTCACGCACGACCCGTGCCCAGAGGCACACGGTCCGTGCGTGACTAACAGTGTTGCAGAAAAACGGTTTTTCGCGTTTTCTTTCCTATTCCGATCGTTCCCGTCTCCATTCCGATTCACCTACAAACTCAATAACACAACAATACACATGTTCATGGTTTTCCTAGTGAGTTATAGAACTCACCTTTAGAAGACGAACAAACCACACCGAGACTTCACGATCACGATCACACGTGACTCCAAATTCACCCAAACCGCTCCAATTAACTTCCAACCGAAAACCCAGCCACTGGACTACTCTCTAGGTTGCTACAATTTGCGTTTCAGGTACAGGGACTGGTTCTACAACTCTCTAATATGACATGCAAGGGAAAGATTTGGTGTTTGGCCATGTGATGCTCAAGGTGGTCTTCAATGGTGGAATGTGGTGGAGGTTGAGGATGACTATGAACTTAGCATCAATGGAAAGGAAATAGGGAGATGATTCAGAATATGTTGATAGATGAGGCATGCATGATGGTTTGAAGGAAACCCTCACCTCTTCTCTTCCTCTCCCATTCGCATCCCCTCTCTTCTCCTCCCTATCTCTTTGTTGTTCCAGAATTTTATAAAATGAAGTGTTGTAGTGTTTTTGTTTCAGCTGGATGGGTATATAAAGGGCATGGCAAAAGACACAAATACCCTCCACTTAAACATTTCCTCCCTAATGACTCCCTTCAGCCCCCAACACTCTAACTTGATGCATTTAATATTAATTAAGCACATCATTTGCATAATAAATCAATCAAGTATATACCAATCCAATTAATTTATTTTCAATCAAGACAAGAATTCACAATATAATAATTCACGCCAAATAATTTAAATAGCGAAAATTGGGGATATTACACAATCACTGCTTCAGCAATAAAGAAAGTTCATTGCCCCAGCAATGAAAGAGCAATTTTAAAAGGAAGCCTGCTTCATTTCCAGAGCATACAGGAGAAAAACACAATTTTTATTTTAAAACAACACCTCACTGCCCACGTGTCACTCTGCATGTGTGCCAACCAGTAAATTTTGCGTCACATCAAAATCCAATCACACATACCTAATCGTCCACTAACCCTAATCACCACACTCCATAGTTTAAACCGCCCCATTTACACCCTAAACATAACCGTGGCCACAATTTCAAAACTCTCTCAATCTCAAACTCTAAAAATCACACCGTCATCGTTAACACTGCAAACCCTAACATTTGTCCAGAAATCCATCATGGTGAAGAAACAAGCAGCAAAGAAAACATCTGGCAGATCATCTGTTGCAGAGGTATCTAGCCTTGGAACGAAGAAAACAGCAATTGCTGCTAGCAAAGAGGGAAGGAAGTTCTAGAACAGGGAGCGTCTAGTAGAACGAGGATTCAAATTCACAGATGCATCCCCTTCGTTTCTATCAACAGTCAAAAACTTGGGATGGGATACATTCGTCAAGCACAGAGGGTCATATTGCGAGCAAATTGTTTGTGAGTTCTACACTGGCATCACTACAACATTTTAACCCAAAGGCAACGCCTGAAAACCGTTGTGTAAAGCCAAAAAACCGTTGCCTTTACTTTCGGCAACGGTTTTGAAACCGTTGTTTTTGCGGGCGTTGCCTAAGCTAAAGGCAACGGTTTTTGTGATCAAATACAACGGAAACCTAAAACCGTTGCCATCGATAACTTAAACGCAACGGTTTTCATTTTCACACAATGGCAACGGGCACAAACCGTTGCCAATTATGGCAACACCTAAAAACCGTTGCCAAATATAAAACCGTAGCCAGATATAAAACCATTGCTATTCTCTAGTAAATACAACAGTTTAAAACCGTTGCCATAGATTGTAGAAAAAGAAAAAAAATTAGAAAACAAATTACAAAAAACCAATTTATTCCTCTGTAGTCTTTTGCATCTCAAAAGCTTTATATTCATCATGTGCATGATCATGTTCGACCGTACATCATCAAGGAGTTCACCTTATTACATTAGGACATGGATATTTAGGAAAGAAATCATGCTGAAGTGTTGGACATATTACTAAATTTGAAGATTTTATCATATGGAAAGTTCTCCCAATTGCTTCCAGTAGACATAGCCAGTTCTCCCAATTGCTTCCATTTAGACTCGCTATGCACTTATGTTGCAATGCTCTGCAAGGAATGAGAGCTAATATTATTTATGATACAAAATACAAATCAAACTCAGAAAGGCGAGACGGAGAAATTAGATATCAAAGTTTACTTTTACAAGTCGCGCAATATCTCTCAACAGACTTTACATGAACATACCTTTGCAACTTCTAATCTTCCAAGCTGTATTGCTAGTTCAAATCTGTAGTCAGGGTCTGTAGCCACTTCAAGAGCATCCTCTATCATCCCTCTTGATTCTAGGAATTGAGCCACACTACCATAAAATCAGGTATATAAATTAGGATTCCAAAAACTGTACTATGAAGTTTGAATAAACACCACATGGCCAACACTAACAGAACAAAGTTCTAGATCAAAGTAATGGGCAAATCAATGTGTAATAGTTATTCATACTAGATAATGTATTCATATTATATAAGCATGACAAGCAAATATCAATGATGGAGGAGTAAAAAAACTGTAGAAAGTTAAGAATAAATGTAATGATTATTCATACAAAATTATGACAATCAAAAGATTCTCTGGTCAGCCACAAATGCTTAACTTCAATTTTCCAATAGGTTGAAATGTCACACTTTCTTGGACAAAACAAAAAGTAGAGGGAATGTCACATGTATGAATATTATCTAGATATACATAATTTGATCAAGAACAATTCTGTTACCAAAAGGATCTTCTATACATATCAATCATATTTCTGCATGATGAAAATAACTTAATCATTGTCTTATGCTGTAACACAATATATGATTCTTGTATTTAAGTAAAAAAAATGCAATTCTTTTTCAATCGTAGAAGGGACACGGGTAGAGCTAATACCTTTCCGCCAACACAGTAATTAAGTCTCCAAGAGGAATTGTTGTAGATAAAGCAATCACCAACCCAGATACCTGTCCTTACACGTTCATTCAGTTCATGAAGGAGCTCAAATGCATCTTCAAAACCTTCTTCATCTACAGGTTTTCCACTGTCTAAATGCGAAGCAACAACATCATGCTGCAACAATGGAAATCAAAATGTTCAGTGCTCGTCAGTAAAGATCTATAAAATATCCGTTCGGCAAAAGCAAGCCAGAAACTATAAGAAAAGAATTAAGTTCACGAGAATACTCACATTATACTTCAGGATGTAGAATGATGTATCGCTAGCAACTGTTACTAGGTCACCACTATCAGCCCAGTAGAGGTTCTGACACATAAAAATTGACAAAAATAAATTAGATGTTAAAAAGGGGGAAAATGAAGAATTAGATGTCAACTAATCAAAGCACTTACTTTCACATTGACATCAATGCGATAAATCAACGTGCATTCAGCCCAATCATAAAAGCAGATGAAATCATTTGAGCATATCGCCCAATGTTGGTCGGACACTCCTCTTTTCCTAAAAAAAAAACCAGGGTATAAACTCTGATCAAATCCTCCCTAGATCAAATTTCCAGTTAGAAGAGATATAACAATGATAGGATAAAAGTTGTGTCACTGTGAACTTCCCAGAGTGAGAACCAAGCCTGGCTAAAGAAAAATGAAATGTAAAGATGCCTTGCTATTTGGCTGGGGGCAGATATGTCAATTGCTTCTTAAGATAAAGTGATTTCTTAAGGAAAATAATAGCTAAGCTCACATAACTATTACTCTTTGCCAAAAACCATGTGACATGAAACCACAAATAGGACAGAAATTTTATTGAATAACTCTGACTAAAGACCACTGTTGGTGATGTGAGTGGGATATCATATCAGTCCAGGAACAGATCTATACAACTATGGGAAAAGAGAACAAATAGAAAGAAATGATACACGACTGAAGGCCTACACTAGGATCTCTCTCTCTCTCCTCAAATATTTGCATCAAGAAAGCCTTGATAGATTTGCTTTTGTCTATCACAGTCTCACTACCTATGGTAAAATAAACAAACTAACAACATGATTGTTCTACAAATGAAAAGATTACCTTATCAATTTTCCCATTTGGAAACAGCGAGTAAAATAAAAGCCCGTCACCTTGTCGTGGCTTCACCTTGAATCCAGCACATTTTTCGTAATCATTGATTTTATCAATATCTAAACCATCCTACAAATTGGAATACTAAAATAAGTAAAATGACTAATTACACAAAGAATCAGTGTAAAATATAAGACAGATAGTTGTAAATTCCCTACCCTGCCTCCAAAGGGAACATTGTTTCCCTCCCTGCTTCTACATTTGAAGGGTATAACAAGAATGAAGCAACCTGCACTATTAAGCAAGATCACATTGAATCAACTCATGGAGAGCAGCAAATGATTTATGTGATTAAAGAAGTTTGAAGAAAATGTTTGACAAGTTGAAGTAGTTAATATACCCTTTGGTTCTTAATAGGACCGTATTCAGCTGGGTCGAATGCATCATGATGAGAAACATATTTTTGGCCAACTTCATACCGCAATATATTGAAATCCTGCAAAATAGTGAGAGCATCCCACTTTACACATATTACATAACTTTTACACTATCATGGAAGGTCATAAAGTGATTTAAAAAGAAACATACTTCTCCATAGGTCCTTGGAATCATTGTAACCTTGGAAATTTTCCTCTCAATGAAATCCAATATGCCAGATTTGTCTTCTGATGCTTTAATGAATGCGCCTGAACTGTTGCCAGCTAAAAATTTAGCATTGAACTTTACATACAGCAGCAACACAAATCTCTCTCGTTCATCTTCAATGACTATATCTGCTCTAACATATGCAACATCTCTTATATTTCAAAATTAGAACTGATCCAATCCATAAAATTGTGTGGTAAAGCTCATCACGTGACATCATAGTTTAGTGTTTTTTTGTACTAAAGATAGGAAGCCACTAATGAGACCTTGCTCATGAAAGTACCTTGTTCTAGTGTCTTTTGTGCTCTCAGCAGTTTCTCTCTCCCGCAAAGCTAATTTCGATGGTTCAAGTTTTGGCTTTGCCATTTCAATTATTTGCTGACATGCTTCTGCACTAGTGAAGTTTGGAAAGTAAATTATCCTTGGTTTCCAACTTAAAATCTGCATGAAAAGAAGAAGAATTTAATTACTATGCACCTACGGTGCATAAATATTTTACAATATCAACCAATCACAAATTCACACATCATAAAAATGTTTGATTTTATCTCATTCCTCTTGGAAAGGGCACATACCATGATTTCTTATAGGTGTAAAAAATCTTTACACACATACCAATTAAACTCTAAAAAGAAAGAGATGAGACTGAAAAAATAACCGGACAAACCTCAAAGGAGTACATGCCGGAGGTAAAAAGTTCAAATCCCGGAAACTAACATTTACCTCTCCCCTAACTAACTACACTCTAACTAACTAACAACTAACATTTTCTTATAAAAAAGCCGACAAAAATAAATAGTATTAATTTCAATTTAGAATAAAATTATTTATGTTTGCAATCTTGCTACAAGTAATATCAGTTGTCTACTTGTCTTGGTATTATGATAGAAGAGAAATAACCTGAAATGGGAATGATTCAATGAATAATAACTCGATGAATGCTTTTACAATGATTAAACCCTATCCCATGGCTCTTTTACAATTGGGGAAGTACTATGCCCCAGGCATTCAGTTATTGAAAGTGAGAAAGCACCTAAATGCTGGTAAATGCTGAATTCAGCAGAGGAAAAACCAGAAATTATTCATTCATAATAATATACCTCCTCTAAACTTCTGGACCAAAGAGACTTCTTTTTCAAGTTCCTCACAATCCTTTTTTGATGCTTTAGCTCACTTTGAAAAATTGTGATACTCTCCCCTGCATTTATAAAGAGTGTATAGCTGTTAATCATAAGTTAATTTTTGCGAATTGGTGTCCTGCTGATAATATGTAAGACAGATTGAAAACGCAACTTCATAAGCATTGAATTCATGGGGAAAAGCCAGAAAACAATATTATAATGTTTCTAACCTTTTAGAGGAAGATTCAAGGAATCCATCTCCTTAGTCTTTTGCTGATAATCTTGTTCAAAATGTTCATAAGCATTTAATTCATGGTACAATTCCTATACAGAAAGGAGAAAATTAATTATTTTAAAAAGGAACAACAACAACAAAAAATCAATTAGAAACCCTAACTTCAACCAGTAAAGAAGTCAAAGAAAATCAGAAGATGAAGCATATTTGTTATGAACAACACATAAATACACCTGGTAATATGCCTAAAAACTACAAAACAACATCAGAGATTTATGCATCAAAGTTATGCAGCGCAAGAAAACAACGACAACAGCTTTGCTTGGAGAGAGAGAGAGAGAGAGAGAGAGAGAGAGAGAGAGAGAGAGAGAGAGAGAGAGAGAGAGAGAGAGAGAGAGAGAGAGAGAGACGAACCAGAGAGAGATGATTTGGGGGAAATCGCTGGAACCTTGCTGCATCTTGCTTGGAGAAATCGATGAACCCTAAACCCAAAATCGCTGAACTCTTGCTTGGAGACATCTGACTTCCAAAATCGCTGAAACCTTGATTGGGGAAATCGTGAATGCTGCCTTGGTTAGGGTTTTCACGATCTTGGTGTGAACTTAGGGTAATCGCTGAGAACGTGAGGGTTTGTGAAGGTTGTGACTTGCGAACGTGAGGGTTTCTGTGAACGTGAGGGTTTGTGGGGGGTAATCGCTGAGATCGCTGTGAGCGTGAGGGGTAATCATTGAGATCGCTTGAACGTGAGGTTGTGAGCTTGCTGAGAAGAAACGTGAGGGTTTGTGAGGGTGGGTTTGCGTTTTTTTTGTTTAGTTTATTTTTGGAGCGCCCAATTTTTTTGTTTTTTAATAATTGTCTCTACGGCAACGTTTTTGAACCGTTGACTAAAAGTTAAACAAAAAACCGTTGCTGTAGACTTTATAGCAACGGTTTTCAGCCGTTGTCATTAAAAAAATTTAAAAAAAAAATGAATCAGCAACGGCTTCAAAAAACCGTTGCCATTGTTGGCTAAGGCAACGGTTTTTTTGGCGTTGCAATTTTAGGCGTTGCCATAGGTTCCAAATGTTGTAGTGCATTACTGAGCAAGGAGGAGGTAAGCCACTTTATTTTTCCATAGTTAGAGGTAAAAGAATTCATTTTGAACCTAGGGTAATCAACGATGAATACTTGATGGGTTACAATGGGCCTGATTTTGAAAACAAAAAGATAAACTATGGAAAGAATGAAATGAACAAAGTCAAGTCTAGGATTGCTGTTAGTGATGCTGTCTGAGAGAGTTGCACAGCAACGGAGTACACAATGAAAACACAAACACCAAAATTCTCCCAGCAACCACCATCACCAAACCCAAATACCACACCACCTCAAACCTCCCCAACCCAAGCCAAAACACTAACCCAACCACCACACATTCCACAAACCACCAACCCCCCACCATCAACAATTCCACCACCCAAAGAACCCACCCTCTCACCAGTCAAACAAACAGCTGAGCCAGAACAGCCTGCAACAAAGCCCCCATCTGGAGGCCCTGTTATTGCTGCAGCATCCAAAGCTGCAGCATCTGTTTCTAATATTGAACATGCAGGTACAAAAAGAAAATTGAAGAACATTCAAGAGTCTGAAGAGCAAGAGGAATTTGAAGAGGAAGAAGAAATTGGTGATGAAGAAGAAGAACCAGAAGAACAGAATGAAGAAGAGCAACCTGAACAGGCACCTCAGCAGAAGGAGACTGAAGCTGTTGCTCCAGCAATGGATATGGTAGTTGATGCTCCAGCAATGGAGAAGGCAGATGTTGCTCTAGCAATGGAAACAACATCTGATGCCCCTACAATGCAACCAGCACTTGATGCTGGAGCATCCAAGACAGCAACAACAGTGGACCCTGCTCAAGCAGAATCTTCGAAAAGTTTAGTGATGCAGACATTGGCTGCCATCAGAAAGGAAGAGGAATTAGCTAAAATCTAGCACAAGGAATCTGTTGCTAGTGCCCCTACTATCACAACCACAACTACTGCTAAGGACCCAAAAGCTGATGATGCCCCTGCAATTGTTGCAAAAGCATCCAACCCTGAGGCAGCTCAGAAGAAAAAGCAGAAGAAGATCAAGTTTGCTCCAATAAGGGCAAGCGGCAGGCTGGGGAGTGGAACTCCAAAGCAGTAACACTTTCCTTTAAAAGTTGTTATATGTCTTTTGTATAAACTAACTTAATATATTTTTAGATCATAGCATATGCAGGTGGTTTTATTGGTTCTCCCCTTATTGTATAAGCAGTGAGGGCACTGCTAATGCTTAAGTTGGGGGGAAGACTAATTATTTTGTCAACTTTAAATATTTTTGTGAAAACTTGCTATGCTATAAATATGATGTATGTGTGTTAAGTAGATGTAGCTGTAGTTGTGTGTGTTAGTGGTTTACAAATTTTAGAAGCATGATCAGCTAAACAAATTTTTGCAGAGAAAGAAAAAAAGTGCATTTTTTTGAACTTAATTTTTGAAAACCAGAACTTTGTTTGCAAAGTAGCCTAACTTCTAAACAAATGATCATGTTATTACTGCTTTTAATTTAACAACTGAGCTTAGAAAGGAACTTAGCCAACTAGAAAATTAACTGAATACACAGGATAGCAATAGTGACCCAAGATCAAATTGCTAAATTTTTACTAAAAATATATAGAATAGCATAAAGAATTAAGTTTGGGGGTGCATCGGTGATACTAAGGCTAAGTATGATATGGAGAGGAAAGACAGTGCAATAGGCTTATGAACTACTACAAAAATGCACAATCATGAAAAGCTATTTTTGCCTGAATCAAAAGCTGTACCTGTTCCAAAAATGCTTGATAAAAAGATCAAAAGGAAAAAAAAAAGAAAAATGCAAAAAGGGGGTCAGTAATGAGGGAAATATAGCTGAAATTACTTCAAAGTAGTTCTCAAAGCAGGAGCATCAATTGCCCCAGCAATCATTGCTCCAGCATCCAAAAGGCCACAAAAAAGATTAGCACTGACCCTGAATTTGAAATACTTAATCCAAGCCCTTTGTTAGGCTTTGAAGCTTCCCATTACTTTGAAGAAATTGTTAGCCTATTCTATCTTTTGAAAAATCTCTTAGCTTGATCAAACGCAAACTTTTTCTATCCAATGCTAAGTGAATTTTTTTGAAACTAGTTAGGAACCAATCTAAGTTCAGTGGAGCACACACTCACATAAATGGGTAGGAATATCCTTGAATGTTGAAAAGAACATATGGCTATAAAAATCCAACCAGAAGTTCTAGAAGTGCACTTGTTGAAAACATATTCTTGAAAAGTCAAGCTGATCTGTTCTTCTGAAAAATTAAAACCTTTTGTTTCTATTTTATATAGAGTTATTTACGCTTTTAAATCTAAATAATCGTGAGAATCTCAATAATAATGTTTTGTTAAATAAAGAAATACAAAAGAAATACAACTTTTAGAGTTAAGAAAGGTTTAGGCACACTTCATGACTATTTTATATGAATTGTGGTATTTTATGTGTTTGTTCAATTGCAACAGCAATCAATTGCCCCGGCAATGGATGCTCCAGCAATAGAAGCAGAAGCATTGCCCCAGCATTGTTGCCAGCATCAATTGCCCAGCAATCTTCACAACACAGAATGCTCCAGCATCCTAGTGATGACGTGACGATGCGTCGAAAAGTAAGGCAAGTGGCCATGTGGGAGAATTTCGGCGCCTACCATAGACTCCATAGCCCACAAGAGTCACCCTTCTAATTGACACTTGTCCTCTCATCAGTGGACCTCTTCTTTTTACATGATGGGTGATCACATGGAAGCTTTGGAGATAAAATTAAAAAAGGAAAACCTAACTTCATCTCAAGGTAACCTTGGTGCTCAAGACAACCTCCAAAGAAGCCTATAAATACATCTCCTCATCTTCATTTAAAAGAATCTCAAAAATTAGGAAGTAGTCTTAGATATAATATTTTGGTTCGAAGGGGAGAAAGAAATTGATAACTTCTCTCTCAACTTTAACACCATCTTGTATTGCTGTTTAATTGCTCCAGCATTGCTAGGCAGAATATGCAAAGGAACTTCATCTGTGTAATTTCTATCTTATCTCCTTTCCTTTGTATTTTCAATCATATGAATGACTCCTTATGTTTATATGTGCTTAGTTATGTCAAGCATGAACTAAACATATAAGTTGGGATGCCTTAACTTTGTAATGAACTCTTAAATAGTTATTAGGTTATATTGATGCTTGCAATTTAGTTCTTGTGCTATGATTCTTTCAAACTTATTTTGAGGTTGATCACTTAGAATAAGTAGGGTCATGAATACCGACATGGTTTATGATTTGAACTCAAGAACTAATATGGATTAGTGTTTCAATAAAAGGAAACTTTGTTAATTCCATGCTAAAACCTAGAAATAGGATAGCATAGTCCATAGGGTGATACTGTGGGAACTTCATATATAGGGGTGAACTTATTTAGAGCTTAGACATAAGACTTGTAATGAAACCCTGGCATTAGTTGCTGAAAAGCACGCATCAATTGCCACAACATCCATTGCAGGAGAAATCATTGCTCCAGCATCATATATAACATAATGCTATCAAAAGTGATTTACTTAATGAAGAGCATTCCAACTATTTCCCTCACATGAATACACTTCATCTTTTTCTTGCTTACTTTAAATTCTGTTTCACACAACACCACTCATCTTTTATTTTTGATTTCTATTTCTGACTAGTATTATTGCCATTTTAAACTCTTAAAAATTAATTCAATCCCTCTGGGTACGATCTCTACTTATCATTGTATTACTTGTTAAAGACTGTGTATACTTGCACACCTCTTTTCACAACACTCCTAGCCCTAAGAAATCAGAGCCACTACCCACAATCCCACTAGCACGGTTAGTGGGGTGCCAAAACCTCTTCGCTCCACTCGTCAAGGCTTCTCTCCTTCGCTTATCCTTCAACTGCTCCCACGTTCTGTTCACGTGCTTCTTTCCCTTGTGGTCCAAGCAATTCATCCTTACTTCGGCCATATAATTCCTCGGCTGATCCTTGTCCTCGGCCTGCAACCATTATACCTATGCAACCGAACCATCGCGGTCGTGGTACTCTATAGGTTGAAACTTGCTCTACCTCGGCTCTATCTGATGTCCTTCGAGCTCAATTCCTCATCGGGGCGTTCACGTTGTATCTTGCCTCGAGCTTCATCCATTTTCCCTCGGGCTCAATCCTCCCTCGGGGCGTTTATATTACCTTTTCGCCTCAAGCCCCTCCTTTGAGATTGTCCCCTTAGCAAATATCTTTTGATGATTTGTCGAGTGGTTTGCCTTGGCGCCCTAGTCTTCTCTTAATTCTCTCTCTTAGCCCTCGGCCTACGACTTAATTTATTTTTTGGGTGTTAACACCCACAAATCAAAAATCCTAAATCTGCAACTCTTAACAAAGCTTGTGATTTCGCAGCATCAATATCAATATCAATGAGTCCTGCAATTTGATTCCCCCATTTCTATTTTTTGATTTTTTTCTTTTTATTAATTTTAATAAAGTCGCGTATTAACACTAAATTCACTTCATTAACAAGGTAAAACTAAAATCGAAGTAGCGTATAGGTTCTTTGCTGCAAAATTGGTGCCAGATTCGTTTTGTGATGTAGCCAATGTTAGCCATTGTTTTAGATTTGAGTTTGGTTGAAGCCATTGTTGCAGATTTGAGTTTCCTTATAAAATATTGTTTGTTTCATTTCAGTCCTTTAATTTTTTATTTTGTTTCAAATAAGTGCTTTAAGTTTGTTTAAAATTTCATATTAAGTGATTCAAATCTACTTCATTGTTCACAATTTCACCAAAAAAAATCTACTTCAGTGTTGCTAGATTCGTTTTGGATGAGACTTTAGTGTATTTTGATGTAATACAAATCATGTAATCTCAACTATGTAATACCATTTTGTAATTCCAAATGATGTGATTTTGGGTTTCCAATTTATTGGTTCACTTCATGTAATCTGGAATATGCAAAAACGTAAATAAAACCTTCATCCCTATGCATATTCAATTGAATCTCCAAAATCAACTCCTTTAGCCTATGTATATAAGCAACATAAAAAACAAATCATGCATGTTATTAATTACAACGAAACTTTAAACAAACTTAACAAACTTATTTGAAACAAAATAAAAATTTAAAGTACCAAAATGAAACATACAATCTTTTATAGTGAAGCTCAAATCTACAACAATAGCTTCAACAAAATTCAAATCTGCAACAATGGCTACATCACAAAATGAATATATTCTTTTTTTGTACGGACCAGCAATGGCAACAATGGCTATATTATTAGAATTAAAAAACAAAAGATCAGAAATTAGAAAGAGGGGAAATCAAATTCTAAGGTTACATGTGTACGGACCAACAAGTTAGTCTATATCATCAAAGTCCTAGTCAACATCTATTAACTGTAATTGATGAAATGTGCAAAAAAAGATTTATGTGTCACGAATTTGAAACATAGAAGACCTATCTAAAAAAAATCTTAAAGAATCAATGTGAAATATTAAAACAATTTAAAAGACTAAATATGCATTTTAGCCAAAAAAAAAGAGTATTACAATAAATTTCACATCATTTTATCTTAGTTGTCCATTATTCACCGAAAATCATACAAAACAAAAAGTTTTACAATAATATTTCATCCAACCTAACATTTACTCTTTTTTTACCAAAGCAAACTTAACTCATTTCATTAGCAATAATGTGTGTAACACATGGTGGACTGGAATAATGAGAAAATGAGCTGGTATAACATCTTGATGCTCTAACAAGATTATGAACAACAAGATTCTCTTGCCTCCGCACAAAGCTAATCCTATAGCTGGGAAATTGAGATATAAAATTCTTACAATGAGAAATGATAACACCAAAATCTGAATTGTTGGAGGTTGCTTTGGTTACTGCATTGACAACTGAAAAAGACAATCTGTCTCAATAGTCACTGACTCCAAGCCTATATCCCTCAACCAGCTTAGCGCTTGTCATACCCCCATTGCTTCAGCTTCTTGAGATCCTGGTGTTCCTACAAACCACATAGTCTTACCTTCCATGAAACAACCATTCTAATCACGAATCAAAAATAGTTGTGTTAACATTACATTTCAAGGCACCGGCGGTTGGTTTTTTCCACCTAGAATGTGTATTATGTACATTGCCACCCGACCCAACAGTTCGGTTTGCACATTGTCTCGCTATGTCCCATTGATGAAGATGCTCCATTGCCAATTGCATGGATATTGTAGCTGGTTTCATGATGCCATGCCATACCTTCTCATTCCTTCTTTTCCATAATGCCCAAAGGGTCATGGCAAATCTTCTACGGTTCTATTGTGACAAATTTTCCAGCAAAGTAAAAAACAAATCGTTAAAGCTCACCGAATATTCCATGCTACTTCTAACTTCATTAGCGACACCACTACAACCCCAAACTGGCCTAATGTCAGGACAAACGAAAAACACATGTAATTCGGATTCGACAGTGTGTTGCATAGGGGGCATTGTTCTTCGCAAGGCACATATCTTCTATGGAGGTTGCTACGAGTCGGCAAACAGCCACGGGCTATGCGCCAAAGAAGTATCTTTACCTTTTAAGGAATTTTAATATTCCATATATGCATCCTTTCCCCCGAACCCGTAAGTTGCTACTATCTATGAAGTCCTCCATCACACCATAATAAGCAGACCGCACGGAGTAAAGCCCATTCCGGCTTCTCCACCAAACCAGCTTGTCGTCTTCCCGAACACTATAAAGAGTCATCTTCTTGATTAAGCGAGCTTGTCTACTAACATTTATTCTTAATTTGGTCTCTATATGAAAAAGTTATCTTTATCGTTATATATATTAATACTAGGGAGCCCTATGAACAGTGATCCCACCCAAATCTCCCACACCCTCTTTTTTTATAATCTCCCACCCTTCTTTTTTTAGGTAATTAGCAAATATTTTTAAGCACTTCAGAGTCTGAAAAAAATTTAGATGTTCAAATACGTAAAAATTTAGATGACAAAATACGTAAAGTGTGATGTTAGACAGTGTATTTTGGGGTACTTTAGCTTTCGAAAAAAAATAACTTTCCAAATACGCAAAGTTTGTTCCTCAATAACCAGTTTGGTGAGAAAATTAATAATTTTGTGACAAAATACATAAAGTGCGATGCAAAGCAGTGTGTTTTGGGATACTTTAGCGTCCGGAAAAATTTTAGATGTCCAAATATTTGAAGTTCCTTTCTCGATAATCGGTTTGGTGAAAAAAATTAATAATTTCGTGACAAAATATTTAAAGTGTATTGCAAAACCGTGTGTTTTGGGGTACTTTAGCGTTCGAAAAAAAAATTAACTGTTCAAATACTCGATCAAAGTTTGTTCCTCAATAACCGGTGTCGTAAAAAAATAATAATTTTGTGACACTAACTCGTGCAACTCAACCTTTTACTAATTTCACCACTTTAAAAAATTAATTTCTTTTTATACTTCTTTCTTTATATTTTTTAAGGGTGGTTCTAGGGTGAGGGAGTAAATCAAATCCCTCACCAGTGAACCATTAAATATGACCGTAGGATGTAGTAAAAAAATTCATCAATGGTTGGGATTTAATACTGGTTGATTCAATCTTAACCACCTCATAGAATTTTACACAATATCATACAGTCATATTTTTCCTTTTTAAAAATAATTGATTTTTATACTTCTTCGCCTTATATTTCTGAATCGGAAATATCTATTAAATCTATTTAGTTCGGTCACTACCAAATCACAAATATATTTTTAAATTATTTTATGATTTACGGTTTATAGGAATAACTCCTCTCTTTGTGTTCGGTTGCATCCATCATTACTTAGAGTTGCTTCTTTGGTGATATTAAAGAAATCATTCATGTTCATGCACTAGCAGCTGCTAATTTTGAATAGTGTTGGATTATGTTTTGTATTTTAATGTTTTTGGATTATGACTTCTTTCTATTTCGTTTTATGTGGATTATGACTTTGAGTATGGATGTTTGTATGTGAATTTTGTTCGGGCCCTTTCATTTATGTCCGAATTTCATATTTTACACCTTCAGTTCTTATTTCTATTGATTCTAGCATTTAATTTATTCAATGGGTTTTTGCATCCTCCAACTTCTACAAGTTAATAAACCTAGCTATATGTATTAATTAAAGCTTTTGCCCCGTTTGTTTGCACTGGTAAAGACGCTAGTTAAAATAGTTTCTAGACGTACAAATGCTACCTATTTGCTCCAATTCACGGAGGAGGGTTATGTATTCATGGGGTAGCAAGCAGTGGCGGACCCAGGACCCCGGGGTCAGGGGTGTCAAATTTTTTAAGGCCAGTGTCAAATGGGTGCAAAACTTGGTCTACTAGTGCAATTTAAAATTTTCAGGGGGTTCAAAATTAAAATTTCAGGAGATTTAGGCTATTTATATAAAGTGGTAAGTACAAATTTTTTTTTCAGGGGGTTCAACTGAACCCCCTCACTATAAGGCAGGTCCGCCACTGGTAGCAAGAATAAGATATATTTAAATAAGTAGGAATAATTTATATTTAGCTACCCCAAAAATATATTATTTAGATATCTTAATTAAGTTTATTTGTTTAAGGAGACAAAAGAATTACAACATGTTCATTGGTTTAAGTCAAGTAGTTTATTATTAGTCCAAAATAATATGTTTATTTTTGTAAACTTGGTGATTTTGGTCGCTCTATTTTATTTTTGACAATTTCTGTCCTCAATTTTCTTTATTTGGCAATTTTTATCTTGATACTCTTTAATTACATTTTTAGTCCCTCAAAATTATGGATTATTTGCACTTTTAGTCTCTAAAAATATTGGATTTTCAGAAAACAGGGGACAAAAATTGCATAATCGACGATTTTTGGTGCGATTGGACCAGGCTTTCTGCATTGCCTTGCACGTGCTCTCTCTGCGCTAACTGTGATTGGTGCTTCTACGTTGCCTTGCACCTGCTCTTTGTGCGCTGACTGCGATTGGTACTAACTGTCAAGTTGGTCGCGAGATGGAGATTGTAAGGAGTATTTGTCTCTGCTGGGTATTTAGAAATTCTGCTTTCCATGGCTGCTTCTCGCCAGATTATGCCAGACCTGCAACTCTTGCATCATGATTTTATTGTCCTACAGCAGGAATTTATCCACACTGTCTGGGCTGGTGTGCATGCTAAAGAGCCACTGATACACCACGTGTGGCACTGCTGCGCGTCGCTCTTGAAGATTTTGTCGATGCGTTCCCTGATTTCCATCATGTCTCTGATTTGTTGCCTGTATTGTGTGGTGGGACGATTCCAGTCATCTCTGGGAATCGCGAGATCCCAAACGGCAATGCAGGTATTTTTGCGGCTTCTAAAGGTGTGTTTATTGGAAACAATAAGAATTCTCCCACAGATTTTGAAGAACCTGTTTGTGCTAACAAGGTGCAGCCGACGGTCAACAGTATCTCTCCAAATTTTAAATCTTTTGCTCAAATTTTAATTGGAACAAAAATAAGTTATTTGATTTTCCTTTGAGTCAACTCCCACATCCGAGTATCAAAGGAGATGAAGCGTCAATTTCTATTCTAGAAGGATATGTAGCAGGTTTGGAAGGGTGCAAGACACACCTTCATAGTAGATTGTTACTATCAAAGGGAGATACTCCTACCAAGGTTGATGTTTTCAGATCCAAACTTCAAGATATTTGGAAACCGACCGACAAGTGAGGCATTGCCTCTTTGGGAAAAGGTTACTATGAATTTTCTCTTTCCTCTAATGATGATTTACGTAGAGTACAATTGCATCCCTCTTGGCTTTGCAAGCCCTGCTTGCTTCGATTGTTCGCCTGGAAAGCTGATTTTTATCCTTCAATTATAAAACATACAAATGCACAATGTTGGATTAGGCTAACAGGTCTTCCTCAGGAATATTGGCATCCAAAAATTCTTTTTGCAATTGTTAGCAGTGTTGGAAGTTGGAACATCAATTACTCTAGATGATACAACAAGTAAAATCTCATTTGATAGATCTTTTGGTCATTTTGCACGCATTCTAGTTGATATAAATTTGAAATCAAAGCTTAGGAATTAAATCCTAATTGAGAGGCCAGGTTAGGCTGTTTTCTTGTGGGCATTGAGTATGAAAATTTACCTTTTTTATGTGAATTGCATGACTATAGGTCATACCACCAGCAATTGTAAGAAAAGTATGCACTTTAGTGTGAAACATAATAAGGAACGAAAGATCCCAGAGCCAAAACAAGTTTCTAGGTATGTTCCTAAGTTACAGGCTACTAATAATGTGAATATAAGCAGAAAGCTCATGTTACAAGTGTTCCAAGCATCAATGATCCGTCTAGTTCCCATCAAGTGTTAACTATGAAGGTGTAATAACGGCTAGAGGAATCTTCATGCAATGAGATTAGAGGTGAGGTCATGCAACATAATGAAGAATCTAGTTATGTCCAATTTGTCCAGGACTCTTTGCTTCAGATGAGGACAACGCTGTTCAGATCTCTACTTCCTTTGATACTGTTAATGGTTGTATTATTGAAACTCCTACTACTCACTCTAACACCATCATGCCACTGATATGAATAATTTTGACTCGGCGCGGTTTCCAGAAATGAATATTTCTAGTCGGTGCTGGAGTGATTCTATTGACTCGTCCTTCACTCAATCTCCCACTACCAAACTGAACTCGCTATATATCTCAGAGTCCGATGCTACTTCTAATCTAGTGGTAGCATCTCATATGAAAATATTAGGAAAACTTTGGGATGATGTGCTAGATGATGAAGCTGATCATGTGGCTCCTGATACCCAAGGAACAGTTGGTCATATTGATAATTTCGAACCCAAAAGAAGAAATTTCAGCAAAAATAGAAATTGGTTCAGAATAGTGTTGGCTATAACACTCGTTCCAGGGCAAATTCTGTATTTGTCTCCTTTTTATCAAGCTGATATCTACTAGTTCCTTAGTTGGACTTTTAGTGTGTCTCTAGGATACTTTAGTTCCTTAGTTGGATTTTTTATTTGTCTCTAGAATATTTTCTTTTTGGAGTCTTTCAAGCTAGGGGACCCCAAAAATTGATTTTATTTTATTTTGTTTCAAGCTAGTTTCTTTTATTTTGGCCTAATCCCCCATTGGGTTCTCTTATGTTTTCCTTTTGTCTTTTTTTTTAATAAAATCTAGGGTAAGTCATTTTTTTAAAAAAAAATTAATCAAACCAAAACTACCAAATTGGATGAGCAAAATCGTTTAAAGCAAAATAAAATTATCAAATACGTCAATTGGAGAAAGTTGAGGGACAAAAATGCAAGTAAACATTTATATTCAACCTCCTCATAAAATTTATGCTAACTCCACGACCGGGTCTATTGTTAGAATGTTAGACATGACAGCCAAACATGAATGGACGACTTCGGGTCTATCGTTACACTTGTATCGTTTGGCTTTATTAGAGGGAACATATTAATTATTATGGCTAAAGTGCTCCCGGGGTCCCTTATCTTTATTTAAAGTAACGAATTAGTCCTTTATGTTTTGTTTGTCCGAAATAAGTCCTTTATCTTTCAAATTTTTGACACATAAATCCTTTTCCGTTAACAGTGCTGATTTATGTGTCAAAAAAAAGGATTTATGTGTTAAAAATTTGAAACATAAAGGAGTGATTTGGGACAGAAAAGGATTTATGTGTCAAAAATTTAAAACATAAAGGACTGATTTGGGACCAAAAAAAGACAAAAAGACCAAATCGTTACTTTAAATAAAGATAAGGGGCCCCAGGGAGCACTTTAGCCAATTATTATTTACTCCCTCTGGACCTAATTATAAGCCAAAATAACTACTTTCACACATATTCAGTATAGTAGTTTTGTGCATTTAATTTTCTTGAATTCATGGAAAAAACAAATAGATTTACTAAACTATCCCTAATTAATAGTCATCTTCTTACAACGTTAATTAATGAGCTAATTTAAGGGTAAGTTGTGGAAAAATAGCATCAAATATGAGTAGATTAGTTGAGATTTGCTTATATTTGAGTCCACTATAACTAAGTACTTTTTCGCTTATAATTAGGTCCGGAGGTAGTACTAATTAAGAATGAAAGTTATGGGCTAAAATATTGGTTTAAGACAAATATTGAAAGTAAAAGTACAGGCAAAAGCGACCAGACTTGGATCATCTCCTTCCCACTAACCTTACATCTCCCTCTATCCTCTCTATCTCTCTCTTAATTTCATTCTCTCTCATCATTATTTTTTATTTTTTAATCATTTTCTCTCTCCTACCACTCTCTCAATTTCATATTATTACTTTGAATGATCTCAATGTTTACCAATCCCCTTAATCGCTCTGATACATATATTTTAGATTCCACTTCTTATCTAGTTAGTTTTTTCCTTTGTATTTAGACGGAATGATCACTGCTACTAGAAATTCTCACACACAACTGTAAGGTCCCGGGTTCGAAACCGAGACATGATATCCAGCTTAAAAATTTCGGCATTTACCAGTTGAGTTGTTTATTAATTTACTTTTTTTGATTAGTAAAATATTAATTTACTTTAAAAACAAAGTACGTACAATACTGTGTTATTTTATGTTATCAAATATATACATATAATTGGATGAAAAATCATATACATTTTTAAACAAAAATTTGGGGAAGAGAAAATTTTATTAATCAAATCAAAGTGGGACTGATGGACATTACACAATGGCACCTTAAGGATACAAGACTAAGCTGTTACCATTAGTTACTAGCACATCAAGTATGATAAAAAAACTATATACATAAAATAACGTTATCAATTGTTATTTACATTGAATATAAAACTTTAAACGAATTTTTTTATTAGAAACAACTATTGCTATATTATTTACAAGAAAAAGCTTGTTTTTTACTATGGGGAAGCTTATTAGAAACAATTTTAACGGTGACTAATTTACGCCGGGGATTCTGACTAACCACGTGTATCCAGCATTGTCGGTCCATATTCCGCTAGAGCGTTTGCCACACCTAAACTCAAACATCTATTTGGTTTGCATGTATAAAGAAAACATTTCTTCGATGACACTTTTGATGAAAATGAAATATTTAATTTTTTTTGAGTTTGCTACATCGTGCTTGTGCAACATATATCACGATGCGTATACAAGACAAGTTCACCTTTCAATGTTTTAAAATACACATAATTTTATATTCAACGTAAGTTCTGATTTCACTGTAAACAAATCCATAGTAGAGTGTATTACAACCATGCCATCCATAACAGAGGCACCAAGATTGACCTTATTCTTGTGTAGCGGTAAAATGAAAGGTAAAGCGTTGAATATACTCCCTCCGTCTCATATTATAAGGCCTCATTGGACTTTTCAGACATATTAAGAAAAGTTGGTTGAGTGATTTTAATATGTAGAATTTCTGTATAACTATTACTAAACTACCCTTTGTGTATATATAGAAGCTTTTAATGTTAGTTTTTCACATACCAAGACAATTTAGAAGTATTAATGAATGATATATTTGGAAAAAGAATAAGAAATGTATCTAGAATTTGAAAAGGGACTTATATTTTGTAACAAATAAAAGTGTCAACGGGGTCTTATATTTTGGGACGGAGGGAGTAGTTTCTTTTGTGGGTTTTAATAGTAGTCCTACACCGAGAAGCAAAGCTAATTGGATGGAAAATTGTTGTTATAAAAAAGCTTGAGAGACTATTTAAATTAAATTTTAAAGAGGAACATTGGGCGAGGACATAACGTGTTTTTCTCGGGTGACCCACACCTCTTTTCTTAAAAAAAGAAGTAGAATGTTAAAGTTTTTTTAAAAATATTGTCCTCCCTTTGTTCATAATCTTTGATACTTTTGACTCGTTACACATAAATTAAGGTAAAATTAATTTGTGTTAGCTAAGTACTAAAATACCCTATTTGTAGTTGTCTTGGGATAAATGAAATTAAAATAAAATAGTTAATAGTTGTTTTGGGTCTCTAAAAGACTCAATAAATATAAAATGTATATTTGGAAAAATTTTGTAAATTGTACTTGAGTTTTTAAAAGGACTATTGTTATGAGACAAAAATAAAAGGGCAAACGTACCAAAGATTAAGAACGGGGAAATAGTATATTTTTTTGGGGCCCAAAGGTGGCATTGGATTGGGCCCTATGCGGTAGCGCAGTTCGCGCAAGCCTTTGGCTGGCCATGTCCGAGCCTAATTACCGCTTGATGTAACACCCCTTTTCTACCCGTCACTTTATTTATAAAAATCAGAGTTTGAAAATTTCGTTCATAGGGAATGTTACACATATTTCAATAAAAGGTCGCTTATCAATTTTAAAACAGTTTAACTCAAAAATCATACATCCACGTAGCACGTCACAATATCAGAATCTCAAGCCTCATTTTAACGTCGCTTATAAAACTCAACATAACAAAACCAACTACGCAGCGGAAAACAATAAAACATAACAGAATGGTCCACATGGACATAACAACCAAAAATCATTAATAAATGCCGAGTTCGTTTCCCCCCCTGAGTGCTACGTATCAGAGCATGACGACTCGACTCAAAAGTGAAGCTAAGACCTTCACTGGGAATCACCTGCACGTTACCAACACGGGGTAACATTCAAACAGGAAAGGGTGAGCATCATTTCAATCCATATAATAGAAAATATGATAAGGACTAATCATAGGCTACGCACTAGAACAATCAGCATACAAAACACTAAGTATTCACACCACAGTCTTCATTCACGTCACTTACAATAACTCCTCTCATGTCATGTAGGTGTATGAAATGCAACCCACTCGCGGGCATATGCATGAGGTACCTTTTCACAAAACGTCGCTTAGCCCTTAAGGCCTCATCGTCACTTAGCCACTCAGGCCCCAAAACGTCACTGGGTTTATGCATATGGGCATGAGACACTATGACATGCACCACTCACAACACGCAAAACACACAATTACTTAAATCATAGTCAACTATGTGACCCGTCACTTACCGGTTTGCTCGCAAGAGCACAGCACCTGTCAAACTCATAATCTGCACACAACGTCACTTGGCCATTTAGCCCTTAACATCACTTACCCATTCGGGCCCCAAACGTCACTGGTTTTTTCATCGTCACTTACACATAAACATCAATCAACTCAAACAATAACCACTGAGGGCAAAAACGTCATTTGACTAACCACCAAGGGCATCCTCGTCATTTACACATCATTATCTACAACTTTGGCCACTAGGGGCAAAACAGTCTTTTACACGTCATAAATAATAATAATAGCCACTAAGGGCGAAACAGTCATTTAACTAGCCCCGAAGGCATCATCGTCAAAATCATCATTTTTGACATTACTTCGCTAAAACTGTTGTTTATACACCAAAAGGGATTTTTAAAGAGCTTCATATTATTTTTCAATGTCACTGGGACGATCACCGGGGACGGCCACTTGGGCGCCCACAAACAATCAGAAAATAACAATTTTTCATTTTAAAAATTGGACCCATAGATGGACAACGTAAAAAGCTTCACGACACTTTTCGAATCGTTCAAAACGGACGTCTGAGTCAAAAGTTATGGTAAAAATAAGTTTGGGAAAATTAGGCAACATTCTGAAAATTGGCGCCTTAGGCGCCCAGGCAACCAGGCAACACGCGCACTGGCGCCCAGCGCCCAGGCGCGCAACACAAGCACACACACGCACGACAAGCGCGCACACGGGCGCCATGCGCCCAGGGGCAACAACGCGCAACACAGCGCAACACAACACGGCGCTCAGCGCCCAGCGCCTGGCGCCCAGCGCCTTGGCGCAACTCACACACACACGCCTGGGCGCTCAGCGCCCAGCAACACGCACAGGCACAACACGCAGCGCCCTTGGCGCCCAGCACAGGGCGCCTGGCGCCCAGTCACAGCAGCAACACAACCCAGAATTTTTCCAACAACTTTTTAACACTAAAATTGATTCCTAACAATTTAAAAGTGTAAAAAAAAAATCCATATTTTCCCAGCAACCAGAAATACCCTTATTTTACTCAGTTTCTCAAAATCAATTGGGCATTATCTTCACTATCTCCTTGGCACCCTAGGCGCCTATGCACACACTCACCCAAATTGCGAACAACACAATCAATCCAACATACCAAATTTCAGTTTCACGAATACTCAAATGTCACAATTCATCAAACAAACGCATAGGTCGCAACTACCTCCATGATTATAATTCCAACAAATCAATTCGCATCCATATATATAAATTCACAATTCAATTCGCATACCCATACATAAAAACCCACAATTCAATTCGCATACTTATATATATAACAAACCAACATCAACAACGCATCAAGAACACATCAAGAATTCATCATCTATATACAACTCAATAATTCAATTCGCATATATAACCCAACAATTTAATTTCGCATATATATATAAAAAAAAAATATCAACAACAACAATATATTAAGAACACATCAAGAAATCTAGTCTAACCCTAGATCTAGAACCCATCGTATGATTTATTAGATAGAATGATAGAGCTCCCCTAACCTTTTCAAGAAGAAGAATTCGATGCCCTAGGAGAAGTCACCTACAGAGCCACAGCAACAACGGAGATCCCTTCCTCTTGATCTTCGAATCCTCTTCTCCTTCTCCTCTTGGCCGCCTTGCTCTCTCTCTTTCTCACGCTCTTCTCTTTCTCTCTTGCTCTCTCTTTCAATTTCGCAATTTTGGCCACCAAAACCCTAGCCCCCAACAACCTAACCACTTCGCATACATTGGGGATCATGGGCTTGGGCTTTTCACTTAAGCCCAAGTCATGCAAGTGGCGCCTCCACTCCCTCCTAATACCACCAAAATTAATTAAAACACTTCTAACAAATAATTAAAACTCAATTAAATAAAAGAAATACCTAAATACTTAATTAAATGAATTAATTAAATATTTAGGGTGTTACAACTCTCCCCCACTTAGAATATTTCGTCCTCGAAATTTACCTGATCGAACAACTCTGGGTAGGATTCTCGCATCTTGCTCTCTAGCTCCCAAGTCATACTCTCGTCGGCAGCTCCTAGCCAGACCACTTTCACTAATGCAATCTCTTTGCCTCTAAGCGCTTTCACTTCATGATCCTCAATCCGTACGGGCATCGTCTCCACAGTGAGATTATCCCGCACCTCTACATCGTCCATATGGATCACATGAGATGGATCCGAAACATACTTCCGAAGTTGCGACACATGAAACACGTCGTGCAAATTCGAAAGATTTGGCGGTAAAGCCACTCTATAAGCCACATTTCCGATTCTTTCAGAAATCTGATAAGGACCAACAAATCGAGGAGTGAGCTTCTTCGATTTCAACGCTCGACCAACACCGGTAATAGGAGAAACCCTCAAGAACACATGCTCACCCTCCTGAAACTCTAAATCCTTCCTCCGCTTGTCATGATAACTCTTCTGACGACTCTGCGAAGCCTTCATCTTCTCACGGATCATCTTGATCTTCTCTGTAGTCTCCCGGACAATCTCCGGACCCAACACTACACTTTCTCCCGACTCATACCAACATAACGGTGTCCTACACTTTCGACCATACAATGCTTCAAACGGTGCCATCCCAATACTGGCATGGTAACTGTTGTTGTAGGTAAACTCAATCAACGCAAGATATGAATCCCATGAACCCCGCTGTTCCAATACACAAGCCCTCAACAAATCCTCTAACGACTGAATTGTCCTCTCTGACTGACCGTCTGTCTGGGGATGATACGCCGAACTCATTTTTAACTTTGAACCCAATTCTTTCTGCAAACTCTTCCAAAACTCGGAAGTGAACCTCAGATCCCTATCTGACACAATACTCTTCGGAACACCGTGCAGCTTCACAATTTCTTTGACATAGACCTCTGCCAATCTCGACACCGGATAAGTGATATTAATAGGAATAAAATGAGCAGACTTCGTTAACCTATCAATAATCACCCAAATTGCGTCATGACCCTTAGCTGTATTCGGTAACCCCGTCACAAAATCCATCGCTATGCTATCCCATTTCCACTCTGGGACTTCCAACGGTTGCATTAGCCCTGCAGGCTTCTGATGCTCAACCTTAGATTTCTGACAGGTCAAACAGGCATACACAAACTGTGCCACATCTCTCTTCATACCATACCACCAAAACATCTTTTTCAGATCTTGATACATTTTCGTCGCTCCAGGATGGATACTCAACTTGCTACGGTGACCCTCCTCTAAAATTGCCTTTCTCATCTCTTCATCGTCCGGAACACAGATCCTACCCCGGAATCTCAACACACCACTGGAATCTAATTTGAAATCTTCATCTTCAGACTGACCGACCCCATTAATTAAATCCACTAACTTGACATCTGTCTTCTGAGCTTCCCTGATGCTGCCCAGGAAATCATTATCGATCCTTAACATCCCCAGCTTGACACTGCGAGGTGTCATTTTACAAACCAAACTCAAATCCCTGAATTCCTCGATCAGCTCTAATTCTTTCACCATCATTGCCGACATATGCAAGGACTTTCTGCTTAAAGCATCAGCCACGACATTAGCTTTGCCGGGATGATAATTCAAACCAAAGTCATAATCCTTCAAGAGCTCCAACCACCGACGCTGTCTCATATTCAACTCTTTCTGATCGAACAGATACTTTAGACTCTTATGATCACTGAACACTTCGAACCTCGAACCATAAAGGTAGTGCCTCCAAATCTTGAGCACAAATACCACAGGAGCCAATTCCAAATCATGCGTAGGGTAATTTTTCTCATGAACCCGCAACTGCCTCGACGCATACGCAACGACTTTCCCATCTTGCATCAACACACCACCGAGACCCATCTTCGAAGCGTCACAATATACAACGAACGGTTCCCCTGGATTAGGCAACGTCAAAACAGGCGACGTCGTCAATCTCTTTTTCAGTTCCGTAAAACTTTCCTCACACCGAGCATCCCAAACAAAAACTTTACCCTTGCAAGTCAACTGAGTCAATGGAAGGGCCAACTTGGAAAAACCCTCGATGAACCTCCTGTAGTACCCAGCCAAACCCAAAAAGCTTCTAATCTCTGTTACGGACTTCGGAGACTCCCACTCCAACACTGCTTCTACTTTTGCCGGATCAACCGCAATACCATTACCAGAAATCACGTGCCCAAGGAAACTCACCTCTTTCAGCCAGAATTCACACTTCGATAACTTAGCGTACAACTTTTTCTCTTTTAAAACTTCCAACACTGACTTCAGGTGCTCAGCATGCTCTTCCTTTGACTTAGAATAAACTAGAATGTCATCTATGAAGATTACCACAAACCGATCTAGGTAATTATGGAAAATACGGTTCATATATTCCATAAATACACCAGGAGCATTGGTCACACCGAACGGCATCACTGAATACTCATAATGCCCATACCTTGTCCTGAACGCTGTCTTCTGAACATCTTCATCCTTTACTTTAATCTGATGATACCCGGACCTCAAATCAATTTTGCTGAAAACACGGGCACCCACTAACTGATCCATCAGATCGTCGATCCTCGGAAGCGGATACTTATTCTTGATAGTTACCTTATTCAACTGACGATAGTCCACACATAACCTCATGCTCCCATCTTTCTTCTTCACTAATAATACCGGAGCTCCCCACGGTGATACACTCGGTCTCACAAACTTTTTCTCCAGCAATTCTTCAAGTTGCGTCTTTAACTCAGACAATTCCGACGCCGACATTCTGTACGGTGCCATAGACACAGGCCTCGTACCAGGTACAAGATCAATCGAAAACTCAACTTCTCTTTCCGGTGGCACACCCGGAATTTCATCAGGAAAAACTTCAGGAAACTCGCGTACTACTTTCAGTTCTTCAATAACAGCCTGACTCTCAGCAGACAACGAAGCCATCAACGCAAATAACTGAACTCCTTCTTTCTTCAACTTCTTCAACTGACCAGCAGATACCAAAACAGAACTTTCTTCACCGAAACTAACCGACTTGCTACGACAGTTGATATGAACGTGATTATTCTCTAACCAGTCCATGCCTAAGATTACATCCAGACCTCTCAATGGCAAACAAACAAAATTCACAATAAAGTCCCTGCCGAAGATCGACACGGGACACTGAGAACACACCTGGGACGTAATCACCGACCCCTTCGCAGGAGTATCGACAACCATATCCCCACACATAGCAGATAAAACAAGACCCAATCGTTTACAGCAATCAACAGATATAAAACAATGGGTAGCACCAGTATCAATAAGAGATTTCAGAGAAGTACCATTAATAAAACACGTACCTCTAATCAGACCATCATCATCATCAGGCTCCTCTCCTGCCAATGCAAATACCTTCCCAGTAGACCTTTCCTTTTTCGGCTTTGTACACTTTGTACTGATATGCCCAGACTCACCACAGTTGAAACACACCACATCCTTGACCTTACACTCGGCTGCCATATGACCCTTTTTACCACAACGGTAGCAATTCCTTTCATCAGACCTGCAGGTAGTACTCTTGTGGCCAGGCTTGCCACACTTATAACAGACAATGCTAGCAGGGGCATCTCCCCCACTAGAACCCTTACCTCCAGCAGCTCTCTGATAACCCTTACTCGCAGGAACCTCGTACGGCTTGCTTCGACTCTGAAACTTGCCCTTTTTCTCAGAAGTAGCTTTGTAATGAGCAGTACTGTCCTCCTCGAAGATTCTGCAACTGTCAACCAGATCTGCGAACACACGAATCTTCTGATAACCGATGGCCTTTTTAATATCAGGCCTTAACCCATTCTCAAATTTGATGCATTTTGAAACTTCAGCTGTAGCCTCACTGTAGTGTGGATAAAATTTTGCTAGCTCCACAAATTTTGCCGCATAGGCAGTCACAGACATACCACCCTGCTTCAGCTCTAAAAACTCTATCTCTTTCTTCCCTCGGACGTCTTCAGGAAAATATTTTCTCAGAAATTCCCTGCTGAATACCTCCCAAGTAATCTCTTCCTGCACAGCCTCTAACCTCTGCCTAGTAGCCAACCACCAGTCGTCGGCCTCCTCGGCTAACATGTGGGTACCAAAACGGACCTTCTGCTCAACAGTACAGTCCATCACCCTGAAGATCCTCTCGATCTCCTTCAACCAGGCCATAGCACCATCTGGATCATATTTGCCCTTAAAGGTGGGCGGATTCTCTTTCTGGAAGGTAGTCAGACTCCGAAAACCAGCATTATCTCCAGCATTCTGCTGACCCTGCACAGCCTGAGCCATAGCCTGCAATGCAGCAGCAAGAGCAGCGTCGTTCCTCCCAGCCATTATGAACTATCACTGCAGCACAAACCAAAGATTCAGAACTAATCTATTGTCATAAGACACTATGACAGGACAACATTGGCCGGACAGACCGAACTGCTCTGATACCACTAATGTAACACCCCTTTTCTACCCGTCACTTTATTTATAAAAATCAGAGTTTGAAAATTTCGTTCATAGGGAATGTTACACATACTTCAATAAAAGGTCGCTTATCAATTTTAAAACAGTTTAACTCAAAAATCATACATCCACGTAGCACGTCACAATATCAGAATCTCAAGCCTCATTTTAACGTCGCTTATAAAACTCAACATAACAAAACCAACTACGCAGCGGAAAACAATAAAACATAACAGAATGGTCCACATGGACATAACAACCAAAAATCATTAATAAATGCCGAGTTCGTTTCCCCCCCTGAGTGCTACGTATCAGAGCATGACGACTCGACTCAAAAGTGAAGCTAAGACCTTCACTGGGAATCACCTGCACGTTACCAACACGGGGTAACATTCAAACAGGAAAGGGTGAGCATCATTTCAATCCATATAATAGAAAATATGATAAGGGCTAATCATAGGCTACGCACTAGAACAATCAGCATACAAAACACTAAGTATTCACACCACAGTCTTCATTCACGTCACTTACAATAACTCCTCTCATGTCATGTAGGTGTATGAAATGCAACCCACTCGCGGGCATATGCATGAGGTACCTTTTCACAAAACGTCGCTTAGCCCTTAAGGCCTCATCGTCACTTAGCCACTCAGGCCCCAAAACGTCACTGGGTTTATGCATATGGGCATGAGACACTATGACATGCACCACTCACAACACGCAAAACACACAATTACTTAAATCATAGTCAACTATGTGACCCGTCACTTACCGGTTTGCTCGCAAGAGCACAGCACCTGTCAAACTCATAATCAGCACACAACGTCACTTGGCCATTTAGCCCTTAACATCACTTAGCCCTTCGGGCCCCAAACGTCACTGGTTTTTTCATCGTCACTTACACATAAACATCAATCAACTCAAACAATAACCACTGAGGGCAAAAACGTCATTTGACTAACCACCAAGGGCATCCTCGTCATTTACACATCATTATCTACAACTTTGGCCACTAGGGGCAAAACAGTCTTTTACACGTCATAAATAATAATAATAGCCACTAAGGGCGAAACAGTCATTTAACTAGCCCCGAAGGCATCATCGTCAAAATCATCATTTTTGACATTACTTCGCTAAAACTGTTGTTTATACACCAAAAGGGATTTTTAAAGAGCTTCATATTATTTTTCAATGTCACTGGGACGATCACCGGGGACGGCCACTTGGGCGCCCACAAACAATCAGAAAATAACAATTTTTCATTTTAAAAATTGGACCCATAAGTGGACAACGTAAAAAGCTTCACGACACTTTTCGAATCGTTCAAAACGGACGTCTGAGTCAAAAGTTATGGTAAAAATAAGTTTGGGAAAATTAGGCAACATTCTGAAAATTGGCGCCTTAGGCGCCCAGGCAACCAGGCAACACGCGCACTGGCGCCCAGCGCCCAGGCGCGCAACACAAGCACACACACGCACGACAAGCGCGCACACGGGCGCCATGCGCCCAGGGGCAACAACGCGCAACACAGCGCAACACAACACGGCGCTCAGCGCCCAGCGCCCAGCGCCTTGGCGCAACTCACACACACACGCCTGGGCGCTCAGCGCCCAGCAACACGCACAGGCACAACACGCAGCGCCCTTGGCGCCCAGCACAGGGCGCCTGGCGCCCAGTCACAGCAGCAACACAACCCAGAATTTTTCCAACAACTTTTTAACACTAAAATTGATTCCTAACAATTTAAAAGTGTAAAAAAAAAATCCATATTTTCCCAGCAACCAGAAATACACTTATTTTACTCAGTTTCTCAAAATCAATTGGGCATTATCTTCACTATCTCCTTGGCACCCTAGGCGCCTATGCACACACTCACCCAAATTGCGAACAACACAATCAATCCAACATACCAAATTTCAGTTTCACGAATACTCAAATGTCACAATTCATCAAACAAACGCATAGGTCGCAATTACCTCCATGATTATAATTCCAACAAATCAATTCGCATCCATATATATAAATTCACAATTCAATTCGCATACCCATACATAAAAACCCACAATTCAATTCGCATACTTATATATATAACAAACCAACATCAACAACGCATCAAGAACACATCAAGAATTCATCATCTATATACAACTCAATAATTCAATTCGCATATATAACCCAACAATTCAATTTCGCATATATATATAAAAAAAAATATCAACAACAACAATATATTAAGAACACATCAAGAAATCTAGTCTAACCCTAGATCTAGAACCCATCGTATGATTTATTAGATAGAATGATAGAGCTCCCCTAACCTTTTCAAGAAGAAGAATTCGATGCCCTAGGAGAAGTCACCTACAGAGCCACAGCAACAACGGAGATCCCTTCCTCTTGATCTTCGAATCCTCTTCTCCTTCTCCTCTTGGCCGCCTTGCTCTCTCTCTTTCTCACGCTCTTCTCTTTCTCTCTTGCTCTCTCTTTCAATTTCGCAATTTTGGCCACCAAAACCCTAGCCCCCAACAACCTAACCACTTCGCATACATTGGGGATCATGGGCTTGGGCTTTTCACTTAAGCCCAAGTCATGCAAGTGGCGCCTCCACTCCCTCCTAATACCACCAAAATTAATTAAAACACTTCTAACAAATAATTAAAACTCAATTAAATAAAAGAAATACCTAAATACTTAATTAAATGAATTAATTAAATATTTAGGGTGTTACACTTGAACTAACTCTTTTCGGTATATACTTTCTTTTCTTTTAGCAAGTACAATTTTTTGAACCTAAGACATTGGACTTTGTTATTTTATAATTTCACTTAAACATTTTGTTATATTATCAATCCCAATTCTTAGGAAAATCCAATGATTGCACTATAACCAACCAAAATCCTAAAGCATCCAACTTAAACAAGGACATTTGATATTACTAGAAGTCCCTAAATGTCGAACAACAAAGTCTTTCAACTATTTTCAACTAAAGAAGTCTCTAAGACATTCAACTATTTTCAACTAAAGAAATCAAAGATTTTGATGTCTTCCATATTGCCATTCTTGATATAATAAATACAAGAGGGCAACAAAGGTACCTGAACAAGTCGAAGCAACAATGAACTCGAACGAACTCTCCAACCAAATGTGAACTTGAACTACAATGAACTCTCGAACCAGGACGAACTCGAACAATGAACGCGAAGCTACGGCAAAACAAACTCGCAAAACCTAACAAATAATTCGCATATTCGAAAAAGGGAAAATTGTAATGAATAGAATAACTAATAACCAAGACACCTAATTGAAGATATTTTCTAAACAAATTTTATTATTGAGAAAAGTGTTAAACAATTACAAACTAGCAGCGCCTATTCTAACAAGAAATTTTAACAGATAATAACCCTAAATGAACACGAAACCCTAACTCAACAAACAAAGGATGAACCCCAAATCAACAATTTTAATAGATATCTTGCAATAATAATCACCACAAATGAACACGAAACCCTAACTTAACAAACAAGGAAGCAACAGATGAACAGGGGTAGTAAAATAAAATGCATACCAGAAAAAAGTCGAAGGCAGAAAACAAACGAACTGAGGCAGCAAACACGAACACAGGCAGTAAACACGCGGAGGCAACAACACAAACTGAGTGAGAGAGTGAAAGCGGTGCTTCAGCAACACGAACACGGGAAGGAGCAGCGTGAGAATGGCGTCAATGGCTGACAACGCCGTGCAATGTTTGCTGAGGGAATGAGAAGCTAGTGTGAGGGTTTTGGTAACAGCGTGGGCATCAATGGTTGAGGGTTTCGAATGAGAATTGGTGGTTTGTAGAGAGATGATGGTGTGGATATCTTGTGTTGCAGGTTATGTTTTGATGATGAAGTGGTCTAAGACAAAGTGACAAACAGAACTCCGAGACACAACAAACTCAAGAAGTAAGTCTGTGTCAAGGGTAGTCACTAGGAAGTTCGGTCGTGTCTTAGGAATGAATTGTAATTTGCTTTTGAGGATCGGCTCAAATCACTCATCACATAGCACTCACACAATTAACCTAACATATGCCTTCAATTGATAAAAGCATGCTAAATAGGTTAGGCACAAATGATAAACAATTGATTTATGACTTGGTGTTTTTTAAAGCAAAGAATTGATTTTGAACTTGTTTTATAAAGTGCAAAATCGATTATGGACTAGTCTTTTGGAAGATCCAAATCGATTGCCTTCCTGATTCTTTTGAACATGTTTTTTAAAACAAAACAATTGATTGTATACTTGATTCATTAAGTACAAAATCGATTTTGAGATTCATCTTGGAAGCACACAATCGATTCATGGCCTTATTGGTTTAAAGCACAATCGATTATGGTCCTGTTTTGTTTAAGTACATAATCTATTTTCACACTTGGTTTTACAAGCAAACAATCGATTTTTCACTTATGAGAGAGTGTTAGAATTTGTCCCAGCGGTCATGTTTTTTCGAAGTCTATAAATAGAGACTTAGGGCTTCACAAACAATACAAGCCAAGAAATCACAAGCAGAACGCAAAACCCTATTGACTGTCACCTTTGTTCTTCACGTTCTTCATCTGTTTGAGCTGATCTCTCTCAAGGGTTAGATTGGGTTGGGAATCTTCAAGTTGTTGTATCCACCTTCATAAAGGTATTTCTTATATTCTTGTAATCTGTTTAAAGTTGGTACTAGGTTATACTAGAGAGTGGGGGTATCTCTCTAGGGTTTTTGGTTGTAACAAGGGTGGGGTATCTCTTGCACTAAGTGGGGTATCCTAGGTGAAGAGTGCCTGAGTCTGTAATAGTTTTAAAGCACCCGGTTTAAGCTTTGTTTTTGTTAGTGGAAAATCTCACAAGGGTTGTGAGGACTGGACGTAGGTCACTGGGAGGTGACTGAACCGGTATAAATCTCCTGTGTCTTTACTGTTTTAAAATCTAATTTGTTCATTACATAAACCTGCGCGAAAATTAATCAAAGTCGTTGAAAAGGGGAACTGTTTTCAAAAATCTCAATTCACCCCCCCCCCCCCTCTTGAGACTGAAGCCACTTAGTAACAAGTGGTATCAGAGCTAGACTCTTGTTTAAAGGGCCTAGCAGCTTCAAGAGAAATGGCTTCAGGTTGGTCTACGCTAGAGGGTGCATCTCTTACCCGTCCTCCAGGATTCAACGGGAAAGACTATGTATATTGGAAAGACAGAATAAGAATATTCCTAGAACGGGTAGATTTAGATGTATGGGATGCTGTGGAAAAAGGACCTTTTGTCCCCACGCATATTGTAGATGGTATTCTCACTATCAAAGATAGGACTGGATGGACTGATGATGAAAAGAAAAAGGTTCAACACAATCTCCGAGCTAAAAATATTATCACTTCCGCACTAAGTCCTGATGAGTTCTTTAGAGTGTCATACTGTAAAACTGCTCAAGAAATGTAGGACAATCTTCAAATCACTCATGAAGGGACTAGTGAGGTAAAAAGAGCAACAACAAACACTCTTATCCGAGAATATGAATTATTCAGAATGAATCAATGAGAGACTATACAAGAAATGAAAAAGAGGTTCACTCACATAGTGAATAAATTGGGCTTATTAGGAAAATCATTTCCTGCCAAAGACTTGATCAACAAAATGCTAAGGTGCCTGAATAGAGAATGGCAACCAAAGGTAACTGCGATAGACGAATCAAGAAATTTAGCTACCATGACTCTCGCCACTCTGTTTGGAAAACTACTAGAGCACGAGTTAGAGCTCACTCGTCTAGCAGAGCATGAAGAAAAAGACAAGAAAAAGAAAAACTTAGCTCTCAAGGCTTCTAGTTCAAATCCATCTGATGAAAGTAATGATTCGGAAAATGAAGATGATGAAGACGATAAGAATATGGATCAAATGGTTACAAAATTCAAAAGGTTCATGAGAAGAAAAAGCTTAACCAAAAAGAATTCTCCACCCAAAAGAGTCTCAAGCAAGAAAAACTTCTTAAGTCCACCAACTTGCTACGAACATGGCAAATCCGGACACATGAAGATGGAGTGCCCGAATTTACAATGAAAACTATCAAACTTTAAGAAAAAGGGATCCAAAGGAAACGAGGGTAGAAAAGTCTACATAGCATGGGAAGTAAGTGACATGGACTCATCAGATGATTCAGAAAGTGAAGATGCTCAAGTTGCTCTCATGGCCGACCACGACGGTGAAAATGAAACTGAGGTAGATTCTAACTCTGAAACTTCACAAAATGCATATGATGAATTACATGAACCATTTATTGAATTGCATAATGATTCTTTAAAACTAGCTAAGGCATTAAGTCAATCAAAGAAAACAGTTGCTCATCTCCAAACCGAAGTTATTGCTTTAACTAAGGAAAGATTAAAACTTAGAAAAGAAAATTATAGTCTTGTTGTTTTAAAGCTAACTATGTATGTGATAACACTACAAGAAAATCGCGTATTACTGGTGGATTTTTTCTGCCGGTACGTTTCCGGCGGAAATTTTGCATTTCCGGCGGATTTTTTTTGAAATATTTTTTTTTTGAAAATCAGTCAGAAATACAAAAAAAAATTCAAAAAATCCACCGGAATGTTTTGAAATTCCTATAAATAAAACTTTCTCCTACACTCTTCTCATTCTCTCATTTCACTATTTATTTCCTTCTCACTTTCTCTTACACTCTTCTACATTTTTTTCTTCTTCATTCTCACTTATTCATTCTTATTTCTTCTTTCTCATACTCTTCAAACTTAACTAAATTTCTCTACATATCTCTTTTCTATATTTCCTATTTCTTCTTCCTTCTCACTTCTTCTTATTTCTTCATTCACATACTCTCATTTATTCTTATTCCTTATCACTTATTCATTCTTATTCTCTCCTATATTATTTTTCCATACTCTCTTTCATTTTTTTTTTGACACAACTCTCTTTCATTCTTATTCATTCTAATTTCTCTATTACTTCTCATTCTATTCTATATAATTTTTTTCTCATATTCTACTTCTTTTTTTATTACTTCTTATTTAACTAAAATATAAATTTCCAAAAAAAAAATTTAAAAAAATTAATTTGTTTTTTGAAAAATCCGCCGGTAATTCAAAAAATCCGCCGGTAAATGACCAATTTTCGGCGGATTTTGGCCTTTTCCAGCGGATTTTTTCCACCGGTAGTCCGCGAATTTCTTGTAGTGTAAGTGCGCTGAATATGAAAAGAAAATTCATGAGCTTAAATGGACATTAGGAAAAATGCATGTACAAAACAAACAACTTGTGCATCCTAGGCCACAAAGAAACACTTCCATGAAAAGAAAATTGCATTATAGGCCTAAGTTCACTACTAGTCCATATATTAGATGTTATTACTGTGCCAAACTAGGACATACTGCATCTGTTTGCATGGCCAGAGGAAGACAAGTTGTGAAAAAGGTGTGGGTTCCCAAAGGGACTCTACCAAGTACTAACCCACAAGGACCCAAGGAAATTTGGGGACCAAAATTTTCAGCTTGATCTTATTGCAGGTATGCTTCAAGGTATGGGGGCGGATTAATACCCTGGTAGCAAATGCTCTAAGCACATGACTGGAGATATAACAAAACTCTTAACACTGAACCCCCAGAAAAAGCGGTCATGAAATAACAATAGAGGAAAAATCCTCGGTGAAGGTAAGATTTGTAAAGATTTATCCACCTCTATTGAAAGTGTGCTTAATGTAGAAGAACTTAAGAATTGTTTATAAAGTATTAGTCAAATATGTGATTATTGAAATAGAGTAATCATTGATCTCATTTCATGCATCATTGAGGACATCATTAGTAAGCAAGTTAGAATAATAGAAAATAGAGTAAACAACAACATCTCAACTATGGTGTAAATATGGATTACATTCCGATTAAATGCGACAACTGAAGCGCAATTAATCTATCAAAGAACCCCGTTCAACATTCTAGAATTAAGCATATAGCGACAAGGCAGCATTTTCTTAGAAATCACGTTCAAAAAGGTGATTGTGTGATTGATTTAGTAGAGTATTCAAAACAGCTAGCTGATATTTTTTTCAAAACCATTGCAAAAAGAAATCTATTTTTTTTCATTCAAAGAGAACATTGAATCATTGATTTATCAGTTATCTGAATGAAATATGAACTGATGATTGAATTATGTTTGGTTATCTTGTGTTGCAACCCGACTCTCATGTCATTTTGTGGTTTATGCCTATTTTTTAAATGCAATGGACTCACTTTTACTATTAGCTGCGTTTTCGACTCGCCAACTAAGTTTCGCATTAACCCTTTTGATCATGACCAAAAGGGGGAGAAAAATAGGATTGTCACTTTGCATTTAGTTAGGGGGAGCATCATGTAAGGGGGAGTCTAGATACATATCATTAATATTAGTGCATTGTTTTGCTTGATAAACTAACCTCCCACCTAAGATGAATCAAAATTTTATCATCATCAAAAAAGGGGGAGAACGTGAATATCTTGTGTTGCAGGTTATGTTTTGATGATGAAGTGGTCACTAGGAAGTTTGGTCGTGTCTTAGGAATGAATTGTAAACCGCTTTTGTGGATCAGCTCAAATCACTCATCACACAGCACTCACACAATTAACCTAACATATGCCTTCAATTGATAAAAGCATGCTAAATAGGTTAGGCACAAATGATAAACAATCGATTTATGATTTGGTGTTTTTTAAAGCAAAGAATCGATTTTGAACTTGTATTATAAAGTGCAAATTCGATTATGGACTAGTCTTTTGGAAACTCCAAATTGTGCCTTCCTGATTCTTTTGAGCTTGTTTTTTAAAGCAAAACAATCGATTGTATACTTGATTCATTAAGTACAAAATCAATTTTGGGATTCATCTTGGAAGCACACAATCGATTCATGGCCTTATTGGTTTAAAGCAGAAAATCGATTATGGTCCTATTTTGTTTAAGTACATAATCGATTTTCACACTTGGTTTTACAAGCAAACAATCGATTTTTCACTTATGAGACCGTGTTAGAATTTGTCCCAACGGTCATATTTTTTCGAAGTCTATAAATAGAGACTTAGGGCTTCACAAACAATACAAGCCAAGAAATCGCAAGAAGAACGCAAAACCCAATTGCACCGTCACTTTTGTTCTTCACGTTCTTCATCTTTTGAGTTGATCTCTCTCAAGGGTTAGATTGGGTTGGGAATCTTCAAGTTGCTGTATCCACCTCCATAGAGGTATTTCTTATTTTCTTGTAATCTGTTTAAAGTTGGTACTGGGTTATACTAGAGAGTGGGGGTATCTCTCTAGGGTTTTTGGTTGTAACAAGGGTGGGGTATCTCTTGTTTGTAATAGATCTTTAGGGTTCTTGCACTAGGTGGGGTATCCTAGGTGAAGAGTGCTTGAGTCTGTAAGGGTTTTAAAGCACCCGGTTTAAGCTTTGTTTTTGATAGTGGAAAATCTCACAAGGGTTGTGAGGACTGGATGTAGGTCACTGGGAGAGAACTGAACCAGTATAAATCTCCTGTGTTTTTACTGTTTTAAGTTCTAATTCGTTCATTCCATAAACCTGCACGAAAATTAATCTAAGTCGTTGAAAAGGAGAACAGTTTTCAAAAATCTCAATTAACCCCCCATCTTGAGACTGAAGCCACTAGGTAACAGATGGAAGCAGGAACGAAGAGGAACGAGATTTAGTTAATGGTTGAGGGTTTTGGTTATGGCGTGGGCGTCATGGTTTTGTGTTTGCAAGAGGGATGAGTTGCGTCGACGTTGTTTTTGTGAACGTTGAAGTCTGCAGCCTGCGTGATGAAAAAAAAAATTTAGCAATAAGGAGCGCTCGTGACTAAATCGCTACCTATGGGCTTTGTGTTTTGCAATGAGTAGCGCTCAAAAAGAAAGCACTACCTATGGTCGCTCCGTGTTTTGCAGAAAGGAGCACTTAGAACAAATGCGCTACCTATGGTCTTTCCGTGTTTTTCAATAAAGAGTGCTCGTAGGAAAAGCGCTACTTATGTTGTGTGTGTTTTTGTAATTAGGAGCGCTTTTAAGAAAAGCGCTACATATAATGTTATATAAGTAGCGTTTTTTAGAAGCGCTACTAAATGTTGCGCTCTTTTTAAATATTTCTGGCGTAGTGAAGGCATGTATTCCTCAAATAGTTTTTTTTAGCAATTTAGGAACTGAAAAACACAGAAAAATGAAATACATAGAAATGTACTCGTAAGTGCATAAGTCAAATAAATAAATTGGTGGAACGGAGCACCATGAGCAAAGCTCAAAAAAATAAGGTTTAAATATGTTTTTAGCTGCAAATATAGTGACTTTTGATTTTAGTCCTTGTAAATTTTTTTTTTCAAAAAGATTCCTATAAAATCAACTTTTTTGAAATAGGTCATTCTGTTAGTTAAATGTAAAAAAAAACCGAGTTGGCTAACAAAAATCTGATGTGTCATTTAATATTCATTTTTGTTTATTTTAAATACTTATTTAATATGCGAAGTCATTATTTTTAATTCTTCATTAAAAAAAATTAGTCCACATCTTCTCCACTCACTACAAAAAAAATGCAGGTTAGGCGACGGATATTAGCGAGGGATCCCAAATCCGTTGCTAAGTTGAACTTAGCGAGGGATTTAGCGACCGCAAATTCCGTCGCTACAAGGCGCGCCTAATTTTAAAAAAAAAATTCAAATACGTTGCTAACGGTAAATTCTGTCGCTAACGCTGACGTGACCGTTGGCAGATCTTGGATGGAATTCGTAAAATTCCCAATTCCGTCACTAAACGTAATATCCGTCGCTATGATTCCGTCGCAAATACCTAGGAATGCGTGAAAATTCAAAATCCATCGCTACTTTTCAATTCCGTCGCTATGCTACCGTCGCTATGCTACCGTCGCTAAATTTTGGGAATGCGTGAAAATTAAAATCCTTCGCTATGGTTGGAATCCGTCGCTACGCAATCTGTCGCTAATGTTTTAAACCCTTAATCCGTATTGCCTCACCTCACTTCACTCTTCGCTCTCTCTCAAACACTTCACTCTCTTCTCTCTCTCAAACACTTCACTCTCTTCTCTCTTCTCCCTTTTCTCTTTCACCACCATCTCTCCGCCACCACCGCACCATGCCACCACCATAATCTTCTCCATTTTCTCTCACTCACCAACGAATCCGTCTCTTTTTCTCTCACTAACGATCCCGTCTCCCTCGCTTCTCTCACCATTCACTCTCAAAGTGTGGAACGTTTTTGTATTCGTGTTTTTGTTTTCATTGATTTTGTTTTCGTTTTCTATGATTTTGTTTTCGTTTTCTATGATTTCGTTTTCGTTATCTTTTTATTTTTGTTGTAATTTATTTTTGTTGAAACCAGAATCTTTTTCCTGGATTTTTGGATTGCTGGATTCATTCAAGCATTGAAGTTAGGAGTATTGGAGCTTTGCAATTCGAATTGGGGTCATAGGAGCTTGTTTGGTTCTGGTGGGTACACACATATTGTGAAAAATTCAGAAATTAGTCCCAACAAGTGAGTTCCTCTCACTCACTCTTTAGATACCTTAAGGTTTTTAGCACAATAGTGTTTTTCCCTTCTTTAAATATGCTATTTGATTGTTGGCCTATTTGTTTGATGATTGAATATCATGTTTGTAATACCATGTTTCAGCTACTTTTATATAGAGTTTATCTATATGCATCTTCATAGGTGGGAAATGTGAATAAATTTGGTGAAAAATGATTTGGTTCTTAGCATGTTATTGTTTATCTATATGGCCTGTTATAATTTATTTTTGTTGTTTTGATGTTTGATGAACCCTAGGTTAGATGACTATATTGTGTGCTGTTGATGGAAAAGGGTGAGGTGCTGTCCCTCACCCCCATATTTTGCTCGAAATCATCTCCATTGAGATAATTGCGAGACTATACTAACAATTTTAAGGTTAGGAGTTAGAAATAACTTCCTTCACTACTTATATGGAAAAGGGTTTTGTTTGTTCTGTCCTTAACCCCCATATTCGGCTCGAAATCATCTCCACCAAGATCATATCAATGCCACTAACTTGATAGGTTATATTTTGGGTATAGTTGTGGGAATATAACGCGGTTTTTAAATGCGTGTAGATGAATTGGAATCAATTGAATCATAGTTGGGTGTATGATCGGTTATATCCGGGAAGAGCGTTTTTGAAGAAAACTTTTGTAAATGGGGTTGAAGAGTTTATTAGGGTAGCGTGGCGACATTATAAGGCTAAAAAGGAAGGGGGGATTAGATGTCCATGCCTTAAATGTGACGGTATACCTATTACATATGATGATGAAATTAGGGTGCACTTGTATCATATCGGGTTTAGGCCTAATTATTGGATTTGGGTGGACCATGGAGAACGACTTCCAAATTTTGACTCAGGGGCTTCTTCAAGCAGTTCTAGTTTTCATGTTCCATCTAATGAACAATTTGAGTCGATGGAAAGCATGATTTGTGATGGTCTCGGAGTGAATGTGTCATTTGATGAGCCTCAATATGACGATCATGATGAACTTCCAAATGAAGAAGCACAAAGATTTTATTGTTTGTTAAAAGAGTCAAACACACCGTTTGAAGGCTCGCCAGAGTCAAAATTATCTATGTGTGTGAAGCTTTTATCTCTCAAGTCCATGAGCAATATTTCTGAGTTGGGTTTAGATTTTGTGACTCAAATGATGTTGGACGGGACGCCTAATAAGGATAGTTTCCCAAAAAGTTATTATGAAGCAAAGATGTTAGTTTCGAAACTGGGATTGGAATGTAAGAAGATTGATTGTTGTGAGGACGAGCACATGTTGTTTTACGACAATGAATTTGGTAAAACCAATGGTGCGCTACAGGCTTGTAGATTTTGTGGAAAGCCGGGGTATAAAGTTCGTAAAGGGGAAAAACGTAATTATAAAACCCATTCTTGTAAAGTCTTTGTTCTATTTGCCTATAGTTCCAAGGTTGCAGAGAATGCTTGCATCGCCTGAAATTGCAAAGAAAATGATGTGGCATTATGAGAATAGGAATACCTCGAACATTTTACGCCACCCATCTGATGGTGAGGCGTGGAAACACTTTTATCGAGTGCATTCAGATTTTACCTCTGACCCACAGAATGTTCGACTTGGTTTGTGCTCTGATGGATTTACTCCATATATCCAAGTATCAGCGTCGCCCTATTCTTGTTGGCCAGTCATTGTTACCCCTTACAATCTTCCTCCTGAGATGTGCATGACTAAACCGTATATGTTTTTGACTTGCTTGATACTTGGTCCATCCAATCCAAAAGCTAACATTGATATATTTTTGGAACCTCTAATTGATGATCTCAAGAGATTGTGGCAGAGTGTTGGGACATATGATGCAGAACGAAAGAAGAATTTTATGATGAGAGCGGCACTGATGTGGACAATTAATGACTTCCCGGCTTATGGTATGTTGTCAGGTTGGGGGAATCACTGTAAATTAGCATGCCCCCACTGAGGTTGAAATACGAGGGAAAGAGTTCTTGGTTTGACTCGCATCGTAGATTCTTACCGCCAGATCATGTATTTAGAAAGAACAAAAGGGCATTCAAGAAAGGGGTAGTTGAAACAGATGTCCCACCGCCTTTGTTGACATCGGGTGAAATTTGGAGTAGAGTTATGAATTTGCCATAAGCCACAGAGGCAGGTGTGCTCTCCTGATTGGATGGTTATGGACGGGTGCATAACTGGACAAAAAGAAGCATATTTTGGAATCTCCCCTATTGGAAAGATAATCTATTGAGACACAATCTCGATGTTATGCACATCGAGAAGAATTTCTTTGACAACATATGGTTCACTGTGATGAATGTGAAAGATAGAACCAAAGACAATAATAAGGCTAGAATGGATTCTGCTCTTTACTGTAGCAAAGTCATTCCAATTTGAATTTGGTGCCAATGGCTAATGGCAAGATGTCAAAACCGAAAGCCAAATATTGTCTTACACCCGATGAAGCAAAAGATGTTTGTCGATGGTTGAAAGGATTGAGGATGCCAGATGGCTATTCTTTTAGTGAGGGAAAGTCCGTCGCTAATTAGCGTGGCCCTTTTTAGCAAGGGAATTTTTCCGTCGCTAATTCCCTTGCTAAGACACTGTAGGGACGGATTTTGGAGGTTTAGCGACGAAAATTTTCGTCGCCTATCCTGCTTTTTTTGTAGTGACTCCCCACTCTCACAAGTATGGAACCCCATCTCCCCCAAATCAATAACCAGAAAAGGCCCTAATCCCCAAATCTCAAACCTTGGAAATTTCAAAATAGAAACCCAGAAACACATCAAAGGGAGAGAAAGAGATGTAGTGGTGTTCAACAACATCAAAGAAACACAAGATAAAGAAATGAAGAAGATATAATTTGGATTGGAAATGAAGGAGGAAACAGAAAAATTAAATGAAGAAGCAGATAAGATAGCACTACAACCCACATTCTCTTCTCTTCTCCCTCTCACCTCACCACCGCAATCCCCTCTCCACTCTAAATCCATCTCTCTTAGCCACGTTCTTCTCTCTCCACCGCACAACGTACACAACCGTTCCTTGACCCACCGCTTCTTTGTGATTTGGCTCTCTCTCTCTCTTCACCGCACACGTTCTTCTCTCTCTCTCACCAAAACACAGAAGCATAAGAGAAACTCGAACTCCCACTATCTATCTGACTTCGCTTCTCACTCTGCTATCAATTCACTCTCGCAACTGCGTCCAACAATAACTCAATTCTGGGATTTAGGGTTTCTTGGTTCTCTCTCTCTCCCTCCCTCTCTCGCTCTCAATTTGGGGTCCTATCTTTACTCTGCCTTCAATGCACCACTATTTATACATCACCACATTCATTCTTTTGTTCTTTTTTTCTCTTTCTAGGGACTGGTTTCGGTAAATCATTATTTCTTCCCTCTCTTCCTTGATTATGTGTTGGTATCCTTCTATAGATGAGGAGAAGAAAACATCAGGTTTGTTGTTTCTCTAGTTAAAGAACTGATTTTGGTGGTGTTAGATTGATGATGGTGGTATGGTGATTTCCCGCGAAGGGTCGCCGGAGCTATGGTGGTGATAGGGATCCGCTGAAGATGGTGAATTGAGAAGATGAAGAAGAGGAAAGAAAATGGATTGGCATCTAAATCAACCATTTTGATATTAATTAAAATAAAATTTAATGACATCCCCAAGCCAAGTCGGCTTTAAAAAACGTAGAAATGAAAAAAATTACACATCACAATTATGTTAGCTCACATTTTTTGTAACATTTGGCTAACAGAATGATCTATTTCAAAAAAAAGAATTTCACAGGAATCTTTTTAAAAAATAAAATTTATAAGGACTAAAATCAAAAGACTTTATATTTATAGGGATTAAAAACATTTTTTTATAAGCAGAAGGGGTGCTCCAACCCATTACAACAGTAGAAACAATGGGGCCTCGTTAAAACCTATCAGGTGGGGATGGCAAAACGGGTTTGACCCGCCGGCCCGGCCCACCAACCCGCCAAAAAAAGGCGGGTTGGGTTGGGATATTGTGACCGCTAACCCGCTTAGCCCGCCCCGCCAAAAGGAGAAAACCGCGGACTTAAGACAAGAACGGGGCGGGTCGGCCCGCAATCCCTTTTTTTTTAAAAAAAAAACATCAGAGTGAGACAGACCAGTCCATTTTTTAAAAAAAAGTTAGGGCCCAAAATTAGAATCTAGCGCACTGCACACCCCAAGCCCAACCCGTTTTGTTCATTTTAGGTTTCACTTTTCACTTCTCAAACAATTGATATATAGTTAATCCTAGTAATTCCAATGCTATTATTGTTTTATATTTTTATTTCTGTTAAAAAAGGCTTTATAAAAAACTGTTTTAAAAAGAATGTGAAAAATCTAACTGAAATTGAAAAGTTGAAAATAGGTGAAAATTTTGTTAAAAAAAAATGCAAAAAAAAAACTAGGCGGGCCAGCCCTGTCAACCCACCAACCCACCACTTGGCAGGGCGGGCCAGTATGTTGAGCTCGCAGTTAGTTGGCGGGCCAACCCGCCCAGCCCATATTTTAGTGGGCTTTAGGCAAAGCGAAGCGTGCCGGCCTATCTTGCCATTCCTACTATTAGGCCCAAAACCCAATAAAAAAATACTCTCAATAAAAGAGAGTACGCCGGCACCTAGGCCTGGACAAAAAACCCAACCCGACCCGAAAACCGAAAAACCGAAATAAATGGGTAGCAACGGGCGGGTCCAGACGGGTAAACGGGTCTGCGGGTTGAAAAATCAGGGTACACGTGACTTGGGCTGGGCGGTGCGGTTGCAAATTCTGGGCCCATGGGTAACCGCACCCGCCGATATTATACTCTAAGTTTGGTTTATATAATTTAATATTCCCCTCTCTCAGTACTCAGTCTCACAATCTCTCACAGAACACGTTTCGCCTTCTCAGAGTTGCAATCAGAGCAGAGCACCAGTCAAAAGAGACTTGTCCCATCTCTGATCTCTCTCTCTCTCTCACACGCTTACCGTTCTTGCTTTTTTCTTTCTCACACACGGACATTCAATTTCATTCACTCACAACTCACAATTTCAGTTTCATTTTTCACGTTGCTCAGCTCACAAACAAACACAAACGAAAACAACACACAGCTCTTTGACTCTCTCTGTCTCTAAAGCCAAAAAACGTAATACTTAAGTATTATAATTGTTGCAAAAACAACTATGGTGACAGCTAAATTGTTTTTTCTAAAGCAGGTGATTTATCATTTTTAAATTAAAATAGATGTTTTTTTGGTGAAAACTGAATTGTTATTGACATTTATGCTAATTGGGCTTGTTACGCAATGGGCTTAATAATTTTTGATTTTTAAAGAAATTGAAAAAACAAACATTCTTTTATGAAATTTTTTCCTGTTCAAATTGGGTCCAACCCGTTTATACCCACCCGCCCAACCCGCCAGGCCCGTGGGAACCGAACCGAAATAACCGCATGTGTTTTTGAGCGGTTTTGGACCTTAATATTTAAACCGCGGTTTGGGCCGATTTGATGTTTTGGGCCCGAACCCGCCCATACTCGCCCGATGTCGAGGCCTAGGCACCCACTAGAACATCAAAATTGTTTTGACAAGTTAATTGAGGAATAAATTGTTTAACTGAGTTCGCTAGGCGCGCGTGAATTTTGCAGGCCAGAAAGTGAAGCGAGAGGAGACAAAATGCAACACAAACAAAGTGGGGAAAGGATTCCCTGGAGCTGACAGCTGCAACCCCACCCAGTTAACATAAGCGTACCACACGCGCATTTGTAGAGAGTGTCATATCTACCATTTTTTGAACCCTTACTAAATCAACAAAAATGCCGATATTCCTGCTCTCCAATCTCCATCCATCCATTCATTCATCGGCTCGAAGCTAGTTCCCTTTGGAATTTCCATTAATTGCTTCAAAAGACTGACTCTCTCTCTCTCTCTCTCTCTCTCTCTCTCTCTCTCTGGTGTGGTGGGTTATGTGTGTTGTTTCAATATAACTAGTTTCACTTAATTTTGCTCGCAGTCGCAGTCGCAGTCGCAGGTAATACAGCGCATCCCACTTATAAATATATCGAATCATTGCAGATAGTATATCAACAGATATCGAATTTAAGGTTCGGTTATTTAATTGCTTGTGGTTTTCTTTTCATTCATTAATTGCTGTTGGCAACAGCGACAGCTACAAATATGGAGGCGATCACAGCTTCCTTAGAGAGGTCTCTTCAAAACTGTTCCCTAAACAACAACAACAATACCAACAACCAGGCCGGGAGGGAAGACTTAGACGGGTCAGCCTCAGATGCAGCAACAGCAGGCATAGGAATCTCATCCAGCTCAGATGATGTCTCCCATAACCATATCTCCAACTCCGACACCACGTTAGAGCTCAACTCCCACATCTCCCTTCCTTACCATTGGGAACAATGCCTAGACTTAAAGGTTCTCTTCCCTTTGCTTTGCTCCCTTAATTAAATTTCTCAAACTTCCCTCTTCACTAATAACATACTATATATATATATATATACACTCTTAATAATGAAACTAAACTGGATCTTTGGTCTTTTTAATTAACTAAATTACACCTATATATATTGTTGTTTATCCACGCTGAACAGACAAAAACCCTAGGCAAAAAAGTGTTTTGCTTTTGTTTCTAATTTGTATACTCATCATCATTTCTTTACTTTCACTTCGCATTTTGTTTATAGGGGAAGGTGCAACTTTTTTGGGTTTGAAAATCGTGCATATAGCATAGCTTTCGTTTTAATTTGCTGTTTTGGAAGAGGGGAAAAAAGTTAAAGTTGATTTGTAGATATAAAAATATGTTCTGGTTTCATTTATAAAATTTAATCTATTTGTTTGATTACTTCTGTAATTTTGATCCGGTCAAGAGGGGTGTGTTGTGTTGGTTTCTTTTTCTATTTCCATGATCTGTTGGGTCTGATCTCGAGTTTGTTATTTAGTGGTTTGAAATTAGTATATTGTATAATTGATGATTACTTACAGACGGGGGAGGTTTATTACATAAACTGGAGGAATGGTATGAAAGCAAGGGAGGATCCAAGAAGGGCAGCTGATGAGTATAATGTGAGCAGGGATTATGAGTCCGAAGAAGAAGAAGAAGAGAGTTTGTACGATAGTGAAGAGTCTTCATCGGAGTCTTCATCCAAAGAGCACTATATAGAGAAACAGAATGTTCTGGTGGTTGCCGGCTGCAAGAGCTGTCTCATGTATTTCATGGTACCCAAACAGGTTGAGGATTGCCCAAAATGTAGTGGTCAACTTCTCCACTTTGATCGATCCCAAAATGGCTCCCTATAATTCCCTCTTCTCGTTTCCCAATTCAACCCTTCCCTTCCCTTCCCTTCCCCCTCTTGCTTTTCACTTTTTTCCCTCTTGGTTTGGTTTTGTTTTGTTTTGCTTTTACCTCTGATCGAGAGTGTGAACTTATAGTTCTCTCTTCTTGTGTATTATTTAGGATGAATTTTTTTCATCTTTTTAAACTAAGTTTAAGAGACTTTTCCTCTTGTTTGGTTCTTCAGAATAGGTTCGCTTTTTTTTTCTTTCTTTTTATAATATTCATTAAATTAAATTACTGTTAATCAATTTAATATTTTATGGTTTTTCTCGGTCCTCTCAATAAATAAAATATTCGGTCAAGTTCTACAGTGCTGGCAGTAACGTCAGTTTTAGAAGAACGAAAGAATAATATTTGTAATGATTGCGATGTGTATTGTGTAGCGTTCTTTGCCTTTTCTTTTCATATACGATTTTTTATTTTGAAATAAAACTATTAATATTAGTCTATTGTCTCTTGTTGTTTTTCTGTTTTACCGTTTGAGTTTACTTTAGTGTTAGAGCATTTCATTTTTTTGACACATGCATGATCTTGTCTTTTCCCTCCCCCCACCCATCTCTCTCTCTCTCTCTCTCTCTCGTGTTTGTAAAAAGCTCTCTGATATTGTTGGTTCCTGTGCTCTTTTCTATGTAATGTAACATGTTGGTATTACTTTTCATCGTGAACCATCCCTGTGTGTTACTGGCTTTTGAGGTGTCCCAATCGACTGCTTTTACCACTTATTATTATATTATTGAAAGACAAGGTTTAGAACTCATAAAAGAACGATTTCATTTACTGATTTACATGTGCATTAGTTGGGTTGAAAGAATCTTGGTTTTTCGTTGTAAATTTTATTTGTAATGCTTCTTTTATCCAATTCTAGCCCCCTCCAAATATATTTTTGGTACAAATATATTTTTGGTACAAATATATAAAGAAGACGAGCTTGGAATGATGCCAAGTGAGTTATATCACTGCTTGGCCTCAACAAAATGTGTTTGCCAGACTTGGATAGCTGTCTTGTATCGTGATAAACAACACTATCTGATCAGTTCGATATTCCCGCCGTATGTATAGGGTTATAATAATTTAAATGCTAATTTATAGTTTTGGTCTACCTATTTTCAAAAATTCAGATATTTGGTCCCCCTATTTTAAAACTCAGACATTTGGTCCCCCAATTTTAAAAAATCAAACACATTTAGTCCAAAGAGGGACCAAATGTCTTTGATTATTAGGCATAAAAAACTGAAAATTTCTCTTGGGACTAAATGTCTTTGATTTTTTAAAATTGGGGGACCAAATGTCTGAGTTTTAAAATAGGGGGACCAAATATCTAAATTTTTGAAAATAGGGGGACCAAAACTATAATTTAGCCTAATTTAAACAAATTCGTACGCGTGGAGTCTAATTCAAGGGATTTATTAGCATGTTTGTTTATGTGTAGGAATCTTAGAAACCTAGAGTTGTCAATCTGGGCCACTTGATCCAATGGATCAAAATGTAAAGGTGGGTTGGATCAGCTCAATTGTCTATTGGGTTATTTTTTTTAGTCCAATCCAAGCAAAAATATTGGGTTTGTGGGCCGACCTGACCCACTTTAATTTTTAACAAAATAAAGAACAAAAATGTTATAAAAAACCATTAAAAATAGTCTTGTATGGCCCATGGGCCAAAATATTCTGGTTCTTTCTTGGCTTTCTTTTTTGTTAGTCCAGCCCAACTTAAAATACTAGGTAATCGAGTCGGCCCAATGGGCATGTAACACCCCGATATTTCTAACATGTAGAGACACCGAAGATGCACAGATGCGGAAATTCAGAGGACACAGTTCCTGTTCAAATATTGGACATAAAAACTTTTTCCGAAATAAAAACATAGTCGGAATAACATTACTTCATAAAATAGAAGTTTATCGGTTCCATACCGAATGGATTACAATATCCAAGTCCAAATACCAAACAGAAACATAAAACGATTCATATAACTCATAATCCATACAAGTTTATACAACCAATAGGACAACAAAAGAACAAGGAGAAAATGACTAAGTCTTCAGCACCTCCAAGAGTATATCAACTACTCGTGCACTATAGTCTTCCTTTTTCCCTGCAGCTTCTCTGAAAAACAACAAATATGGATAGGGTGAGATAACATTATCTCAGTGAGTCCTACCGTGCCCCCTCACTGACACTCGGTTCAAATTATTAAACCGTTACTACCAAAGTTGACATAACAATGTCTTATCTTATAATCGAATTGCCGACTGCACAACGACTGCTAATCCCGGCGAATTCGTGTTCTTAAACTTTGCATAAAGTCTTATTTATTAATCGAATTTCCGACTGCACAACGACTGCTAATCCCGGCAAATTCGTGTTTAACCTTAGCACAAACCGGCTGCACAACGCCTGCTAATCCCGGTAACCCGTGAATTGACCACGCCAAAACACATTCAGGGCCTAGGGTGAGGGCTCATGACTTCCCTTCCTAGTATGCTACTTGTCGGGTCGTCACCCAACGCAATACGTATGACAATACGCATCAAGTTCTCGAGAGTTAGATAATTTATATCATTTCGATCACCATATGGATCAATCATATAAGTTCATTAGATAATTTATCTTTCGATCACCAAAGGATCATTCACATAGTAATCGGATAGCCAATATCCATATTGATCTATAATCCGTTTTGAGGAATTCATAAATTAGACCTTCGGCATTATAATCATATTTAACATATTATTGACTTATAACCCGTTTTGATGAATTTACAACATCCGGCATTATAATCATTTTCATTTGACATATATAAACATATATATATTTAGTCAGTCCATCAGTCGGTGTACTCACACGCGTACTGGGGTTTCGGTTTTTCAATCAAATAGGCTTAATTTCAAAGCTCTTTTTCAAAACCATGAGTTGAACAAGTTCAAAATAAGGTTTTCAGTAAGGCAATTCCTTTTTAAATGATTGAGAAAGAGATTTGAAAAGGTTCGGGATCAAACGGAGCGACAAAACGAGAAAACGGAAGCCGGTAACAGAACCACACGCACGACCCGTGCCCAGGGGCGCACGACCCGTGCGTGGTGCACTACTTAGGACCCATCAACCAGAAGGAAACGCACGATCCGTGCCCAGGGGCGCACGACCCGTGCGTCCCGTTCTGTTTCCAATACTTCCAACCCGAAGCAGGCGCACGATCCGTGCCCAGGGGCGCACGGTCCGTGCGACCTGTGTCTGTTACCAGAATTTCACACTTTTCTCATTTTCGCTCTCCGTTCTCGTCCGATTCGATTTCTAATTTCAATCACCTGAAACTCAGAAAATTCCCAGAATATATATTTCTAATAGTACACAATTCATTTCATTCCAACGATTTAATCAAAATCTCATTAAACCGTAAAACACCGTTTTGACTCAAAAAAACGCTTTTCAGTTTTAAGTCTTTTGTAAACAGAAATGTGACCAAGGGATTCCATATCGAAAACAAGTTCAGAATATCAAAATGCCCTATCGTGAGTAGAACTCACCCGTTGACGAAATCCGAGAGTTGAACCGAGAGACGAGATCGTCGAACCGAAACAACGAACTATCCCCGCTAGAAACCGAATTCGAACCCGGACAGTGGCTTCCTTTCTCTCAAACTGAAACAGCACTCAATCTTTCACAACTTCCTCCAAACCAAAAATGTAAGCTTGAGACTTCCCTTTCTTAACAGCAAAACTGAACATGCAAGAGAAGTGGCAGCTCAAAACTCCATTGTCTTCAACCTTGGAGCTCTAAGCTTCGAAAAAATGGAGCAAGGGATAGGAGTAGAATCAGACTTCAAAAATAGGCTCATTGAAATCAGAATTGAAAATGGATTGGAATGGTGGAGGAACAACTTACATGCAGCAAGGAATTGGGTTGATCCCTCTTCTCCCTTCCTCCTCTTCCCTCGCGTCCCTCCTCTTCTCTTTCCCTTTCTATTTTCAGTTTTTCTTCAAATTCTGATTATAATGAAGGCTAAGTATTTGAGAGTGTGGCTGAATGTTTAAAAGGGGTCAGCTACTAAATGGTTGGGTGTGAAAGTACAATAATGCCCTTCAGCTTAAATATTTTAATTAACCATGACCAAGCCACAATAAATTTTGGAATAGAATTTCTTTGGATTTTTCCTCAAATAAAAATCCCCGAGACACGACTAATTATTCCCACAAATAAATAATCGGTCCTAGGCATCATAATACGAGTCTTTAAAAATTAGGGATGTTACAATCTCCCCAACTTTTAAAAATTTTGTCCTCAAAATTGACGAAACGTACCTTACTGAAAGAGATACGGATATCGAGCATGCATGTCTTCTTCCAGTTCCCAGGTAGTCTCTTCGGCTGAAAAGCCATCCCAGACAACTTTGACAATAGGAATAGTCCTTGACCGTAGCGTCTTCTCGCCACGCTCCAAGATGTAGCTTGGATAAGGTTGAAATGACAAATCTGGTCGCAGGTCAATAGTATCAACACTCAACGGCTGATGCGAGTCGGGAACATACCTCCTCAACTGAGACACGTGGAACACATCACGGAGGTTCGATAGGGCCGGAGACAATGCGAGGCGATAGGCAACGGGCCCAATCCGCTCGATGATTTGGAAAGGTCCAACATATCGAGGACTGAGCTTCCTCGCTCGCAAAGCTCTCCCAGTACCTATGGTTGGAGAAACTTTCAAGAACACATGATCACCAACCTCAAACTCCAACGGTCTCCTTCGGTTGTCAGCGTAGCTCTTTTGCCGACTCTGAGCAACCTTCATCCTTTCCCGAATTAGCTTGATCTTCTCAGTAGTTTCCCGAATCATATCGGGTCCCAAAAACTTATCTTCACCAATCTCCCACCAACACAACGGAGTTCTACACTTCCTACCATAAAGTGCTTCAAATGGTGCCATTCCAATGCTGGAGTGGTAACTGTTGTTGTAGGAGAATTCGACTAACGGAAGATGATCTTCCCATTTTCTTCCGCTATCAAGCACACATGCCCGAAGCATGTCCTCCAGAGTCTGAATAGTCCTCTCCGTCTGACCATCAGTCTGAGGATGATAAGCAGTGCTAACCAGCACCCTTGTTCCCAAAGCTTCATTCAATGCTCTCCAGAACCTGGAAGTAAACTTGGGATCTCGGTCTGACACAATGCTCGTTGGGACTCCATGCAGTCTGATAATGTTCCTCACATATTCATCTGCTAACTTGGAAACCTTATAAGTCGAGCGAACGGGAATAAACTGAGCGGATTTAGTCAATCGGTCCACTACTACCCAAATAGAATCATTGCCTGCCTGTGACCTCGGGAAACCCATGACGAAGTCCATTGAGATATCTTCCCACTTCCAAACTGGTACATCTAGCGGTTGTAACTGACCGCCCGGTCTTCTGTGTTCCGCCTTAACCTTCTGACAAGTTAAGCACCGAGAAACAAATTCTGCAACCTCGGTCTTCATCCCAGGCCACCAATACATTAACTTCAAGTCTCGGTACATCTTGGTGGATCCCGGATGTACAGAGTACTGACTCCTATGAGCTTCTTCCAATACTTGCCTTTTGAGGTCATCATCATCGGGAACACAAATCCTCCCATTAAAGCAAATTATGCCATCACTATCCTCAGTGAAATCTGGCGATCCCCTCTGTGACTGCAACTTTATATCAGCTCCTTGAGCTACACGGATTTGTTCCCTTAGCACACTGGCTATCCGTATATGCCGCAATACTATGCGGTCCCTCTTTCTTGCTACCTTGAGCTTCAAGTCTCGGAATGACTCCAACAAAGCCATCTCGTGAACCATTAACCTTGCCGTGTGGATGGACTTCCTGCTCAGAGCGTCTGCTACCACATTGGCTTTCCCAGGGTGATATTTCAATTCGAAGTCATAGTCCTTCAAAAATTCAGTCCACCTTCTCTGTCTGTTATTCAACTCCTTTTGGTCAAATAGATATTTCAAGCTCTTGTGATCACTAAAAACCTCGAAACGAGAACCGTAAAGGTAATGCCTCCAAATTTTCAGTGCAAACACAATAGCCGCCAACTCTAAGTCATGAGTTGGGTAATTCCGTTCATGCGTCTTCAATTGCCTCGATGCATAGGCCACAACATGTTGATTCTGCATGAGAACGCATCCTAAACCCTTCCCAGATGCATCACTGTAAATCTGAAATCCCAATGACGGATCCGGAAGAATTAGGATTGGGGCAGAAGTTAGCTTTTCTTTCAATCCAAGGAAGCACTCTTCACAATCGGTATCCCAAGTAAACGGTTGGCCCTTGCGAGTTAGCCGAGTAAGCGGAAGTACCAATTGCGAAAAACCTTCAATGAATCTTCTATAGTAACCGGCTAAACCCAGAAAGCTTCTGATCTCTGTCACAGACGTCGGCCGTTCCCAATTCAACACTGCTTCCACCTTGCTAGGATCAACTGCAACCCCTTCTTGGGAAATCACATGGCCCAAGAACTTTACTTCCGACATCCAAAAGTCACACTTTGACGGTTTAGCATAGAGTTTCTTTTTTCGGAGTACTCCTAGGACAAAGCGGAGATGCTGAGCATGCTCCTCAACTGACTTTGAGTAAACCAAGATATCATCGATAAAGACGACCACAAACTGATCTAGGTAAGAATGAAATACTCTATTCATATAATCCATGAATACGGCTGGAGCATTAGTCAATCCGAAAGGCATCACCACAAACTCGTAGTGTCCGTACCTCGTACGAAACGCAGTCTTCGGAATGTCTAAGGCTCTTACCCTGATTTGATGGTACCCTGACCTTAGATCAATTTTAGAGAAAACTTTAGCACCTCGAAGTTGGTCAAGTAGATCATCTATCCTTGGCAATGGATACTTGTTCTTGATAGTGATTTTATTCAGCTGACGGTAGTCTATGCATAATCTCACGCTTCCGTCCTTCTTCTTGACTAGCAATACCGGAGCACCCCATGGAGAAGCACTCGGTCGAATAAACTTCTTGGAAATTAATTCCTCAAGTTGGGACTTCAATTCCTTCAGTTCGAGAGGAGACATCCTATAAGGTGCTATGGATATTGGCCCTGTACCAGGCGCCAAATCTATAGAGAATTCTACCTCTCGTTCTGGAGGCAAAGAGGAGACTTCCTCGGGAAAAACATCTAAGAATTCATTAACAACTTGAATAGACGATAAATCCAAATCAGCTTCAGTTGATGCAGACAAAATAACAACAAAAGCTTCCGCACCTTGGAATAGAGACTGGCTGGCTGAAGCGAATGAAATAACTCCATCAGTCGCAGGTAGTGAACGTTCCGCTACTTCGGAAGGAAAATTAATTGCACGGTTAAAACAGTCGATAGTAATGTGATTGGAAGTCATCCAATTCATTCCCAACACGACCTCCATTCCTCTCATAGGCAGACAGATAAAATCAACAACAAAGTCCCTGCCTCCTATGGTGAGCAGACAATTAAGGCATAATGATTGGGTTCGCACACGACCCTTTGCAGCAGTAAGGATAGATATTGGCTCGGATATAGGAGATACTATTAATCCTAGCCGTTCAGCACATGCTTCAGAGATAAAACAATGAGTAGCACCAGAGTCATACAGAATATTAACAGTTTGATGAAAGATAGAACCTGTACCCCTTATAAGATTATCAGCGGGTTTGATGGTCTTAGCATCCAGAGTGTTGACTCGGGCTTGTCTCGGAGCATCAGGAGACTCTAAGAAAGCTTTCCTTGACGGACAATTATTAGCATAATGGCCCACTTCTTTGCAAAGGTAACATTGGTTCGGTCCCACCTGGCATTTACCTTTATGAAATTTCTTGCACACATCACACCGGTCATATTTTGCGGAGTCTCTTGACTGTACCCGTTTCCCTTTATCTGATTTCCCTTTATATCTCGGGTTTGAAGAAGTTGGCTCATTACCCTTCTTCTTATCTTTCCAGAAATCTTTCCTCTCTGCGTACATTCTTTTAAGATCGCTCTCAGCTGAATGAGCTTGTTGGACCAAAGCAGGATAAGTGGTCATGGAATAAGAACTGAGACCTTGATTCACATCGCCTCTAAGACCTTGTCTGAACATCACCATCTTCCACTTATCATCAGGAGCGGTGGTCCCCAATTCATAGAATTGTGACAACCTCTCAAATTTTGCAGCATATTCCCCAACTGTCATCTCTCCCTGTTTCAAACTCAGAAATTCCATCTGCTTGTCAAGTCTTTGGGAGTCGGGAAAATAATGACTCAAAAATAATTCTTTGAAATTACTCCACTCAAGAGGAGTTCCTTGATTTTGAAGCATTCTACGAGCGTTAACCCACCAAGTGTGAGCATCCTCGTCCAGAGCGTTAGCAGCACAAATTACCTTTTCTCCTTCATTACATTGCAAGGTATCAAAGATCCGTTCCATGGCATCCACCCAGAAATGGGCTTTCATTGCCTCGGATCCTCCTTTGAAGGTTGGGGGTTTCATCTTCAGAAATCGGAAATACATCCTGTTGGGATCCTCAGGTGTTGGCACATTGACTGGCTCAGCTGGTTGTGGTTGAGGCATCTGATGCATATGCTGCATTTGAGCCATTTGAGCCATCTGTTGCTGTTGCATAAGCATCATGTCATTCATCATCTTCTGCTGAATCTCGATGACATTCTGCATCCATTCTTGATGAGGATCAACAGGTGGGTTTCTCCTACCTCTTCCAGCCATGATTCTGCGAAGTATGCACAAAGTATTAAGTTGATCAGGCTCAATGTCTAATAGCATACTAAGAAAAATCAGACTTAGAAGACGTAAAAGACTCTTAACATCTAAGTCCGACTAGGTCGAACCGCTCTGATACAAAATGTAACACCCCGGTATTTCTAACATGTAGAGACACCGAAGATGCACAGATGCGGAAATTCAGAGGACACAGTTCCTGTTCAAATATTGGACATAAAAACTTTTTCCGAAATAAAAACATAGTCGGAATAACATTACTTCATAAAATAGAAGTTTATCGGTTCCATACCGAATGGATTACAATATCCAAGTCCAAATACCAAACAGAAACATAAAACGGTTCATATAACTCATAATCCATACAAGTTTATACAACCAATAGGACAACAAAAGAACAAGGAGAAAATGACTAAGTCTTCAGCACCTCCAAGAGTATATCAACTACTCGTGCACTATAGTCTTCCTTTTTCCCTGCTTCTCTGGAAAACAACAAATATGGATAGGGTGAGATAACATTATCTCAGTGAGTCCTACCGTGCCCCCTCACTGACACTCGGTTCAAATTATTAAACCGTTACAACCAAAGTTGACATAACAATGTCTTATCTTATAATCGAATTGCCGACTGCACAACGACTGCTAATCCCGGCGAATTCGTGTTCTTAAACTTTGCATAAATTCTTATTTACTAATCGAATTGCCGATTGCACAACGACTGCTAATCCCGGCAAATTCGTGTTTAACCTTAGCACAAACCGGCTGCACAACGCCTGCTAATCCCGGTAACCCGTGAATTGACCACGCCAAAACACATTCAGGGCCTAGGGTGAGGGCTCATGACTTCCCTTCCTAGTATGCTACTTGTCGGGTCGTCACCCAACGCAATACGTATGACAATACGCATCAAGTTCTCGAGAGTTAGATAATTTATATCATTTCGATCACCAAATGGATCAATCATATAAGTTCATTAGATAATTTATCTTTCGATCACCAAAGGATCATTCACATAGTAATCGGATAGCCAATATCCATATTGATCTATACTCCGTTTTGAGGAATTCATAAATTAGACCTCCGGCATTATAATCATATTTAACGTATTATTGACTTATAACCCGTTTTGATGAATTTACAACATCCGGCATTATAATCATTTTCATTTGACATATATAAACATATATATATTTAGTCAGTCCATCAGTCGGTGTACTCACACGCGTACTAGGGTTTCGGTTTTTTAATCAAATAGGCTTTCAAAGCTCTTTTTCAAAACCATGAGTTGAACAAGTTCAAAATAAGGTTTTCAGTAAGGCAATTCCTTTTTAAATGATTGAGAAAGAGATTAGAAAAGGTTCGGGATCAAACGGAGCGACAAAACGAGAAAACGGAAGCCGGTAACAGAACCACACGCACGACCCGTGCCCAGGGGCGCACGACCCGTGCGTGGTGCACTACTTAGGACCCATCAACCAGAAGGAAACGCACGATCCGTGCCCAGGGGCGCACGGTCCGTGCGACCTGTGTCTGTTACCAGAATTTCACACTTTTCTCATTTTCGCTCTCCGTTCTCGTCCGATTCGATTTCTAATTTCAATCACCTGAAACTCAGAAAATTCCCAGAATATATATTTCTAATAGTACACAATTCATTTCATTCCAACGATTTAATCAAAATCTCATTAAACCGTAAAACACCGTTTTGACTCAAAAAAACGCTTTTCAGTTTTAAGTCTTTTGTAAACAGAAATGTGACCAAGGGATTCCATATCGAAAACAAGTTCAGAATATCAAAATGCCCTATCGCGAGTAGAACTCACCCGTTGACGAAATCCGAGAGTTGAACCGAGAGACGAGATCGTCGAACCGAAACAACGAACTATCCCCGCTAGAAACCGAATTCGAACCCGGACAGTGGCTTCCTTTCTCTCAAACTGAAACAGCACTCAATCTTTCACAACTTCCTCCAAACCAAAAATGTAAGCTTGAGACTTCCCTTTCTTAACAGCAAAACTGAACATGCAAGAGAAGTGGCAGCTCAAAACTCCATTGTCTTCAACCTTGGAGCTCTAAGCTTCGAAAAAATGGAGCAAGGGATAGGAGTAGAATTAGACTTCAAAAATAGGCTCATTGAAATCAGAATTGAAAATGGATTGGAATGGTGGAGGAACAACTTACATGCAGCAAGGAATTGGGTTGATCCCTCTTCTCCCTTCCTCCTCTTCCCTCGCGTCCCTCCTCTTCTCTTTCCCTTTCTATTTTCAGTTTTTCTTCAAATTCTGATTATAATGAAGGCTAAGTATTTGAGAGTGTGGCTGAATGTTTAAAAGGGGTCAGCTACTAAATGGTTGGGTGTGAAAGTACAATAATGCCCTTCAGCTTAAATATTTTAATTAACCATGACCAAGCCACAATAAATTTTGGAATAGAATTTCCTTGGATTTTTCCTCAAATAAAAATCCCCGAGACACGACTAATTATTCCCACAAATAAATAATCGGTCCTAGGCATCATAATACGAGTCTTTAAAAATTAGGGATGTTACAGGGCGGGCCAAAATTAACACCTCTAGTGAAAGCTACAACATGTAGCCTCATCATAGTCGCAACTGAATTCTTCGTAAACAAAACAACATCTTGGTGGGTGACTTTAGGCAAAACAACCCTTATATGAATGAGATAGTTTCTTAACCCATGTCTATCGCAGTCAATATACATTTTTTTTTGTAAACCGGGTATCATCTGCACGCAACTGCAGAGACCAATCCCTCGAGCCGATTAGGACCATAATGGGCGACAAAGCTCTCCATCAAGAGATTTAACACTACTGCATGTCCAAAGCTGAATTCGAATCCAAGACCTTGGTTAAGCTGGAAGAGACCCCAACAATCTCATCCAAGTGCCCTTGGGTAGTCACTATACATTTCTAGGAATTATATTGAATTCAAAGTTAATTTAAAAGACTATTTTAAAATAAATCAATTAGAATTTCATCTGTTAATATTTATAGTAGAGAAAAACCAAAACACACATTTGAAGAGATGAAGGAGTGTATGTAACACCCCGGTATATTTAACATGTAAAAATACCCAAGTGCACCAAAGTATAAACATCAGAGATAATAATTCCTGTTCAGACACTGAATACCACTATAAAATTTTTGCTGAAATACAAGACAACCATCTTATACACAAATAAGATCATACGGTACTCAGACCATAAACTGTCAGCAACGGTGGTAATCAGAGTCATACAAGAAAGCGGAATGAAGATAAACATAACACTAATGCCATAGTGCTGTGATACATGGACAACAGAAGGAAAATAAACTTAAACATAAAACTAAGTCATCCTCCATCACCCGGGGCCACCTACTCGTGCCTCAGAGGTTTCTTCTGTCCCTGTTTATCTGTAAAACAACAACATTTAAACAGTGAGATACAATCTCAGTGAGTTCTACCGAGACCCCTACTAGCACTCTCGGTTCAGTTATGAAATTTATTTAATTCAACACGACACCGACTGCAATCCAGTGCTAAATCCCGGTGAACGTGTTATGACTCAGTACGGCACCAACTGCAATCCTGTGCTAAATCCCGGTGAATCGTACAGTACGACACCGACTGCAATCCTGTGCTAAATCCCGGTGTATCGTACAATAAAACTTTCAACATAACACCGACTGCAATCCAGTGCTAAATCCCGGTGAACCCCATTACCAATAGTGTTTCCTAATGGAACGGAGCCTAGGGTAAGGGATCATGACTTCCCCGCCTAGTATGTTAACATGGGTCGTCACCCAAACTCGATATAATATATATATCTACAATACCATGAACTCACGGTCCATCAAATCAGATAATGCCAATTGAACACTTAACCCACGCTTTTATAAAACCAAGTTCACACTCGTACTCTAATTTACCTCTTTTCGACACAATTTACAATTTCGAAAACAGTTTATTTTGCCTTAAAACTAGAATATTCAGTTAGGCCTCTGATTAAGCTTTCCAACGCATTTTAGAACACCTCAATCGGGTTTCCGGATCAAAAGATATCGCGAAAACGAAAACAGTGTACAGTTGCTGAAAATCTGCAAAGCGTCGCGACGCGACGCGAACTGCTACCGTCGCGACGCGAAAAACGACAGAAACATTTTGCGTGACAAAACTGCACTTGGTCGCGACGCGATGCCCTGCGGGTCGCGACGCGATGGGGGGTCTGTCTGGTGCAGATTTTGCGATTTTCGCGAAATCCGCTATTCCGCTCATTTCTGATTTTAGTTCCGATCGAAAACAGATCCAACAACCAATATAATGAATCCAATACAAACCACACAATCAATCAATCCAATCCAAAACGTAATTTAAACGGATTTTTATCCAAAACGCTATTTTTCGAATAACGGTTTTTGACTCAAAATTTCTCGGAACCAATCAACGCACAAATTATACCAAAACGGAATAAACCTAAACGTGAGTAAAACTCACCCTTGAAGCGAGAGTCGTTGCCGAGCCGAAATCACCGACGTGTCGAAATCACCGAGTCGAACCCAAACAACACCGAACCGCTCCTAACTTCGTTTCGAATTCCCAAACGCGTTCCACCGCTCTTGGCTTCGATCCTAACCATGAATCAATCATTAATTCCAGCTCACAACCTGAGATTTCAACAAATCAATTCCAAAAGCCCTAGAAATTCGTAGGCCATGAGAAGGGGGAAAAATTGAGGGGAAACTTACCAAGTTATAGGGTTTTGTAGAGGAAGATGAGGGGATGATGGTGATGAAATTTGAGAGGTTGGGCTTGAGAGTGATGATTTCTCTTCCTCTTCTTCCTTCTTCTCCCTTTTCCCTTCTCTTCTTTCTTTCCTTCTCTTCTTTCTTCTCTGCTTCGTTTCTTTCTCTCTTTTCTTTTATTCTTTCCTTTATTTCAACACACACACACACATAATTAATTAATAATTAAGTGGTAGCGTGGTCCAATTACCATATTGATCTTGATCCCTTATTTCGAATCCAAAACTTCCTTGATCCGTATTATCCGGTTAACGATCTAATGACATCCAATAAATAATTTTAGCACTCAATAAATTTACCAGTCAAGTACTAAATTATTCTTATTGGGTTAACATCCAAATAATTCGCCTATTTATTTTGAGGATGTTACAGTGTATCTAGAATCTTATAGAAAAATCATGAAGTGAAGCTTCTTGAAAATAGAGTATAACTAATACCAAAATTTTCACATACATGAATGAAGACTACTCTCCTATGCTATAAACAGGGAGTCTTTTGAAGTGTTGTAGTATCTCAATCCAAGAGCAAGAGAAGAGAGAAATTCTCTCTCTCTCTCTCTCTCATTCACTCACTCACTCTCTCACTACAAGAAAAAACCACATTACCGACGGACCACGAGCTCGTAGGCAATGTGTGAATTACCGACGGATCTGGACGTCGGTATTGAGGGAGGGAATCTAAAATTCAAGGAGGGAATTAAAAATCAGTACTGAGGGGAGTCCTGACGGATTTGGCCGTCGGTATTGAATTTGTTTTTTACCGTTATAGTTTCTGACTAGCAAATTCGTGAGTCACTTTATTACTGATGGCCTTGCTCGTCGGAAACTGTCACTTAAACTTAAAAAACTCATAACCTCTCTCATTCTTTCTTTCTGGTTTTCTCTTCTCCTTCATTCTCACTCTCTTCTCTCCCTCACTCCGAACTCACCATCACCACCCAACCACCACTATCTCCTCCTCAACCGCCATTGTCGCCTCCTCAACCACTACTATCACCACCCAACCACCACTCTCTCTCCCTCTCCCTCTCTCCTCAACCACCACCCACCTCTTAGTCACCGTTGCGCCACATTCATCGTTGTCACCCCTCCGTCACTGGCGCTACATTTGTTCCTCTCTCTGTCGCCGTCTCTATCTCTCTCTTCCTCACTCAGTTCATTTCTGTTTCAAGTAAGTTTTTCTATTAAAATCTTTTCATTTCGTTTTTTAGAGATAGGAATTGAAAAAACTGTGTTGTTATTGTTGTTAATAATTTGTTGTTAGGAATGTTAAGGATTATTGTGTTAGAAATAATCTGTTATTGTGAATGTTGTTAGGAATTGAAATGTGAATTTGAAATTGTGCAGGATTGATGTTGTTATTGTGTTAATTGAAATTGTGTTAAATTGTTGTTAGAGATGTTGTTATTGTGTTAAATTGATGTTTGATGAATCCTGGGATTAGATGACTATATTGGATGTTATTTTTGTGTGTTATTGATGGAAAGGGGTGAGGTGTTGTCCCTCACACCCATATTTTGCTCGAAATCATCTCTATTGAGATAATTACGAAACAATACTAACAACATCAGTGTAACACCCCGGTAATTTTTATCGAGTAAAAATACCCAAGTGTACCATCATAAAATAATCAGAGATATTTTCCTGTTTTAGATATTGAACATAAATAAAAACAACTCATAACTTAGTGTCCAATATCCAAATACCAAGAAATAGCGGAAACGATTTTACAACTTTTACTGATACAAGTTATACAATCGAAAATACAAAATCTCAAGGGAAAGACAATAACAATGAAAACTAAGTCTTCACCGTCTTCATAAGCACACCACCTAGCTGTGCTTCTTCACCTGTTCTTTTTCCCCTGCTTCTCTGTAAAAACCACAAAATTATAAACAGTGAGATACAATCTCAGTGAGTTCTACCGAGACCCCTACTAACACTCTCGGTCCGGTTTTAAAACATTTTAAAGGTTTGACACAACACCGACCGCAATCCACTTGCTAATCCCGGTGTATCACACAATAAGGCTTTGATCTATTAGGACACCGACCGCAATCCACTTGCTAATCCCGATGAACTAATATCCTAGGCCTTTCTACGTACCACCGACCGCAATCCACTTGCTAATCCCGATGAACGTAGTACAAACTTTTGACACAACACCGACCGCAATCCACTTGCTAATCCCGGCGAACCCCATAACCAATAGTGTTTCCTAATGGCCCAGAGCCTAGGGTAAGGGTTCATGACTTCCCCGCCTAGTATGTCAACATGGGTCGTCACCCAAACTCGATATAATATATATATCCACAATCATATGAACATTTAGTTCATTTACATTCAAACCAATAATCAAACATAACACCCGCATCGGGCCGTTTCCCGTAGTCGATATAATTTATATATCGTGAATCGTAGACCGGTTTAGGCAATAAATAATATTCATCCCGCGTCGGTTATACCATATCACGTAGGACTCTTAGTTCGCTTTATTATTTATAAAACATATGTTCGCACACGAGTACTATTATTCGGTTTTTCGAAATAGTTTAGAACTTCAAAAACAGTCCATTATGCCATTTAATTTATATAAATAGATAGATCTTTGAATAAGCTTTCCAACGCCCCTGAGAACACCTCAATCGGGTTCCCGGATCAAAAGTTATTGCGAAAACAAAATCAGTGAAAAACTGTTGAAAATCTGCAAAGCGTCGCGACGCGAACTGCGACCGTCGCGACGCGAAAAACGACAGAAACATTTTGCGTGACAAAACTGGGCCAGGTCGCGACGCGATGAGAACGGGTCGCGACGCGACCCTCTGCAGAAAAGTGCAGGTTTTCCGTTTTCTTGCGAAATTCGCTATTTCGCTCAATTCCGATTCTTGTTCCGATTAAAAACAGATTTGACAACCATAAAAACAGTTCCAATCAAAGTCACACAATCATTCAAAAACTCATTTTAAACGAATTGTATCAAAACGCGACATATTTTCCAATTATCGGTTTTCAACCCAAAATCTCTCAAACTCGATTACCAATATAATATTCCAGTCCAGCGAAAGCGGTAAAACAGTTAATTAATTAATTCGAAACATAAAATCCTAAACGTGAGTAGAACTCACCTTCGACGCGTGAACCACGATCGAGCCGAATTTACCGAGTAACCACACGAACATTCCCCGCTCCGGCGACACCCAATCCGCTTCCAAAGCGTCCCACTCGATCACGAAACCGCTTTTTGACCGAAATACCGATTTCCCGAAATTCTTCATGAACACTATTCATCATCTTCTCCAACCTCAAGTCACTATTCACAAAACCCCAATTTGCTCCCTAACCCCTTGATTCTTCACAAACTCCAAATCGGACTTCAATATTTGCGCTATCCACCTTGAGCTCGCTCCCAAATACCATCCAAAGCTTCCCTTTGAGCTTGAACAACAAAACCTCCACTTTTCTCCAAATTTCGAAAATGGTGGATTTGAGGAGAGTGAGTTGATGATGAAGATTTTGGTATCAAAACGAAGAGGAAGTAGCGCTGAACATTTTTCGTGTTGGACGGAAGTCGTTTCGGTGAAGTCTTCTCCTCCCTTTTCTCTTCTCCCTCACGCCATTTTCTTTCTCTTTTCTCCCATTTTCTCTCTTTTCCTTCTCTGTTTCTCGCTTTCTTCTTTCTTCTTTCTTTTATTTAATTCTCTCCTTTCACATTCACACACTTACACGTATATACATATATATTTATTTAATATATAGTTGGTAACGTGGTCAAATTACCACATTGATCTAAATCTCCTATTTCGATTCCGAAACTTCCTTGGTCCGTATTATCCGGTTAACGATCCGATGACAACCAATAAATAATTTTAGCACTCAGTAAATTTACCAGTCAAGTACTAAATTAATTCAATTGGGTTAACATCCAAATAATTCGGTTAATTATTTTGCGGATGTTACATTCTCCCCAACTTAAAAGAATTTTGTCCCCAAAATTTCGTCAAGTTTCATCTGACTAATCGAGAATCGACGTTCTCAGAAAGGTCTTAAGTTGCTGAAAAACAATCTCGAACTAACGAAATGAGCGTAGGAACTCTTCCCTGGTGGGCACATCAATCTCCAAGTATGATCCACAACTACCTTGATACGAACTCTCTGGTTACGCATCAATACGAGAAACTCCTCTTTCGCCTACATAGGCTTGGCACCGCGTTCGAAAACACTTCCTAAGCTTCATTCCTCACTTGCTCCCCAACTTTGATTAATCCAGATCAAAGTACTCCTCGGTAGAGGTAAAAACAAACACGATTTCCTCGGAGGGTGTAAACGCGTTCTCAACAAATCTTCTAAAATTCATAGCAGTTCTCGTACACATTGACAAATGTGACGAAAAAGTCACTTGTGAAACTTCTTGACTCGCCCCCAAGATTTCGAGATAATACTCCTCGAAGGAAGATGAAGTGAGGATTTACTAGAAACGTTTATCTTAAACGTAGAAATAAACCGTGGGGACATCAAATAAATTAAATGTAATGAAAATCACCTCAGTTGTTCTCCAAACAACTATCAAACAGAACCCAGAGCTCCTTTCCGAATTAGTCAATGGCGTTGAGAGCTTCCCCTCAATCTAAGTAATCCTCCAAGGATTTTTCCTCCTCAATCATATTCTATTAGCCTCTTGATTCGTTCCCAAAATTAACTTTAGCATGCGGGTTTTCACAAAAACGATTTTTCAAAACTATTACACCGCACGCCAAGCTTCACTTCGGAAATTTCAGTCACTTACATATTCGTATTCACGTTTGACTTGTTAAACGGAATTACTTATTACAATCTCATTGTTAACCTTCACAAGAAGAGAGTAACAAACTAATACCTTGCCACTCATACATCTGCTTTACATTTCTGTACATCTTGGAACAGAATATAAACTTCGGTGTGCTTCCTCTAACACTTGCCTTCTATTTTTCTCATCATCGGGCGCACAGATCCTACCGTTGAAACAACTGACTCCATCACTATCTATGGAAAAATCTGGAAATACCTTTTGTGATTGTAGCTTCACATCAACTTCCTACGCTAAGCGTATAGAATCCCTTAGGGAACTAGAGATCCTCATATGGCTCAACACTAACAGGTTCCTCTCGATCTTGAATTCAGATTTAAGTCTCTAAAAGACTCCGATGATTCCATCTCATGCATCAATAAACTCAGCCATGTGGATGGACTTCCTACTCAGTGCATCAGTTACAACACTGACCTCTCTTGAATGCTACATCAGCACAAATTCATAATCTTCCAGAAACTCAACACACTTCTCTGCCTGCTATTCAGTTCTTTCTGATCAAACAGATACCTTAAACTCTTGTGACCACTAGAGACTTCGAAACGAGACCCATACAGGTAACGTCTCCAAATCTTCAGTGCATACACAATAGCTATTAACTCCAATTCATGAGTTGGATAATTCTCTTCACGAGACCTTAATTGTCTGGACGCCTAAGCTACCCCTTGTTGATTTTTGTATTAGAATACATCCTAAACCCTTCCCTAAAGCGTCATCGAAAATTTAAAATTCCAATGACGGATCCGGAAGAATCAGGATTGGAGCAGAAGTCAACCAAACCTTCAATTCTTGAAAACATTTTTCACAATCAGCATCCCGCGTAAAAGGTTGACCCTTACGAGTTAACCGAGTAAGTGGAAAACTAACTGTGAGAACCCTTGAACAAATCTCTTATAGTAACCGGCTAGTCCCAGAAACTTTTGATCTCTGCGACTGATGTCGGTCACTCCCATTCAACACCACTTTCTTTTTACTGGGATCTTCAGACACTCCCGACTTGGGAATCACATGTCCCAAAGACTTTACCTCTGACACCCAAAAATCACACTCCCAAGGTTCCAAATACAACTTATTTTCTCGGAGTACTCTCAGAACAATGCGGAGGTGTTAAACATGCTCCTCAATGGTTTTCGAGTACACCACGACATCATCGATGAAAATGACTACAAACTGATCAAGGTACGCATGGAAGACTCGGTTCATGTAGTCCATGAATACCGCTGGAGCATTAGGTAGACCGGAAGGCATCACTACTAACTCGTAATGTCCATATCTAGAACGAGAAGCTGTCTTCGGAATATCTAAGGCTCTAACTTTTATTTGACGATGTACTGACCTCAGATCAATTTTAGAAACACTGCAGCACCTCAAATTGCTCAAGCAAATCGTCTATCCTTGGTAAGGGATATTTATTCTTGATCGTCACTTTGTTGAGTTGTCGATAATTAATGCACAATCTCATGCTACCATTTTTCCTTTTGACTAACCACACCAGAGCACTCCTTAGAGAAGCACTCGGTCGAATGAATTTCTTTAACGTCGACTCTTCAAGTCGAGACTCCATTTCCTTTAATTCTAAAGGAGGCATTCTATAAGAAACAATAGATATTGATCCCGTGCCAGGAACCAATACTACTGTAAACTCCACCTCTCGCTCTGGAGGTTCAGAAGAAACTTCATCGTGAAAACATCCCGAAAGTCATTCACAACCTGAATGTTCGCCAAATCTAAACTAGTTTCAGTGGATGCAGATTACATACTAACATGTGCTTCCGCACCTTGGAATGAAGATAGACCGTCTAGGGTGAACTAGGTAACTGCTTCAGAATTTGTCTTAGACAATTCAACTGATTCTGAAGAGAAACTGATAGTTGATTAACACAGTCGATTGCAGCATGATTTGCAGTCATCCAATTCATACCCAAAATGGTGTCCACATTTCTCACAGGCAAACAAATAATCCTTCAACGAAATTTCTGTCTCCTATAACACGTAGGCAATTCCGACAAAAAGATTGGGTCTGGACACGACCCTGAGCCGCAGTCAAGATAGTTATCGGTTCGGATAGCGATGATAGGGCTAATCCCAACTGATTCACACGCGATCGGGATATACAGCAATAGGTTGCACCCGAATCATATAACATACTGACAGAGTTATTGAAAACTGATCTCATACCCCTCAGTAAATTGTCTGCAGTTGTAACTGTCTAAACATCCAGAGTGTTGACTCGTCCTTGCCTCGGAGCTGCTTGTGACTTCTTGGAACTTTTCCTTACGGGGCACTCTTTACCATAGTGACCCTCTACATTTCTATAATAGCACCGATTAGATCTTCGCTTGCAATCACCGCTGTGTGGCTTTCCACAGTTAGAACATCTTCTGACCTTTGAAGAATCAAAGAATTGCACCTGCTTTTCCTTTGATGAAATTATCTTAGGACTTTCCATTCGGAGCTGATAATTCAACTACCTTCTTTCCTTTCTAATATTCTCTTTAAGATCATCCTCGGCGACATAGGCTGATTGCACTAAGGCAACATAATTGGTAATAGGATAAGAACTGAGACCATAAATCATAAAAGCACTTATGCCCGTCTTATACTTCTGCATTCTCCATTCGTCATCCGAAGCTTACTCTACCACTTGGTAAAACTGAGACAACTTTTCAAACTTAGCGGTGTTTTCTTCCACCGTTCTGCCACCTTTCCTGAGGATGTACCGGTTGGAGATTCCGGTTTTGGTCGAGGACTGCGTCTTGATCATCCAGTCATAATTCCGCTTATGATGCACTAAGTATTAAGTTGATCAGGCTCAATGTCTCTTAGCATCACAAGTGTAATTACAAAAAGGACTAACAAGGAATCGACTCAACCCTAAACTAAGTCCGACTAGGTCGAACTGCTCTGATACCAACTGTAACACCCCGGTAATTTTTATCGAGTAAAAATACCCAAGTGTACCATCATAAAATAATCAGAGATATTTTTCCTGTTTTAGATATTGAACATAAATAAAAACAACTCATAACTTAGTGTCCAATATCCAAATACCAAGAAATAGCGGAAACGATTTTACAACTTTTACTGATACAAGTTATACAATCGAAAATACAAAATCTCAAGGGAAAGACAATAACAATGAAAACTAAGTCTTCACCGTCTTCATAAGCACACCACCTAGCTGTGCTTCTTCACCTGTTCTTTTTCCCCTGCTTCTCTGTAAAAACCACAAAATTATAAACAGTGAGATACAATCTCAGTGAGTTCTACCGAGACCCCTACTAACACTCTCGGTCCGGTTTTAAAACATTTTAAAGGTTTGACACAACACCGACCGCAATCCACTTGCTAATCCCGGTGTATCACACAATAAGGCTTCGATCTATTAGGACACCGACCGCAATCCACTTGCTAATCCCGATGAACTAATATCCTAGGCCTTTCTACGTACCACCGACCGCAATCCACTTGCTAATCCCGATGAACGTAGTACAAACTTTTGACACAACACCGACCGCAATCCACTTGCTAATCCCGGCGAACCCCATAACCAATAGTGTTTCCTAATGGCCCAGAGCCTAGGGTAAGGGTTCATGACTTCCCCGCCTAGTATGTCAACATGGGTCGTCACCCAAACTCGATATAATATATATATCCACAATCATATGAACATTTAGTTCATTTACATTCAAACCAATAATCAAACATAACACCCGCATCGGGCCGTTTCCCGTAGTCGATATAATTTATATATCGTGAATCGTAGACCGGTTTAGGCAATAAATAATATTCATCCCGCGTCGGTTATACCATATCACGTAGGACTCTTAGTTCGCTTTATTATTTATAAAACATATGTTCGCACACGAGTACTATTATTCGGTTTTTCGAAATAGTTTAGAACTTCAAAAACAGTCCATTATGCCATTTAATTTATATAAATAGATAGATCTTTGAATAAGCTTTCCAACGCCCCTGAGAACACCTCAATCGGGTTCCCGGATCAAAAGTTATTGCGAAAACAAAATCAGTGAAAAACTGTTGAAAATCTGCAAAGCGTCGCGACGCGAACTGCGACCGTCGCGACGCGAAAAACGACAGAAACATTTTGCGTGACAAAACTGGGCCAGGTCGCGACGCGATGAGAACGGGTCGCGACGCGACCCTCTGCAGAAAAGTGCAGGTTTTCCGTTTTCTTGCGAAATTCGCTATTTCGCTCAATTCCGATTCTTGTTCCGATTAAAAACAGATTTGACAACCATAAAAACAGTTCCAATCAAAGTCACACAATCATTCAAAAACTCATTTTAAACGAATTGTATCAAAACGCGACATATTTTCCAATTATCGGTTTTCAACCCAAAATCTCTCAAACTCGATTACCAATATAATATTCCAGTCCAGCGAAAGCGGTAAAACAGTTAATTAATTAATTCGAAACATAAAATCCTAAACGTGAGTAGAACTCACCTTCGACGCGTGAACCACGATCGAGCCGAATTTACCGAGTAACCACACGAACATTCCCCGCTCCGGCGACACCCAATCCGCTTCCAAAGCGTCCCACTCGATCACGAAACCGCTTTTTGACCGAAATACCGATTTCCCGAAATTCTTCATGAACACTATTCATCATCTTCTCCAACCTCAAGTCACTATTCACAAAACCCCAATTTGCTCCCTAACCCCTTGATTCTTCACAAACTCCAAATCGGACTTCAATATTTGCGCTATCCACCTTGAGCTCGCTCCCAAATACCATCCAAAGCTTCCCCTTTGAGCTTGAACAACAAAACCTCCACTTTTCTCCAAATTTCGAAAATGGTGGATTTGAGGAGAGTGAGTTGATGATGAAGATTTTGGTATCAAAACGAAGAGGAAGTAGCGCTGAACATTTTTCGTGTTGGACGGAAGTCGTTTCGGTGAAGTCTTCTCCTCCCTTTTCTCTTCTCCCTCACGCCATTTTCTTTCTCTTTTCTCCCATTTTCTCTCTTTTCCTTCTCTGTTTCTCGCTTTCTTCTTTCTTCTTTCTTTTATTTAATTCTCTCCTTTCACATTCACACACTTACACGTATATACATATATATTTATTTAATATATAGTTGGTAACGTGGTCAAATTACCACATTGATCTAAATCTCCTATTTCGATTCCGAAACTTCCTTGGTCCGTATTATCCGGTTAACGATCCGATGACAACCAATAAATAATTTTAGCACTCAGTAAATTTACCAGTCAAGTACTAAATTAATTCAATTGGGTTAACATCCAAATAATTCGGTTAATTATTTTGCGGATGTTACAATCAGGGCTGGGAGTTATAAATAATTTCCTTCATTACCTGACTGGAAAAAGGTTTTGTGATGTCCTTGACCCCCATATTCAGCTCGAAATCATCTCCACTGATATCAGATCGATGCCACTAACTTGATAGGTTATTGGGAATGTTATGGGAATCTAACGCATTTTTTTAAATGCCTGAAGATGAATTGGAATCAATTGAATCGTGGTTGGGTGCACGATAGGTTATATCTTGGAAGAGCGGGTTTGAAGCAATCATTTTTAGTTGGAGTTGAAGAGTTTATTATGGTAGCGAACCGACATGAATTGACTAAATATGAAGGGGGATTAGATGTCCATGTGTTCTTCGTAACGATGTACCTATAAGGACTGAAGAAGAGGTTAAGTCTCACTTGATCAGGTGCATTCTGATTTTGCCTTAGACCCATGAAATGTTCAGCTTGGCTTATGCTCCAATGGATTTAAACCATATCTTGAGTAAGTATTTTTCAACTCAATTTTCAATCTATACACCTTTAGATAGAAGTCCATATATTGAATAATTTCTTTTTAGGGCATTCTTAATTTGTGAGGGTATACACGCTGAAGGACCTTCTGCTCTTATACATGAAAGTTTTTCATAATGGTTTAAAGCTAGAGTAAGTAGATACAATTAATGTTTTAACCTCAAACGTTTAAAGTAGATTATGAGACATGACTTATTTTTTTCATATGTGATTTCTTAGGTTTATGAAGCGACGCGAACTCCCCTAATCCTACACTTGAGGAACTTAGTCAATGGTCCTTTTTGTTATGTTAATGAATGGCACACGTGTGTAACACCCCTTTTCTACCCGGAAAATTTTGACAAAAATCAGAGTTCCAAAAAAACATTTTTCAATACACCCACAAGGGATGCCACATTTTCACCGTTAAACATCACACACCAATAATAAAAATTACCATTAAATAGTACGACTTATAATAGTAACTCCATCACCATGCAGCGGAATAAAAATATAGGGTTCAACAATAATCTTAACATCACCATAAAACTTCAAAAATTAGAATAACAGAGACACTAATAAAGCCTAGCGTTCATCCCCCCGAGTGCTACTTATCAGAGCGACGACACCGACTCGACTAGCGAAGGTAGACATGCCTTCACTCGCAATCACCTGCACGTTACCAACATAGGGGTAACATTCAAACAGAAGGGGTGAGATATCTACATTATAATAGCATATATGATAGGCAATATGCTAGAATTACGACAACAATATCAACCGCTTCACAACAACATCAAATTACAAATCACTAAGAATTATCACCAACAGTGATTTTCCATAAAAACAGCAACATGAAAATGGTGACAGCAACAGTGATTTTCCATAAAAACAGCAACATGAAAATGGTGACAGCAACAGTGATTTTCCATAAAAACAGCAACATCACTTTTTAGGAAAAACAGCAACATTTGCTCACTGTGACAGCAACATCAATTTTAGAAAAACAGCAACATTTGTTCACTGTGACAGCAACATTAATTTTAGAAAAACAGCAACATTTGTTCACTGTGACAGCAACATTAATTTTAGAAAAACAGCAACATTTGTTTAGACATGGCAGGAACTGGCGCCCAGCAACAGGACGCCAAAACAGGCAACAGCCCAACAGAAACTGGCGCCCAGCAACAGGGCGCCTAGCAGGCAATAGCAACACAGAGACTGGCGCCCAGCAACAGGGCGCCTAGCAGGCGGCAACAACCAGAAACTGGCGCCTAGCAACAGGGCGCCAAGTGAGACAACATCACAACAGGAACTGGCGCCCAGCAACAGGGCGCCTAGTGAAACAGCAGCAACATCAGGCTTGGCGCCCAGGGGCAGGGCGCCTAGCACCACAGCAACAGAAACAGACTTGGCCCCCAGCAACAGGGCGCCTGGCACAACAGAGGCAACACCAGACTTGGCGCTCAGCAATAGGGCGCCTAGGACATCAGCAACATAGGCAGGCAAACAGCAACAGCAGAACATGGGACATGACTGGGCGCCTAGGGCGCCCTCCACAGCAACACAGAACCGCACCAGACCACACTGGGTGCCTAGGGCTAGGGGTGTTCGTGGGTCGGTTTGGATCGGATTTGACCAAAATCCGTTGCCCGAACCAATGATAATTATTCGGTTTGGGTTGGTTCGGATTTTACATTTTTTCCTCCAAAATCCGAACCAAACCGAACCGATATTGGACGGATTGGTTTGGATTGGGCTCAGGGGTCATTCACTAAAATATTAATTTTCTAAAATATAAAAAAAAACATTTTTTTATGATATTCCAACACTTTAAATAGGTAAAAAAATTGAAAATCACACGAAATCAAACTCAAATCCACTAATAGTCTTCACATTCATAGTATTAAAATTTTACAACTTAATCATAAATTATTAAGGTAAAAATTCTAAGCAAATAAAATCGTGTGCATCTAAAATTACAAAATTGTTATGACGTAATATGGGTTGGTTCGGGTTCGCGGATTTGATTTTTAAAATCCGTTGCCCGATCCAAACAACTACGGGTTGGTTTGGATTTGTTCGATTTTGACCCAAACACGAAAAATATCCGAACCAAACATATCGGTTTGGATTGGATCGTGGGTTGGTTTGGATTTGCCCGAACCACTGAACACCCCTAGCGCCAACTCCGGCAACCAAGACAGCATCACTGGGCGCCTAAGGCGCCACTTCCAACAACAACAACAATGGGACATCATGACTGGGCGCCTAGGGCGCCAAAATCAGCAACATAAGGAACACTGGCTTGGCGCCCATCAACAGGGCGCCTCCAGCAGGAAACAAACACAACACAGACACGGCGCCCAGGGGCAGGGCGCCGCTTCCAGCAACCCAACAACAACACCAATTCGCACCAAACACCAAACACCAAGGTTTCACCATGATCAATCAACATGAGTACTTTCAAAACATCACTAAATCAACATCAACAAGATCAAAGAGGCATCATAGGTCCTATCTCCCACATAACCCCCATCATACACCCTATTATAAAGTAGAACCCACCCTTACCTTAGGTTTGCCGAATACGTGATCCTCTCGCACGATGACTCCAAAGAACCACCGCAACAAAGCTCCTCTCCTTTCTCCTTGGTGCGCCGTCCCTCTCTTCTCCTCTCTTCGCAATTCTCTCCTTTCTTTTCTTTTTCTCCAACAATGCGCAAATGATCCCAAAACCCTAGCTAGGCTCTCACTCATGCGCCTATCCATTGGGCTCTTGGATCACGGGCCCCCGTCTATTACTCAGCTAATTACTATGCACCACTCCCTAATTTAAATAAAACATCATTTTATTAATTATTAAATATGACTATACTAATAAAATACCTAAATAATTTGATTAAATAAATAATTAAATTATTTGGGCGTTACAATTCTCCCCCACTTAGAATATTTCGTCCTCGAAATTTACCTGATTCAAACAGCTCGGGATAGGATTCCCGCATCTTGCTCTCCAGCTCCCAGGTCATGCTTTCTCCGGCAGCTCCTAGCCAGACTACTTTCACCAACGCAATCTCCTTGCCTCTTAAAAATTTCATCTCATGACCTTCGATCCGTACAGGCATCGTCTCCACCGTGAGATTATCCCGTACCTCCACATCATCCATGCGGACCACATGAGATGGATCCGAAATATACTTCCGAAGTTGCGACACATGAAACACGTCATGCAAATTCGAAAGGTTAGGCGGTAAAGCCACTCTATATGCAACATTTCTGACCCTCTCTGAAATCTGATATGGGCCAATAAAACGAGGAGTGAGCTTCTTCGACTTCAAAGCGCGTCCAACACCGGTCACTGGAGTGACTCTCAAAAATACGTGCTCACCTGCTTGAAACTCTAAATCTTTCCTCCGCTTGTCGTGATAACTCTTCTGTCGACTCTGCGACGCCTTCATCTTCTCACGAATCAACTTCACCTTTTCAATTGTCTCTCGAACAATCTCCGGTCCAAGCACCACACTCTCTTCAGACTCATACCAACACAGCGGGGTTCTACACTTCCGACCATATAATGCTTCAAAAGGTGCCATCCCAATACTAGATTGGTAACTGTTGTTATACGTGAACTCTATCAGTGGAAGGTAGGAGTCCCACGAACCTCCTTGTTCCAAAACACAAGCCCTCAACAAATCTTCTAATGACTGAATTGTCCTTTCTGACTGACCATCTGTCTGAGGATGATATGCCGAACTCAACCTCAACTTAGACCCCAACTTCTCTTGCAAAATCTTCCAGAAATCTGAAGTGAACCTCGGATCTCTATCCGAAACAATACTCATAGGAACTCCATGAAGCTTCACAATCTCCCGGATATAAATCTCCGCCAACTTCGACACTGGATATGTGATGCTGATAGGAACAAAATGAGACGATTTTGTTAACCTGTCAACAATCACCCAAATTGCATCATACCCTTTCGCAGTATTAGGCAATCCCGTCACAAAGTCCATCGAAATGCTATCCCATTTCCACTCTGGAATTTCTAACGGTTGCATCAATCCAGCAGGCTTCTGATGCTCAACCTTTGACTTCTGGCAAGTCAAACATGCATAAACGAACTGCGCCACATCTCGCTTCATACCAGGCCACCAAAACAACTTCTTCAGGTCTTGATACATCTTTGTAGCTCCCGGATGAATACTTAACTTACTTCTGTGACTCTCTTCAAGAATGGCTCTCTTCATGTCTGCATCATCAGGAATGCAAATTCTACCACGGAACCTCAACACACCTTGGGAATCCAACCTGAAATCCTCATTCTCAGATTGATCAATCCCGACCGTCAAGTCTACCAGTTTAACATCTGATTTCTGGGCTTCTCTGATGCTGTTCAGAAAATCATTACCAATCTTCAACATTTCTAACTTAACACTCTGAGGTGTCACTTCACAAACCAGACTCATATCTCTAAACTCCTCAATCAACTCTAACTCCTTAACCATCATTGCCGACATATGCAAAGTCTTCCGGCTCAAAGCATCAGCCACGACATTAGCTTTGCCTGGGTGATAGTTCAAACCGAAATCATAGTCCTTCAACAACTCCAACCATCGCCGCTGCCTCATATTCAACTCCTTCTGGTCAAACAGATACTTCAAGCTCTTATGGTCACTAAACACCTCAAATCTAGAACCATAGAGATAGTGCCTCCAAACCTTCAGCACAAAGACCACTGCAGCTAATTCTAAGTCATGCGTAGGATAATTCTTCTCATGAACTCTTAACTGCCTCGACGCATACGCGATAACCTTCCCATCTTGCATAAGCACACCACCTAAACCCATTTTTGAAGCATCACAATACACCACAAACGACCCTTCCGGATTGGGCAACGTCAGAACATGAGACGTTGTCAATCTCTTCTTCAATTCCACGAAGCTTTCTTCACAACGGGCATCCCAGACAAAAGCCTTTCCTTTGCAGGTTAACTGAGTTAACGGAAGTGCTAACTTAGAAAAACCTTCAATGAATCTTCTATAATAGCCGGCCAATCCCAAAAAGCTTCTAATTTCAGTTGCCGACTTCGGAGCCTCCCAATTCAACACTACTTCTACTTTCGACGGATCCACCGCAATACCATTACCAGAAATGACATGGCCGAGAAAACTCACTTCCTTCAACCAGAATTCACACTTTGACAATTTCGCACACAGCTTCTTTTCCTTCAGTACCTCCAATACTAACCTCAGATGCTCTGCATGCTCTTCCTCCGATTTAGAGTATATCAGAATGTCATCGATGAATACCACCACAAACCGATCTAAGTAAGTATGAAAAACACGATTCATATATTCCATAAATACTCCTTGGTGCGTTGGTAACACCGAACGGCATCACCGAATACTCATAATGACCATAACGGGTTCTGAAAGCCGTCTTCTGAATATCTTCGTCCTTCACCTTGATCTGATGATAACCCGACCTCAAATCAATCTTACTGAATACTTGAGCACCCACTATGAAGGTTGTTAATCACTATGTAGCTCTCAAACAAACATGCATTCATCATTCACCCCATTTTCATGACTTGGAGCTTGCCACTTCAACAATGGTAGAATAAGGTGGAGAGGGTTGTATGTAACATCCCCTAAATTTTTAGAAGTTTCGTCGGTCGGTATTAGAATAACGGTCGCGATTTAAGAAATTAACTAATCGAATGGCTCGGTATCATAAATAATTATTATTGGGAATCTTTGATTTTATGAGGTGATGGAGCTAAGTGAATTGTCATTGCTTGTGATTAATTGATTTACTATGATAGGAAATGAAATAATGATCTAATTACTTGTCATGCATATGTGCTTATTTGCTAAGTTGGAATTATTATTTTAAGTCAAGTGATTGTGAGGATTAGGCAAGTGTGTGGCTTAAGGGTAGGATAGTAATTTCGCCACCTTTTAGTGGCCAGCTGAACCCAATACACACCAGAACCCACTTCACTTCATTCCACTTCCAGAATTGAGAAAGAAAGAAACTGAGAGAGAGCTTAGGGAGAGGGAGGAAAACGTGAGAGAAGAGAGGAGAGGGAGGTCACATCCTTTAATGCATGTTTAATCTCTCTTCACCATTACAATCCTTGTCTTCTCCTCTAACTTTTGATGCCAACATCACCACCAAAGAACTCCTCATCCTCTTTCCACCATTTTCACACCCACCTCCATTCATGAAGAAATAAGTTCTGCAGGAAAGCTGTTGATACTACCTTCAGTAATTACGTCGTATCTCCCTGAGCACGACTCCGATCATCGTGATTATTGTCCCTCAGGAAACTAGACACAAAGCTCTTCATTTTGGGCACAAGAACCGCATGATTTCATTGCGAAATGAGAGAGATATCACACTCACAACTTTCGGATTAAGGATCAGCCACTGTTCCGAAGCAGTCCTCTTGTTTTGTTAATATCTCCCAAACCACTGGTTGCATGTAGGTGAATCTTTCTCCATCAGAGAGTAGAGAAAATTCCCTTCACCGTAGACCCTCGTTTTGCTAAGTTTGGTTGAGATTTGAGTGAGTTACGCTCGTTGCAAATTGGCGGTTTGTTGCTGGAAGTAGCTGGAGCGGATTCGTAGGATCGCCGTTCGTCCGAGTTCGCGAAGCTTCGGCGTTGGGAGCGATTTTCATCGCCAAAAAGTGAGTTCTATACTCACTAGGGAAATTATCATGTGTTCAGGTTGAGTCTCGCGTTTTAAAAGAAATTGGCGACATGCCGCTTTGCGAAAACCCGTTTTAAATACCGAGTTATGTTGTTGTTTGATTGAGATCGTGTTTGATATTTATGGTTGTTATGATGAGTGATATATGGAGTGTTTGGCTGGATGATATTCTGTTATTAAAGGTTGATAAGTTAGGTTTCGATCGGGAAAAGATTTGGACACGAGACAGAGTCAAAAACAGCACGAAATGGCCATTTTACAGGACAGTGCATCAGGCACGGATCGTGTGCCCTGGCACACGGATCGTGCGGATCCTTCTGATGCTTTCTGTAAAATTTCCATTTCGCGCACGGATCGTGCGCCATTAAGCACGGGTCGTGCGTATCTGTCTGACCCATATTTTTAAAAGGTGTCCAAACGCTTCCTAATTGATTCCAAATCTATCCTAATCCCTTCCCAATGTTATGAAATGATAAAATAACCGTAATTCGTTGGAATTGATTAAGTTTAATGATAACAACCTCATGTCATGATTGAATGATTATTGACGGCCCAATGCGGGTATAGGGAACGTGTTATGGATTTGATTGTCATGCTATGATTGTGATTGATATATTGTGCTGGACTGATTGGATTAGTAACGTGATCGGTTAGGTTAGTAAACCTTAGTAAGCCGTGTGAGATCACCTAATAGTAAGATTATGTTAGTACAAGACTAAGTTAAGTGCAAGTTCACTGTTAAGCGTAAGCTCATTGGTTATTGCTCATCGTTCACTGTTCACTGTTCATTGTTTATGGTATATATTATATACATCATTTCTGGGGTGACGACCCTGTTCATGGATTAGCGTACTAGTGGGAGAGGAAGTCATGAGCCTTATCCCCTAGGCCCGTTACATTGTTGTCCCTAAGGTAGTAGAAATGGCCGGGGACTGGGTTTGCCGGAATCTTTAAAATAAGACCCGGTGATATGCTAAGAATCATTTGTTAGACTATAGTATAACCTTAGAGGGGGGGGGGGGGGGAATAAGGTTATGTGTAATTCTTGGATTCTTTTCAAAATAAATGATAAGTTTGTTTAAATCAAATGCGGAAAAAGAGATTTGAACTTATCAGATATATGCAAGTAGGCAGATTAGGCACAATGAGATATTATTCTATATTCAATATTTACAATAAGGTTGTTTTATAAGTAATGCAATGATATTGAATATAGCAGATCTACACTAGTGATAGAGAAGATGATAGATAAACAGATATGTAGTACAACGAGTATAACTATAACCAGATTAACAGATTCAGATCAGAGTAGGGATATAGTTATACAACCAGATTAACAGATTCAGATCAGAGTAGTGATATTATAAACAGATATAAACAGTAAATAAAGTAAAGAGAGAGGGATAGAGATACACCAGGAATTTTACGAGGTTCGGGATAAAAGCCCTACGTCCCCGGCCTCCGGCTTTGCAACCTTTGGACTTTGCTGATAACCACTATATGAAGAATGTTTTACAAACAGGCAACTTCAGATAGCAAATCCCAATTCCCCCGAACTGAGAACCCGAGCACCTAGCTAAGGATTTCAACCGCTTCAATCTCCTGATTGAACGACCCAAGAGCACCTCCCAGGATTTCACTACCACTTCAATCTCCCCGATTGAATGACCCAAGATCACCTCCCAGGATTTCAAACCAACTCAATCTCCTGATTGAGAGACCCAAGAAAACTTCCCAGGATTTCAAACCAACCGCTTCAATCTCCTGATTGAACGACCCAAGAACACCTCCCAGGATTTCAAAATAACCACTTAGAAAACGAATACAATATGAAATCTACGAACCAATCACTTCAGCAGTATAGTAACAATATAGTAGAGTGAGAGATGATTGGTTTTTGAAAATGAAGAACTTTGAAATATAGATCTGAAAATGAAAGCTCTTATTTTTTTTTCTCTTTGTTTTTTGATCTGAAAGTACGTAGCAGAGAAGTGGAAAGTGGTGTTTTGATTTGTGAATCCAGGCTTCCTATTTATAGGGAATGTAAAAAATTTACCGTTGAAATGAAATAAGTAGAGCAAGAATCGATTATGTGCTCTGATACACTAGATGGCATAATCGATTCTTCTCTTTAAAAAAGGAATGCATTGTAATCGATTCTTTGCTTAAATAAAGGAGTGAGACAATCGATTGTTTCAAAGGAATGAAGCTTAAAATCGATTTCATACTCCAATATATTTAGTATATAATCGATTTTAACAAATAAGGAAGGCAATGAATCGATTTCATACTCTCAAAAAGGAAGCCAAGAATCGATTCTTTAGTTTGCTTAGGAAAGGCTAGGAATCGATTCTTTTCTTTTTAAGATGACTTGGAAATCGATTGTTTTGCTTAGGAAAGGCTTAGGAATCGATTTATCATGTCTCATTGGGAGTTGGAAATCGATTTTATACTCCTATGAGACAATGGAAAATCGATTCTTTCATTTAAAAAACATTTTCCCATGTTGTGTGCCTTTCTCATGCATGCATGCATTTGACTAAAATATTTTTCAAGACTTTCAACACAACAATTTTATTTTCAAAACATTTTTTAAAAACATCATCTCTCTTCTACTAAATGTCATAAAGCTGGAGGGATAGGATCTTACATTTGAGTCCTATCAAAAACAGATAAAAAATTAGGTCTTCAACTTCATTGTTGCTTCTTCTGCAAGCCATTGCACTTTAGTCCCTGCTCTTTGATTTAATCCCCGTTCTTTGATTTTGTCCCTGTACTTTCATTCAACTGCAACCATTAGTAGACAAGATGTAATTTGTTATCATTCAAAACAAAGAGTGTTTGTCCTTGGTTCAACAAACTCCCCCTTTTTGATGATAACAAATTACATTATGCATAGGGAGACCATAATAGAGAAACAATGGCAGAAGCTCCCCCTAAGCATAAGCATAACAAAATAAGCAGTATGACAGCAGGATAGCAGCAATTATTTTCTCCCCCATAAAATAATAACATGCATATTCTCTCCCTTAACATGCATATTCTCTCCCTTTTGCATACAATTTCTCCCCCTTTGTTTTCATCAACAAGGAGGTGGGGTGAATACATACAACATAAGCACTTTATAAACTTGTATAATAAATAAGCAGCATTGCATAGCATATGATATATCAAAAAACAGTAGTTCATGCTATGCTCCCCCTTACTTGGTGATCCCCCTTAATAATTTTAGAATGCAAGACTTTAGAAAAAAGAGGGTGGATTAGCATGGTTTTAAAAATATGATATTTAGAGAAAATAGGATACCCAAGATAATATGCCATACTTGGTTCAACAATATAGGTATCATTTTTAACATCAAAAATATGTTGCATCAAAGATCCAGCACAATAGAGAGAAGAAAAAAAACTTTGATGCACACAAAAAATTTATTTCAAATATGTCTCTAATATTTGTTGAGTTATATTTAATTTCTACTTTATAACACATTTTCAACAGAGGTGAATAAAACTTTACCAATCTAACCTTCACCAGTGATTCTTCCTCTATTGTAGTTATCACGAGTCACATGAGTGCTGTTTGAGTATTACGAATCTTTTTGTGTCTCCAGTCATGAACTTCGAGTCTCTGCTATCAAGGTATTGATCTGACCCCCATACCCTGTAGCACACCTGCACTAAGATCAAGTAGAAAATTTTGGTACCCAATTCTCTTTGGGTCCTTTGGGGTTAGTCATCAAGGGGTTTGTTTTCACAATCCACCTTGGTTTCTCACAAGCAGGTATAAGGGTACCAAGCTCACATAATTTACGGATAGGACATCTAGGTGAGCTATGGTTTCCCTTTTGACAGTAGGTGCATGAGAAAACAATGGGTTTAGAAGTAGATGCAACAAAAGTTAATTTCTTGTTTAAAATGGAGGATGTGGAATTACCTTTGTACCCAATTCCTCTCCTATCAACATATTGATGTTGAGAGTGAAGCAACTGAGTCAAGGTCTTTTCACCAACCTCAAACTTTTTCAATGTTTCTTTCAAAAGTTCATTTTCAACCTTGGCATTTTCAAAATTTTGTTTAAGCTCACAAAACTTAAGGTTGACAGATTTATGTAGTTCATTCTTTAATCTATCTACTTCATTTTCAAGTGTCTCAATTTGAGTGAGCATGCTTTTGTTACTCTTTGCCAATTTCTTAGATTTTAACAACAGAGTTTCATGTTCAAAATAGAGAGCATCAAAAGCCTCACTCAAATCTTGACTACTACAACTATCATCATGTAGATCATCATGCATAGAGGAATCAGAAAGACTAGAAGAGTTAAGGCTTACCTTAGATGAGTCATTTGCCATATGACAAACACCATTTGCAATTTGCTCTTCTTCGTCTGTGTCGCTATCAGTGCCAAGACAATCCCATATAGTAGCCTTAGGTGTTTCACATGCCGTGAGACAAATGGCATTTGCAACCTCCTCTTCTTCACTATCAGTATAGTTGTTCCATGTAGCCTTCTTAGCTTTCTTGGATTTCTTTGAGTTATTTCTCTTTTCAAGTTTGTTGAATCTCATGAATTCTTCAAATAATTTAGCCATGTCTTCATCATCAGATTCTTCATCAGACTCAACCTCTTTCCTTGCTACCTTAGGTGTTTTAGCAGCAAGAGCAAGAGATTTTCTTTCTTTTACCATTTCTGCTTCTTGATCTTTGTTAGCAGCCAATACAACCTCAAAGGCTAGAAGTGACCCAATAAGGTCTTCTTGGGGTAGAGTGCCAATATCTTTGGCTTCAGTGATTGCACAAGTTTTTGGAAAGAACTCACCAGTCAGAGATGCAAGAATCTTCCCATTTATATCTTTTGTAGAATACATTTTTCCCAGAGCCCTTAGGTTGTTTATAATCAGATTCAGTCTCTGGTGCATAACTGCAACAGATTCACCTTCCTTCATTTTGAATGATTCATACTCAGAAGTTAGGATTCTGATTTTTGTATCCTTTACTTGGCTTGTACCGACATGTGTAGTTTCCAGACAATCCCAGATTTTTTTTGCTGTTTGACACCCTTTTACCCTTCCATATTCTTCTTCACATAGAGATAAGTGAAGAATGTTCATTGCTTTGGCATTTTGAGAGATCTTGTCTAACTCAGACTTCCTCAGTTCACTCAGATCAATGGTGTAGATGTCTTCAACTGGAACTTCCTCTGCTTTGCCATTAGCTTGAGTTTTGATTTTCATCGGAATCAGAGGTCCATCAGCAATGATCCTCCACAGAGTGAAACCTATAGCCTGCACATGACATTTCATTCGACTACTCCAATAGTCATAGTTAGTCCCATCAAACAAGGGTGGTCTATAAGAAGACATCCCCTCTTTCATAAAAGAACCCATAATCACAGATAGATAAAGGATAAAATTTAAATTGCGAGATGTTAAGCTCTATATGCAATTTCTAGCTACTGATACCACTTGTTAGACTATAGTATAACCTTAGAGGGGGGGGGGGGGGGTGAATAAGGTTATGTGTAATTCTTGGATTCTTTTCGAAATAAATGATAAGTTTGTTTAAATCAAATGTGGAAAAAGAGATTTGAACTTATCAGATATATGCAAGTAGGCAGATTAGGCACAATGAGATATTATTCTATATTCAATATTTACAATAAGGTTGTTTTATAAGTAATGCAATGATATTGAATATAGCAGATCTACAGTAGTGATAGAGAAGATGATAGATAAACAGATCTGTAGTACAACGAGTATAACTATAACCAGATTAACAGATTCAGATCAGAGTAGGGATATAGTTATACAACCAGATTAACAGATTCAGATCAGAGTAGTGATATTATAAACAGATATAAACAGTAAATAAAGTAAAGAGAGAGGGATAGAGATACACCAGGAATTTTACGAGGTTCGGGATAAAAGCCCTACGTCCCCGGCCTCCGGCTTTGCAACCTTTGGACTTTGCTGATAACCACTATATGAAGAATGTTTTACAAACAGGCAATTTCAGATAGCAAATCCCAATTCCCCCGAATTGAGAACCCGAGCACCTAGCTAAGGATTTCAACCGCTTCAATCTCCTGATTGAACGACCCAAGAGCACCTCCCAGGATTTCACTACCACTTCAATCTCCCCGATTGAATGACCCAAGATCACCTCCCAGTGATTCTTCCTCTATTGTAGTTATCACGAGTCACATGAGTGCTGTTTGAGTATTACGAATCTTTTTGTGTCTCCAGTCATGAACTTCGAGTCTCTGCTATCAAGGTATTGATCTGACCCCCATACCCTGTAGAACACCTGCACTAAGATCAAGTAGAAAATTTTGGTACCCAATTCTCTTTGGGTCCTTTGGGGTTAGTCATCAAGGGGTTTGTTTTCACAATCCACCTTGGTTTCTCACAAGCAGGTATAAGGGTACCAAGCTCACATAATTTACGGATAGGACATCTAGGTGAGCTATGGTTTCCCTTTTGACAGTAGGTGCATGAGAAAACAATGGGTTTAGAAGTAGATGCAACAAAAGTTAATTTCTTGTTTAAAATGGAGGAGGTGGAATTACCTTTGTACCCAATTCCTCTCCTATCAACATATTGATGTTAAGAGTGAAGCAACTGAGTCAAGGTCTTTTCACCAACCTCAAACTTTTTCAATGTTTCTTTCAAAAGTTCATTTTCAACCTTGGCATTTTCAAAATTTTGTTTAAGCTCACAAAACTTAAGGTTGACAGATTTATGTAGTTCATTCTTTAATCTATCTACTTCATTTTCAAGTGTCTCAATTTGAGTGAGCATGCTTTTGTTACTCTTTGCCAATTTCTTAGATTTTAACAACAGAGTTTCATGTTCAAAATAGAGAGCATCAAAAGCCTCACTCAAGTCTTGACTACTACAACTATCATCAAGTAGATCATCATGCATAGAGGAATCAGAAAGACTAGAGTTAAGGCTTACCTTAGATGAGTCATTTGCCATATGACAAACACCATTTGCAATTTTCTCTTCTTCGTCTGTGTCGCTATCAGTGCCAAGACAATCCCATATAGTAGCCTTAGGTGTTTCACATGCCGTGAGACAAATGGCATTTGCAACCTCCTCTTCTTCACTATCAGTATAGTTGTTCCATGTAGCCTTCTTAGCTTTCTTGGATTTCTTTGAGTTATTTCTCTTTTCAAGTTTGTTGAATCTCATGAATTCTTCAAATAATTTAGCCATGTCTTCATCATCAGATTCTTCATCAGACTCAACCTCTTTCCTTGCTACCTTAGGTGTTTTAGCAGCAAGAGCAAGAGATTTTCTTTCTTTTACCATTTCTGCTTCTTGATCTTTGTTAGCAGCCAATACAACCTCAAAGGCTAGAAGTGACCCAATAAGGTCTTCTTGGGGTAGAGTGCCAATATCTTTGGCTTCAGTGATTGCACAAGTTTTTGGAAAGAACTCACCAGTCAGAGATGCAAGAATCTTCCCATTTATATCTTTTGTAGAATACATTTTTCCCAGAGCCCTTAGGTTGTTTATAATCAGATTCAGTCTCTGGTGCATAGCTGCAACAGATTCACCTTCCTTCATTTTGAATGATTCATACTCAGAAGTTAGGATTCTGATTTTTGTATCCTTTACTTGGCTTGTACCGACATGTGTAGCTTCCAGACAATCCCAGATTTTTTTTGCTGTTTGACACCCTTTTACCCTTCCATATTCTTCTTCACATAGAGATAAGTGAAGAATGTTCATTGCTTTGGCATTTTGAGAGATCTTGTCTAACTCAGACTTCCTCAGTTCACTCAGATCAATGGTGTAGATGTCTTCAACTGGAACTTCCTCTGCTTTGCCATTAGCTTGAGTTTTGATTTTCATCGGAATCAGAGGTCCATCAGCAATGATCCTCCACAGAGTGAAACCTATAGCCTGCACATGACATTTCATTCGACTACTCCAATAGTCATAGTTAGTCCCATCAAACAAGGGTGGTCTATAAGAAGACATCCCCTCTTTCATAAAAGAACCCATAATCACAGATAGATAAAGGATAAAATTTAAATTGCGAGATGTTAAGCTCTATATGCAATTTCTAGCTACTGATACCACTTGTTAGACTATAGTATAACCTTAGAGGGGGGGGGGGGGGGTGAATAAGGTTATGTGTAATTCTTGGATTCTTTTCGAAATAAATGATAAGTTTGTTTAAATCAAATGTGGAAAAAGAGATTTGAACTTATCAGATATATGCAAGTAGGCAGATTAGGCACAATGAGATATTATTCTATATTCAATATTTACAATAAGGTTGTTTTATAAGTAATGCAATGATATTGAATATAGCAGATCTACAGTAGTGATAGAGAAGATGATAGATAAACAGATCTGTAGTACAACGAGTATAACTATAACCAGATTAACAGATTCAGATCAGAGTAGGGATATAGTTATACAACCAGATTAACAGATTCAGATCAGAGTAGTGATATTATAAACAGATATAAACAGTAAATAAAGTAAAGAGAGAGGGATAGAGATACACCAGGAATTTTACGAGGTTCGGGATAAAAGCCCTACGTCCCCGGCCTCCGGCTTTGCAACCTTTGGACTTTGCTGATAACCACTATATGAAGAATGTTTTACAAACAGGCAACTTCAGATAGCAAATCCCAATTCCCCCGAACTGAGAACCCGAGCACCTAGCTAAGGATTTCAACCGCTTCAATCTCCTGATTGAACGACCCAAGAGCACCTCCCAGGATTTCACTACCACTTCAATCTCCCCGATTGAATGACCCAAGATCACCTCCCAGGATTTCAAACCAACTCAATCTCCTGATTGAGAGACCCAAGAAAACTTCCCAGGATTTCAAACCAACCGCTTCAATCTCCTGATTGAACGACCCAAGAACACCTCCCAGGATTTCAAAATAACCACTTAGAAAACGAATACAATATGAAATCTACGAACCAATCACTTCAGCAGTATAGTAACAATATAGTAGAGTGAGAGATGATTGGTTTTTGAAAATGAAGAACTTTGAAATATAGATCTGAAAATGAAAGCTCTTATTTTTTTCTCTTTGCTTTTTGATCTGAAAGTACGTAGCAGAGAAGTGGAAAGTGGTGTTTTGATTTGTGAATCCAGGCTTCCTATTTATAGGGAATGTAAAAAATTTACCGTTGAAATGAAATAAGTAGAGCAAGAATCGATTATGTGCTCTGATACACTAGATGGCATAATCGATTCTTCTCTTTAAAAAAGGAATGCATTGTAATCGATTCTTTGCTTAAATAAAGGAGTGAGACAATCGATTGTTTCAAAGGAATGAAGCTTAAAATCGATTTCATACTCCAATATATTTAGTATATAATCGATTTTAACAAATAAGGAAGGCAATGAATCGATTTCATACTCTCAAAAAGGAAGCCAAGAATCAATTCTTTAGTTTGCTCAGGAAAGGCTAGGAATCGATTCTTTTCTTTTTAAGATGACTTGGAAATCGATTGTTTTGCTTAGGAAAGGCTTAGGAATCGATTTATCATGTCTCATTGGGAGTTGGAAATCGATTTTATACTCCTATGAGACAATGGAAAATCGATTCTTTCATTTAAAAAACATTTTCCCATGTTGTGTGCCTTTCTCATGCATGCATGCATTTGACTAAAATATTTTTCAAGACTTTCAACACAACAATTTTATTTTCAAAACATTTTTTAAAAACATCATCTCTCTTCTACTAAATGTCATAAAGCTGGAGGGATAGGATCTTACATTTGAGTCCTATCAAAAACAGATAAACAATTAGGTCTTCAACTTCATTGTTGCTTCTTCTGCAAGCCATTGCACTTTACTCCCTGCTCTTTGATTTAATCCCCGTTCTTTGATTTTGTCCCTGTACTTTCATTCAACTGCAACCATTAGTAGACAAGATGTAATTTGTTATCATTCAAAACAAAGAGTGTTTGTCCTTGGTTCAACATCATTGTCATTGTGTGTGCCTTGTGTGTCGGTTGGAAGGGCCACGAGTACACGTTGTATGTTTCCCGTAGTCGACTTAAGGGCTACGATTCATGAAATCAAGCATAATTGAACCGAGAGAGTTAGTAAGGGGTCTCGATAGAACTCACCGAGACAAGTTGTCTCACCCAATCCATTGTTGTTGTTTTTCAGTTAAGCAGGGAAAGTTGAAGACCGTGAGGCACGGCTGTGGAGACACTTGAAGAGTTGCTGACGACATTCCTTTTGTCATGATTATGTATCTTTGTATTTCAGTTTCCTTCGTATCTCTGCATATTTGTATTCAGTACCTTAGATGTACGATTGTACGACTTATGTTGTAACATCCTCAAAATAATTAATCGAATTATTTGGATGTTAACCCAATTGAAGTAATTTGGTACTTAATTGGTAAAATTATTGAGTGCTAAAATTATTTATTGGCTGTCACAGGATCGTTAACCGAATAATACGGATCAAGGGCATTTTGGATTTGTAATAAGGGATCAAGATCAATATGGTAATTGGACCACGCTACCACTTAATTATTAATTAATTATGTGTATGTGTGTGTATTAAGTGAAAGAAGAAAGAAAAGAAAGAAACGAAGGAAAGAAGCGCTGGAAACAGAAGAAGAAAAGAAGAGAAAAGAGAGAAAGAAGAAGAAGAAAGGAGAAGAGAAAGGAAGGAGAAGAAGATCATCACCCATCATCCCAAAGTTCCATCCTCATCATCATCCTTGTTTCACCTTCCATTTCCTCAAGCTAGGTAAGCTCATACCCTTATTTCTCCCCTTTTCTCTTGATTTCGGAATTGAGAGGGATGATGAATAGTGAACCGAGTTTGAGTTGATTTTGATGGTTGAATCATGTCTAGCAGCAAGCCCAGCAACAGTTGTACGCGGATTGAAGCTAAATTCGAAGTTTGGAGCGAATTGGAGATCCTAGGGTTCGATTGGGGATTTTTCGTGTCTCGGTGATTTCGGCTCGGCAACGACTCTCGCTTCAAGGGTGAGTTTTACTCACGCTTAGGTTTATTTCGTTTTGGTATAATTTGTGTGTTGATTGGTTCCGAGAAATTTTGAGTCAAAACCGTTATTCGAAAAATAGCGCTTTGAATAAGAATCCGTTTAAATTAGGTTTTTGGATTGATTGATTGATTGTGTGGTTTGTATTGAATTCATTATACTGGTTGTTGGATCTGTTTTCGATCGGAACTAAAATCGGAATTGAGCGGAATAGCGGATTTCGCGAAAATCGCAAAATCTGCACCAGACAGACCCCCATCGCGTCGCGACCCGCAGGGCATCGCGTCGCGACCAAGTGCAGTTTTGCAACGCAAAATGTTTCTGTCGTTTTTCGCGTCGCGACGGTAGCAGTTCGCGTCGCGATGTTTTGCAGATTTTCAGCAACTGTACACTGTTTTCGTTTTCGCGATATCTTTTGATTCGGGGACCCGATTGAGGTGTTCTAAAATGCGTTTGAAAGCTTATTCAGAGGCCTAACTGAATATTCTATTTTTAAGGCAAAATGATCTGTTTTCGAGATTGTATATTGTGTCGAAAAGAGGTAAATTAGAGTACGAGTGTGAACTTGGTTTTATAAAAAGCGTGGGTTAAGTGTTCAATTGGCACTATCTGATTTGATGGACTGTGAGTTCATGGTACTGTAGATATATATATTATATCGAGTTTGGGTGACGACCCATGTTAACATACTAGGCGGGGAAGTCATGATCCCTTACCCTAGGCTCCGTTCCGTTAGGAAACACTATTGGTAATGGGGTTCACCGGGATTTAGCACTGGATTGCAGTCGGTGTTATGTTGAAAGTTTTATTGTACGATACACCGGGATTTAGCACAGGATTGCAGTCGGTGTCGTACTGTACGGTTCACCGGGATTTAGCACAGGATTGCAGTCGGTGCCGTACGGAGTCATAACACGTTCACCGGGATTTAGCACTGGATTGCAGTCGGTGTCGTGTTGAATTAAATAAATTTCATAACCGATCCGAGAGTGTTAGTAGGGGTCGCGGTAGAACTCACTGAGATTGTATCTCACTGTTTAAATGTTGTTGTTTTACAGATAAACAGGGACAGAAGAAAACTCAGAGGCACGAGTAGGTGGCCCCGGGAGGAGAATGATGACTTAGTTTATGTTTAAGTTTAATTTCCTTCTGTTGCCTATGTATTACAACACTATGGCATTAGTGTTTTGTTTATCTTTTCCGCTTTCTTGTATGACTCTGACTACCATAGTGCTGACAGTTTATGGTTTGAGTACCGTATGGTCTTATCTGTAAATAAGACGGTTATGTTATATTTCAGCAAAAAAATTTTATAATGGTATTCAGTGTCTAAGCAGGAAATTATTATCTCTGATGTTTATATTTTGGTACGCTTTGGTATTTTTACAAGTTAAATATACCGGGGTGTTACAGTTGGTATCAGAGCGGTTCGACCTAGTCGGACTTAGCTTTTAGGGTCTTTGCTTTCTCCAGTCGTGATTTTCTTAGTATGCTATTAGACATTGAGCTTGATCAACTTAATACTTTGTGCATATTTCGCAGAATCATGGCCAGAAGAGGTAGAGGCGTTCCTCCTCCTGTTGATCCGAACTTTGAATGGATGCAGAATATCATTGAGAATCAACAAAAGATGATGCAGGATATGTTGCAAATGCAGCATGACCAAATGGGTCTGCAACAGCCCAATTTCCAACCTCATCAAGAAGATCTTAACCGGACATATTTCCAATTTCAAAAGATGAAGCCCCCGACTTACAAGGGTGGACCGGATCCAATGACTGCTTATTATTGGATTGATTCCATGGAGAAAATTTTTCAAACCTTGCAATGCGGGGAAGAAGAGAAAGTAATATGTGCGGAAAATGTGCTTGATGAAGATGCCCACACCTGGTGGTGTAACGCAAGACAAATGATGGAACTCCAAGGAACTCCCCTCACTTGGGACAACTTCAAGGAATTGTTTCTAAAGCAATATTTCCCTTCGGTGAAGAAGCTGGGTAAGCAAGCAGAGTTTGTAAATCTCAAGCAAGGTGATATGTCGGTTGGGGAATATGCTGCGAAATTTGAAAGACTATCTCAGTTTTATGAGTTGGGGAGGTATGCCCCAAATGATATGTGGAAGATGCAAATGTTTAAAGAAGGTCTCCGAGCTGATGTGAGCCAAGGGCTAAGTTCTTACACTTTGGTTAATTATCCTGCCTTAGTGCAACAAGCATATGTTGCTGAGGAGGATCTGAGGAAAATGTATGCTGAAAAGAAAGACTATTGGAAGGGCAAGAAGAAGGTTGCTGAATCCTCTACTCCAAGCAGACAATTCAAGGGAAACAACTATAAAGGGAAGCAGGTTCAATCATTTGATTCTTCAACATTGAGGAATTGTAGGAGTTGCGGAAGATATCACCGTGGTGATTGTCAGCAAAGATCCAATAGGTGTTATGTTTGTAATGAAGAAGGTCATTATGCAAATCAATGCCCAGCAAAGAAGAGCTTGCAAGGAGCCCCAAATGCTCCTAAGCAGGGGGCGAATCAATACATTGGATGCTCGAACCATCACACCCACTGATAATCTTCTAAGGGGTACGGGATCTCTCTTTAATAACTCAGTCAATATTTTATATGATTCCGGTGCAACTCATTGTTTTATATCACAAGCATGTGTCGATCGGTTGGGTTTAGCATTGTCTGAGCTATCCGAACCGATAACTATTTTAACTGCTGCCAAGGGTCGTGTCCAGACCCAATCGTTGTGTGAAAATTGCCTACTTGTCATAGGGGACAGACAATTTGTTGTGAAATTTATTTGCTTGCCTATGAGAAGTATGGACATTGTTCTGGGTATGAATTGGATGGCTGAAAATCATGTGATTATCAACTGTGCGGATCGAACCATTAGCTTCGCCTCCGAATCCGTAGGCTTGACACAGGCAGATTCTGAAGCGACGATCTCTTACACCGAAGCAAGCCAGTCATTATTCCAAGGTGCGGAAGCTATTCTTATTATGTTGTCTGCATCTACTGAAACGGGTTTAGACTTGTCATCTGTACAAGTGGTAAATGAATTTCTAGATGTCTTCCCAGAAGAAGTTTCATCCTTACCTCCTGACCGAGAGGTAGAGTTCTCAATAGAGTTGATTCCTGGTACAGGATCAATCTCTATTGCTCCTTATAGAATGTCTCCTTTAGAATTGAAGGAATTGAAGTCCCAACTTGAAGAATTGATATCAAAAAGGTTCATCCGACCGAGTGCCTCTCCATGGGGTGCTCCGGTGTTGCTAGTTAAGAAGAAAGACGGAAGCATGAGATTGTGTATTGATTACCGTCAACTCAACAAGGTGACGATTAAGAACAAATATCCATTGCCAAGGATAGACGACTTGCTTGACCAACTTCGAGGTGCGGTGGTATTTTCAAAAATTGATCTGAGATCGGGCTATCATCAAATAAAGGTACGAGCCTTAGATATTCCGAAGACAGCTTTCCGTACGAGGTATGGACATTACGAGTTCGTAGTAATGCCCTTCGGTTTGACTAATGCTCCAGCGGTATTCATGGATTACATGAACCGGGTATTCCACCCCTATCTCGATCAGTTTGTGGTAGTATTTATTGATGATATCTTGGTGTACTCTAAGACCATTGAGGACCATGTTCAACATCTCCGCATTGTTCTGAACGTACTCCGTGAAAAGAAATTGTATGCGAAGCCGTCGAAATGCGACTTCTGGATGCCGGAAGTAAAGTTTTTGGGACACGTGATTTCCCAGTCGGGAGTTGCGGTGGATCCCAGTAAGGTGGAAGATGTGTTGAACTGGGAAAGACCAACATCTGTTACTGAAATAAGAAGTTTCTTGGGTCTAGCCGGTTACTATAGGAGGTTTATTCAAGATTTCTCACAATTGGTTCTTCCATTTACTCGGTTAACTCGTAAGGGCCAACCGTTTACCTGGGCTGCCAATTGTGAGGAGTGTTTTCAAGAGTTGAAAGTTAGGTTAACTTCTGCTCCAATCCTAATTCTTCCCGATCCGTCTTTGGATTTCCAAATTTACAGCGATGCTTCTGGAAAGGGTTTAGGATGTGTTCTAATGCAGAACCAACAAGTTGTAGCTTATGCCTCCAGACAGTTGAAGACTCATGAAGAGAATTATCCGACTCATGATTTGGAGTTGGCAGCTATTGTGTATGCACTGAAAATTTGGAGACACTACCTATATGGGTCTCGTTTCGAAGTCTTCAGTGATCATAAAAGCTTGAAGTATTTGTTTGATCAGAAGGAGTTGAATAACAGGCAGAGAAGGTGGGTGGAATTTCTGAAGGATTATGACTTCGAGTTGAAGTATCATCCGGGAAAAGCTAATGTTGTAGCTGATGCACTAAGTAGGAAATCCATCCACATAGCAGAGTTTATGATGCATGAGATGAAATTGTTGGAGTCCTTTAAGGACTTAAATATGAATGCAAGATCAAGGAAAAGCCGGTTAGTGTTGAGCCATATGAGGATCTCCAGTTCATTAAGGGATTCTATTCGCTTAGCACAGGAAATTGATGTGAAGCTACAATCACAGAAATTGTTGCCAGATTTCACTGAAGATAGTGATGGAGTTATTTGTTTCAACGGTAGGATCTGTGTACCCGATAATGAAGATATTAAAAAGCAAGTGCTAGAAGAAGCACACCGAAGTCTATTTTCTGTACATCCTGGATCCACCAAGATGTATAGAGATTTAAAGCAGATGTATTGGTGGCAAGGAATGAAGTTAGAGATTGCTGAGTTTGTATCAAAGTGCTTAATTTGCCAAAGAGTTAAGATAGAACATCAGAAGCCTGGTGGTCTGTTACGACCATTAGATGTGTCGGTATGGAAATGGGAAGACATTTCCATGGATTTTGTAACGGCATTGCCAAGGTCTCAAGCCGGTAACGACTCCATTTGGGTAGTTGTCGATCGGTTAACCAAATCAGCTCATTTTATTCCAGTTCGTTCTAGCAGTAAAGTATCCAAGTTAGCTGAGGTATATTTGAAGAACATAGTAAGGTTACATGGGGTTCCTACCAGTATAGTGTCAGATCGAGATCCGAAATTCACTTCTCGATTTTGGAAAGCTCTGAATGAAGCACTGGGAACTAAAGTACTTCTTAGTACCGCTTATCACCCGCAGACCGATGGTCAGACCGAGAGAACTATCCAGACATTAGAGGATATGCTTAGGGCTTCGGTACTTGATAACGGGAAGAAATGGGAAGATCATCTTCCACTGGTTGAATTCTCATATAACAACAGTTATCATTCCAGTATCGGAATGGCGCCTTTTGAGGCCTTGTATGGAAGGAAATGTAGAACTCCATTGTGTTGGAGGGAAGTCGGTGAGAACCGATTGTTAGGACCCGAGATGATTCAAGACACCACTGAAAAGATCCGCCAGATCAGGGAAAGAATGAAAGCTGCTCAAAGTAGGCAGAAGAGTTATGCTGACAAAAGGAGAAGGCCGTTAGAGTTTGAATCGGGCGATCATGTGTTTTTGAAATTGTCGCCAACAATTGGCACAGGTAGAGCATTACGGGTGAAGAAACTCAGTCCTCGGTATATTGGACCCTTCCAAATTATCGAGCGAGTTGGGCCTCTTGCATACCGTATTGCCTTGCCTCCACCACTGTCGAACCTACATGATGTATTCCATGTGTCTCAGTTGCGGAAGTACATTCCCGATCCAAGTCAACCGTTAGATTTTGAAACGATTGACCTCCGACCGGACTTATCTTTTCAACCTCACCCAAATTACATCATGGAACGTGGCGAGAGGACGCTACGGACGAAGTCAATTCCCATTGTCAAGGTGGTTTGGGATGGTTTTTCCGTCGAAGAAGCTACTTGGGAGTTGGAGGGCGATATGCGGACTCAGTATCCGTATTTGTTCTCTTGAGGTATGTTGTGTCTAATTTTGAGGACAAAATTCTTTCAAGTTGGGGAGAATGTAAAATCCTCAAAATAATTAATCGAATTATTTGGATGTTAACCCAATTGAAGTAATTTGGTACTTAATTGGTAAAATTATTGAGTGCTAAAATTATTTATTGGCTGTCACAGGATCGTTAACCGAATAATACGGATCAAGGGCATTTTGGATTTGTAATAAGGGATCAAGATCAATATGGTAATTGGACCACGCTACCACTTAATTATTAATTAATTATGTGTATGTGTGTGTATTAAGTGAAAGAAGAAAGAAAAGAAAGAAACGAAGGAAAGAAGCGCTGGAAACAGAAGAAGAAAAGAAGAGAAAAGAGAGAAAGAAGAAGAAGAAAGGAGAAGAGAAAGGAAGGAGAAGAAGATCATCACCCATCATCCCAAAGTTCCATCCTCATCATCATCCTTGTTTCACCTTCCATTTCCTCAAGCTAGGTAAGCTCATACCCTTATTTCTCCCCTTTTCTCTTGATTTCGGAATTGAGAGGGATGATGAATAGTGAACCGAGTTTGAGTTGATTTTGATGGTTGAATCATGTCTAGCAGCAAGCCCAGCAACAGTTGTACGCGGATTGAAGCTAAATTCGAAGTTTGGAGCGAATTGGAGATCCTAGGGTTCGATTGGGGATTTTTCGTGTCTCGGTGATTTCGGCTCGGCAACGACTCTCGCTTCAAGGGTGAGTTTTACTCACGCTTAGGTTTATTTCGTTTTGGTATAATTTGTGTGTTGATTGGTTCCGAGAAATTTTGAGTCAAAACCGTTATTCGAAAAATAGCGCTTTGAATAAGAATCCGTTTAAATTAGGTTTTTGGATTGATTGATTGATTGTGTGGTTTGTATTGAATTCATTATACTGGTTGTTGGATCTGTTTTCGATCGGAACTAAAATCGGAATTGAGCGGAATAGCGGATTTCGCGAAAATCGCAAAATCTGCACCAGACAGACCCCCATCGCGTCGCGACCCGCAGGGCATCGCGTCGCGACCAAGTGCAGTTTTGCAAAGCAAAATGTTTCTGTCGTTTTTCGCGTCGCGACGGTAGCAGTTCGCGTCGCGACGTTTTGCAGATTTTCATCAACTGTACACTGTTTTCGTTTTCGCGATATCTTTTGATCCGGGGACCCGATTGAGGTGTTCTAAAATGCGTTTGAAAGCTTATTCAGAGGCCTAACTGAATATTCCATTTTTAAGGCAAAATGATCTATTTTCGAGATTGTATATTGTGTCGAAAAGAGGTAAATTAGAGTACGAGTGTGAACTTGGTTTTATAAAAAGCGTGGGTTAAGTGTTCAATTGGCACTATCTGATTTGATGGACTGTGAGTTCATGGTACTGTAGATATATATATTATATCGAGTTTGGGTGACGACCCATGTTAACATACTAGGCGGGGAAGTCATGATCCCTTACCCTAGGCTCCGTTCCGTTAGGAAACACTATTGGTAATGGGGTTCACCGGGATTTAGAACTGGATTGCAGTCGGTGTTATGTTGAAAGTTTTATTGTACGATACACCGGGATTTAGCACAGGATTGCAGTCGGTGTCGTACTGTACGGTTCACCGGGATTTAGCACAGGATTGCAGTCGGTGCCGTACGGAGTCATAACACGTTCGCCGGGATTTAGCACTGGATTGCAGTCGGTGTCGTGTTGAATTAAATAAATTTCATAACCGATCCGAGAGTGTTAGTAGGGGTCGCGGTAGAACTCACTGAGATTGTATCTCACTGTTTAAATGTTGTTGTTTTACAGATAAACAGGGACAGAAGAAAACTCAGAGGCACGAGTAGGTGGCCCCGGGAGGAGAATGATGACTTAGTTTATGTTTAAGTTTAATTTCCTTCTGTTGCCTATGTATTACAACACTATGGCATTAGTGTTTTGTTTATCTTTTCCGCTTTCTTGTATGACTCTGACTACCATAGTGCTGACAGTTTATGGTTTGAGTACCGTATGGTCTTATCTGTAAATAAGACGGTTATGTTATATTTCAGCAAAAAAATTTTATAATGGTATTCAGTGTCTAAGCAGGAAATTATTATCTCTGATGTTTATATTTTGGTACGCTTTGGTATTTTTACAAGTTAAATATACCGGGGTGTTACATATGTCATGAAGTTGTAAATCGCTTCCGCAGACTTTCGGTTTTGAGTATTGAACACTAGTTTGAGTTATGTGAGGACCGACTTTGATTATATTATGTTCAGATATGTATGTGCGTTCGATGAGTTTCATCGAAGTTTAGTATGTGTTCAATATGTTAAAAGGAAAGTCACTCTGATGTATGCCAGTAGTGCGCTTTGGTAGTTTCTACAAGTTAGAAATTATTGGGGTGTTACATTGTAGATGGTAATCTTTGTATCAGTGGATAGAGGTTGGGAAGTAGAGTTTAATGGTGTTACAATCTCTCACATGCATCAAGATGGGATGATGATCTCTCCTCTTCTTCCCCCTCTCACTCTCACGTTTTCTCTCTCTCTCTCAAAACCTCTCTAAATTTCTGGTTTCAGTTCAAAACGAGGGAGTGTTTGGGGGTTTGTGTGGTTGGCTGGGTCTTGGGTGACCAGCTGACTCAGTCAACTAGGAATTGACAAAACTGCCCCTCATTTAATCATGTACAAAGACCACTATACCCTTCAGCAACTTGTTCACTTCCTATACTATGACATGGCCAAATCTAATGAACTTAGCCAAATCCTATTAGCTGTTGCGCCTGAAAAATCCGGTTTGGGACTTTTCGTTTGACAACGTGGAAAAAGTTTGGTGCCCCCACCAATATTTTTATTTTAAGACCAAAACATTGAAAAAAGTCTTTTGAAAAGGCGGGTGGTCTTTTGAAAATGCAGAGATGTAGGTTCGGGGGTCGGTTAGGTACGGGGAAGGTATTAGCACCCCGCACCTCCTTTCTACCGAAAGGGAACCATTAACTTGATGTGTGGTTTAGACAAAAGTTCGAGTTGAAAGCAATTTATTCTACTTCTTTTCTTTTCTTTTCTTTAAGGTTCGTTTTATTGAAAACAGGAGGGAAGAAGAATATTTTTGGTTATCTTTGATAATCAGGACAAAACAAAGATTTTTTAAGAGCGTGCTTGACGGGACAGGACCCCGCTCCTACGTACCCTCACTGGAAGAGGGATCAATGCTACGTAGTTCTCGGTTTTTGGTTTTGAAAAAGGACTGAGCTTTCGCGAAGACCGAACAACAACGGTTAGAATGGTTTCGCTACTAACTCATTTTGAAAACAACATCATCATTAACAACCTAATCGGCAACGGCGCGATTGGTGTTTAAAGACAATTGGTTTATTTTTGAGAAATGAATAAGCTTTCGAAAATGGGGTAGAGCTTTTGCGAAGACCGAACAACAACGGTTAGAATGGCCTCGCTACTAACTCTTTCGAAAACAAAATCATCATTAACAACCTAATCGGCAACGGCGCGATTGGTGTTTAATGACGATTGATTTATTTTTGTTTGGAAAGTAAAAGTTTCCTTTTGTTTTGAAATGATTTTAGGAAATGGGTTTTAGAAAAGGAGTAGAACATTTCAAGTCAAGTCTAAATCCATAACCAAATGCAAATGAATGAATAATACTCAAGCAAACATGAACATATCATTCATTAACCAAGATTAAACATGCCCATACAATCAAAGGATTCAATTATTAAAGATGCAAAACAAAGTTCTCAAAGTAATTGTGTGTGTGTGCAAGAAGGATTGTATTTACCCTAATGGCTCTATGCTACAACATGCATGTAGACTTACGTCTCCATTAGGAGGTCATACAAGTGGAGAGGAGGGCACACAATCAAGTCAAGACATTTACATGGCATCAAGAACAAGGGAATACAATTGATTGTAAACATAGATTATTCTAAGTTAAATGATTGAATATGTAAGCAAGGATGCATGAGAGTGTCACATAAACTAAGTATGAATGAAGATGCATGAATGTGAAAATGTTTTGGGTATTTTTGCAAGTTGATAAGTTGTAAAACTTTAAGTAAAAAGTTAGTGAAAAGTAAAGTAAAAATGCATGAAGTAAATGGTAATTATTTAATGAGATGGTAAAGTAAAAATGCATGAGGTAAATGGGAAGTGGTAAAATATTTTTATGTTTTAGTAAAAAGTTAATGAATGGTAAAGTAAAATGGTAAAAAGTAAATAAACACTAAAACCAAATTGAATCACATAGAGCAATCCTCTCACTTTGAGAAAAGTGCACTAGGCACTAGTGAGAATCAACTTGCCTATCATCAACAATTTACAATAAGCAAACTAAGACACAAGAATAAGTGGACACACAAACTAAATTGAGTCATTTCTAGCAATCTTCACCACTTAGGTCAAGGTGCACTAGGCACTAGTGGGAATCATATTGCTAGATCATCAACCAACAACAAAAAAATAACATCTAACGCTAAAATAAAATATTAACAACAAGATTAAACATCATCAAGCAAAGAACAACAACAAAATCAACTTGGAAATATTTTTAGATCTATAAGCATGCGAACCAAAGGAAACATAGATCCACATTTTATTTAATAAAAAAAAACACCAAAATTAATACAAAGCAACATAGATCTATTTTTTGCAAGGATTCATATGATTAAGCAAGGAAGTGCAACAAAATCATATCAACCCTAACTTTTTATGATATGCGAAATGCTAAAGCCCAAAAACAACAATTTTATTTATGAAATCTAGTGCAAAATATGTAAAGATGCAAGGGAAATTATTCAAGTAGAAGAATATATCCTTCAAGGCCAAGGACCCATCTCAAACACCCAAAGCTCCCGAAGTCTTTGTCAAAATGTTTGAAATGGATCCTCAAAGCAAACAAACAATCAAGAAGGAGTTTGGAGTAGAGGAGAGATTATGCAAGAAAATTAAATATAAGGTGCAAAGCTTCAAGGATTACCTCAAAACTACAAAGAAATGAAGAAGGAGATGATAAACTCAAAAATTGCTAGCTCTTAGCAATTTGATGAAGCAACCTTGAAGAGAATGGAAGGAATGATGGTGATCTAACAAGAAATGGAGGATTTGATGGTTGATTTTTTGAAGAAAAATGGGTGAGGGAGAAGAGGATGGTTTCGCAAGAAGAGAGGAGAAGGGGGAAGCTTTGGTGTGCTAGGGTTTTGTGTAGGAGAATGAGAGGCTAAAGGATCAAATGAGAAGCCAAAAAAAAGGATCCTTAGGTGTGGGAGTGAGGGAGTATTTATAGAGTTATTTTAGGTTTAGGGGCAATTGGGTCATTGGCCTTACTAAGTGCTCTAGGATTGAGTTTTAAAATTAAATGGAGGGTTAGGATTAAAGGTCACTTGGATTGAGGGTATTGAGAAAACACAAAAGGTGAGACTGAGAGATTGGGGGCGAAAATGAGGGGAGGGAGTGAGAGTTTTTGTAAAAAAAAAACTTGTCTTATTTTAGAAATAATGTGAGGCAAAAATAGGGTTAGGGGTATGATTGGGATGGAATGTTACCAAAGAGGAAAATTTGTGTTTTCTTATGAAGAGGTTAGTGTAAGTGAGTGAGGTAATTTACCAAAGAGGGCATGAATCTTCATGAGAGTGAGTGAGAATTGGTGATATGCACCAAAGGAGAAGGTTTAATGATGGTACAAGGCATATTCCTTCAAGATAAGGAATAATAGTACAATAGAAGAGTGTGGAAGAATTTTGTGAGAGGGAGAGAGAGAGAGAGAGGGGATTTCGAAATTGTGGGGGGAGAGAGAGAGAGAGAATTTCGAAATTGTGAGGGGAGAGAGAGAGAGAGAGACAGAGAGAAAAAACTTGTTTTTGGTCTTTTGTCTTATTGAGGACACTTTGCATTTTCTTTTTGAATTTTAAATTTTTGGGCATGGGAAATAATGGGAATGCAACTATTGAAAATGTGCTACATGTTTTTGGGCACCATAAAATATTCCCTCTAGTCACCCATGACAATAAAAATTGTCACTTAAGAATTGAGGAATATTTAATGATCCTTTTTTATTTTTCTATGCACTAAAAATGGAAAAATACATTTTTAATTATTTTTTACTAGGATTTTCTTTCTAAAAAATTGTACTAAAATTATCCTTGATAGAATAAAAATGTACTTTTTGTGGATGTGCATTTTTGGCGAGAAAATCATCTTTTTGCGAAAAATGACCAAAATGTCCTTTTTGACCCTAAAACCCTAATTTGCCTAAAAAGTGCATTCCAACCCTAAAAATGATTTTAAAGACCTTGGAATGACTTCTAGGACCCAAAATGCAATGCAAGATGCTCTTCATTCTTCAATTTATTTATTTTTTGTGGAAAATTAGGGTTTTGACCTAAGCCGGACAAAATTAGGGTATGACAGCTGCCCCTCTTTATCTGAACTTTAATGAGGAATATGAATTGGCCGAAACATATTCCAAGGAAAAATGAAGATAAAGAATTCAGAAATTATACCGATTTTGTCTACTTAGGGAAACCCGAATTTTCCTTTTTTTTCTTTTTCTATTTTTATTGGGTGTTAGCCCGAGGTGAATGCAATGGATGAATCGTCAACTCTCAGTAAGCAGGAAACTAAATGGTGCCAACCCTCAATAAGCTAGCGGAAAGCAATAAAGAAAGCAATAAAAAGGGAAGCAAAAAGGGTGCCGGCCCTCGTTAAGCCGGCGACGGAGGCTGCCTAAAGCTTTTTAACGAATCGCGAATGATCCGAGCTCGCACTTGGGCCTGGGAACACGTGGGCTCCAAAGGGGTGGTCTTGCGAGCGACCAGGGGAGGGTACTATATCAAGTCCGGATCTCGATATTTCCCTAGGACTACGCCATGTTTTAGGCTAACACAACTATCCTCTTCGACTGGACCTATTGAGGTCAGGGGGACTTACCTGCAGCTCGAATACAAGGTGAAGTCAATCTTGCTGGGGACACGTGGGTCCAGAGGGGATTCCAAAATCCAGTTGGTTTCCTTTAGTCGGTCAATGCTTCCACACCGATCCAGGATGCCTGCTCAGGTTAGCGGACTTTTCTTCAGCTTTCTCTTGATTGATGATCAATACCATTGCACTGATCCAGGATGTCTGCTCAAGTTAGCGGACCTTTCTTCAGCTTGCTCTGATTGATGATCAATGCCATTGCACTGATCCAGGATGTCTGCTCAGGTTAGCGGACCTTTCTTCAGCTTGCTCTGATTGATGATCAATGCCATTGCACTGATCCAGGACACCTGCACACGTTAGCAAATGCAAGACATGGTGCATGGAATATGAATGCATGCTATGCAAAGTCCGTTATGTGAATGCATGTCATGTGAGTGCATGCGATGTGATGATTTAGTGGAATGATGAATGCAATGGGATGCTATTCTTGATTCTTCATTTCTTTTGTCAGCTTTCTTTTTTCTGACTGTTTGTTTTTTCTTGGCTTTTCATTCTTTGATCAGCTTTCTTTTTCGGATCGTTTGTTTTTTCTTTTGCTCTTTTGCTCTTTTGGCTTATTTTTGCTGGTTCAGCCAACCCGCGACACTCATGGCACGAGACTGAGGAACCCACTGGAATTGCGGGGCTCATGGGCCGAGTGCATGTTGGCTTTGACTTCGCCGTTTGAAGCAATCGTGAGTGCAATCGCTTTCTCTTGCATGATTAACTGGTTTTGGGGAATTGCTTTTTTCTGCGACCTTTAGGGACTTTGCAATAATTGTAATGCTCCATGATTTATGCACATGTTTTACAGGTCATCATCACCATCATTATAAAACGTTTATTTTGAGCCAAAAAAAGAAGAAAATAAAAGAGTGAACAGATATGAGAAAGTTGAACTTTATTAATGTGGAAACCGGTCGCACAAGAAGTTACGCCGATTATTTATTACACTTGAAAGTTTAAACAATAAAAAGACACAAACAAAGAGAGAAGTTAAATTCTGACTGTCCGTCTCTGTGGAACAGTGCTAAACATTTATGTCCTTGACCTTGATCACTCCCTCATCCAAGTCTTCAGAGGAGTTGTATGCCTTTCTTTACTTTTCATGCCCAAGTTTTCTGACCCTAATTTTTGCCTGGATCGCCCTTTACGGGTTTTCAATCCACCGGGTCGCTCTGATTTTGCCTAGGCCGCCCTTTCGGGTTTTCAACCTAGCGAGCTAACTATTACTTGGCTTGTCTTTCTCTTTTTTCGTCTATTTCTTTCAGGCATAATACTTCTTCACTTGATAGGAATTGACTGGGTTCCTTAAATCCTCTCCGTCCATGTTCGTGAGTATCAGTGCTCCTCCAGAAAAGGCTTTCTTGACCACATACGGGACGTCATAAGTGGGTGTCCATTTCCCTCGGGGATCAGTCTGGATGGGCAAGATCTTCTTAAGCACAAAATCTCCCTGCTTGAATTCACGGTGCCGGACTTTCTTGTCAAAAGCTGTTCTCATTCTCTGTTGGTACAGCTGCCCATGACACAAAGCTGCAATTCTTTTTTCCTCAATGAGGTTTAGCTGATCCAGACGAGCCTGCACCCATTCTTCTTCTTCCAGTTTAGCTTTCATGAGTACCCGTAGGGATGGTATCTCAACCTCGATTGGGAGGACCGCCTCTGACCCGTATACCAGAGAGAAAGGAGTTGCCCCAGTTGAGGTACGCACTAAAGTACGATAGCCATGCAAAGCAAAGGGAAGCATTTCATGCCAATCCTTGTATGTGACCACCATTTTTTGCACAATCTTTTTGATGTTCTTGTTAGCTGCCTCCACTGCTCCATTCATCTTGGGCCGATAGGGGGAAGAATTATAATGCTGAATTTTGAACTCTGCGCACAGGTCCTTCATCATTTTGCTATTCAGATTGCTGCCGTTATCAGTGATGATCTTGTTAGGAAGACCATAACGGCAAATCAGATCCTTCTTCACAAATTTGGCAACCACTGAACTGGTTACACTGGAGTATGAGGCAGCTTTAACCCACTTCGTGAAATAGTCAATGGCGACCAAGATGAAGCGATGCCCATTTGATGCTTTGGGTTCAATGGGACCGATGACATCCATTCCCCACATTGAAAACGGCCAGGATGCAGTCAGAACATTCAATTTGGCAGACGGCACATGAATGTGGTCAGCGTAGATTTGGCACTTGTGGCACTTTCGGACAAAGCTGTAGCAGTCACCTTCCATCTGCAACCAATAATAGCCCGCCCTTAAAATCTGTCTAGCCATAGTATGCGCACTGGAATGAGTTCCGAATGAGCCCTCGTGTACATCTTTCATGATTCTTTCAGCTTCTTCTTTAGCAACACACCTTAAGAGGACCATGTCATAATTCCTTTTGTAAAGAACCTCACCGCTGAGGAAGAAATTCCTTGACAGTCGCCGAAGAGTTCTCTTGTCATTTTCAGATGCCCCAGGAGGGTATTCTCTGCTGATGATGTACTGTTTGATATCATGATACCAAGGCTTGTCATCCGGCTCTTCATCTATGGCTGTGCAGTAGTGATGCGCAGGTAGACTCTGGTGCTGGATTGTGACATGAGTCAAGCTTTTATCACAATTGATATTGAACATGGATGATAAAGTTGCCAATGCATCAGCCAGCTGGTTTTCGCTTCGAGGGATGTGTTTGAAAGTGATTTCGTCAAAAGACTCCATCAACTCTTGCACATAAACACAATAAGGAATTAGTTTGGGATCTCTGGTCTCCCAATCGCCTCTTACTTGATGAATAACCAGGGCTGAATCTCCATACACATCTAGCCTTTTAACTTTCCATTCTAGGACTGATTGAATACCCAAGATGCACGCTTCATACTCTGCTATGTTGTTTGTGACATAGAAGCTCAACCTTGCAGTGACAGGAACGAAGCGATTGTCAGGAGATATTAACACAGCACCTGCCCCATGCCCCCATACATTTGACGCACCGTCGAAGATCATTCTCCACCTTTCACTTTCTTGGGACTTCCCCTCATCAAACAGTGCCATGATATCTTCATCAGGAAAATCATGCTGCATTGGTTGGTAGTCTGGAATCGGCTGACATGCCAAATACTCAGCAAGTGCACTACCTTTAACTGCTTTTTGTGTGACATACAGGATATCGTATTCTGATAATTGCATCTGCCAATGGGCAATTCGTCCTGTAAGAGTTGGCTTCTCAAATATGTACTTGATTGGATCCATTTTTGACACCAACCAAGTGGTGTGACTCAGCATGTACTGCCTTAAACGGTGAGCAGCCCAAACTAGAGCACAACAAGTCTTTTCCAGCATAGAATATCTTGTCTCACAATCGGTAAACTTTTTGCTAAGATAGTATATGGCATGCTCCTTTTTTCCGGATTCATCATGCTGCCCCAACACACAGCCCATTGAATTATCTAGCACTGTAAGGTATAAGATGAGAGGCCTGCCTGACGCAGGTGGCATTAAGACTGGTGGATTCTGCAAGTACACCTTGATTTTCTCAAAGGCAGCTTGACACTGGTCATTCCACTTCAACTCTTGATTTTTGCACAGCAGTTTGAAGATCGGCTCACAAGTAGTAGTCAACTGGAAGATGAATCGGGAGATGTAATTCAACCTTTCGAGGAAACCACGGACTTCTTTCTCTGTTTTGGGCACCGGCATCTCGAGGATGGCTTTTACTTTGTCTGGATCCACCTCGATTCCCTTCTGGCTGACAATGAAGCCTAACAACTTCCCTGATCTCACCCCCAAACGTGCACTTGGCCGGGTTTAACTTGAGTTTATATTTCCTCAACCGTTCAAAGAGCTTCTGCAGATTGACAATATGCTCCTCGTCGGTTTTAGATTTTGCGATCATGTCATCCACATAAACCTCAATCTCCTTATGCATCATGTCGTGAAACAGCGTGACCATGGCCCTTTGGTAGGTTGCACCAGCGTTTTTTAACCCGAATGGCATGACCTTGTAACAGAACGTTCCCCAAAGCGTTATGAAAGTTGTCTTTTCCATATCTTCGAGGTCCATCTTGATCTGATTATATCTCGAATATCCATCCATGAAGGAGAATAACGAGTGTTGAGCTGTACTATCCACTAAGACATCAATGTGGTGCAAAGGAAAATCGTCTTTAGGACTAGCACGATTCAGATCTCGATAGTCAACGCACATTCTGACCTTCCCGTCCTTCTTCGGAACCGGGACAATATTGGCAACCCACTGTGGGTATTTGGCCACCGCTAGGAATCCGGCGTCAAACTGCTTTTTTACCTCATCCCTAATCTTTAGGGACATCTCAGGCTTCATCCTTCCAAGTTTCTGCTTCACAGGCGGGCATTCAGGTTTGACTGGCAACTTATGCATCACAATGTCAGTATCCAACCCAGGCATATCTTGGTAGGACCATGCAAACACATCCATATAATCGTGCAACAGCTGAACCAACTTCATGCGATCCTCGTCATTCATGGCGGTACCCACTTTGACCTCTTTCTTGCTCTCAGCTGTACCCAAGTTGATCACTTCAGTAGATTCTCCGTGTGGCTGAATTACCCTTTCTTCCTGTTTCATTAACCTCATGAGTTCTGGAGGAGCTTCCCAGTCTTTCTCAACATCCCCCTCAGCTTGATTAATAGCGTGATCAAAGTCAAAATATGGACTGTTGGCACTGTTATTTTGGGAGACAATTGCTGTGGATCTGCATTTTGCCGAAGCGAAAAAGCAGAATGAAAGGCGAGACAAGCAAGCAAACAATAATAAAGCGAGGAAAAGACACATGAAATGAAAAGGATTGATTTTTATTGATTGAAATTCAAAAACAACGTTTTTATTAATGATGATGATTCTGAAAATAAAAACATGCTTGCCCCTAACAACTTGTCCTATGGCCTTGGGCAGAGCCACAGGGTTGCATTACAAATGATTACTTTAAATTAAAAGTCACAGGAAGATCAGCAGCCTTCCAATTCTTTAATTTTTCACTGGCACCGCAGCGTCGAACCAAACTTGCACCACCCTCTTCAGACTCAGAACCATCCTTGATGACAGCAACTTGATTGGGATCCAACAAAACAGCACTCACAAAACTTTGACTGATGTCGCAAATTAGAATCCTCTGGGGCCATGGATCCTGGTCTTTGGACTTGGCCAACCATCTGCCCCTTCGTTCATCTGCCATTTTTCTTCTTTCTTCCTCACTTGGGGTGTATCCCAGCCCGCAATGGTCCTTGCTTTCCTTCAGTTGAATGGGAGCTAGAATTCCCTAACCAAACTTTCCCAAGCCAGAACCAGCCTTATATCCTTGGGCTAACATGATCTTAGCAACCATCTCCTCCTCCTTGGTCCTCTCAAATACTACATTGGCGATCTCCAAAGACTGAAAGGCTGTTTCTAAAAACTCTTCGGCAGCTTCCACATATTTGAACTCTGATGGCTTATTAACCAGAGTCTCTTCCTCACCAAATACTACCACGACCTGGCCGTTAACCACGAATTTGACCCGCTGGTGTAAAGAAGAAGGGATTGCTCCAGCCATATGGATCCATGGTCGGCCCATCAAACAACTGTATGAGGACGTAATATCCATGATTTGTAAATTGATGTAGAAAACTTCGGGACCAATCTGGATGGGAAATTCCATTTCCCCCAGAACTTCCTTTTTGGACCCATCAAAGGCCCGCACCAGTGTCAAACTCGGCTTCATGTAGGAGCAATCAACGTCTAACTTATCCATAGTTGACTTCGGCATCACGTTCAATGAAGACCCATTGTCAATTAGTACTCTGGCCAGCACATAGTCTCCACACTTTACCGAGATGTGCAGAGCTTGATTGTGTTCTTTTCCGCTTGAAGGCAACTCATCATCGGCAAATGTTAGGTGATTTGCAGCCACTATATTCCCCACAATCCCATCAAACTGATTCACTGTGATATCCTCTGCAACATGAGCCTCGTTGAGCACTTTCATCAAAGCTATTCTGTGTGCTTCCGAGCTAAGCAACAATGGTAGCATGGATATCTTGGATGGAGTTTGCTTTAACTGATCAACCACTCGATAATCACTCTGCCGGACGATCTTCAAGAATTCATCTGCATCTTTTTCCGTCACTTTCTCTTGAGCAACCTCTGGCTCTTTTCCTTTTTCCTTACGGCCCCTCTGTTCGGCCTCCTTGGAAGTTTCAGCTCGGAGAGTCTCAGGAGCATATACTCTTCCGCTTCTTGTGATCCCACTTGATCCCCCTATGTTTGTTACGGTAGGAGCACTTGGGGAGCATTCGACTGTAGATAGTGCAGTGTACTTCCACGGAACTGCCTTGTCCGACTTATAGGGAAAAGGAGCCGGAACTTCAATCACTATTGGTTGGGCGTTTGCCCGCACCAATCTGGGATTGTAATTGTAAGGAATTTCGACAGGTCTTCTGGGTCCTCTACTTTTATCAGAATGTAGAGTCAACACTTCTTCTTCAACATCATGGGTTCCTATCTGGACCACACACCGATCCATCAGGTCTTGCAGGATCATCTCAAAGCTTTCACAATTCCCCACGCACGTGGAGTCAGCACACCCCTCTTCATGGCAACACCCCTTCTTAACCACCCCAACATGGCATAACTCAGAGTAGATAACACCCAACGGGGTCTTGATCTTGTGCACATTCTTTACCAATTGCCCAACGGAACTTTCTATAGCATTGGTAGCTGGCCTCTGATAACACCCAATGGATTAGTTGTTGTATTCGGGCTGCTCTGCTTGAACGAGATCCACCCAGCATCTACTAGGTCTTGCACCACATGCTTGAAGGCTTTACATTCCTCCACAGTATGACCGACCCCATTTTCGTGGAACTGCAGGTAGCATTAGCGTTGTAACTTCTGGGAAATGGCGGCTGCAGGGCCTTCATTGGCCCAGTGTTGATCAAGTTCTTGGAAGTCAAGTGATCAAACAATTCAGTGTATGTCATTGGTATTGGATCAAAACTGGTCCGTTTCTTGTACTGATAACCCTGAGCCCTGTGAATGTCACTGCTTTGCTGGGATGGCACAGGAGCAGAAAATGGAACAGTTTGTGGTGGAGGGGTACCAAAGGATGAACTTCCTCCCGAGATTACATTTGTTTCCCCTTCCTTCTTCTTCGGGAAATGGGAGTGAGGCTTCTTCTGATTGCTTGAACCACCAGAGCTTCCTGCATTACTGAGGTGATTCGAAATCTTCCCACTTCGAAGACCATGCTCAAGTCTTTCCCCGAAGACTATCATATCGGAGAAGCTAGTTGAAACACTTGTAATCAGCCGGTCATAGTAAATTGCTGGCAGAGTTTCCAAGAACGTGTACACCATTTCTTTTTCAGTCAAAGGAGGTTGGACCTGGGCGGCTAGGCTTCGCCATTTCTGGGCATATTCTTTGAAAGTCTCCCTTTCGCCCTTACTCATGTGTTGCAATTGCGACCTGTCTGGAGCCATGCCCATGTTATACTTATATTGTCTCATGAATGCTTCGCACAAATCTTTCCAACAACGAATCTCAGAGGATTGCAGTTTCATGTACCAATCTAGAGGAGCTCCAGCCAAACTGTTTTGAAAGCAGTAAATCAGCAGTTTGTTATCATTGGCGTAAGGACCCATTTTTCGGACAAACATCGTAACATGGCTCTCCGGACTGCCTGTTCCTCTGTATTTGTCCACTTCGGGAGCTTTGAACTTTGGTGGCAAAACCAAATCTGGGACTGAACACAGCTCACGAGTTTCCTTGGCTCTGACACCAACACCCTCCATTGCCTTTACTCTTTCTTCAAGTTCACGAATCGGGTCATTTGGCTGTGATCCCTCAAACATATGTCCATGGGGGTGACTCCCCATACTGTAATAATACCCTCCAGGCTGAGGAACATTGTGAGGGTGTGCTGTAAGCCCCGGAGTAGGACTGGGCACAACATAAGGACTAGGAGTTTGGATCCGCGGTCCTCCGGCAGCCCCCCAGACACGGCGGCAGTGACCTGATTAGGCGCAACCATACTAACGGGGATAGGTCCAACATTTCGCGACATGTACCCAGCAGGCATACCCCAAGGATATCTTTGTGAAGTGTATTGATTCGGCCCATTCATTCCTGAAGCAAAGACGGGATGACTGACCCCGGATCCCGGAGGAACTGTGGCTGATATTGGAGGAGGAACGAAAGAAGTGACACCATCTGGACCCACGACGGCGACACCTTCAGCAGCTGTCCCACTCTTTAAACTTTGCAGCATGACCATCATCTCATGCATCTGGGCCTCCATTGCCCCAACCTTATCCTTAAGCACTTGGTTCTCTTGAGCCAGCTGCTCAGGATTCAGAATTTGTACGCCCAAATCTTCATGTTCTGGATTACTTTCAGTTTCAATCTCTGGATGCCCTTGAGGATCAGCCATCAGCTTTGCTTGTAATCGGGTGAAGTATCGGTGGCGGCGAACCAGCTTGCCTCTCGCTTCTGTTGGTAGAACATTTTTATTAAGTGAAGGAGCAAATTAATGAATGCAATGCGTGCAACGCAGATGAGTGTTAGTTTTAGTTTGTCTTATGCCGTGAACCCCAACGTGTCATATCTTGCCATAGATTTAACAGTGAATTTTGATTTGTTTAGAACATAAAAAGAGTGGAATCAACAAATGAAACAAACACGCCCCATACATTCAAATTCAAACAAGGACTTCAAGTCTTACATTTCAAAAAGTAAAATACTCAAATGGAAATAAAGGTCCCTCTAGGAAGAGAAAGTACAATAAAACAAGCTCAACTACATAGAGCCTTGAAAACTTCAGTTCTCTTCCTCTTGCTGCCTGTGGGGACTCTCCCAGTTTTCTCCCTGACTTCTTCAACCAGGGCCCTACAGAACTCCACAAATTTGTAGACTGCTGGCGGAGTGCTGAAAGGAGACATCTCACACTCGGCCTTTCCTAGCTTCTTAGGCACACCTGAGAGAGCTTGGCTGGCCAACTCTGCAAGCTCAGAGAATCTAACCTTCCAATGCTGAATTTCATCTTTCAGTTCTATGATGACTGCCTGTTCCTCAGTTCTGCCAAGGAGTTCAACAAAGCGGCGCTCCCAATACCGACTTTCATCTTTCACCTGCCTGTATGCATCGCTGATGTGCTGAAGGATTCTTTTCAATTCGTCAGAAATCTCTCGCTCGTATCCTAGAGCTTGCTTATACTCTTTGAGGATGCTTTCCACTGAATCTCTTTCTCGCACCACACTGCTCAATTTGCTCCCCCACTCGGCTTGTAGCAAGCGGGACTCTCTTTTTGACTTGGCGAGCTGACTCCTCGTAGTCCTCTCTTCCATCTTTGTCTTTTCATACAGATCCCTCCATTGACTGACTTCTTCAATTGCCCCTTTCCCTTTTGCTTTCTGTCTCTTGACTTCCTCTTTGGCCGCTTGCCAATACTTTTGAGCTCCTACCTTTTCCTTCTCTTCTTCTTTGAGTTTCTTGTCCAACTCCTCAATAATAGCAGATTTGGAAGCATTATCTTCTTTCAATCTCTGGTTGCTCAGAGTTAACTTCTCTATCTCAGCTTGCAGGGATTTCTTCTCCTCCTCTGCTTTCATCAGGGCTAACTTGACATCCCCTAGTTCTTCAACAACCGGAGTACTAGAGTTTATCATCTCTCTCTCATTTTGCAATACCTTCTGATATGGCAGCTGGACACTCTGAATCCTCTCCTCAAGCCATCGAGCAAAAGTGATTCCCTTAGTCTTCTGAGAGATCTCTGCTTTTCCATAGCGAGTCACCATACCCCAAGCTTGCAAAACTTTTCTCATCAAACTGGCATCTTTTTGCCCTCCCTCATAGATGTAAAACGAGGATACCATCTCTTCAGTAGGCGCACTTCTCATAGGGTATCCTAATTGTCTCAGAGTCAAAGAGGGATTGTAGTTAATGCAACCCTTAGTGCCTGTAACATCCCCTAATTTTGCTATTTAATTATAGTAGCATATTTTTAATTATTAGTGATTTATTTAATTGATTGAAATTATTTAAATTGAAAATGACTTGTTTGATTTATTAAGTATGAAATTGTGTGTGATTAGGAATTTAATTATGCTAAGTTAGGGTGATTAGGGTTGAGGGAGTCATAGGGAATGAAATGTTTAAGTAAAGGGTATTTTAGCCTTTTTCCATGCCCTTATATGCCCCCCTCAGCTGGACCAAGTGAAGAAAAACACACTTCATTACCAAGAAAAAGAAAACAGCAAGATTGAGAGGAAGAGGAGAGGAGAGCGTGAGGTAGGAGAAGAAGAGGGTAGGGTTCCTCAGAAATTCCATGCATGTCCTGTTTCTCACCACCATCCTTCATCATTTCCCTTCCTCTTCCCATTGATACCACTTTTGCAAGCTGCAACCCATCCATCTCCAATTCACCATTGATGAACCTCAATCTCAAAATGGAAGTGAAGAGTGTTGCATGTGAGGTTTGAGCTTCACACTTTGATCTAGAAACCATAGCAAGCATTAGGGAGATCATTTAAAAGCTAGATTCGAAGTGGGGAGAAGCTAGGTTCGATCAGCCCATCCTTGCAGCTTTGGAGCGATTCCGGAGAAAGTTCGTGAGTCGGTGTTGTGATCGAGTCTGAGGAGAGTTCGTGGTTCTCGGGAACGGTTGAATCATTGAAGTCTCGGAAAATAGGTGAGTTCTATACTCACTAGGATGTTATGGTCATGTGTGTTGTGTTTCGAGTTTTGGTCTCGTAAGTTATGAAAACCGGTATTGAACCGTTTTATGAAAACTTGGATGAATCGTTAAATTATGTGTTTGGTTACGTTAAATCGTTGATTGTTGTTGTGTTGTTGATTGGTTGATGATGATTGATTGGTTTCCATGACTATTTTGATGTATTATTAAGTTCGGATGTGAATCGAAATGGATACGGGAACGATCGGAATGAACAAGAAAACACGAAAACTGACTTTTCTGAAATACTGGTAGCCACGCACGGATCGTGCGCCCCTGGGCACGGATGGTGCGTGAGGTTCTGGTACTCACGATGGATTTTCTGAAAATTGAGCATGGATCGTGCGCCAAGGCGCACGGGTCGTGTGTCTCTTGCTGGTACCCAATTTCAAACTATGTCCTAAGTCATTCCGATTGGTCCTAAGTCCCTTCTAATCCACTCCTCAAGGTTTCCCAAGGATGGAAACATATTAGTATCATGAAATCAAGTGCGATCGAAGTAGTTTTATGTTATGTTCATGTCCTTGCTTATGTGATGGCCAATGTGGAATTTATGAGACCGATTATGACTAAGTTAGATTATCATAATGTTGAGTATGGGCGATACATTATGATGTGGACTAGGTAATGGATAGTTATAAATTAAGTTAACAACGTTAGTAATTCCGTGTGAGATCACCTAATGACAAGATTATGCTAAGTATAAAATTAGGTTAAGATTAAGATCATGTTAAGTATAAGCTCACTGTCATGTTTATAGATCATTGTTCACTGCTCATTGTTCAAGGTATATCAATATATATACATCAGGTTTGGGTGACGACCCTATTTCAGTTTAGTGTGCTAGGGGAGGGGAAGTCATGAGCCCTATGAACCTAGGCCCCTTGAGGTTTGTCCACTAGTGATTAGTGGATCGGGTTCACCGGAAGCTTATTTTGCCAAGTGACCGGTGACACGCTAAGAATCATTGTTAGGCTCAGTGATTGAGCATAGTTCATGGTTAGGCTCAGTGATTGAGCATAGTTCATTGTTAGGCTCAGTGATTGAGATTAGTTCAGCCACATAGTCAACTTTGAGGACTATGAGTTTTGAGTTTTGAATAATGAATCAAGCATAATTGAACCGAGAGAGTTAGTAAGGGGTCTCGATAGAACTCACTGAGACAAGTTGTCTCACCCAATCCATGTTGTTGTTTTTTCAGAATTGCAGGCTAAGTTGAAAATGATGAGGCATGGTCATGGAGACGCTTGAGGAGTTGCTGACGCCATTTATTTTGTCTTTTCATGTATCTCTGTATTTCAGTTTCCTTTGTATCTTATGGCTATTCGATTGTACGACTTATGTCTTTCAAGTTGTAAATCGCTTCCGCAGACTTTCTATTTTGGTACTGAACACTAGTTGAGTGGTGTAAGAACGCTTTATGTATTTTTCATTTTAAGTTATGCAACGCGCTGGATGGCTTTTAGCATCGAGTATTAGTATGTGTTCAGTATTTAAAACAGGAGGTACTCTGATGTATGCCAGTAGTGCATTTCGGTAACTTCTACAAGTTAGAAATTATCGGGGTGTTACAGTGCCCATCAGTGGGACATTTTGAAAACCACCACAGCGGAAAACTATCTCAGGCCTATCTTCCCAGCAAGATGGGAGATACCAACGAATCAAGTGCTCATCTAGGCTCCCTAGAAACTGGATCCACTCCTGAATGTGCATGACTCGCACTTCACAGGTGCTAGCATAATCAATCAACTTCTCTACTCGTACTGGATTAGTGTAGACATGAATCAGAAGCCAGGCATACAATAAGTGAGAGGAGCAAGAGATTTTCTTCCTCTTCAGTTCACAGTGATGAGTGAAAGCTGAATAAGTGTCAGCAAGAATTGCAGGGATTGGATTGATCGGATTCTTCTCATTCTGCGAAGCTAGGAAGATGCCAACGACAGTCACATCTATGAATCTCTCAATCTGTGGAAAGAGGACAATTTCGAAGATTGTCAGTGCCAAGATTTGCTTGAAGACCACCCACTTTTTATTTTTGGCATGCACATCCATCAGACTCTCGAGATAACTCTGTGGGAAACCCATCACCTGGTTCTTCTTCTGCTTCTGGAGTCTCAGGTCTTCTACCTTCATTTGCAACAGGGCGGCAAATTTCTCGTCCGTGTAGTATTGCTCTTGATATCGGTAGGGAACGGCTTCTGTCCGAGGGAAACCCAAAATCTGATGGTATTCTTCCAACGTGGGAGTCAATTGGAAGTTTCTGAAAAGAAAGCATCTGATCCCGGAGTCATAAAATCTGCTTAGAGCCACGATTGCTTCGGTCTGCACCTCTAGTGTCAACAGCTTCCGGAGATTCCCGTAAGAACTGTCAAATGATCCTCTTTCGATAGGTCCCATCAGGTCAGCCCATTTTTTCAGACTGGCAACATCAACCTTACTTACAACCGGATATCTCGGGGGGTGCACTGTCTCACTTCTTGATTCCATACTGTACCTATGGCAAGATTCTTTGTCACTTTGGGATTCTCGGCAAACAAACTTTGATGAAATGCAAGGATGCATGCATGAGCTGTAAAAGCTTATGTTGGATGCAATGCGAGGATGCATGCAAAATGATGATGATGTTTTATGCATATGCAGATTAGGGCAAAACCTTTATTGGCATTAGTTCAAGTTTTTTTTCTTTTTTTTTTTGAAAAATGCGGGCCGTACGTGGTTTCATATGGACCAAGTAAGAGAAAGGCTACAACGGCAGCTCGTTCTCTTTTTTTTATTGAAAAGAGTGGGCCATATGCCACTTCGTACGGACCGGCAGAAGAAAGGCTACAACGGCAGCTCTTTCTCTACTTTTTATTTGAAAAACCTCCCACTCTTTTTTTGAAAACATGTCTATATTACCATGCAACACACAAATTGGTATGCCCCTTGTGTCCTACGAAGGTGGGGACCTAAGTTCTAGGACAACTCAAATGTTCCTCCCATGTGGGTTCTAGTCACTTCCTCACAAGGTTACCAGAGCTAATTCTTTCTCACAATAGCACCCACAACGATGGAACACCATCTGGTGTGAGGCCTCATGAAATAGCATACTCTGGCTGAAACTTTTCGTGAGAGTCGAAAGGACAACGGTCCAATTGCCAGTCACTACTCGTTTCCACTCTCCTAAGTTTTGTCAGACCTTGGGTTTTAGGCCCCTCTCAAAGCATAGTAAGCATAAGGTGTGAGTGTGTGCAGCAAGGGCATACCGCCTAAAACTACCCACATATACCCCACCTGCAAAGGAAAACCCAGAACAGTCCAAACAATAGCAAGCAATAACATGTCGTCTACCCTAGGGTTCAATATCACAATACCAATAATCCAACCTAGGTTTCAGCAACAGTCATATGCACTGCTTACCTCAAGAAAGGGAGCGGAGAAGAGGGGACATGGGATTTGAGGGATGCATGAACAAGGCATTGTGAACAAATATAAAAGAAGTAAAACAAAGCTTTCAACTCAATTAATTTTAAAACCACACATCAAAGTTAACTAGGCTTGACCCTCGTCTTTTTTTAAAAAAATGGTCCCCAGCAGAGTCGCCAGCTGTTGCGCCCGAAAAATCCGGTTTGGGACTTTTCGTTTGACAACGTGGAAAAAGTTTGGAGCCGCCACCAATATTTTTATTTTAAGACCAAAACATTGAAAAAAAGTCTTTTGAAAAGGCAGGTGGTATTTTGAAAACGCAGAGATGTAGGTTCGGGGGTCGGTTAGGTACGGGGAAGGTATTAGCACGCCGCACCTCCTTTCTACCGAAAGGGAACCATTAACTTGATGTGTGGTTTAGACAAAAGTTCGAGTTGAAAGCAATTTATTCTACTTCTTTTCTTTTCTTTTCTTTAAGGTTCGTTTTATTGAAAACAGGAGGGAAGAAGAATATTTTTGGTTATCTTTGATAATCAGGACAAAACAAAAATTTTTTAAGAGCGTGCTTGACGGGACAGGACCCCGCTCCTACGTACCCTCGCTGGAAGAGGGATCAAAGCTACGTAGTTCTCGATTTTTGGTTTTGAAAAAGGACTGAGCTTTCGCGAAGACCGAACAACAACGGTTAGAATGGTTTCGCTACTAACTCCTTTTGAAAACAACATCATCATTAACAACCTAATCGGCAACGGCGCGATTGGTGTTTAAAGACAATTGGTTTATTTTTGAGAAATGAATAAGTTTTCGAAAATGGGGTAGAGCTTTTGCGAAGACCGAACAACAACGGTTAGAATGGCCTCGCTACTAACTCTTTCGAAAACAAAATCATCATTAACAACCTAATCGGCAACGGCGCGATTGGTGTTTAATGACGATTGATTTATTTTTGTTTGGAAAGTAAAAGTTTCCTTTTGTTTTGAAATGATTTTAGGAAATGGGTTTTAGAAAAGGAGTAGAACATTTCAAGTCAAGTCTAAATCCATAACCAAATGCAAATGAATGAATAATACTCAAGCAAACATGAACATATCATTCATTAACCAAGATTAAACATGCCCATACAATCAAAGGATTCAATTATTAAAGATGCAAAACAAAGTTCTCAAAGTAATTGTGTGTGTGTGCAAGAAGGATTGTATTTACCCTAATGGCTCTATGCTACAACATGCATGTAGACTTACGTCTCCATTAGGAGGTCATACAAGTGGAGAGGGGGGCACACAATCAAGTCAAGACATTTACATGGCACCAAGAACAAGGGAATACAATTGATTGTAAACATAGAGTATTCTAAGTTAAATGATTGAATATGTAAGCAAGGATGCATGAGAGTGTCACATAAACTAAGTATGAATGAAGATGCATGAATGTGAAAATGTTTTGGGTATTTTTGCAAGTTGATAAGTTGTAAAACTTTAAGTAAAAAGTTAGTAAAAAGTAAAGTAAAAATGCATGAAGTAAATGGTAATTATTTAATGAGATGGTAAAGTAAAAATGCATGAGGTAAATGGGAAGTGGTAAAATATTTTTATGTTTTAGTAAAAAGTTAATGAATGGTAAAGTAAAATGGTAAAAAGTAAATAAACACTAAAACCAAATTGAATCACATAGAGCAATCCTCTCACTTTGAGAAAAGTGCACTAGGCACTAGTGAGAATCAACTTGCCTATCATCAACAATTTACAATAAGCAAACTAAGACACAAGAATAAGTGGACACACAAACTAAATTGAGTCATTTCTAGCAATCTTCACCACTTAGGTCAAGGTGCACTAGGCACTAGTGGGAATCATATTGCTAGATCATCAACCAACAACAAAAAAAGAACATCTAACGCTAAAATAAAATATTAACAACAAGATTAAACATCATCAAGCAAAGAACAACAACAAAATCAACTTGGAAATATTTTTAGATCTATAAGCATGCGAACCAAAGGAAACATAGATCCACATTTTATTTAATAAAAAAAAACACCAAAATTAACACAAAGCAACATAGATCTATTTTTTGCAAGGATTCATATGATTAAGCAAGGAAGTGCAACAAAATCATATCAACCCTAACTTTTTATGATATGCGAAATGCTAAAGCCCATAAACAACAATTTTATTTATGAAATCTAGCGCAAAATATGTAAAGATGCAAGGGAAATTATTCAAGTAGAAGAATAACTCCTTCAAGGCCAAGGACCCATCTCAAACACCCAAAGCTCCTGAAGTCTTTGTCAAAATGTTTGAAATGGATCCTCAATGCAAACAAACAATCAAGAAGGAGTTTGGAGTAGAGGAGAGATTATGCAAGAAAATTAAATATAAGGTGCAAAGCTTCAAGGATTACCTCAAAACTACAAAGAAATGAAGAAGGAGATGATAAGCTCAAAAATTGCTAGCTCTTAGCAATTTGATGATGCAACCTTGAAGAGAATGAAAGGAATGATGGTGATCTAACAAGAAATGGAGGATTTGATGGTTGATTTTTTGAAGAAAAATGGGTGAGGGAGAAGAGGATGGTTTCGCAAGAAGAGAGGAGAAGGGGGAAGCTTTGGTGTGCTAGGGTTTTGTGTAGGAGAATGAGAGGCTAAAGGATCAAATGAGAAGCCAAAAAAAAGGATCCTTAGGTGTGGGAATGAGGGAGTATTTATAGAGTTATTTTAGGTTTAGGGGCAATTGGGTCATTGGCCTTACTAAGTGCTCTAGGATTGAGTTTCAAAATTAAATGGAGGGTTAGGATTAAAGGTCACTTGGATTGAGGGTATTGAGAAAACACAAAAGGTGAGAGTGAGAGAGTGGGGGCGAAAATGAGGGGAGGGAGTGAGAGTTTTTGTAAAAAAAAAACTTGTCTTATTTTAGGAATAATGTGAGGCAAAAATAGGGTTAGGGGTATGATTGGGATGGAATGTTACCAAAGAGGAAAATTTGTGTTTTCTTATGAAGAGGTTAGTGTAAGTGAGTGAGGTAATTTACCAAAGAGGGCATGAATCTTCATGAGAGTGAGTGAGAATTGGTGATATGCACCAAAGGAGAAGGTTTAAGGATGGTACAAGACATATTCCTTCAAGATAAGGAATAATAGTACAATAGAAGAGTGTGGAAGAATTTTGTGAGAGGGAGAGAGAGAGAGAGGGGATTTCGAAATTGTGGGGGGGAGAGAGAGAGAGAGAGAATTTCGAAATTGTGAGGGGAGAGAGAGAGAGAGAGAGAGAAAAAAAACTTGTTTTTGGTCTTTTGTCTTACTGAGGACACTTTGCATTTTCTTTTTGAATTTTAAATTTTTGGGCATGGGAAATAATGGGAATTCAACTATTGAAATTGTGCTACATGTTTTTGGGCACCATAAAATATTCCCTCTAGTCACCCATGACAATAAAAATTGTCACTTAAGAATTGAGGAATATTTAATGGTCCTTTTTTATTTTTCTATGCACTAAAAATGGAAAAATACATTTTTAATTATTTTTGACTAGGGTTTTCTTTCTAAAAAATTGTACAAAAATTATCCTTGATAGAATAAAAATGTACTTTTTGTGGATGTACATTTTTGGCGAGAAAATCATCTTTTTGCGAAAAATGACCAAAATGTCCTTTTTGACCCTAAAACCCTAATTTGCCTAAAAAGTGCATTCCAACCCTAAAAATGATTTTAAAGATCTTGGAATGACTTCTAGGACCCAAAATGCAATGCATGATGCTCTTCATTCTTCAATTTATTTATTTTTTGTGGAAAATTAGGGTTTTGACCTAAGCCGGACAAAATTAGGGTATGACATTAACTTAACACAAGATTTTACTTATGCACAATAATAAATCATCTATTTCAAACCTCACATAATTAGATAGTTATGCTAATTAATCGAATCTTAATAACCTCATGTGCTAAATATTCGATTTAGCCAATAATTCACCTTAACTTTTTCTCTAATTTAAATAAATTAAATTAGCTAATTAGGGGATGTTACACCCGATCTATCCTTGAGGCAAGACCTCCCAGGAACAAGAAGGAGCTGTAGAGCCTGCTAGGTAAAGTCAACTTCCAGAGAAGATTCATCTCCAACTCGGCTGGAAAGATGAAAGCTTTCTCACCTTTGTTGAGGATGAAGAATTCTGAGGAAATGATGTGGGGAGTGAGGCAACAGGAGGCCTTTGACCATATCAAGGCTGCCTTGACTAACCCTCCTGTTCTAGTACCTCTGCAGCATGGAAAACCGTTGAAGCTTTATATTGCGGCCGAAGATCAAGCCATCGGCTGCCTATTAGCCCAAGATGATGATAATGGCGCCGAGTGTGCTATTTATTATCTCAGCAGGACCCTCAATGACGCGGAGACTAGATATTCTCCTATTGAGAAGCTTTGTTTGTCTTTATTTAATGCTTGTACTAAACTGGAATATTATTTATTACCGAAAGAGGATCTAGTTGTGTGCAAAGTTGACATTATCAGGCATCTTCTTAATAGGCCCGTCTTGCAGGGAAGACTTGTCAAGTGGGCCATTAAGTTAAATGTGTTTGCCTTGACATACGTGCCATTGAGTGTTGTTAAAGGGCAAGCCTTGGCTGACGTCTTGGCTCAGCACCCATGTGTTGAGATACACGATGCCTCGGCCAAATACATTAACTATTTAGGCTTGAAGCCTTGGGTCCTCATGTTTGATGGCTCAAGTACCCAAACCAGGGCAGGCATCGGCGTAGTCATCACCAGCCCCTCTGGGCAGACATGGAGATTCATGTGTAGGATAAGGGACCAAGCCTCCAATAATCAGGCCGAATATGAAGCCTTGATCATGGGACTTGACATCCTAGCCGCCATGAAAGCGCAATATGTGGAAATCAAGGGGGATTCGCAACTGGTGATCAAACAGATCACTGGGGAATACAAATGTTATAATACAAAACTCAAACAATTGCGAGCCTCGGCGCATAATTTGTTAAAATTGTTTGTCGATGCTGTCATCATGTATATCCCCAGAAACGAAAACCAAGAGGCGAACAATTTAGCCCAACAAGCCTCGGGTTATAAGGAATCAGTGGTCGAGGTATGGCAGCAAGATACCTCAACACAGGCCGAGGAGGACCATGCCGATGCTTGGATTGGAACATTGACGGAATACCTCCGCAAAGGGCTTTGAAATACATCGTGATAGGGAATGACCTGTATAAAAGAAGCGCCAATGGGGTATTGTTACGATGTCTCATGAAAAAGGACGCCTATATGGTGATGGCACAAACCCATGCAGGGATTTGTGGTGCACACTGTTACCAAGTGGCTTCAGTCTCAAGAGGGGGGGTGAATTGAGATTTAAAAACTTTTCAGATCTTTCGAAAACGTTTTTTCCCTTTTCAATGACTTAGATCAATTTTCGCGCAGGTTAAGTGGAAGCGAAGGAATTAGAAGATAAGGCAATAAAGCAGTAAGACAGTAAAGCAGGAAAGCAGTAAGGCACGCAGTGATTTATCCTGGTTCGGTCACCTCCTAGTGACCTACGTCCAGTCCTCACACCCTTGTGAGATTTTCCACTAACCAAAACAACAAGGCTTACAGGTGCCTTGGAAAACCTTTACAGACTCAGGCACTCTCCTCCTAGGATACCCCACCTATGGAGAGCCCTCAAATCTATTACAACAATAACAAGAGATACCCCACCCCTGTTACAACCAGCTGCCCCAGAAAGATACCCCACTTCCTAGTACAAACAGCTACCCTAGAGAGATACCCCACTCCCTAGTACAAATCACAACAATTAAACAATAACAAACGTAAAGACAGAAATACCTCTAATGAAGGCAGATATTACAACTTGAATAATGCAACCCCAACTAGCTCTTAGCGAAAGATCAGCTCAGACGGACCAACTCTGCGTGACGAGCAGAAGTAAAAGCGTGAAGAGTTTTTCTCAAAATGTTCTCTGATTCGTGAAATGGGTTGTGTTAGAAATGAACACAATGAGGTGCCTATTTATAGGCTATGAGAAAATCAAGTTTACGTTGAAAATAATGTAGGAATCGATTCTTTGTTGAAAACATTTGATCTAGGAATCGATTCATTTAAGTGAGGAATCGATTTTGACTTTGTTTGGAAAATAGGGACAATCGATTCTTGAGATCCACGGAGGGCTAGGAATCGATTCTTTACTAAGTTAAAACTTGTATGAATCGATTCTCAGCTTGCCTGAGACATGTAGGAATCGATTCTCAACTTAGTTTAAAAGTGTGTGAATCGATTCTTTGTTTGAAAATGTTTGGCCTGACAATCGATTTATGCAATGAAACTACATGACCTGACAATCGATTCTTCCTTTTCTGATTGACCTGAAAATCGATTTTGATGTATGTTTATGCATGAAGAAATCGATTTTTATGTTTTTAAAGATGATAAGTGTAACACCCCATTCTACCCGGCTATTTTCCATAGAGATCAGAGTTTCAAAATTTCTTTTTGAATGGAATGCTACACACGTACTTGATGTAACCATTTACAATACGCAACACCATTTAATAAATTAAGGTACTCTTGATTTCACCAACAAAATCCACACATTATAATTTAGACGACTCGCAGCGGAAAAATAACATAAACTCAAAATGCCAAACAACGGCCTCATCGGAATCATTAGGTCAATGCACACGAAAATCAACAACAATTAAATATCAATAGAAATCCTAAGCCAACCCCCTAGGTGTCACGTATCAGAGCAGACCGACTCGGGAGTGAAAGGAGTAAGCCTTTACTCAGAACTACCTGTAGTAAGCAACAACAGAAGGGTGAGTCTCAACTACATAATAAAGATTATAATAAGAAGTATATTACATCATAGCATCACACTCACACAGTCACACAGTAGCATAGACTATACAATCACCAACTAGCATGCTTATCATGAGGATGTATGCAATACAGTCATGCATGTGGTACCATTTTCCCAGACCGCAGCCTTATCATCATATTATCATCTCAGACCGCAGCCTTATCATTTCAATTTAGAACTCAGACCGCAGCCTTATTATCATAATTAACAACTCAGACCGCAGCCTTATGTATGCATGAGACTCCATGACAAAACCACAATCATAATTATTAACAACACGGTCCATGTACCCTATATCACATCTTTAATTAATCTTAGTTTTAGCCCCCATGGCCTCATCACCAACCAACTCATTATTTTCTCCTCACACTCACGTCCCTAGGACTAGGATAACACTTAGGGACCAATCTAGCACCATTAGACCCGAAACTCAAACACAAGTCACGGGCGCCCCACTAGGCGCCCTAGGCGGCCACACTTGGCGCCCCACACAACACCCAAACGCACAACCATAATAGACCACCTTAAAAATTGAAACCGCTCTAGCCAAAATGTTCAAAATGGGATTTGGTCACGTGAATACAGAATTTAGCTAGGTAAAATATGCTCAGAACATGATGTGTGCACAAGGCACCCCCAAAACAAGTCAAAACGATGCCCAATAGGACAACTTTCAAACCACAAGTGCAAATCTGGAAATTCTTTAGCCAAAATACTTAAAATATGATTTGGTCAGGTGAATACAAAGTTTGGCTCAGTAAAATATGCTCAGAACATGATGTGTGCACAAGGCACCCCTAAAACAAGTCAAAATGATGCCCAATAGGACAACTTTCAAACCACAAGTGCAAATCCAGAAATTCTTTTGCCAAAGTGTTTTAAATAACATTTGGTCAGGTCAATACAAAGTTTGGCTCGGTAAAATATGCTCAGAAAATGATGTGTGCACAAGGCACCCCTAAAACAAGCCAAAATGATGCCCAACCGGACAATTTCAAAACCACAAGTGAAAATCCAGAAATTCTTTAGCCAAAGTGTTTTAAATAACATTTGGTCAGGTCAATACAAAGTTTGGCTCGGTAAAATATGCTCAGAAAATGATGTGTGCACAAGGCACCCCTAAAACAAGCCAAAATGATGCCCAACCGGACAATTTCAAAACCACAAGTGAAAATCCAGAAATTCTTTAGCCAAAGTGTTTTAAATAACATTTGGTCAGGTCAATACAAAGTTTGGCTCGGTAAAATATGTTGAGAAACTGAGTTTACCCAAAAACATGATTTATGCGCCTTGCCTAAGCATAGGCAGCAACCTGGCGCCCCACCAGGCGCCACAGGCAACAACACAGGCGCCCTGCCCAGAACACACACGCGCCCAGCAACAGTAAACAGCGCCCAGTGCGCCAATTCCCCCCCCCCCCCCAGCACTTGGCGCCCAGGCGCCCCATCACAACCAACACCAATTCTCAATTATTTTTCCAAAACTCAAAATGTCACAACAATCACAAAACACACTGCACTTTTTCCAGCAACATCCAATCTCACATATATAAATTAAGAACACTTCAAAGCACAAAATTAACACATGAAATCCAAACCTTAGCATAGGGAAATCAAATCAATCACACTAATTATCAATTCCAACTAACCTAAACAATTCTAACAAAAACAAATATGTCAAGTGGGATCCTATGGTTCACATACAACCTATTATACTCTCTATTATAGAGTGAGACTCCCCTAACCTTGATTATGACGAGCTAGAGCCTTTTCCACCGAAGCACCGACAAATCACCGCAACAAAGAAGCTCCTCCTTTTCACTCAATCACGCCCTTTCTCTCTTTCCCTTGGACCATTGCGAATTGATCAAAATAGAAAGGGTTAGGGAAATTCGAAACCTAAGCAATTGATAGAGAAAGGAAATCGAATCATAGAAGATTAGGAACCCTTACCTAGGATCAAGGCGCACAAACCCTAACTCCAAGCTTGAAATCGCCCTTCCTTCTCTTCTCCTCTCTTCGACTTTCTTTCTTTTCTTCTCTATTTCGACTTTCTTTCTTTCCTTTGACACTAGTGAGGCGCGACCTAGACCCCTAGTGTCTAAGGAGCGCCTAAGCCAACGGGCTTGGGCCTCTTGGGCCGTCACTTGAAATTCCGGTATTACCAACGCCATCCCCTTCAATTAAATAAAAATACTACATTATCATATAATAAAATAAAATAGTGCAACACTTTAAATAATTTAATCAATTACTTAATTAAATTATTTTAGGGTGTTACAACTCTCCCCCACTTAGGAAATTTCGTCCTCGAAATTCATACCTGAGTCAAATAGCTCTGGATAGGACTCCCGCATCCTACTCTCCAGCTCCCAAGTCACGCTCTCGCCAGTAGTTCCCAACCACACCACCTTCACTAAAACAATGCTTTTCCCTCTCAGCACCTTCACTTCTCTATCATCAATCCTCACTGGCATAGTCTCCACAGTGAGGTTATCTCGCACTTCAATATCATCCATATGGATCACATGAGACGGGTCCGGAATGTACTTCCGAAGTTGCGACACGTGAAATACGTCGTGCAAGTTCGAAAGGTTAGGCGGTAAAGCCACCCTATAAGCAACCTTTCCGACCCTCTCGGTGATCTGATACGGTCCAATAAATCTAGGAGTCAACTTCTTTGCTTTAAGTGCACGCCCAACACCAGCCATAGGCGTGACCCTCAAGAAAACATGCTCTCCAGCCTGAAATTCCAAATCCTTTCTTCTTCTATCATGGTAACTCTTTTGCCGACTTTGAGACTCTTTCATTTTCTCCCTGATCATTTTTATCTTCTCTGTAGTCTCTCTCACCAATTCAGGTCCAAGAACAACACTTTCGCCCGATTCATGCCAACACAAAGGAGTTCTACACCTCCGCCCATACAGTGCCTCATAAGGGGCCATCCCTATACTCGCATGGTAGCTGTTATTGTAAGTGAACTCAATCAACGAAAGGTGTGTATCCCACGCACCTCCCTGCTCTAAAACACACGATCTCAATAAGTCCTCCAATGACTGAATGGTTCTCTCTGTCTGCCCATCAGTCTGAGGATGGTAGGCTGAACTCAACCTCAATCTGGACCCCAATGCCTCTTGCAAGCTCCCACAAAACTCCGAAGTAAACCTCGGATCCCTGTCAGATACAATACTCTTCGGGACACCATGCAACTTCACAACCACCCTAATATATATCTCGGCCAATCTCGCTACCGGATACGTGATGTTGATAGGAAGGAAGTGAGCAGACTTCGTCAACCTATCCACGATCACCCAAATAGAATCAAATCCCCGAACGGTTCTCGGTAACCCAGTCACAAAATCCATGGAAATGCTATCCCATTTCCACTCCGGAACATCTAAAGGTTGCATCAACCCCGCAGGCTTCTGGTGCTCGACCTTTGACTTCTGGCAAGTCAAACAGGCGTACACAAACTGTGCTACATCTTTCTTCATACCAGGCCACCAGAATAATTTCTTCAAGTCATGATACATCTTTGTAGCCCCTGGATGAATACTCAGCTTGCTCCTATGACTCTCCTCAAGGATCATCTTCTTCATCTCAATATCATCGGGAACGCAGATTCTGTCTCTAAATCTCAACACACCCTGGGAATCCAACCTGAAATCCCCATCCACATTCTGATCACCCGCAACTAACAAGTCAACCAGCTTCACATCTAATTTCTGGGCGTCTCTGATACTAACCAAGAAGTCATTACCAATCTTCAGCATACCCAGCTTAACACTCCGCGGTGTCACTTCACAAACCAGACTCATATCACGAAATTGCTCAACCAACTCCAACTCTTTTACCATCATCGCTGACATATGCAAAGTCTTCCGACTTAAAGCATCAGCCACGACATTAGCTTTGCCGGGGTGGTAGTTTAAGCCAAAATCATAGTCTTTCAGCAGCTCTAACCAACGTCTCTGCCTCATATTCAGCTCCTTCTGATCAAACAAGTATTTCAAACTTTTGTGGTCGCTGAATACCTCGAATCTAGTGCCATACAAATAGTGCCTCCAAATTTTTAGCGCAAACACAATAGCAGCCAATTCCAAATCATGAGTAGGATAGTTCTTCTCATGAGTCCGCAACTGTCTGGACGCATAAGCGACTACCTTCCCATCCTGCATCAATACGCCCCCTAAGCCCATTCTGGAAGCATCACAATATACCACAAACGGTTGATCCGGCACGGGCAACACTAACACCGGAGATGTTGTCAATCTTTTCTTCAACTCTTGGAAGCTCTCTTCACATTTAGCATCCCAAACAAAAACTCTCCCTTTACACGTCAATTGAGTCAACGGAAGGGCGAGCTTTGAGAAGCCCTCTATGAACCTCCTGTAGTAACCAGCCAACCCCAAGAAACTCCTGATCTCAGTCGCAGACTTTGGGCTCTCCCATTGTAACACTGCATCAACCTTAGCTGGGTCTACAGCTATGCCATCACTAGAAATAATGTGACCCAAAAAGCTTACCTCACGCAGCCAGAACTCGCATTTGGACAACTTAGCATAAAGCTTCTTCTCTTTCAATACCTCAAGCACCAATCTTAAGTGCTCTGCATGCTCCTCTTCAGACTTGGAGTATACCAGAATATCATCTATAAAAACTACCACAAACCGATCCAAGTAACTATGGAAGATACGGTTCATGTACTCCATAAACACTCCTGGTGCATTGGTGACACCAAACGGCATCACAGAGTATTCATAGTGTCCATATCTCGTTCGAAACGCTGTCTTCTGGACGTCTTCATCTTTTACTTTAATCTGGTGATACCCTGACCTCAAATCAATTTTACTAAAAACCTTAGCACCCACCAGCTGGTCCATCAAATCATCAATTCTCGGAAGAGGGTACTTATTTTTAATAGTCACCTTGTTCAACTGTCTATAATCCACACACAGGCGCATACTCCCATCTTTCTTCTTTACTAACAAAACCGGAGCTCCCCATGGTGACACACTAGGCCTCACAAAATTCTTTTCAAGTAACTCTTCCAACTGCTTCTTCAATTCAGATAACTCAGAAGCTGACATTCGGTACGGAGCCATGGACACAGGCCTAGTACCGGGCACAAGATCAATTCCAAACTCTACTTCCCTCTCGGGTGGCACACTAGGAATCTCATCAGGGAACACTTCAGGGAATTCACACACCACCTGCAATCCTTCAACCATAGCTTGGTTTTCAGCAGACATAGACGCCATCAAAGCAAATAGTTGACCACCATCCTTCATTACCTTATGCAGCTGATCCCCAGACAACAAAACAGACTCTCCCTCCCCAGGAGGAAAGAAACTCACAGACTTGCTGAAACAGTTGATGTGCACATGGTTATCCACTAACCAGTCCATACCAAGAATAACATCCAACCCTCCCAAAGGCAAACATATAAGGTCAACCAGAAAATCTCTGCCGAATACTGACAGAGGACACTTAGCACACAATAGAGAAGTAGTCACCGAACCCTTAGCCGGAGTGTCGATAACCATTTCCCTTTTCATATCAGACAATACTAGATTTAACTTTTCAGCACAAGCAGCAGCAATAAAAGAATGCGTAGCACCAGTATCAACTATAGCAATTAAAGGGGAACCATAAATAAAACAAGTACCTCGAATCTCATTGGGCCCCTCTGAGCCTGCTAGCGCGAAAACTCTTCCATTGGATTTTTCTTTCTTCGGTTTGGTGCATTTAGAACTGAAGTGACCAGCTTCACCACAATTGAAACACACTGATTCCTTACGATCACAGTTAGACGCCATATGACCTTTCTTCCCACAACGGTAACACATTACCTCAGTCTTGCAATCGAAACTTTTGTGACCCGGCTTGCCACAGGTGTAACACACTATATCAGCGGGAGCACCTCCCCCACTAAGCTTCTTACCCTCAGAAAATTTCTTACCAGCACCTGCCTTCCACTTATTTTTACCTCCAGACACATCATATGGTTTTCCCCTAAACTGATTATTCCTCTTTTCTTTCCCAATCTTGTAGGCAGCAGAACTGTCCTCTTCATAAATTCTACTCTTGTCAACTAGTCTAGCAAAATCTCGAATCTCATGATATCCAATTGCCTTTTTAATATCTGGTCGCAGGCCACTTTCAAATTTCACACATTTAGAGAACTCTGAATCAGCATCATTGGCGTAGTAAGGACAGAATTGGGCCAGCTCTTCAAATTTGGCTGCATACTCAGCCACAGTCTTATTTCCCTGTTTCAATTCTAGAAATTCCACCTCTTTCTTGGCCCGAACGTCTTCAGGGTAGTACTTTCTTTTAAATTCCCTTGTGAAGACTTCCCAAGTAATCTCTTCACCAGCAGTGTTCAACCTATGCAGCATCCCTAACCACCACTTGTCAGCCTCTTCCGCCAGCATGTGCGTCCCAAACTTCACTTGCTGGGCAGCAGTACAATCCATAACACGGAATATCCGCTCTATCTCATTCAGCCACGACAAGGCTCCATCGGGATCATACCGACCCTTGAAGGTGGGTGGGTTTTCCCTCTGAAACGTTGCCAGATTACGGGCATTCATATCAGCAGCATTATGTTGATTCCCAACAGCTTGGGCTATGGCCTGCAGAGCAGCAGCCAAAGCAGCATCATCCCTTCTAGCCATATCAACCTAGCACTGCAGCATAAACGACAATTTAGAACTAAAAACAAAACACCTAATTGTCATACACAATATGACTGACAGACACACTTGGTCGGACAGACCGAACTTTTTGCTCTGATACCACTAATGTAACACCCCATTCTACCCGGCTATTTTCCATAGAGATCAGAGTTTCAAAATTTCTTTTTGAATGGAATGCTACACACGTACTTGATGTAACCATTTACAATACGCAACACCATTTAATAAATTAAGGTACTCTTGATTTCACCAACAAAATCCACACATTATAATTTAGACGACTCGCAGCGGAAAAATAACATAAACTCAAAATGCCAAACAACGGCCTCATCGGAATCATTAGGTCAATGCACACGAAAATCAACAACAATTAAATATCAATAGAAATCCTAAGCCAACCCCCTAGGTGTCACGTATCAGAGCAGACCGACTCGGGAGTGAAAGGAGTAAGCCTTTACTCAGAACTACCTGTAGTAAGCAACAACAGAAGGGTGAGTCTCAACTACATAATAAAGATTATAATAAGAAGTATATTACATCATAGCATCACACTCACACAGTCACACAGTAGCATAGACTATACAATCACCAACTAGCATGCTTATCATGAGGATGTATGCAATACAGTCATGCATGTGGTACCATTTTCCCAGACCGCAGCCTTATCATCATATTATCATCTCAGACCGCAGCCTTATCATTTCAATTTAGAACTCAGACCGCAGCCTTATTATCATAATTAACAACTCAGACCGCAGCCTTATGTATGCATGAGACTCCATGACAAAACCACAATCATAATTATTAACAACACGGTCCATGTACCCTATATCACATCTTTAATTAATCTTAGTTTTAGCCCCCATGGCCTCATCACCAACCAACTCATTATTTTCTCCTCACACTCACGTCCCTAGGACTAGGATAACACTTAGGGACCAATCTAGCACCATTAGACCCGAAACTCAAACACAAGTCACGGGCGCCCCACTAGGCGCCCTAGGCGGCCACACTTGGCGCCCCACACAACACCCAAACGCACAACCATAATAGACCACCTTAAAAATTGAAACCGCTCTAGCCAAAATGTTCAAAATGGGATTTGGTCACGTGAATACAGAATTTAGCTAGGTAAAATATGCTCAGAACATGATGTGTGCACAAGGCACCCCCAAAACAAGTCAAAACGATGCCCAATAGGACAACTTTCAAACCACAAGTGCAAATCTGGAAATTCTTTAGCCAAAATACTTAAAATATGATTTGGTCAGGTGAATACAAAGTTTGGCTCAGTAAAATATGCTCAGAACATGATGTGTGCACAAGGCACCCCTAAAACAAGTCAAAATGATGCCCAATAGGACAACTTTCAAACCACAAGTGCAAATCCAGAAATTCTTTTGCCAAAGTGTTTTAAATAACATTTGGTCAGGTCAATACAAAGTTTGGCTCGGTAAAATATGCTCAGAAAATGATGTGTGCACAAGGCACCCCTAAAACAAGCCAAAATGATGCCCAACCGGACAATTTCAAAACCACAAGTGAAAATCCAGAAATTCTTTAGCCAAAGTGTTTTAAATAACATTTGGTCAGGTCAATACAAAGTTTGGCTCGGTAAAATATGCTCAGAAAATGATGTGTGCACAAGGCACCCCTAAAACAAGCCAAAATGATGCCCAACCGGACAATTTCAAAACCACAAGTGAAAATCCAGAAATTCTTTAGCCAAAGTGTTTTAAATAACATTTGGTCAGGTCAATACAAAGTTTGGCTCGGTAAAATATGTTTAGAAACTGAGTTTACCCAAAAACATGATTTATGCGCCTTGCCTAAGCATAGGCAGCAACCTGGCGCCCCACCAGGCGCCACAGGCAACAACACAGGCGCCCTGCCCAGAACACACACGCGCCCAGCAACAGTAAACAGCGCCCAGTGCGCCAATTTCCCCCCCCCCCCCCAGCACTTGGCGCCCAGGCGCCCCATCACAACCAACACCAATTCTCAATTATTTTTCCAAAACTCAAAATGTCACAACAATCACAAAACACACTGCACTTTTTCCAGCAACATCCAATCTCACATATATAAATTAAGAACACTTCAAAGCACAAAATTAACACATGAAATCCAAACCTTAGCATAGGGAAATCAAATCAATCACACTAATTATCAATTCCAACTAACCTAAACAATTCTAACAAAAACAAATATGTCAAGTGGGATCCTATGGTTCACATACAACCTATTATACTCTCTATTATAGAGTGAGACTCCCCTAACCTTGATTATGACGAGCTAGAGCCTTTTCCACCGAAGCACCGACAAATCACCGCAACAAAGAAGCTCCTCCTTTTCACTCAATCACGCCATTTCTCTCTTTCCCTTGGACCATTGCGAATTGATCAAAATAGAAAGGGTTAGGGAAATTCGAAACCTAAGCAATTGATAGAGAAAGGAAATCGAATCATAGAAGATTAGGAACCCTTACCTAGGATCAAGGCGCACAAACCCTAACTCCAAGCTTGAAATCGCCCTTCCTTCTCTTCTCCTCTCTTCGACTTTCTTTCTTTTCTTCTCTATTTCGACTTTCTTTCTTTCCTTTGACACTAGTGAGGCGCGACCTAGACCCCTAGTGTCTAAGGAGCGCCTAAGCCAACGGGCTTGGGCCTCTTGGGCCGTCACTTGAAATTCCGGTATTACCAACGCCATCCCCTTCAATTAAATAAAAATACTACATTATCATATAATAAAATAAAATAGTGCAACACTTTAAATAATTTAATCAATTACTTAATTAAATTATTTTAGGGTGTTACAATAAGAATGTTTACGTAAGTATGCATGCATCTTTGAAAAACTTGTGAGTGTGTGAGACTTTGAGATACGAGCTGACCTTCGAAAAAGCTTACACTTTTTCCTAAGACACACCCAAACCCTAAGGACTACCCTTATATTTAAGGACTACCCTTAAAGTTGAATCTTCAATTCTTGAGCTTGTTTGTCTTGGATTGTGACTTTGATGATTCGTCACTTTTATTAACTTTGGCCATCAACTTTGCCTTTGTCTTTTTCATCATCAAAACTTAACCTGCAGTATAAGTTACCTGCAGTACAAGATATCCACATTCTCCCCCTTTTTGATTATGACAAAACTTTACTCATCTTAAGGTGGGAGGTTAGTTCATCAAAGAAAATAAAGCATACATATATATGTGATTATACTCCCCCTTACTTGATGCTCCCCCTGTTTCTTTTACTATATGCAAAGTGACAATATTTCTCCCTCTATATGTTTAATATGACAATATTATATGCTTCATGCAACACTATATTTCTCCCCCTTTTTGTCATGATCAAAAGGGTCGACATATGATGAAGTTTGCGAATCGAATGACACAGCTTTTTGACAAGGTAAAAGAACCATTGCAGATTTAAAAGTGATCATCAAAACCAAAAGAAAATCATATTTGAAACCATGAAGAGAATATTTCATCAAAACAAGAAAAGGCTAATCATGAGTCTCAAAATCTGTGAAGCAGTTGTTTTAAGCTTCATACATTTCATGCTGCTTAGTTTGAAAGTTGGTGATGGCAGCCGGAATATGGGAAGTAGATTTTTTTGAAAATTTATTCTAGATAAACAACGATTGTGATGCATGTATTATCGAAAAATACCAGGGCTAGCAGTTGATTGTAAAATAGATTTCAAGAAAGTAGCACTTCAACTGGAGAAATTCACAAGTCACAATTTCACTTAAATTTACATTTCTTTACAAAATCACTTTGAAAAACATTTAATTGAAAAACTCATTTGAATAAATGAAGAACCGGGTTTTCTTTTGCAATGGATTTGTGAAAATATCAACTAGCTGTTTGTGACGATTCAACTAGCTCAATCACACTATCGCCTTTCTAACCATAACCTCTAAGAAGGTGATGTATAATTTCTATATGATCAGTCCTAGAGGGTTGACCAGAATATTTTGTTGATTCCTGTTATTCTAATCATGCCTTATAAATATTGTTCTTAATGATGCATGAAATCAGTCTCTGTTTCACTAGTCACATATTTGACTTAATAAACTATTCTAAAGCACATTTTTAATAGAGGTGAATAATACTTTACCAATCTAACCTTTACCGGTGATTCTTCCTCTATTTATCACAAGTCACATGACGGCTTTTTCTGGGGGTGAGTATTAAGAGCTTTGTTGGGTCTCCGGTCATGCGCTTTGAGTCTTTGCTGTCAAGGTATCAATCTACTTATACCTTGAAGCATACCTGCAATGATCTAAAACAAGGTTCTAGGTACCCAAATCTCTTTGGGTCCTTGTGGGTTAGTGCTTGGTATGTTTCTTTTGGGAACCCATACCTTTCTCATAGTTTGATTACCTCTTGTTCTGCAAACGGAAGCAGTATGTCCATGTTTACCACAGTAATAACATGTAATATAAGGTCTAGTGGAAAATTTTGGTTTATAATGAACATGCCTTTCTATTGGTTTGTTTCTAGGGAATCTATGATGCACATTTTGTAAACTAGACAATTTTCCAACAGTCCATTCCAGTTCATGAATTTTCTTTTCAAAATCAGCACATTTATCACAAGTATAATTTTCTTTAAAACATGCAAGGCTATCATTTTCTTTTCTAAGCTCTAATTTTTCTTTAGTTAAAGCAGTAACATTATTTTCAAGATGAGTGATAACTTTCTTAGATTTATCTAATGCTTTAGCTAGTTTTAAGGATTTATCATGCAATTCAGTAAATGCTTCATACAGTTCATCATCATCATCTTGCAAAGTTTCAGAGTTAGAAGATACCTCAGTTTCACTTTTGTTGTCGTGGTCGGCCATGAGAGCAATTTGATCTTTTCACTTTCTGATTTATCTGATGAGTTCATGTCATTGTTTTCCCATGCTGTGTAGGCTTTTCTACTTCTGTTTCTCTTGGATCCCTTTGATCGTTTTCTTTGTAATTTTGGGATTTCCATCTTCACGTGTCCGGATTTGCCACATTCGTAGCAAGTTTGTGGACTTGAGAAGTTTTCTTTGCTTGAGCCTCTTTTGGTTGGAGAATTCTTTTTGAGAGATCTTTCCCTTCTCATGAATTTTTTGAATTTACTAACCATTAGTTCCATTTTCTCCTCGTCTTCATCTTCATCTTCCGAATCATCACTATCGTCGGATGAGCTTGAACTGGAAGCTTTGAGAGCTAAGTTTTTGTTCTTTTTGTCTTTTCCTTCATGCTCTGCTAGGCGAGTGAGCTCTAACTCGTGCTCTAGTAGTTTCCCAAACAGGGTGGCGAGAGTCATGGTAGTCAAGTTTCTTGACTCAGTTATTGCAGTCACCTTTGGTTGCCATTCTCTGTTTAGGCATCTCAGCACTTTGTTGATCAAGTCTTCGGGAGGAAATGATTTTCCTAATGAACCCAATTTGTTCACTATGTGAGTGAAACTTTTCTGCATCTCTGATATTGTTTCACCTGTATTCATTCTAAACAATTTGTACTCTCTGGTAAGAGTATTTGTTCTTGCCCTTTTAACTTCACTTGTACCCTCATGAGTAACGTGAAGATTATCCCACATTTCTTGGGCAGATTTACAGTTTGAAACTCGAAAAAATTCATCAGCACTCAAAGCAGAAGTAATAATAATTTTAGCACGTAAATTAAGTTGCGCTTTTCTTTTCTCATCATCATACCATTCATTTCTACTTTTTATTGTAAGAATACCATCTACTATGTGTGTGGGGACGAAAGGTCCTTTTTCCATAGCATCCCAAACATCTAAGTCTACCCCTTCAATAAAAATTCTCATTCTTTCTTTCCAATATGCATAGTCTTCTCCGTTGAATCCCGGAGGACGGAAAAGAGATGCACCCTCTTGCATAGACCAACCTGAAGCCATTTCTCTTGAAGCTGCTAGGCCCTTTATACAAGAGTCTAGCTTTGATACCACTTGTTACCAAGTGGCTTCAGTCTCAAGAGGGGGGGTGAATTGAGATTTAAAAACTTTTCAGATCTTTCGAAAATGTTTTTCCTCTTTTCAATGACTTAGATCAATTTTCGCGCAGGTTAAGTGGAAGCGAAGGCATTAGAAGATAAGGCAATAAAGCAGTAAGACAGTAAAGTAGGAAAGCAGTAAGGCACGCAGAGATTTATCCTGGTTCGGTCACCTCCTAGTGACCTACGTCCAGTCCTCACACCCTTGTGAGATTTTCCACTAACCAAAACAACAAGGCTTACAGGTGCCTTGGAAAACCTTTACAGACTCAGGCACTCTCCTCCTAGGATACCCCACCTATGGAGAGCCCTCAAATCTATTACAACAATAACAAGAGATACCCCACCCCTGTTACAACCAGCTGCCCCAGAAAGATACCCCACTTCCTAGTACAAACAGCTACCCTAGAGAGATACCCCACTCCCTAGTACAAATCACAACAATTAAAAAATAGCAAACGTAAAGACAGAAATACCTCTAACGAAGGCAGATATTACAACTTGAAGAATGCAACCCCAACTAGCTCTTAGCGAAAGATCAGCTCAGGCGGACCAACGGTGCGTGACAAGCAGAAGTAAAAGCGTGAAGAGTTTTTCTCAAAATGTTCTCTGATTCGTGAAATGGGTTGTGTTAGAAATGAACACAATGAGGTGCCTATTTATAGGCTATGAGAAAATCAAGTTTACGTTGAAAATAATGTAGGAATCGATTCTTTGTTGAAAACATTTGATCTAGGAATCGATTCATTTAAGTGAGGAATCGATTTTGACTTTGTTTGGAAAATAGGGACAATCGATTCTTGAGATCCACGGAGGGCTAGGAATCGATTCTTTACTAAGTTAAAACTTGTATGAATCGATTCTCAGCTTGCCTGAGACATGTAGGAATCGATTCTCAACTTAGTTTAAAAGTGTGTGAATCGATTCTTTGTTTGAAAATGTTTGGCCTGACAATTGATTTATGCAATGAAACTACATGACCTGACAATCGATTCTTCCTTTTCTGATTGACCTGAAAATCGATTTTGATGTATGTTTATGCATGAAGAAATCGATTTTTATGTTTTTAAAGATGATAAGAATGTTTACGTAAGTATGCATGCATCTTTGAAAAACTTGTGAGTGTGTGAGACTTTGAGATACGAGCTGACCTTCGAAAGAGCTTACACTTTTTCCTAAGACACATCCAAACCCTAAAGACTACCCTTATATTTAAGGACTACCCTTAAACTTGAATCTTCAATTCCTGAGCTTGTTTTTCTTGGATTGTGACTTTGATGTTTCGTCACTTTTATTAACTTTGGCCATCAACTTTGCCTTTGTCTTTTTCATCATCAAAACTTAACCTGCAGTATAAGTTACCTGCAGTACAAGATATCCACACACACAGGTCTGGCCCCACCATGAAATGGCTAATATACAGACACAGATACTATTGGTGTAATATCCCCAACTTTCGCTAATTAAATTATTTGGCGTGAATTGATTTGTTAAGTTTATTGAAAATAAAATGGAAATTTTCTTGATTGATTTATTATTCAATTGTGTGTGATTGGTAATTAATTGTGTCAAGTTAGAGTAATTAGAGTGAAGGAGCCATAGGGTATGAAATGTTTAAGTGAGGGACAATATTGTCTTTTCCCTATACCCATATATATATCCCCTCCAGCTGAACCCAAGTGGCCAACACCTCATTCCACCCCATTTATCTGAAAACTGAAATCAGAATAGGATAGAGAGAAGGGGGAGAGAGTTCACGAGGGAGGAGGAAGAGAAGAGGGAGAGAGCTCCATGGAAATCCTCATGCATGTTTCATCCAAGACCTGAACATCATTCCTTTTTCCTTCACCTTTCCATTCATGCTCATATGAAACACTAAATCATCACCTCCTTTGAGTTACCATTTTCGCACCCACCTCCACTCTTGAAGAAATAGGAGTTCCTTTGCTATTTTGGGTTTCCCTTGGTGTCTTAGAAGTTGCTAGTGGAGTTGCATGTGAGATATAGAGATATTTCAGTGACTGGGATCTTGTGTGGGTTGCTGGATTCGAGACTGAGTTACTGTTCAAACGGTTCAGCTGCTGAGTTCGTGTTGTGAGCAAGAATCGTGTGTCCTTGGTTCGTTGGATTCAGCTAAAGTCTCGGTGTTTAATTGCTATTGTCTTCAAAAAGGTGAGTTCTACTCGCTTAGGATTTCTGTTTATGTTGCATGATTGGTTGAATTCTGTTTGTGTTGTTGTTGTACTTGTTGGTACGAAATTTGGTGCAATTATTGTTAGCAAAATCATTGTATAGGCATTCTGGACATAGGTGCGATTGTTTTGAAACTGGGAACGATATGTTAGTCCAAAAACTTTGGGGCTTATTTCCTTAGAAACTAGATTGCATACTTGTCATTTTGGATTTGGAATGGTGACATTTGGGCTTTTGTAGCTCAAGATATGAGCATCACAAATTAGGGTAGAATTCTGGAGATAATTTGGATATATGTGCTGTCTTGCTGAAACTGGGAATGATCTATGTATCCAAAAATTATATAACCTACCTTTTTAGAAACTAGATTGAATACTTGTTATTTTGGATTTGGAATGGTGACATGTGGGCTTGTGTAGCTCAAGATATGAGCATCACAAGTTAGGGTAGAATTCTGGAGACAGTTTGAGAATAGGTTCGGTTTCTGGGTATCTAGGGATGATATAGGTATCCAAAAATTATGTGGTCCATTGTTTTAGAAACTAGACTGAACGCCCATTAATGTGGTTCTAATTTGGTTTAATTTGGAACTGTGTAGCTCAAGTTGTAGGCTCCACAAGTTAAGGTAAAACTTCGTTGAGTTGTTAAGTCATGCAATTGTTGAATTGGAATGTTGGGCTGAACTTATGAATTTGCATGTCATGATTGTGGTTTGATATGTACTGGTTGTAGATTGTTTTGACTGTGGTTATGTGCGTGCGAAGTGGTAGTATCGATCGGGAAGAAATTCGGGTTCGGAACGGAATGATACGATTCAAGGAAAATAAAAATCTGGGCTACCGTGGACAACGCACGGATCGTGCGTTATGGGAGCACGGGTCGTGCTGTTTGTTCATGGGAAGCCTGGGAATGAATTTTGGACACGCACGGATCGTGCGTATGGGCGCACGGGTCGTGCGTAACTCTCGGATTGTCTATTTTAAAAAGTGCTTTAAATCATTCCGAACGATTCCCATTGCTTTCTAATCTTTTCTTCCACCTTCCCCAATGATACTATAATTGAATTGCCCCGAATTGAGTGGTAATTGACTGTGATTGGATCTAAGTTATGTTAGTACCATATGATTGGTTGTGTTTGGATTACGCTCAGGTTAAGTGAATGCTCATGTGATTGACCATTGATTTCATGTTATGACTTTGTGATTGACGTATTGTGCTGGACTGACTGGTTTAGTAAGATTGATAATGTTAAGTTAGCGAACCTTAGTAATCCATGAGAGATCACTTAATAATTAGACTAAGTTAGTAATTAGATCACTTTAAGTAATAAGTTTATGTTAAGTTCAGTTCATTGTTAAGTTAAGTTAGTGTTATGTTCAGTTCAGTTTATTGTTATATTATTGTTATTGTTGAGTTCAGTTCAGGTATATCTTCATATATATCTTTTAGTCGGGGTGACGACCCTATTCATGTTAGTGTGCTAGGGGAGAGGCAGTCATGAGTCTTATGAACCTAGGCCCCATCAGGGACCCAGCCGATTAGTGGGGACGGGTTCACCGGAAGCTTATTATGCAAGTGACCGGTGACACGCTATAACTTTAGTTAGTGTTGTTTCTTGTAACCGGCTTGAGGGTTATGAGGACAACGTTTAGTTCAGTTTATGAGTTGCGTCTTGTAACCGGCTTAAGGGTTATAAGGACAACTTCAGTTAGTTAGCGACATAGTCAATTTTGAGGACTATGAGTTAGAATCAGAATAATGAATCAAGCATAATTGAACCGGGAGAGTTGGTAAGGGGTTTCGATATAACTCACTGAGACAAGTTGTCTCACCCAATCCATTATTGTTGTTTTTCAGTTAAGCAGGGAAAGTTGAAGACCGTGAGGCACAGCTATGGAGACGCTTGAGGAGCAACCGCTATCTTTATTTCATTATGTCTTGTATTTTAGTTTCCTTTGTACCTCTGTATTTTTATTCAGTTTCTTAGATGTACGATGGTACGACTTATGTTTTTAAGTTGTAAATCGCTTTCGCAGACTTTCTATTTTGGTACTGAACACTAGTTGAGTGGTGTAAGAACGTTTTATGTATTTTATGTTAAGTTATGTAAGCGAACTTGATGGGTTTTTAGCATCAAGTATTAGTATGTGTTCAGTATTTAAAAAGGAAGTTACTCTGATGTATGCCAGTTGTGCGCTTCGGTAATTTCTACAAGATAGAAATTTACGGGGTGTTACAATTGGTATCAGAGCAGTTCGACCTAGTCGGACTTAGAATCATGAGTCTCTTAAGTCCTCTAAGTGTGATTCCTCTTAGTATGCTATTAGACGTTTAGCCTGATCAACTAAACACTTTGTGCATATTTCGCAGAATCATGGCTGGTGGAAGTAGGAGAAGCGTCACTGTCGATCCTCATACCGAATGGATGCAGAATGTCATCGAGACGCAACAGAAGATGATGAATGACATGATGCAGATGCAGCAGCAGCAGATGGCTCAAATGGCCCAGATGCATCATGAGAGGATGGAGCAGCAACAACCTAATGTTCAACAACCTCCTCCGGAAGATCCGATTAGGGCTTACTTTCGTTTTCAGAAGATGAATCCTCAAAGTTTCAAAGGAGGACCTCAGGTAATGGTATCACATTTCTGGTTGGATTCGATGGAGAAGATTTTTAGGACTCTTCAATGCAGCGAAGAAGAGAAGGTTCTCTTTGCCGCCCATATGCTCGAGGAAGATGCTCAAACCTGGTGGACCAATGCTCATGATTTGATGGTGAACCAGGGAACTCCTGTTACCTGGGTTAACTTCAAGGAGATGTTTATTGGTCACTTTTTCCCTCCAGTGATGAAGTTAAGCAAGCAAGCCGAGTTTATCAATCTGAGGCAAGGAGAGATGTCGGTGGGTGAGTTCACCGCCAAGTTCGAAAGGTTGTCGCAGTTTTATCAGTTGGCAAAACATGCTCCGAATGACGAGTGAAAGATGCAGATGTACAAGGCAGGTCTTCGTGCGCACGTGGCCCAAGGTCTTAGCTCTTATGCTATGACCAGTTATGCTGGATTGGTGCAGCAAGCTTATGTTGCAGAGGCAGACCTCAACAGGATGTATGAGGAAAGGAAAGCGTATCGGAAAGAGAAGAAGAAAGCATTGGAATTGCCAACCCCAAGTGATGAACCGATGAGTACCTATAACAAAGGAAAGCAAGCTACACCATCCGAACTACTAAGGTCCGGTAAGTGTCCGAAATGCGGAAGGCCTCACACTGGAGAGTGTCGTTTGGGATCCACTGTGTGTTACTACTGCAAGGAAGAAGGGCATTATGCTAATGAGTGTCCGACAAAGAAGAGGAATCGAGAGGAGAATTCTACCCCCACGCGCGGAAGAATCTATGTGTTGGACGCTCAGAAGGGCAAAGCGGACGACAGTTCGGCGAAAGGTATTTCTTAGTCCAATTTTGAGGACAAATTTTTTAAAAGTTGGGGTGATTGTAATACCCCCAATTTTCCCTATTTAAATTATTTGGCGTATAATTATTATTTAGTGATTTATTAACTTGGTTGAAAATAAAATGATTTGATAGTGGATTGCTTGATTTAATTACTATATGAATTGTGTGCTAAATTGTTTTGATTGGTCCAATTTTGAGGACAAAATTTTTAAAAGTTGGGGTGATTGTAATATCCCCAATTTTCGCTAATTAAATTATTTGGCGTGAATTGATTTGTTAAGTTTATTGAAAATAAAATGGAAATTTGCTTGATTTATTTATTATTCAATTGTGTGTGATTGGTAATTAATTGTGTCAAGTTAGAGTAATTAGAGTGAAGGAGACATAGGGTATGAAATGTTTAAGTGAGGGACTATATTGTCTTTTCCCTATACCCATATATATATATCCCCTCCAGCTGAACCCAAGTGGCCAACACCTCATTCCACCCCATTTATCTGAAAACTGAAATCAGAATAGGATAGAGAGAAGGGGGAGAGAGTTCACGAGGGAGGAGGAAGAGAAGAGGGAGAGAGCTCCATGGAAATCCTCATGCATGTTTCATCCAAGACCTGAACATCATTCCTTTTTCCTTCACCTTTCCATTCATGCTCATATGAAACACTAAATCATCACCTCCTTTGAGTTACCATTTTCGCACCCACCTCCATTCTTGAAGAAATAGGAGTTCCTTTGCTATTTTGGGTTTCCCTTGGTGTCTTAGAAGTTGCTAGTGGAGTTGCATGTGAGATATAGAGATATTTCAGTGACTGGGATCTTGTGTGGGTTGCTGCATTCGAGACTGAGTTACTGTTCAAACGGTTCAGCTGCTGAGTTCGTGTTGTGAGCAAGAATCGTGTGTCCTTGGTTCGTTGGATTCAGCTAAAGTCTCGGTGTTTAATTGCTATTGTCTTCAAAAAGGTGAGTTCTACTTTACGAAACCAGTGTCTAATTCGTAGAGAATTCAGTCTACCTTTCAAAGAAACAAGAATCATTCAAAACGGAGTTCGTTTGATGACACAAAAACTACAAAACCGAACATTACTCACAGTTTGATTCCTAAAACTTGACCTAACTCGAAACAACCATAACTTGAGCCACACAGCTCCAAATTGAACGAAACTAGTGGCAAAACGACCGGCGTTAAATCTATTTTCAAAAACAATCAACCACATAATTTTTGGATCGACTAAACGGTGCCAGTTTTTGAAAAACGAAGCAGTGTCCAGAAATGCACCAAACCGTAAACAAGTAAAATTCATCATGTTTAGTCACGAAACAGTAATCTCAAACAACGCTCAAATTCAACAATTCATGTCATCAAACAACACTCGGGCATTCAATCAACATATTGACATTTGGTCATACACCTATGTGCACACTTTGACTACAACCCCATTAAACCATCAAGACACCCCAAATTCACCTACCCACCAAAAATATCCATTTTCAACATCAAATACTACTTAAGCATAGAAATTTCACCTTCAAAACTCTTAGGGTAATATCATCAAAACAACTTGTAGGCAACATATGTTCATAGTTCACCTCAACACCACAATTTCATCATTTAATACACCATCATTAGATACACAGTCATTTAATTCACAAATACATCATTAATTAGCCCAACAACAACAACATCAACACTTGGTCTTATTCGACTCAACACATCAACAACAACGCTTTGGTCACATTGACCCAACAACAACAACAAAAGTCATGGACCAGATTCAAGTCAAATAACAATCACACAATCGACATATCCATAAATATGACATCTCTACTTCAAAAAAAAATATTTATAATTGGAAGTGCGAAAATGAGTAAAAATTGTTTCTCAACACAATCAACAATTCATTTTTGGAAATGATTTTCGCAAGTGAAAGGTGTCATTAGCTCTTCAAATCATAAAATTTTTTATTTATAAGAACATCAAAGCCTAGAGCGGCAAAATATTTCTTTTGATATGATGACTAGGATGACCTGAAATACCATATTGAAAAATTCTTCCTAATCCCGATAACATTTTCCTTCGGTTTCAAAAGGAGTAGCTAATGCATCTTTCGAAAACCAAGCATTTTCCAAACCAGCAGAGACATCAAAAACAAAAGACACAGAGTTCGAATATTGGAAACACAATACAACACACATCATCAGCAGGGGTATCTCCCCCACTTATTCACTTACCATCAGCAGTACTCGGTTTGTCCTCCACCTGCAGGAACATCACTTACTACACAGACAATGGTTAGGACTAATTTAGCACTACTCAATCATCAAAGTACACTACGACTATACGACTTGGCCGGACAGACCGAACTGCTCTGATACCACTAATGTAACACCCCTTTTCTACCCCATAGTTTACACGTCATTTATCAGAGTACAAAAATCTTTTTCATTTATATTGATTTTAACTGATAGAAAAGAAATGTCACATCGTCATTCATAAAACTCATCATTTGCACTCATTAAAGTTTGTGCAATAAAACCACCATCATAAAAATTAGACTTCACAAAAATTCAACACATCACAGCGGAATAAGAGAATAACTCACTAAGCCTCTCAAACACATCTCATATACTCCACATAGTCATTAAACAGTTAATTAATTAAACTATCAAACTTCAACCACGCCCCCTAGGTGCTACAGTATCAGAGAGCGACTCGACAGACATCCCAACAGCTATCAAAGAAGGTAGTAGGACCTTCACTCGCGGTTACCTGCAGCGTTGCCGCAATAGAGCAACATTCCAAGCAGAAGGGGTGAGAATTTCAATAAAACATAATCAAGCATATAGTAGAGTAATATGAGCAAACCATCATACAACATCGTCATTATCATCAACCTCGTCATCACTACACGCAAACCAAAGTCATAATTCATATCACCATTCACGAAACATGTATGCGCATGAAAATGCAACCCACGCCTGGGCATATGCATGATGGTACCATACTCGTCATGAGTTAGCCACTAGGGCACATCGTCACTGGTTTTCGTCAATAAGAGGCCGAAGCCTATTCGTCATAATATGCACATGCTATGAGACACTATGGAACACATGTGCAATCACCAATTCACTCACCCGGAGTACTCGTCATCGTCATCATAGAACACTCATAGAGTGTAATCGTCATAGTCACCATAATAATATCACCACTTCTTCGTAAACATTACATTCAAAAATTGGAGTAACAACATCTTTAAATCTTAAGTAACAATACTCCTAAATTTTTAAGTAACAACACATTAAACTTTAAGTGATAAACTATTTTAAATGTAAGTAGCTACACATTAAGAGTCCAAGTGACAATCTATTTAAATTTAGGTAACTACACATAAAAATTTAAGTGACAACCTGTTTAAAAAAAATTCGAATGGCAACATATTTAATTTTGGACAAACATCTCATTTTCAACATCACAATCACACTTGAGAAAAACAGTGTGGAAAAACAGCAGTATTTTTCGAGTCCAAAAACAGCATCAAATTAGTGGCCTTTTAGCGCAAACAGCAGCAAGAAAACAGCACAATTTACACACAAAACAACGCTTCACTTTTTGTAAATAGTAGCGCATTTCCTTCATAAAACAGCAACTCCTATATAAAAATAACAGCAAGACAGCACCCTTTTATTTTGATAAACAGCACCCTTTTATTTTGATAAACAGCACCCTTTTTATTTTGATAAACAACAAACTTTTGTTTTGATAAACAGCAAACTTTTATTTTGATAAACAGCAAACAGCAACATTTTTCGTTTATGGACAGCACATTTTCTTTTGGTAAAACTGCATACAGCAACACTTTGAAATTCTGGGCAGCAACAATTTCTTTAAAAAAACTGCATACAGCAACACTTTGAAATTCTGGACAGCAACATTTTCTAAAAAAAAACTGCATACAGCAACACTTTGAAATTCTGGACAGCAACATTTTCTATCTCCAATTTTCTTGGTATCAATCAATTAATTACAATCATATTATTCAATCACCTCCTAAGTCTCATATTCTCAAGTAAACTATAACATCCCCTATTTCAATTCCAATTTACCCATTCATAGGCGAAATTAGCTACACCACATTCACCAAAATAAAATCGAAATCCACTTCATCACATCATAGAGCAATTCGCCTGTCCACACAACAAATCACCAAATAGCATCACAATTAATCAAATTTCCATCCACCCTAACATATACATCTCTAAATCATTGCAACACCAAAAAAATCGAATTTCACCTCATCCCATCATATGACAAATCGCATATCATCACAATAGTATCACAATTAATCAAGTCTTTCATTCACCTTAACATATACCTCCCTAAAACATCACAACACTAAAATCCCATGAAACCCACCACATACCCAATTATATTCAATTGAAACGCTCACCCTTACCTTAGGTTATGACGAACACGATCTCCTTATACGTAAGCTCCAAGAATCACCGCAACCCGATCCCCCTCTCCTCTTGCCTCACGCCCATTTCTCTCTTCCTCCAAGTCGCGCCTCCTCTTCTCTTTTTCTCCATGGGCGCCGCACCCTCTCTCTGCTCCTCTCTCTCAATTTCGCTAATTTTCTCTCCTTGGCACAAAAAGGAGCTAAACCTAATTTTCTAGCTTAAGTATGCTTGGGCTTGGATCACAGGCTTTCTTCCACCACTTAAGCCCAAACACTACACACCCCCCTCAAAATAATTATTTCCAACCCAACTAAGGCTCACACATAATAACACCTATAATTATTTTATTAAGTAATAAATAATAATTATATTATTATTTCTACCACCCAATTTCATTTAATTAATTAAATAAATTAATCTATTATTTTTGGGGCGTTACAACTCTCCCCCACTTAAAGGAATTTCGTCCTCGAAATTTTCCTACTGACGCGAACACCCTCACACTACCCAAATAACGTCGCCTCAACACTTAGCGACTCAACCCGCTGCGCTACTCTGATAAACTAGCCTGCATTCTACCTCACTCATCTACCCTTAAGGATAACAAAGTACATCAATCATCACAGCATCACGACGAAACTCACAGGGTGCATAACAGTCGTACGACAAGCCTCATAATTTTAGCAACACGACAACAACATCAACAAACAACTTTGCCACTCAGGCGACATCAACAACGACAAACCAACAGCAAAGCAACATCATCAACAACAATATAACTTGTCACTCAGGCACATCAACTACGACAACAAAAACATCGCTATCATAACGACCACACAGCACGACCACAACCAAAATTAGGCACAACTCATAACAATAGGAGCAGTGCATAAAATTAGGGACTGTAACAGTAAGCTTCAGAATACATCAACAATTATTCTCAGAAACAACGGCAGTAGTTTTCAGAAAAACACTAACAATAATTTTCGGAGAACAGCAACAATGATTTTCTGAAAATAGCAACAATAATTTTTAGAGAAACAGCAACATGAGATGTACATATTATTATTCATCAATCATACGAATTCAACAAGGCATCATGGTATGATGGTCAACTTAAGAAAGAATCATGGCCAGCACGTAGCAGTTACTAATCACAAAAGAAAATGGCCTTTTAGAGTTAATGATAACCATCCATATAGTTCGGTGTAGGAAAAATAATTTATCTCGTGGGAACAGCAGTTAAAACATTAAAACAGCTAGAAGGGCCAATCCATGGAAACATCATTTCACAGCTAAAGGCAAATATACGAAAGGTTCAATCACATACATGTACAACATACTTATTTAGGATTCTTTCGTCACGGGAAATAAAACATGTTATAGAAATTGATTTTTCCTTACCAGACTGAACATCGGCTTAAACATTTCGGGATAAGACATCCTTAAGAACATACGGTAACAAAAGGTAACTCAAAGAAGGGCACAAACAGTGCAAATGCACATTTTAAATCCTACGGTTCAAACGTTTTTGCTAATCTTCACAAACTCGGGTGCAGAAAATTCTGTAACTATGCGTCTACTTTGGCGAATCAATTAAAATAGTAAACGGTGTCGGATTTCGACAATTAAATACTTGTTGGAAAGCCCTCCGAGTGTAGTTTCTACCTATGGTTTTCGTCTTTTAAAATAAGTAGCCAATTGGTACAGTTTTTCAAAATACTACACGGAGGTACCAACTTGGACAGAACTTCTTACTCAACTTTCAACCAAATTATCTTTCTCATCTCTTAATGAAACTTTACGAAACCAGTGTCTAATTCGTAGAGAATTCAGTCTACCTTTCAAAGAAACAAGAATCATTCAAAACGGAGTTCGTTTGATGACACAAAAACTACAAAACCGAACATTACTCACAGTTTGATTCCTAAAACTTGACCTAACTCGAAACAACCATAACTTGAGCCACACAGCTCCAAATTGAACGAAACCAGTGGCAAAACGACCGGCGTTAAATCTATTTTCAAAAACAATCAACCACATAATTTTTGGATCGACTAAACGGTGCCAGTTTTTGAAAAACGAAGCAGTGTCCAGAAATGCACCAAACCGTAAACAAGTAAAATTCATCATGTTTAGTCACGAAACAGTAATCTCAAACAACGCTCAAATTCAACAATTCATGTCATCAAACAACACTCGGGCATTCAATCAACATATTGACATTTGGTCATACACCTATGTGCACACTTTGACTACAACCCCATTAAACCATCAAGACACCCCAAATTCACCTACCCACCAAAAATATCCATTTTCAACATCAAATACTACTTAAGCATAGAAATTTCACCTTCAAAACTCTTAGGGTAATATCATCAAAACAACTTGTAGGCAACATATGTTCATAGTTCACCTCAACACCACAATTTCATCATTTAATACACCATCATTAGATACACAGTCATTTAATTCACAAATACATCATTAATTAGCCCAACAACAACAACATCAACACTTGGTCTTATTCGACTCAACACATCAACAACAACGCTTTGGTCACATTGACCCAACAACAACAACAAAAGTCATGGACCAGATTCAAGTCAAATAACAATCACACAATCGACATATCCATAAATATGACATCTCTACTTCAAAAAAAATATTTATAATTGGAAGTGCGAAAATGAGTAAAAATTGTTTCTCAACACAATCAACAATTCATTTTTGGAAATGATTTTCGCAAGTGAAATGTGTCATTAGCTCTTCAAATCATAAAATTTTTTATTTATAAGAACATCAAAGCCTAGAGCGGCAAAATATTTCTTTTGATATGATGACTAGGATGACCTGAAATACCATATTGAAAAATTCTTCCTAATCCCGATAACATTTTCCTTCGGTTTCAAAAGGAGTAGCTAATGCATCTTTCGAAAACCAAGCATTTTCCAAACCAGCAGAGACATCAAAAACAAAAGACACAGAGTTCACACATTGGAAACACAATACAACACACATCATCAGCAGGGGTATCTCCCCCACTTATTCACTTACCATCAGCAGTACTCGGTTTGTCCTCCACCTGCAGGAACATCACTTACTACACAGACAATGGTTAGGACTAATTTAGCACTACTCAATCATCAAAGTACACTACGACTATACGACTTGGCCGGACAGACCGAACTGCTCTGATACCACTAATGTAACACCCCTTTTCTACCCCATAGTTTACACGTCATTTATCAGAGTACAAAAATCTTTTTCATTTATATTGATTTTAACTGATAGAAAAGAAATGTCACATCGTCATTCATAAAACTCATCATTTGCACTCATTAAAGTTTGTGCAATAAAACCACCATCATAAAAATTAGACTTCACAAAAATTCAACACATCACAGCGGAATAAGAGAATAACTCACTAAGCCTCTCAAACACATCTCATATACTCCACATAGTCATTAAACAGTTAATTAATTAAACTATCAAACTTCAACCACGCCCCCTAGGTGCTACAGTATCAGAGAGCGACTCGACAGACATCCCAACAGCTATCAAAGAAGGTAGTAGGACCTTCACTCGCGGTTACCTGCAGCGTTGCCGCAATAGAGCAACATTCCAAGCAGAAGGGGTGAGAATTTCAATAAAACATAATCAAGCATATAGTAGAGTAATATGAGCAAACCATCATACAACATCGTCATTATCATCAACCTCGTCATCACTACACGCAAACCAAAGTCATAATTCATATCACCATTCACGAAACATGTATGCGCATGAAAATGCAACCCACGCCTGGGCATATGCATGATGGTACCATACTCGTCATGAGTTAGCCACTAGGGCACATCGTCACTGGTTTTCGTCAATAAGAGGCCGAAGCCTATTCGTCATAATATGCACATGCTATGAGACACTATGGAACACATGTGCAATCACCAATTCACTCACCCGGAGTACTCGTCATCGTCATCATAGAACACTCATAGAGTGTAATCGTCATAGTCACCATAATAATATCACCACTTCTTCGTAAACATTACATTCAAAAATTGGAGTAACAACATCTTTAAATCTTAAGTAACAATACTCCTAAATTTTTAAGTAACAACACATTAAACTTTAAGTGATAAACTATTTTAAATGTAAGTAGCTACACATTAAGAGTCCAAGTGACAATCTATTTAAATTTAGGTAACTACACATAAAAATTTAAGTGACAACCTGTTTAAAAAAAATTCGAATGGCAACATATTTAATTTTGGACAAACATCTCATTTTCAACATCACAATCACACTTGAGAAAAACAGTGTGGAAAAACAGCAGTATTTTTCCAGTCCAAAAACAGCATCAAATTAGTGGCCTTTTAGCGCAAACAGCAGCAAGAAAACAGCACAATTTACACACAAAACAACGCTTCACTTTTTGTAAATAGTAGCGCATTTCCTTCATAAAACAGCAACTCCTATATAAAAATAACAGCAAGACAGCACCCTTTTATTTTGATAAACAGCACCCTTTTATTTTGATAAACAGCACCCTTTTTATTTTGATAAACAGCAAACTTTTATTTTGATAAACAGCAAACTTTTATTTTGATAAACAGCAAACAGCAACATTTTTCGTTTATGGACAGCACATTTTCTTTTGGTAAAACTGCATACAGCAACACTTTGAAATTCTGGGCAGCAACAATTTCTTTAAAAAAACTGCATACAGCAACACTTTGAAATTCTGGACAGCAACATTTTCTAAAAAAAAAACTGCATACAGCAACACTTTGAAATTCTGGACAGCAACATTTTCTATCTCCAATTTTCTTGGTATCAATCAATTAATTACAATCATATTATTCAATCACCTCCTAAGTCTCATATTCTCAAGTAAACTATAACATCCCCTATTTCAATTCCAATTTACCCATTCATAGGCGAAATTAGCTACACCACATTCACCAAAATAAAATCGAAATCCACTTCATCACATCATAGAGCAATTCGCATGTCCACACAACAAATCACCAAATAGCATCACAATTAATCAAATTTCCATCCACCCTAACATATACATCTCTAAATCATTGCAACACCAAAAAAATCGAATTTCACCTCATCCCATCATATGACAAATCGCATATCATCACAATAGTATCACAATTAATCAAGTCTTTCATTCACCTTAACATATACCTCCCTAAAACATCACAACACTAAAATCCCATGAAACCCACCACATACCCAATTATATTCAATTGAAACGCTCACCCTTACCTTAGGTTATGACGAACATGATCTCCTTATACGTAAGCTCCAAGAATCACCGCAACCCGATCCCCCTCTCCTCTTGCCTCACGCCCCTTTCTCTCTTCCTCCAAGTCGCGCCTCCTCTTCTCTTTTTCTCCATGGGCGCCGCGCCCTCTCTCTGCTCCTCTCTCTCAATTTCGCTAATTTTCTCTCCTTGGCACAAAAATGAGCTAAACCTAATTTTCTAGCTTAAGTATGCTTGGGCTTGGATCACGGGCTTTCTTCCACCACTTAAGCCCAAACACTACACACCCCCCTCAAAATAATTATTTCCAACCCAACTAAGGCTCACACATAATAACACCTATAATTATTTTATTAAGTAATAAATAATAATTATATTATTATTTCTACCACCCAATTTCATTTAATTAATTAAATAAATTAATCTATTATTTTTGGGGCGTTACACTTGGTGCTTCATAAGCGGAATTATGGAAGGATGATCAAGTAGCAATCCTCGACCAAGATCGGAATCTCCAACCGGTGCATCCTCAGGAAAGGTGTCATGATGGTGGAAGGATACATCGATAAGTTTGAGCAGTTGTCTCAGTTTTACCGAATGGTAAGGTATGTTCCGAACGAGAAATGGAAGATGCAGAAGTACAAGAGGGGCCTTAGTGCTTTTATGACTTAGGGTCTCAGTTCTTATACTATTACCAATTATGTTGCCTTGGTACAATCAGCCTATGTCGCCGAGGATGATCTCATAGGAAATATGGGAAAGGAAAGAAGGTAGTTGAATTATCAACTCCGAATGCAAAGTCCTAAGATAATTTCATCAAAGGAAAAGCAGGTGCAATTCTTCGATTCTTCAGAAGTCAGAAGATGTTCTAACCATGGAAAGCGTCACAGTGGTGGACGTATGCAAAGATCTAATCGATGCTATTATTATAATGAAGAGGGTCACTAAGGTAAAAAGTGCCCTGCAAGGAAGAGTCCCAAGGAGTCACGAGCAGCTCGAAAGCAATGACAAGTCAACACTCTGAATGCTTAGACAGTTACGACTGCAGACAATCTACTGAGGAGTATGAGATCAGTTTTCAATAACTCCGTCAGTATATTATACGATTCGGGTGCAACCCATTGTTTTATAGCTCAATCATGTGTGGATCAGTTGGGACTAGCGAATCTCCGCTATCCGAGCCGATAACTATCTTAACTGCGGCTAAGGGTCGAGTCCAGACCCAATCTTTGTGTTAGAATTGTCTACGTGTTATAGGAGACAGAAATTTTGTAGAAGGATTATTTGTTTGCCTATGAGAAGTGTGGACACCATTTTGGGTATGAATTGGATGACTGCAAATCATGTTGCCATCGACTGTGTTAATCACTGTCAGCTTCGCTGCAGAATCAATTGAATTGTCTAGGACAAATTCTGAAGCGGTTACCTAGTTCACCTTAGACGGTCAATCTTCATTCCTAGGTGCGGAAGCACATGTTAGTATGTTATCTGCATCCACTGAAATTAGTTTAGATTTGGCGAACATTCAGGTTGTCAATGACTTTCTGGATGTTTTCACGATGAAGTTTCTTCTGAACCTCCAGAGCGAGAGGTAGAGTTTACTGTAGAATTGGTTCCTGGCACGGGTGTAACACCCCGTTAATTTCTAACTTGTAGAAATTACCGAAGCGCACGACTGGCATACATCAGAGTGACTTCCCTTTTTAAATACTGAACACATACTAATACTTGATGCTAAAAACCCATCAAGTTGGCTTACATAACTGAACACAATATATAAAAAACATTCTTACACCACTCAACTAGTGTTCAGTACCAAAAACCGAAAGTCTGCGGAAGCGATTTACAACTTAAAAACATAAGTCGTACCATCGTACATCTAAGAAACTGAATACAAAATACAGAGATACAAAGGAAACTGAAATACAAGACAACATGAAATAAAGATAGCGGCTCCTCCTCAAGCATCTTCATAGCCGTGCCTCACGGTCTTCAACATTTTTCATGCTTAACTGAAAAACAACAACAATGGATTGGGTGAGACAACTTGTCTCAGTGAGTTCTATCGCGACCCCTTACTAAACCTCTCGGTTCAATTATGCTTGATTCATTATTCTGATTCTAACTCATAGTCCTCAAAATTGACTATGTGGCTAACTAACTGAAGTTGTCCTTATAACCCTCAAGCCGGTTACAAGACGCAACTCATAACTAAACTAAACGTTGTCCTCATAACCCTCAAGCCGGTTACAAGAAACAACACTAACTAAAGTTATAGCGTGTCACCGGTCACTTGGCATAATAAGCTTCCGGTGAACCCGTCCCCACTAATCGGCTGGGTCCCTAACGGGGCCTAGGTTCATAAGGCTCATGACTGCCTCTCCCCTAGCACACTAAACTAAATAGGGTCGTCACCCCGACTAAAAGGTATATATGAAGATATACCTGGACTGAACTCAAAAATGAACTTAAACATAATAAGAACTTAACTGAACAATGAACTGAACCGAACATAAACTTATTAATAACGTGATCTAATTACTAACTAAGTCTAATTATTAAGTGATCTCTCATGGATTACTAAGATTTGCTAACTTATCTTATCACTCTTACTAAACCAGTCAATCCAGCACAATACATCAAACACAAATTCATAACATGAAATCAATGGTCAATTACATGAGCATTCACTTAACCTGAACATAATCCAAACATAACCAATTGTATGGTACTAACATAATTTGGATCCAATCACAATCGATTACCACTCAATTTGGGGCAATTCAATCATAGTGACATTGGGGAAGGTGGAAGGAAGGATTAGAAAGCAATTGGAATCGTTCGGAATGACTTAAAACACTTTTTAAAAGAGGCAACCCGAAGACCACGCACGACCCGTGCGCCCATACACACGATCCGTGCGGGTCCATAATTTATCGTGTCATTCCTTTCCGATCCCGAATTACTTCCCGATCAATCCTACCACTTCAGTCAACGCCAAACATGTAGGATTATAGTGTTCCCATACTAGGGGAACCTTGGGGAGTGGATTGGAAGGGATTTAGGACCAATCGGAACGACTTAGGACGTATTTCAAAATGTCGCATCAGAGAGATACGCACGATCCGTGCGCCTTGGCACACGACCCGTGCGCGTTTTCAAAAACAGCACCAGTGGTTCCAGAATCTCACGCACGACCCGTGCCCAGAGGCACACGGTCCGTGCGTGACTAACAGTGTTTCAGAAAAACAGTTTTCACGTTTTCTTTTCTATTCCGATCGTTCCCCTGTCCATTCCGATTCACATTCTAACTCAATGATACATCAAAACAGACATAGCAACCAGTACATTCAATCATATTCATTCAACAATCACACTCATGCAATTTAACAATTTTAATCCCAATGACTTCATGACTCGACGGTTCACACGCGAGATTTTCGTAAATATTATCGACTCGAATTTTATAAAAACGCGAGACCTGAACCAGGACACACATGCATACACATATTCATGGTTTTTCCTAGTGAGTTATAGAACTCACCTCTTGGACGACAATAGCAATAGACACCGAGACTTTGCAAACACGAGCGACGGTAACTCACGAACTTCTCCGGATCGCTCCAAACACTCCTAACTGAACTCGAACTCTCCACCTGCCTATGACTCGAACTCAGCAACCCAGGTGATTTCCCAACTGTTCTAATTCGTGGAGTAGGTGTTAAGGTAGGTTCTCCAGCTCTCCAAACTCACATGCAACAAGTCAGGTTATGTTTTGGGTATGAGGGGCTGAAGGTGTTCATAAATGGTGAATTCTGTAGGAGGGGGATTCAGTGTTTAAGGTTAGCATCAATGGAAAGAGGAAGGAAAATGGGATATGATTCTGTCCTTGGATCAAACATGCAATGGGACTCTCCTCCCTTCCCTTCTCTTCTCTCTTCTCGCGAGCTCCCCCTCTCCCTTCTCTAACTCAGTTTCTGTTTTCTTTCATTTTTGAAGGATGAAGTGTTTGTGTTTCAGCTGGAAGATGTATATATATATATATGGGAATGCGCAAATACGATTATACCCCTCACTTAAACATTTCTTTCCTAATGACTCCCTCACTCCTAATAAACTAATTATGATGCAATTAACTCAATTTGGCACCCAATTAAATTAATTGACAATCCACACAATTATTTTTCAAGCAACTCATTTAAATCAATAAAAATTCCATTTTATTTTCAATAGATTTAACAAATCAATTCACGCCAAATATTTTAAATAGCGAAAATTGGGGATATTACAATCACCCCAACTTTTAAAAATTTTGTCCTCAAAATTGGACTAAGAAATACCTTTCGCCGAACTGTCATCAGCTTTGCCTTTCTGAGCGTCCAACACATAGAATCTTCCACGGGCGGGAGTAGGTTTCTCCTCTCGATTCCTCTTCTTTGCCGGACACTCGTTAGCATAATGTCCTTCTTCCTTACAGTAGTAACACACAGTGGATCCCAGACGACACTCTCCAGTGTGAGGCCTTCCGCATTTCGGACACTTACCGGACCTTAGTAGTTCGGATGCTGTAGGTTGCTTCCCTTTGTTGGAGTTACCCTTTGGCTCCTCATTTGGAGTTGGCAATTTCGGTGCCTTTTTCTTTTCCTTCCGATATGCTTTCCTTTCTTCATACATCTTGTTGAGATCTGCCTCTGCAACATAAGCTTGCTGCACCAATCCAGCATAACTAGTCATAGCATAAGAGCTAAGACCTTGGGCCACATCAGCACGAAGACTTGCCCTATAGATCTGCATCTTCCACTCATCATTGGAGCATGCTTTGCCAACTGATAGAACTGCGACAACCTTTTGAACTTGGCGGTGAACTCACCCACCGACATCTCTCCTTGTCTCAGGTTGATAAACTCCGCTTGTTTACTTAACTTCATCACCGGAGGGAAAAAGTGACCAATAAACATCTCCTTGAAGTTAACCCAGGTAACAGGAGTTCCCTGGTTCACCATCAATTCATGAGCATTGGTCCACCAGGTTTGAGCATCTTCCTCGAGCATATGGGCGGCAAAGAGAACCTTCTCTTCTTCGCTGCATTGAAGAGTCCTAAAAATCTTCTCCATCGAATCCAACCAGAAATGTGATACCATTACCTCAGGTCCTCCTTTGAAACTTTGGGGATTCATCTTCTGGAAACGAAAGTAAGCCCTATTCGGATCTTCCAGAGGAGGTTGTTGAACATTCGGTTGTTGCTGATTCATCCTCTCATGATGCATCTGGACCATTTGAGCCATCTGCTGCTGCTGCATTTGCATCATGTCATTCATCATCTTCTGTTGCGTCTCGATGACATTCTGCATCCATTCGGTATTCGGATCAACAGGGACGCTTCTCCTACTTCCACCAGCCATGATTCTGCGAAATATGCACAAAGTGTTTAGTTGATCAGGCTAAACGTCTAATAGCATACTAAGAGGAATCACACTTAGAGGACTTAAGAGACTCAAGATTCTAAGTCCGACTAGGTCGAACTGCTCTGATACCAATTGTAACACCCCGTTGATTTCTAACTTGTAGAAATTACCGAAGCGCACGACTGGCATACATCAGAGTGACTTCCCTTTTTAAATACTGAACACATACTAATACTTGATGCTAAAAACCCATCAAGTTCGCTTACATAACTGAAGATAATATATAAAAAACGTTCTTACACCACTCAACTAGTGTTCAGTACCAAAAACCGAAAGTCTGCGGAAGCGATTTACAACTTAAAAACATAAGTCGTACCATCGTACATCTAAGAAACTGAATACAAAATACAGAGATACAAAGGAAACTGAAATACAAGACAACATGAAATAAAGATAGTGGCTGCTCCTCAAGCATCTTCATAGCCGTGCCTCACGGTCTTCAACTTTCCCTGCTTAACTGAAAAACAACAACAATGGATTGGGTGAGACAACTTGTCTCAGTGAGTTCTATCGCGACCCCTTACTAAACCTCTCGGTTCAATTATGCTTGATTCATTATTCTGATTCTAACTCATAGTCCTCAAAATTGACTATGTGGCTAACTAACTGAAGTTGTCCTTATAACCCTCAAGCCGGTTACAAGACGCAACACATAACTAAACTAAACGTTGTCCTCATAACCCTCAAGCCGGTTACAAGAAACAACACTAACTAAAGTTATAGCGTGTCACCGGTCACTTGGCATAATAAGCTTCCGGTGAACCCGTCCCCACTAATCGGCTGGGTCCCTAACGGGGCCTAGGTTCATAAAGCTCATGACTGCCTCTCCCCTAGCACACTAAACTAAATAGGGTCGTCACCCCGACTAAAAGGTATATATGAAGATATACCTGGACTGAACTCAAAAATGAACTTAAACATAATAAGAACTTAACTGAACAATGAACTGAACCGAACATAAACTTATTACTAACGTGATCTAATTACTAACTAAGTCTAATTATTAAGTGATCTCTCATGGATTACTAAGATTTGCTAACTTATCTTATCACTCTTACTAAACCAGTCAATCCAGCACAATACATCAAACACAAATTCATAACATGAAATCAATTGTCAATTACATGAGCATTCACTTACCCTGAACATAATCCAAACATAACCAATTGTATGGTACTAACATAATTTGGATCCAATCACAATCAATTACCACTCAATTCGGGGCAATTCAATCATAGTGACATTGGGGAAGGTGGAAGGAAGGATTAGAAAGCAATTGGAATCGTTCGGAATGACTTAAAACACTTTTTAAAAGAGGCAACCCGAAGACCACGCACGACCCGTGCGCCCATACACACGATCCGTGCGGGTCCATAATTTATCGTGTCATTCCTTTCCGATCCCGAATTACTTCCCGATCAATACTACCACTTCAGTCAACGCCAAACATGTAGGATTATAGTGTTCCCATACTAGGGGAACCTTGGGGAGTGGATTGGAAGGGATTTAGGACCAATCGGAACGACTTAGGACGTATTTCAAAATGTCGCATCAGAGAGATACGCACGATCCGTGCGCCTTGGCACACGACCCGTGCGCGTTTTCAAAAACAGCACCAGTGGTTCCAGAATCTCACGCACGACCCGTGCCCAGAGGCACACGGTCCGTGCATGACTAACAGTGTTTCAGAAAAACAGTTTTCACGTTTTCTTTTCTATTCCGATCGTTCCCCTGTCCATTCCGATTCACATTCTAACTCAATGATACATCAAAACAGACATAGCAACCAGTACATTCAATCATATTCATTCAACAATCACACTCATGCAATTTAACAATTTCAATCCCAATGACTTCATGACTCGACGGTTCACACGCGAGATTTTCGTAAATATTATCGACTCGAATTTTATAAAAACGCGAGACCTGAACTAGGACACACATGCATACACATATTCATGGTTTTTCCTAGTGAGTTATAGAACTCACCTCTTGGACGACAATAGCAATAGACACCGAGACTTTGCAAACACGAGCGACGGCAACTCACGAACTTCTCCGGATCGCTCCAAACACTCCTAATTGAACTCGAACTCTCCACCTGCCTATGACTCGAACTCAGCAACCCAGGTGACTTCCCAACTGTTCTAATTCGTGGAGTAGGTGTTAAGGTAGGTTCTCCAGCTCTCCAAACTCACATGCAACAAGTCAGGTTATGTTTTGGGTATGAGGGGCTGAAGGTGTTCATAAATGGTGAATTCTGTAGGAGGGGGATTCAGTGTTTAAGGTTAGCATCAATGGAAAGAGGAAGGAAAATGGGATATGATTCTGTCCTTGGATCAAACATGCAATGGGACTCTCCTCCCTTCCCTTCTCTTCTCTCTTCTCGCGAGCTCTCCCTCTCCCTTCTCTAACTCAGTTTCTGTTTTCTTTCATTTTTGAAGGATGAAGTGTTTGTGTTTCAGCTGGAATATGTATATATATATGGGAATGCGCAAATACGATTATACCCCTCACTTAAACATTTCTTTCCTAATGACTCCCTCACTCCTAATAAACTAATTATGATGCAATTAACTCAATTTGGCACCCAATTAAATTAATTGACAATCCACACAATTATTTTTCTAGCAACTCATTTAAATCAATAAAAATTCCATTTTATTTTCAATAGATTTAACAAATCAATTCACGCCAAATATTTTAAATAGCGAAAATTGGGGATATTACAACGTGATCAATATCTATTGTTTCTTATTGTATGTTTCTTTAGAATTAAAGGAAATGGAGTCTCAACTTGAAGAGTCGATGTTAAAGAAATTCATTCGACCGAGTGCTTCTCTAAGGAGTGCTCTGGTGCGGTTAGTCAAAAGGAAAGATGGTAGCATGAGGTTGTGCATTGATTATCGACAACTCAACAAAGTGACAATCAAGAACAAATATCCTTTGCCAAGGATACACGAATTGCTGGATCAACTTCGAGGTGCCGTGGCGTTTTCATAAATTGATCTGAGATCAGGTTATCATCAATTAAAAGTTAGAGCCTTAGATATTCCGAAGACAGCTTTTCGTACTAGGTATGAACATTACGAGTTCGTAGTAATGCCCTTCGGTTTGACTAATGCTCCAGCCGTATTCATGGATTACATGAACCGAGTGTTCCACACTTATCTGGATCAGTTCGTTGTGGTTTTCATTGATGATATCTTGGTGTACGCTAAGACCATTGAGGAGCATGTCCAACATCTCCGCATTGTTCTGAGCGTACTCCGAGAGAAGAAATTGTATGCCAAGCCGTCGAAGTGTGATTTCTGGATGCCTGAGGTAAAGTTTCTGGGATATGCGATTTCCTAATCAGGAGTTGCAGTAGATCCCAGTAAAATAGAAGCTGTGTTGAATTGGGAGCGACCGACCTGAGTCACAGAGATCGGAAGTTTTTGGGTCTAGCCGGTTACTATAGGAGATTTGTTCAAGGGTTCTCACAGTCAGTTTTTCCACTTACTCGGTTAACTCGTAAGGGTCATCCGTTTACGCGGGATGCCGATTGTGAAGAATGTTTTCAAGAGTTGAAGATTTTGACTTCTGCTCCAATCCTGATTCTTCCGGATCCGTCATTGGAATTTCAAATTTTCTGTGACGCTTCAGGGAAGGGTTTAGGAGGTGTTCTTGTGCAGAATCAACAAGAGGTAGCTTATGCATTCAGGAAATTGAAGGCTCATAAGGAGAATTATCCAACTCATGAATTGGAGTTAATACCTATTGTGTATGCACTGAAGGTTTGAAGACATTACCTGTATGGGTCTCGTTTCGAAGTCTTTAGTGGTCACAAGAGTTTAAGGTATCCGTTTGATCAGAAAGAACTGAATAGCAGGCAGAGAAGTGTGTTGAGTTTCTGGAGGATTATAAATTTGTGTTGAAGTAGCATTTAAGAGAGGCCAATGTTGTAGCAGATGCGCTGAGTAGGGAATCCATTCACATGGCATAGTTATGACGCAAGGAATGTAATTGTTAGAGTCTTTTAGATCTAAGTTGGAGTACATCCATAAGTTTCCACTTTGGTGGCAAGGTATTAGTTTGTTAACCTCTCCTTGGTGAAGGTTAACAATGAGATTGTCTTACGAGATTCCGTTTGACAAGACGAACGTGAATACGAATATGTAAGTGAGGTAACTGCTGACCGTTTTTCACATTGCGAATAAGCACCAGAGGATTAATTGATGGATCTGCTGCAAGGGACTGGAATTTCCAAAGTGAAGTTTGGCGTGCGGTATGGTAGTTTTGAAAAATCGTTTTGTGAAAACCCGCTTGCTAAAGTTAATTTTGGGAACGAATCAATAGGCTAATAAAATTTGATTGAGGAAGAAAATCCTAGGAGGATTATTTAAGTTGAGGGGAAGTTCTCAACGCTATTGATTAATTTGGTAAGGAATCGGGTGCGTCGTTGGTAAAAACCTCGTGTTGAAGTTGCAATAGAGGAAAAAGAACTCTGAGTTCTGTTCGATAGTTGTTTTGAGAACAACAAAGGTGATTTTCATTACGTTCAAATTTATTTGTTGTCCCCACGGTTTATTTCTACGTTTGAGGTCAAAGTTTTTAGTGAAACCCGCATTCCATCTTTTGAAAAGTTTTATCTCGAAATCTCAAGGGCGAGTCAAAAAGTTTCACAAATGACTTTCCCGTCACATTTGTCAATGTGTACGAGAACTGTTATGTAATTTTTAGAAAAATTGTTGAGAACGTGTTTACACCCTTCGAGAAAATCATGTTTGTACTTATCTCTACCGTGGAGTACCAATTTGTGGATCTCATTTTCAACCTGTATGTCTATCAAGTGTCTTATATTAAACCCTTTGATTTAGATTAATCAAAGTTGGGGAGTAAACGAGGATAATTGGAATGAAGCTTCGGAAGTGTTTTCAAACGCGGTGCCGAACCTATGTGGGCGAATGATGAGTTTCTCGTGTAGATTCGTAACAAGAGAGTTCGTATCAAGGTAGTAGTGGATCATACTTGGAGATTGATGTGCCAACTTTAGGAAGATTTCTACACTTATTTCGTTAATTCAAGATTGTGTTCCAGCAACTTAAGATCTTCTGAGAATGTCGATTCTCGGTTAGTCAGAAGAAAGACTTAACGAAATCTTGAGGACAAAATTCTTTGAAGTTGGGGAGAATGTAACATCCGCAAAATAATTAGTAGAATTATTTGGGTGTTAACCTAATTAAAATAATTTAGTACTTAACGGGTAAATTTATTGAGTGCTAAAATTATTTATTGGTTCTCATCGGATCGTTAACCAGATAATACGGATCAAGGAAGTTTTGGAATCGAAATAAGAGATCTAGAGCAATGTGGTAATTTTACCACGTTACCACTTATATATTAATAAATATATATATGTGTGTGTATTTTAAATGAAAGAAAGGAAAGAAAGAAAGAAAGGAAACACGCGAGAGACAGAAGGGAGAAACAGAGAGAATGAGAGAAAAGAAAAGAAAAGAGAAAGAAAGGGTGAGGAGGAAGAAGAGGAAAAAGGGGAAAGTTAAGCTCATCAAAACGACTTCCTTCCAACAAGAAAAATGCTCAGCGTTACTTCCTCTTCAATTTGGTACCAAGATCTTCATCATCAACTCACTCTCTCTCACTTTGCCATTTTCGAAAATTGAAGGGAATGGAGGTTTGTGATGGTTCAAGCTCAAGGGTAGCTTGGGATTGTGTTTGGCGAGGACCCGAGGATCATTGATCGATGATTGAAGTTCGATTGGGAGATTGGAAGCTAGTTGGGTGAGTTTGGGTTGAAAAATCCAATTTGGGGGTTTTTGTGAATAGTAGCTTTTGGAGGTTAGGGATGATGAATAGTGTTCATGGAAGATTTCGAGGAATTTGGTATTTCGGTCAAAAGAGGTTTCGTGATCGAGTGGGAAGCTTTGGAAGCGAATTGGGTGTTGTAACACCCCCCTTTAGTAAATATAAATAAACGCGCAGTTATCAGAGTATCGCGAGGGCGTCACATATTTTTTTCAACACATAAAAACTCCAAAGTTACTTTAAAATAAATCCTCAGCACAAATACAAGTAATCTCCAAGCCGAACTCCAAAAATAAATAGGCATTAAGCCAAAACTCCCAAAACAACAGAAACAGTTTGCAAAACGAAAAACTAAACCCCGCCCCGGTGTTACACATCAGAGCTGACACGGACTCAACGAGAAGGAAAGTACACCTAATAGATCCCCCACGAGCGCTAACGATCACCTGCAGCGTTGCCGCATAAGAGCAACATTCCAAGCAGAAGGGGTGAGCTTAACAGAAATAATGAGTGCATGATAGCAATATATAGGCAGCAGGTAAATCACCGTAACACAGAAAGTCAATACATCATAACACCACGCAAACTCAAACTATTTAATTAATGGATATTACATCCTCATGTCTCGTTATAACTCACCTCATAAAGATACCACGTATTGTAGCATCACAGCTACCTCGTAACGAAAACATCACACCAGACACTGACTCGTAACACAGAAAGTCAACACCAAGACACGTTACATATTTATGTATGGACTATGCAACAATGCAACCCCTCTGGGCATATGCATGCGGTACCGATCTCGTAAAATAGGCCACGACGGGCAAGAGGCCGAAGCCTATACCACCAAAAATAATCTCAAAGAGGCCGAAGCCTATACCACCAAGAAATGCATATGACAATGCGACTCATGACTCATACACCAAATTACACCAACTCAAAGTATTTAATTAACAAATACTATATCATCATATCTCGTTATGAAGCATTTATAATAATACCACGTGTTGTAGCATCACAGCTACCTCGTAATTCTCACCCGTTCACAGCATCATTACAATAGGGAAACAACACCTCTAAGACAAGCACAACGCCCGCATTTATTTAAAATAACTTTCACATAACCGTAACTTGAAAGGTATAAGAAAACAGTGCCTTTAAATTCAAGGCAACAGCACACTTAGATTTAAGGAAAACAGCACATTAAATTTAAGCCAAGCAGCACGTTTAATTTAAGAGAGACAGCACATTTAATTATAAAGAAAAACAGCAGCATTAGCACTTTTAAAACAGCAACAGTAGCCTTCATAAAACAGCAACAGTAACCTTCATTTACAGTAACAGCAGTATTTTACTTTACAGTAACTGCAGTGTTTATTTTACAGTAACAGCAACTTGTAAATATAGGAACTAGCACTTTTGAGTATAAGGAAACAGCACCATTTAACTTAAGAAAAACAGCACTTTAATTTTTACGGAAGCAGCACTTTAAATTGGAGTAAACAGCACATCTAAATTTGAGTAAACAACACTTTTAAATTTGAGTAAACAGCACATTTAAATTGAAGAAAACAGCACTTTAATTTTTAAGGAAACAGCGCTTTAAATTGAGAAAAACAGCACACTTATTTTGCGAAAACAGCACCTTTTAATTGAGAAAAACAGCACCTTAAATCGTAGAAAACAGCACACTTTACGCGCTACCAGCAGCAGCAATTACAGCATAAAAACAGCAACAAAACGATATGATTACAGCAACATCATGTGCTGAAAACAGCAGCAATTTACAGCATAAAAACAGCAACAAAACAATATAATTACAGCAACATTATGTGCTGAAAACAACAGCAATTTACAGCATAAAAACAGCAACAAAACAATATAATTACAGCAACATTATGTGCTGAAAACAACAGCACTTTACAGCATAAAAAAAAACAGCAACATCTTTGTTAAAAGAAAAATAACAGCAGCGCCTATATCTAATAAAACGGCAAGACAGCAAACATAACTTATGGGAACAACATACAAATTAATCACCACTTACCACATCTCTCAATTTATTCTCAATCTCGTGTTATCATCCAAACATACGAATTACCACCACATATGTCTCAATGCTCAATTAAAACTAAAACACACCATATATCACATCTTAATTCAATCTCAAATTACTCAAAAACATGCTCTCCTCACCATATGTATGAAATCGATTTTAACCCCATAAAATCACCCAACTCAATATTCCACTCATCATCTCATAATATTAATCACATCACAATTCGATTTCTTTACAAGCCCTAACTACCCATACACCCATCATAAACCCATTATCAACGTTAAACCCACCCTTACCTCGAGAATTGATTGAAGATGAGAACCCTTTCGCCAATCACCAAGAACCACAACAACAAGCCTTGCGATTTCTTCTCTTCTCTTCTCCTCTCCCTTTCTCATGCTCCCTCTCTTCTTTCTTTTCTTCTTTTCTTCTCTTCTTTCTTCTTTTTCCTCTAGGAGCTGCGCCCCCACTCTCCTTATCTCGCTCTCACACTTGGTTTTGCTCTAAATGAGCAAAACCCTAAATCCTAACCATATATACTTAGTTGGTTTAACGGGCTTTCTAATTGGATTATGACACTCAATCATGGGCCTTATTATTACACTTTAAAATCGCCAACCACTAACCCTCCACATAGCCCACATATTCTAATAGATTTTTATTTTATTATTTTTACCACTTAATTTTTATTTAATTAAATCTACCAAATAAATCCAATCAAATAAATCACACAAATAATTAAATAAGCATTTAAATGAAAATGGGGTGTTACAGGTGTCGCCGGAGCGGGGAGCGTTCGTGTGGCTACTCGGTGATTTCGGATCGATCGTGGATCACGCGTCAAGGGTGAGTTTTACTCAGGTTTAGGTTTTTAAATTTAATAAACATAAACTGTGAAATGTATTTCGGTTTGGTTCGTGTCGAAAACGTATTTTGTACGAAAATCACGTTTTAGGTCCAATCGGTTTTTGGATTGTTTGATTGATGATTTGATGATGATAATTGTTGTTTGAATATGTCTTTGGACTGTGTTTATGTTGGGACTGGACTGGAACAGGTATCGGAATTGGTCGGAACGACGAAAAATGCGAAAATGGGATAAAATTTAGTGCTGTCAAAAGCGCACGACCCGTGCGTCCCAGGCGCACGGACCGTGCGTCCCAGGCGCACGGACCGTGCGCCCCTTTCGGTTTGTGTTTTAAAAAGATGCATTACAGGGCGCACGACCCGTGCGTATGGGCGCACAAACCGTGCGCTGTGTTCTGTCAAAATTTTCCAAGCTTGCCCGAAACGATCCCGATCGATTCCAATCCTCTTCTAATCCTTTCCTGATCCTTCTATAATGAAAGTAGGCTTATAATGCCCTGATTTTGGATATATTTCAAAAGGGTTTTATAAAATACTTTGAAGTTGAAATTCTTTCGAAAAGCCGAACGATAGTACACGTGTGCGGATATGTTTTATTAATAATAAAACGGACTATGAGTCCTACGTGGTACGGTATAACTGATGCGGGATGATTATTATTTATTCGTCTAAACCGGTCTATGATTCACGATATATATATTATATCGACTATATGAAACGGCCCAATGCGAGTATCATGTTCGATTAACGGTCAAATGTAGACGGACTAACTATTCATTGAGTATAGGTGAACTAACAGGTCATCGAGTGTAGATATATTTAATATATATCGGGTTTGGGTGACGACCCATGTTGATATACCAGGAGGGGCAGTCATGATCCCCTACCCTAGGCTCTGAGGCCAATAGTGAAACAATTATTGGTAAGGGGTTCACCGGGATTAGCCTCGGGGCAGTCGGTGGTGTGTCGAAGAGTATTGGGTAACGTTCGCCGGGATTAGCCTCGGGGCAGTCGGTGACGCACTGAGTTATAGCAGATCCGCCGGGATTAGTCTCGGGGGAGTCGGTGGAATGCTATGTGTAAAATAATGCGGTTCATCGGGAGTTAGCGTTCGCGCAGTCGATGCCATGTTGAGTTAACAATGTTTTAAAACTGGACCGAGAGTGTTTGTAGGGGTCTCGGTAGAACTCACTGAGATTGTATCTCACTGTTTATATGTTGTTGTTTTACAGAGAAGCAGGGAAAGTGGAAATTGAGGAGGTACGAGTAGGTGGCATTCGGATGGTGGCTGAAGACTTAGCTTCATGCTTAAGTTTATGTTTTCCCTTGTTATCTATGTATCACAACATTATGTTTTTAGTGTTATATCTTTCTTCCGCTTCCTTGTATGATACTGAACACTATAGCTACTGATGGTTTAGGGTCTGCGAACCGTATGGTCTTAATTGTGTATAAGACAGTTATGTTATATTCAGCAAAAAATTTATAGTGGTATTCAGTGTCTGAGCAGGAAACATTATCTCTGATGTTTATACTTTGGTGCACTTGGGTATTTTTACATGTTTAAAATACCGAGGTGTTACAGTGTAGCTCAAGTTGTAAGCTCCACAAGTTAAGGTAAAACTTCGTTGAGTTGTTAAGTCATGCAATTGTTGAATTGGAATGTTGGGCTGAACTTATGAATTTGCATGTCATGATTGTGGTTTGATATGTACTGGTTGTAGATTGGTTTGACTGTGGTTATGTGCGTGCGAAGTGGTAGTATCGATCGGGAAGAAATTCGGGTTCGGAACTGTAACACCCCGTTAATTTCTATCTTGTAGAAATTACCGAAGCGCACTACTGGCATACATCAGAGTGACTTTCCTTTTAACATATTGAACACATACTAAACTTCGATGAATCACTCATCGAACGTGCTTAAAATAACTGAACTGATTTTAAATAAAGTCGGTCCTTACACCCTCAACTAGTGTTCAATACTCAAAACCGAAAGTCTGCGGAAGCGATTTACAACTTGAAATACATAAGTCGTACAATCGAGTAGTCTTAAGATACTGAATACAAAATACAGAGATACAAGGGAAACTGAAATATAAGACATAAAGAAATAAGATAGCGGCTGCTCCTCAAGCATCTTCATAGCCATGCCTCACGGTCTTCAACTTTCCCTGCTTAACTGAAAACAACAACAATGGATTGGGTGAGACAACTTGTCTCAGTGAGTTCTATCGCGACCCCTTACTAATCCTCTCGGTTCAATTATGCTTGATTCGTTATCTAAAACTCATAGTCCTCAAAGTTGACTATGTGGCTGAACTATGCTCAATCACTGAGCCTAACAATGAACTATGCTCAATCACTGAGCCTAACATGAACTATGCTCAATCACTGAGCCTAACCATGATTCTTAGCGTGTCACCGGTCACTTGGCATAATAAGCTTCCGGTGAACCCGTCCCCACTAATCACTAGTGAGTCCCTGATGGGGCCTAGGTTCATAAGGGTCATGACTCCCTCTCCCCCAGCACACTAATCTGAAAAAGGGTCGTCACCCTGACAATGAACTGTGCTCAATCACTGAGCCTGAACAATGATACATATAGAATATACAATGACCATGAACAATGAAGACTGCTCAATCACTGAGCCTAACCTGAAAGCATACTCAATCACTGAGTCTTATCATGACCTAATCTTATTCTGAACATTAGGTGATCTAGTTATTAACTTAACCTTATAATTTGGTGATCTCACATGGATTACTAATGTTTGCTAACTTAACTTACTAACCTTACTCAAAGAGTCAGTCCAACACATATATCAATCACAACGTCATAACATGAAATCAATGGTCAATCACATGAGCATTCACTGCACCTGAACATAATCTAAACATAACCAATCACATGGCACTAATATAACTTGGATTCAATCACAGTCAAACACATAGGATTTCAGTGCTCCCATCCTTGGGGAGACTTGGAGAGTGGATTAGAAGGGACTTGGGACCATTCGGAATAGCTTAGGACATATTTTAAAAGTTGGCTTCAGAAGGATACGCACGGTCCGTGCGCTATGGCGCACGACCCGTGCGCGTTTTCAAAAACGGCACCATGAGGTTCAGAGTCTCACGCACGACCCGTGCGCCCATACACACGATCCGTGCGTGACTCTCTGTATTTCAGAAAAACTGTTTTCGCGTTTTCTTTTCTATTCCGATCGTTCCCATGTCCATTCCGATTCACATTCAAACTCGATAACACATCAATACAGACATGGAAACCAGTACATTCAGTACAATCAATAATATTCATTCAACAATCACACTCAATCATGCAATTTTAATCACAATTTCAGTCCAACGATTTATCAATCTCATGATTCAAACGATATTTTCGCAAAACGGTTTCGCACCGGATTTTCACAAATTCGCGACTCAATTAAAATGCAAAGGCTGAAAACAATCCTAGTGAGTATTAGAACTCACCTTTTGGCGATGACAATCGCTTCCAACGCCGAAGCTTCGCGAACTCGGACGAACGGCGATCCCACGAATCCGCTCCAGCTACTTCCAGCAACAAACCCCAATTTGCAACGAGCGTAACTCACTCAAATCTCAACCAATCTTAGCAAAACGAGGGTCTACGGTGAAGGGAATTTTGTCTACTTTCTGATGGAGAAAGATTCACTAACATGCAACCAGTGGTTTGGGAGATATTAACAAAACAATAGGACTGCTTCGGAACAGTGGCTGATTCTTAAACCGAATGTTGTGAGTGTGATATCTCTCTCATTTCTCAATGAAATCATGCGGTTCTTGTGCCCAAAATGAAGAGCTTTGTGTCTAGTTTCCAGAGGGACAAGAATCACGATGATCGGAGGTCAGTACAGGGAGATACGAACGAAACACTGAAAAGGGTTCCAACGGATTTTTCACTGGATTCTGTGCTTGCACCAAGAACTTCAACAAACTGCTTCTAGTAACTCACAACAGAACCCAATTCGTGATATTGGTACAGTAGGTGGTCTATGGCTTCAAAAGTGGCATCAAATTGAAGAGCATGAAATATGGAGATGAATGGTGGTGATAGATGAGACATGCATTAAGATTTGAGAGAGAACTCTCTTCTCCTTCCTCCCCTAGCCCTCACGCATTCTCTCCTCTCCCAACCTTCTGATTTCAGATTTTCAGTAAGTGATATGTTTGTGTTTATGTTTCAGCTGAAATGGGTTTATAAAGGGATAAGGTAAAAGACTACATTGCCCCTCACTTACACATTTCTTCCCTAATGACTCCCTCACTCCTAATAAACTAAGATGATGCAATTAACTCAATTTGTCACATAATTAAATTAATTGTAAATCCAAGCAAATTATTTTTCAAGCAACTCATTTAAATTAATAAAAATCATTTCACGCTAAATAATTTAAATAGCGAAAATTGGGGGTATTACAATCACCCCAACTTTTTAAAAATTTTGTCCTCAAAATTGGACCAATCAAAACAATTAGCACACAATATACCTTTCGCTGATCCGGCATCGGCTTCGCCTTTCTGAGCGTCCAACACAAAGACCTTTCCGCTTGCGGAGTTAGAATTCCCTTCTCGATTCCTCTTCTTCACCGGGCATTCGTTAGCATAATGCCCTTCTTCCTTGCAGTAGTAACACATCGTCGATCCCTGGCGACATTCTCCAGTGTGAGGCCTTCCACATTTCGGACACTTACCGGACCTTAGTAGTTCGGATGCTGTAGGTTGCTTCCCTTTGTTGTAGGTACTCCTCGGTTCATCACTTGGGGATGACAATTCCAAGGTTTTCCTCTTCTCTTTCCGATACGCTTTCCTTTTCTCATACATCTTGTTGAGATCTGCCTCTGCCACATAAGCTTGTTGCACCAATCCAGCATAACTAGTCATAGCATAAGAGCTAAGACCTTGGGCCACATCCGCACGAAGACCTGCCTTGTATATCTGCATCTTCCACTCATCATTAGGGGCATGCTTTGCCAATTGATAAAACTGCGACAGCCTTTCGAACTTGGCGGTGAACTCACCCACTGACATCTCACCTTGCCTCAAGTTGACAAACTCGGCTTGCTTGCTTAACTTCATCACCGGAGTGAAGAAGTGACCAGAAAACATTTCTTTGAAGGTGGCCCAGGTAACCGGAGTTCCCTGATTCACCATCAGTTCATGAGCATTGGTCCACCAGGTTTGAGCATCTTCCTCGAGCATATGGGCGGCAAAGAGAACCTTCTCCTCTTCGCTGCATTGAAGAGTCCTAAAAATCTTCTCCATCGAATCCAACCAGAAATGTGATACCATTACCTCAGGTTCTCCCTTGAAACTTTGGGGATTCATCTTCTGGAAACGAAAGTAAGCCCTATTCGGATCTTCCAGAGGAGGTTGTTGAACATTCGGTTGTTGCTGATTCATCATCTCATGATGCATTTGGGCCATTTGAGCCATCTGCTGCTGCTGCATTTGCATCATGTCATTCATCATCTTTTGTTGCGTCTCGATGACATTCTGCATCCATTCGGTATTTGGATCAACAGGGACGCTTCTCCTACTTCCACCAGCCATGATTCTGCGAAATATGCACAAAGTGTTTAGTTGATCAGGCTAAACGTCTAATAGCATACTAAGAGGAATCACACTTAGAGGACTTAAGAGACTCATGATTCTAAGCCCGACTAGGTCGAACTGCTCTGATACCAATTGTAACACCCCGTTAATTTCTATCTTGTAGAAATTACCGAAGCGCACTACTGGCATACATCAGAGTGACTTTCCTTTTAACATATTGAACACATACTAAACTTCGATGAATCACTCATCGAACGTGCTTAAAATAACTGAACTGATTTTAAATAAAGTCGGTCCTTACACCCTCAACTAGTGTTCAATACTCAAAACCGAAAGTCTGCGGAAGCGATTTACAACTTGAAATACATAAGTCGTACAATCGAGTAGTCTTAAGATACTGAATACAAAATACAGAGATACAAGGGAAACTGAAATATAAGACATAAAGAAATAAGATAGCGGCTGCTCCTCAAGCATCTTCATAGCCATGCCTCACGGTCTTCAACTTTCCCTGCTTAACTGAAAACAACAACAATGGATTGGGTGAGACAACTTGTCTCAGTGAGTTCTATCGCGACCCCTTACTAATCCTCTCGGTTCAATTATGCTTGATTCGTTATCTAAAACTCATAGTCCTCAAAGTTGACTATGTGGCTGAACTATGCTCAATCACTGAGCCTAACAATGAACTATGCTCAATCACTGAGCCTAACATGAACTATGCTCAATCACTGAGCCTAACCATGATTCTTAGCGTGTCACCGGTCACTTGGCATAATAAGCTTCCGGTGAACCCGTCCCCACTAATCACTAGTGAGTCCCTGATGGGGCCTAGGTTCATAAGGGTCATGACTCCCTCTCCCCCAGCACACTAATCTGAAAAAGGGTCGTCACCCTGACAATGAACTGTGCTCAATCACTGAGCCTGAACAATGATACATATAGAATATACAATGACCATGAACAATGAAGACTGCTCAATCACTGAGCCTAACCTGAAAGCATACTCAATCACTGAGTCTTATCATGACCTAATCTTATTCTGAACATTAGGTGATCTAGTTATTAACTTAACCTTATAATTTGGTGATCTCACATGGATTACTAATGTTTGCTAACTTAACTTACTAACCTTACTCAAAGAGTCAGTCCAACACATATATCAATCACAACGTCATAACATGAAATCAATGGTCAATCACATGAGCATTCACTGCACCTGAACATAATCTAAACATAACCAATCACATGGCACTAATATAACTTGGATTCAATCACAGTCAAACACATAGGATTTCAGTGCTCCCATCCTTGGGGAGACTTGGAGAGTGGATTAGAAGGGACTTGGGACCATTCGGAATTGCTTAGGACATATTTTAAAAGTTGGCTTCAGAAGGATACGCACGGTCCGTGCGCTATGGCGCACGACCCGTGCGCGTTTTCAAAAACGGCACCATGAGGTTCAGAGTCTCACGCACGACCCGTGCGCCCATACACACGATCCGTGCGTGGCTCTCTGTATTTCAGAAAAACTGTTTTCGCGTTTTCTTTTCTATTCCGATCGTTCCCATGTCCATTCCGATTCACATTCAAACTCGATAACACATCAATACAGACATGGAAACCAGTACATTCAGTACAATCAATAATATTCATTCAACAATCACACTCAATCATGCAATTTTAATCACAATTTCAGTCCAACGATTTATCAATCTCATGATTCAAACGATATTTTCGCAAAACGGTTTCGCACCGGATTTTCACAAATTCGCGACTCAATTAAAATGCAAAGGCTGAAAACAATCCTAGTGAGTATTAGAACTCACCTTTTGGCGATGACAATCGCTTCCAACGCCGAAGCTTCGCGAACTCGGACGAACGGCGATCCCACGAATCCGCTCCAGCTACTTCCAGCAACAAACCCCAATTTGCAACGAGCGTAACTCACTCAAATCTCAACCAATCTTAGCAAAACGAGGGTCTACGGTGAAGGGAATTTTGTCTACTTTCTGATGGAGAAAGATTCACTAACATGCAACCAGTGGTTTGGGAGATATTAACAAAACAATAGGACTGCTTCGGAACAGTGGCTGATTCTTAAACCGAATGTTGTGAGTGTGATATCTCTCTCATTTCTCAATGAAATCATGCGGTTCTTGTGCCCAAAATGAAGAGCTTTGTGTTTAGTTTCCAGAGGGACAAGAATCACGATGATCGGAGGTCAGTACAGGGAGATACAAACGAAACACTGAAAAGGGTTCCAACGGATTTTTCACTGGATTCTGTGCTTGCACCAAGAACTTCAACAAACTGCTTCTAGTAACTCACAACAGAACCCAATTCGTGATATTGGTACAGTAGGTGGTCTATGGCTTCAAAAGTGGCATCAAATTGAAGAGCATGAAATATGGAGATGAATGGTGGTGATAGATGAGACATGCATTAAGATTTGAGAGAGAACTCTCTTTTCCTTCCTCCCCTAGCCCTCACGCATTCTCTCCTCTCCCAACCTTCTGATTTCAGATTTTCAGTAAGTGATATGTTTGTGTTTATGTTTCAGCTGAAATGGGTTTATAAAGGGATAAGGTAAAAGACTACATTGCCCCTCACTTACACATTTCTTCCCTAATGACTCCCTCACTCCTAATAAACTAAGATGATGCAATTAACTCAATTTGTCACATAATTAAATTAATTGTAAATCCAAGCAAATTATTTTTCAAGCAACTCATTTAAATTAATAAAAATCATTTCACGCTAAATAATTTAAATAGCGAAAATTGGGGGTATTACAATCACCCCAACTTTTTAAAAATTTTGTCCTCAAAATTGGACCAATCAAAACAATTAGCACACAATATACCTTTCGCTGATCCGGCATCGGCTTCGCCTTTCTGAGCGTCCAACACAAAGACCTTTCCGCTTGCGGAGTTAGAATTCCCTTCTCGATTCCTCTTCTTCACCGGGCATTCGTTAGCATAATGCCCTTCTTCCTTGCAGTAGTAACACATCGTCGATCCCTGGCGACATTCTCCAGTGTGAGGCCTTCCACATTTCGGACACTTACCGGACCTTAGTAGTTCGGATGCTGTAGGTTGCTTCCCTTTGTTGTAGGTACTCCTCGGTTCATCACTTGGGGATGACAATTCCAAGGTTTTCCTCTTCTCTTTCCGATACGCTTTCCTTTTCTCATACATCTTGTTGAGATCTGCCTCTGCCACATAAGCTTGTTGCACCAATCCAGCATAACTAGTCATAGCATAAGAGCTAAGACCTTGGGCCACATCCGCACGAAGACCTGCCTTGTATATCTGCATCTTCCACTCATCATTAGGGGCATGCTTTGCCAATTGATAAAACTGCGACAGCCTTTCGAACTTGGCGGTGAACTCACCCACTGACATCTCACCTTGCCTCAAGTTGACAAACTCGGCTTGCTTGCTTAACTTCATCACCGGAGGGAAGAAGTGACCAGAAAACATTTCTTTGAAGTTGGCCCAGGTAACCGGAGTTCCCTGATTCACCATCAGTTCATGAGCATTGGTCCACCAGGTTTGAGCATCTTCCTCGAGCATATGGGCGGCAAAGAGAACCTTCTCCTCTTCGCTGCATTGAAGAGTCCTAAAAATCTTCTCCATCGAATCCAACCAGAAATGTGATACCATTACCTCAGGTTCTCCCTTGAAACTTTGGGGATTCATCTTCTGGAAACGAAAGTAAGCCCTATTCGGATCTTCCAGAGGAGGTTGTTGAACATTCGGTTGTTGCTGATTCATCATCTCATGATGCATTTGGGCCATTTGAGCCATCTGCTGCTGCTGCATTTGCATCATGTCATTCATCATCTTTTGTTGCGTCTCGATGACATTCTGCATCCATTCGGTATTTGGATCAACAGGGACGCTTCTCCTACTTCCATCAGCCATGATTCTGCGAAATATGCACAAAGTGTTTAGTTGATCAGGCTAAACGTCTAATAGCATACTAAGAGGAATCACACTTAGAGGACTTAAGAGACTCATGATTCTAAGCCCGACTAGGTCGAACTGCTCTGATACCAATTGTAACACCCCGTTAATTTCTATCTTGTAGAAATTACCGAAGCGCACTACTGGCATACATCAGAGTGACTTTCCTTTTAACATATTGAACACATACTAAACTTCGATGAATCACTCATCGAACGTGCTTAAAATAACTGAACTGATTTTAAATAAAGTCGGTCCTTACACCCTCAACTAGTGTTCAATACTCAAAACCGAAAGTCTGCGGAAGCGATTTACAACTTGAAATACATAAGTCGTACAATCGAGTAGTCTTAAGATACTGAATACAAAATACAGAGATACAAGGGAAACTGAAATATAAGACATAAAGAAATAAGATAGCGGCTGCTCCTCAAGCATCTTCATAGCCATGCCTCACGGTCTTCAACTTTCCCTGCTTAACTGAAAACAACAACAATGGATTGGGTGAGACAACTTGTCTCAGTGAGTTCTATCGCGACCCCTTACTAATCCTCTCGGTTCAATTATGCTTGATTCGTTATCTAAAACTCATAGTCCTCAAAGTTGACTATGTGGCTGAACTATGCTCAATCACTGAGCCTAACAATGAACTATGCTCAATCACTGAGCCTAACATGAACTATGCTCAATCACTGAGCCTAACCATGATTCTTAGCGTGTCACCGGTCACTTGGCATAATAAGCTTCCGGTGAACCCGTCCCCACTAATCACTAGTGAGTCCCTGATGGGGCCTAGGTTCATAAGGGTCATGACTCCCTCTCCCCCAGCACACTAATCTGAAAAAGGGTCGTCACCCTGACAATGAACTGTGCTCAATCACTGAGCCTGAACAATGATACATATAGAATATACAATGACCATGAACAATGAAGACTGCTCAATCACTGAGCCTAACCTGAAAGCATACTCAATCACTGAGTCTTATCATGACCTAATCTTATTCTGAACATTAGGTGATCTAGTTATTAACTTAACCTTATAATTTGGTGATCTCACATGGATTACTAATGTTTGCTAACTTAACTTACTAACCTTACTCAAAGAGTCAGTCCAACACATATATCAATCACAACGTCATAACATGAAATCAATGGTCAATCACATGAGCATTCACTGCACCTGAACATAATCTAAACATAACCAATCACATGGCACTAATATAACTTGGATTCAATCACAGTCAAACACATAGGATTTCAGTGCGCCCATCCTTGGGGAGACTTGGAGAGTGGATTAGAAGGGACTTGGGACCATTCGGAATTGCTTAGGACATATTTTAAAAGTTGGCTTCAGAAGGATACGCACGGTCCGTGCGCTATGGCGCACGACCCGTGCGCGTTTTCAAAAACGGCACCATGAGGTTCAGAGTCTCACGCACGACCCGTGCGCCCATACACACGATCCGTGCGTGACTCTCTGTATTTCAGAAAAACTGTTTTCGCGTTTTCTTTTCTATTCCGATCGTTCCCATGTCCATTCCGATTCACATTCAAACTCGATAACACATCAATACAGACATGGAAACCAGTACATTCAGTACAATCAATAATATTCATTCAACAATCACACTCAATCATGCAATTTTAATCACAATTTCAGTCCAACGATTTATCAATCTCATGATTCAAACGATATTTTCGCAAAACGGTTTCGCACCGGATTTTCACAAATTCGCGACTCAATTAAAATGCAAAGGCTGAAAACAATCCTAGTGAGTATTAGAACTCACCTTTTGGCGATGACAATCGCTTCCAACGCCGAAGCTTCGCGAACTCGGACGAACGCCGATCCCACGAATCCGCTCCAGCTACTTCCAGCAACAAACCCCAATTTGCAACGAGCGTAACTCACTCAAATCTCAACCAATCTTAGCAAAACGAGGGTCTACGGTGAAGGGAATTTTGTCTACTTTCTGATGGAGAAAGATTCACTAACATGCAACCAGTGGTTTGGGAGATATTAACAAAACAATAGGACTGCTACGGAACAGTGGCTGATTCTTAAACCGAATGTTGTGAGTGTGATATCTCTCTCATTTCTCAATGAAATCATGCGGTTCTTGTGCCCAAAATGAAGAGCTTTGTGTCTAGTTTCCAGAGGGACAAGAATCACGATGATCGGAGGTCAGTACAGGGAGATACAAACGAAACACTGAAAAGGGTTCCAACGGATTTTTCACTGGATTCTGTGCTTGCACCAAGAACTTCAACAAACTGCTTCTAGTAACTCACAACAGAACCCAATTCGTGATATTGGTACAGTAGGTGGTCTATGGCTTCAAAAGTGGCATCAAATTGAAGAGCATGAAATATGGAGATGAATGGTGGTGATAGATGAGACATGCATTAAGATTTGAGAGAGAACTCTCTTCTCCTTCCTCCCCTAGCCCTCACGCATTCTCTCCTCTCCCAACCTTCTGATTTCAGATTTTCAGTAAGTGATATGTTTGTGTTTATGTTTCAGCTGAAATGGGTTTATAAAGGGATAAGGTAAAAGACTACATTGCCCCTCACTTACACATTTCTTCCCTAATGACTCCCTCACTCCTAATAAACTAAGATGATGCAATTAACTCAATTTGTCACATAATTAAATTAATTGTAAATCCAAGCAAATTATTTTTCAAGCAACTCATTTAAATTAATAAAAATCATTTCACGCTAAATAATTTAAATAGCGAAAATTGGGGGTATTACAGGAACGGAATGATACGATTCAAGGAAAATAAAAATCTGGGCTACCGTGAACAACGCACGGAACGTGCGTTATGGGAGCACGGGTCGTGCTGTTTGTTCATGGGAAGCCTGGGAATGAATTTTGGACACGCACGGATCGTGCGTATGGGCGCACGGGTCGTGCGTAACTCTCGGATTGTCTATTTTAAAAAGTGCTTTAAATCTTTCCGAACGATTCCAATTGCTTTCTAATCTTTTCTTCCACCTTCCCCAATGATACTATAATTGAATTGCCCTGAATTGAGTGGTAATTGACTGTGATTGGATCTAAGTTATGTTAGTACCATATGATTGGTTGTGTTTGGATTACGCTCAAGTTAAGTGAATGCTCATGTGATTGACCATTGATTTCATGTGATGACTTTGTGATTGACGTATTGTGCTGGATTGACTAGTTTAGTAAGATTGATAATGTTAAGTTAGCGAACCTTAGTAATCCATGAGAGATCACTTAATAATTAGACTAAGTTAGTAATTAGATCACTTTAAGTAATAAGTTTATGTTAAGTTTAGTTCATTGTTAAGTTAAGTTAGTGTTATGTTCAGTTCAGTTTATTGTTATATTATTGTTATTGTTGAGTTCAGTTCAGGTATATCTTCATATATATCTTTTAGTCGGGGTGACGACCCTATTCAGTTTAGTGTGCTAGGGGAGAGGCAGTCATGAGCCTTATGAACCTAGGCCCCATCAGGGACCCAGCCGATTAGTGGGACGGGTTCACCGGAAGCTTATTATGCCAAGTGACCGGTGACATGCTATAACTTTAGTTAGTGTTGTTTTTTGTAACCGGCTTGAGGGTTATGAGGACAACGTTTAGTTCAGTTTATGAGTTGCGTCTTGTAACCGGCTTAAGGGTTATAAGGACAACTTCAGTTAGTTAGCCACATAGTCAATTTTGAGGACTATGAGTTAGAATCAGAATAATGAATCAAGCATAATTGAACCGAGAGAGTTGGTAAGGGGTTTCGATAGAACTCACTAAGACAAGTTGTCTCACCCAATCCATTGCTGTTGTTTTTCAGTTAAGCAGGGAAAGTTGAAGACCGTGAGGCACGGCTATGGAGACGCTTGAGGAGCAGCCGCTATCTTTATTTCATTATGTCTTGTATTTTAGTTTCCTTTGTACCTCTGTATTTTTATTCAGTTTCTCAGATGTACGATGGTACGACTTATGTTTTTAAGTTGTAAATCGCTTTCGCAGACTTTCTATTTTGGTACTGAACACTAGTTGAGTGGTGTAAGAACGTTTTATGTATTTTATGTTAAGTTATGTAAGCGAACTTGATGGGTTTTTAGCATCAAGTATTAGTATGTGTTCAGTATTTAAAAAGGAAGTTACTCTGATGTATGCCAGTCGTGCGCTTCGGTAATTTCTACAAGATAGAAATTAACGGGGTGTTACAATTGGCCGATGATCACGACTGATTGCTTCCAGTTTTCTAAAGGATGTGAGGCTTGCCAGCTGCATGGACCAATCCAGAGAGTGCCTACGGATGAGCTCCATCCCATTGTTAAACCTTGGCCATTCAGAGGGTGGGCCATGGATTTGATTGGCAAAATATACCCTCCGAGTTCAAAGGGCCATAACTTTATTATTGTGGCCACCGATTACTTCACTAAGTGGGTAGAAGCTGCGCCTCTAGCGAATTCCAATCAGGCTGCGGTGATCAGGTTCAAAGAAAACCAGATCATATACAGATTTGGCATTCCTGAAACGATCACAGCCGATTAAGGCACAATGTTCACCGGCGAACAAGTGGTGGCCTTTGCCCAAGAATACGACATCAATATGAAACACTCGTCTCCCTATTATGCTTAAGCTAACGGACAGGCAGAGGCTACTAATAAAATCATCGTTGAGCTCATCAAGAAGAACATAGAGGAACTCCAAGTCCATAGCCACCGGGGTGGCACGTGTAACACCCTAAAATATTTAATTAATTTATTTAATTAAGTATTTAGGAATTTAAATTAATTAAGTGGATATAATTTAATTATTAGAAATTATATTAAAATGTGTAGAGGGTATTAGAAGATGGAGGTGCCAAATTAGATGGACTTGGGCTTAAGTGAGAAGCCCAAGCCCATGAGTCAAGTCATATGCGAAGTGGAGCCTAGGGGTTAGGGTTCATTGGGGATCATTTGCGAAAAATGGAGAATTGAGAGGAGGAGAGAAAGAAGTGCGCCGTAGGGAGGAGGAGAAGAGGAGAGCAAGTCGCAAGCTCCAAGGAGAAAGGAGAAGGTGTGATCCGGTTTCCATGGTTCCGTTCGTGATCGTCCCTAGAGATCCTATTCATCTAATTCGAGGTTAGGGGAGCTCTTTCTTTCCATCAAATAGAATTCTATGATAGGTCTTAATCTAGGTTGTTGGACTAGATCCTTGATGCATACCTATTCTTGATGTTCTTGATATGTTGATGTAGTTCTTGACGTTCTTGATATGTTGATGTAGTTCTTGACGTTCTTGATATGTTGATGTCGTTCTTGACGATCTTGATATGTTGTTGTTGTTGTGCGAATTGATGTGTTTCCCTAATAGGTTGTGGATGTTGATCTTTACATGTATATATATATATATAAATATATATATATATATACGAATTGAGGTGTTCTTGATAGGTTGTTGATGTCGATCTTTACATATATATATATATATGCGAATTGATGCATGCCAAGAATTATTGATGTGTTCTTGATGTTCTTTAATGTTCTTGAATGTTTTTGGGTTGCCTATGATGATGATCTTCGTATATACATATATGTGTGCCATATGCGAATTGTTTTAGTGTTTTAACCTTGGGATAATACGGACTATGTATGTGTTTTGATGATGTTGGTATTTGCGAGTTCATGGAATTTATGAATTGGTATGTTGGGGAGCTTGATGCTTCGCATTTTGGGTGTGGGTGTGCAAGGGCGCCTAGGGCGCCAAAGTGATGATGATTTTAGTGCTCCAAAAGAATCTTGTTGATTGATTTAAATTAAGAGTCACTTTGAGTGTTGAAAATTATAGGATTTTGATGAGTTAAATTGCTAAAAATCAGTCTTTAGTGTTTTGGAAAATTGTGGGAAAAATGGTGATTTTTGGTGTTTAGTGTTGAAGGGTTGTTGGAAAAATTCTGGGTTTGTTGTTGCTGTTTTCTGGGCGCCAAGTGCCTGTGCTGGGCGCCTGTGGCCTGTGTGTGTTGCTGTGTGTTGCCAGAATTCCTATGTGGCTAGGCGCTGGGCGCTGGGTGCCAGCGCTGGGCGCCGAGCGCCCATGCGCGTGTGTGTGTGTGTTGCGCCAAGGCGCTGGGCGCCAGGCGCTGGGCGCTGAGCGCCCGTGTGCGTTGCGTGTGCGTGTGTGTTGCGCCAAGGCGCTGGGCGCCAGGCGCTGGGCGCTGAGCGCCCTTGTGTGTTGCGTGTGCGTGTTGCGCCTTGCTGGGCGCCAGGTGCCTGGGCGCTGGGCGCCCATGGCGCCGGTTTTCAGGATGTCCCGAAATATTTTCGAAAACTGTTTTCGCTATAACTTTTGACCCGGATATCCGTTTTGAACGATTCAAAAAGCGTTGTGAAGCATTTTCCGTTGTCCATCTGTGCGTTCCATTTTTTAAAAATAAAAACTTAGAATTTCTGAAGGTTGCTGGGGCGCCCCAAGTGGCTGTTCCCGGTGACCGTTGCCGTGACAATGAAAAGATGTTTTGGGTGCCTTTAAAAATTCTCTTTTGCGTACGACCGGTGGTTTTAACAAAGTAATGTCAAAAATGATGATTTTGGCGATGATGCCTTCGGGGCTAGTTAAATGACTGTTTCGCCCTTAGTGGCTATTATTATTATATATGACGTGTAAAAGACTGTTTTGCCCCTTAGAGGCTATTATTATTTATAGTGATGTGTAAATGACGATGATGCCCTTGGTGGCTAGTAAATGTCGTTTTCGCCCTCAGTGGCTATTGTGTGAGTTGATGATATCTGTGTAAGAGTGATGATGAAACCCAGTGACGTTTGAGGCCCGAGAGGCTAAGTGATGTTAAGGCCTAAAAGGCTAAGTGATGTTGTTGTTGTGTGAATTGTGAATTTGACAGGTGTTGTGTTCTTGCGAGCAAAACCGGTAAGTGACGGGTCACATAGTTGACTATGATTTGAGTAATTGTGTATTCGTGTGTTGTGAGTGGTGCATGTCATAGTGTCTCATGCCCATATGCATTTCATTTGTCTAAGATGATATAGAACTCTGTCAAGCCTATGAAACGATGATGCAGGTATTGTGAATTGAGTGAATACCCGAAACACCTCAAGAGTGAAACACTAGTGAGATGTGCGTACAGAGAAAACTTGAGAATGCTGCCTGCTTATGATTCAGTATTTCCAATTCAGTTGTCCTGCCACTGTATTAGATTGATGATGATAATTGATGTGCTGATGTGTTTAAGGTGATGTATTACATGTAACAGCTAAATAGAAAAATCAGCCATAGTCAGAATTGATTGTTTGCTTGAGGACAAGCAAAAGTTTAAGTTTGGGGTTGTGTTGACTCTCAATCATATGACGTAAGCTAGGCATTTTTAGGACCAATTGTGCAGGGTTTTTATTGTATAACAGTCATTACATGGGATTTAGTTCAGTTTTAGATAATTGTAGTAGGAAGTTCAATTGTAAGTTATTCCTTCACTTTTGGAGCTAAATGGGACTTGAAGACCACTTAATTGGTTGTGGCATCTTTCGGCGAACCAGACACTTGGTTGTGGCATCTTTCTGTTGATTTTCGCGTCGCGACCAGGAGGGTTCGCGACGCGATCTGGAGGAATTTTACAAGCCAGAACTTTCTGTCATTTCTCGCGTCGCGACCAGGAGGGTTCGCGATGCGACCTGGAGCAGTTCTGCGAGGCCTGAAGTTTCTGTCATTTGTCGCGACGCGACGGACACGGGCCGCGTCGCGATGGTGCGTGAAAATTAGGGTTTTTAAAAGCAGTTTCAGCAATTTTTGAAGGGACTTCGTCTTGGGATCTGAGCCACACTTTGGAGCAGCAGCTGGGGGCGTTTTTGGGAGCTTCTAATCACTTGGGAACAAGGTTTTGAAGACTTCTCATGGATTCCTCTATGTGTAACTTCTCCTTATTTCTATCTTCTCTTCCCTTGATGTTGTCCATGTAGTTTGTTTTGATTAGGGAGAGATGACTCTCCCCAAACCTATCTATTGATTACTTTGTTATGGTTGATTCAGTTGTTTGGTTAATTTATCATAAAGTCTATGCCTCTTTGTGTAATGCTTTACTTCTACATATGCTAGTTGTAATGAATTAGGGATTGTGATCACATAGGGATATGGGTTACATTCTTGATATGGGGTAGTAGATCACATACTTGTGATCACCATAGGAATATGGGATTGGATGTGTGAATTCTCTATTTCTTGCGTTTATTGCTTTACCTGTTGGCATGAATCACCTAAGGGATTAGGGTTTCTCAATTAGGTAAAAGGGGTTTTGAGGCAAGGGATTGTCCTTAACCTAATTTAGTGAACTGAATCTGGTAATTTAAACAAACAATTTGAGATTAGCTGAAGGATCATAGGATAGGTGAGAGGAGAAGATTCGACCCCTAATCGCTTTTATTTTATTGTTTACAAACGTTTGCTTTATTTTACCGTTACTTCACTTTTCGTCCAACTGTTACGTCTAAGGATTAATTTACTTGCCTATTGATAATAAATCACAATCCCTGTGGATACGACCGGTACTTACCGTTAATTTTATTACTTGCGACATTTGGTACACTTGCCAAATTGTTAACAAGTTTTTGGCGCCGTTGCCGGGGATTGTTGATTTCATTGTCAACAAGGCATTTGAGTTAATTCTTAGTTGTTTTATTTTATTTTATTTATTTCAGTATTTTATTTTTGTTTTATTTGTTTAGATACTTTGTGTTGTGTTGGACTTGTTAACGGTTTGTTGAAGTGTTTCAGTGAACTGTGTAGCAGGGGCAAAGTTCGAAAGAATTGCTGTTTGTCCCGAAAAAAAAAATTATTATGGAATCCACTTCTCGGATGGAAGATGCTTTGGCCCAGTTTAGGCAAATGACTGAGACTATCTTCCAGCCTAAAGAGCAAGCTTCTCGGTTGGAAGATGCTTTGTCCGAGTTTATGCGAATGTCCGAGACCCTCTTCCAACCCCAAGAGCAAGTGATGATAGAGTCCTCGCCACCCTCACTTAGCGGTAATTTTTGTGAAGAACCCCACTTGAATGGAAAGTGTGTGACACGCACCTTTTGCGATTCTTGTGGGGAGTATCTTGAGGAGTGCAACTGTGAGGATGAGTGGGTAACTATATCAGAAAATTACCCATGGTTATGCACTACCAATGAGGAACAAGAAGAACAAGCCCCAACAAAAGAAGAATCTGGGGAGGATAAGGAAGATGAGGAAGAAGAAAAGATTGAAATGGAGGAGCATGTAGTTTGGAGGGAAGATCAAAGCTCCCAATGTGGGGAAGGGGTGAAAACCCAACAAGAAAAAACCCAACAAATCATGGTTCCTATTATTCTTCCAAGTAGCAAGAAGGATAGAAGTGAGGATATTGACATATACTTAGACTCCTTCTATGCCTTATTCATCACCCTTCACCTCAAAAGGGTATGGAAGCATCTACAACTATGTTTCAAATTCATGATGTTCCTGCCCCAGAAGCGAAAGAAGAAGGATGATGTGTTCTTTGTGTCATATCAGCCACCTTAATAGTGGGATGACAAACGTCAAGCTAGTGACGTTAAAGAAGCGCTGGGTGGGAGGCAACCCATTGGTTCATTATTTACTGCTTTTAGTCTTTATTTTTCATTCCCTTTTTTGACTTATTTTGCACTTTGGTCTGTACTTATTATAACTTACTCTGTGATATTGAGCCACCACTACCCTATTCTTTTTTTTGTTAAAGCAGCTTCAATGATGATGATGTGTGGCATTTGGCTTCGTATGTGTACATTTTACTTGTTGAGCACTCGCACGTCAAGTTTTATCATCAAGTACTAGCAGTGGTCATGACAAAAGTTGCGGAAGTTCTTTATCATCTGTGAGCAGCATCTCTCAAGTTCCATCTCTACAATCCTAACTGTGAGGTTTGAGCCTAAACACTTTCTTATATATTGTGTGTATTCCTTGCTTGCATTAGTCTGCAGAACTTGACTTTGTACTTAATTGTCTTGCCTTTGATTTTCATACACACTGAGGCATTTCTTTTGGCACCCCTGAGCCTTTCAAACCACACCTACTTAATGTTTATCCTCTGCTAGCCCCTCTGAGCCTATTGTTAAAAATTGTATGCTGTTTCTCTGACAATCATAGCCTAGTTAATTTTTAACTTGGAGTTAGGTAACAAAAGCTGTGAGAGTGGGGAAATTTTTAAGTTTGGGGTTGCTCGTGGAATAGCAACATTCTAAGTTTGGGGTGGTATACAAGAGAAGGAGCAAAGAAAAGAAATAGAAAAAGCAAATATATATATATATATCAAAAAAAAAAAAGAAAAAATAAATAAATAAATTCCTTCTCTTGTTTTGTTAAATGCTTTGGGAAAATGGGTGGTATTGCGTGAAATTGACAAAAAGAGAGGTAGGCCTAACTCCAAGTGCAACCTACTTATCCAAAATGTATCCACCCTTACCTAAGCCCCGCTATAACCTTTAAAGTCCTCAAAATGTGTGTATGCATTTCATTTGTCTAAGATGATATAGAACTCTGTCAAGCCTATGAAACGATGATGCAGGTATTGTGAATTGAGTGAATACCCGAAACACCTCAAGAGTGAAACACTAGTGAGATGTGCGTACAGAGAAAACTTGAGAATGCTGCCTGCTTATGATTCAGTATTTCCAATTCAGTTGTCCTGCCACTGTATTAGATTGATGATGATAATTGATGTGCTGATGTGTTTAAGGTGATGTATTACATGTAACAGCTAAATAGAAAAATCAGCCATAGTCAGAATTGATTGTTTGCTTGAGGACAAGCAAAAGTTTAAGTTTGGGGTTGTGTTGACTCTCAATCATATGACGTAAGTTAGGCATTTTTAGGACCAATTGTGCAGGGTTTTTATTGTATAACAGTCATTACATGGGATTTAGTTCAGTTTTAGATAATTGTAGTAGGAAGTTCAATTGTAAGTTATTCCTTCACTTTTGGAGCTAAATGGGACTTGAAGACCACTTAATTGGTTGTGGCATCTTTCGGCGAACCAGACACTTGGTTGTGGCATCTTTCTGTTGATTTTCGCGTCGCGACCAGGAGGGTTCGCGACGCGATCTGGAGGAATTTTACAAGCCAGAACTTTCTGTCATTTCTCGCGTCGCGACCAGGAGGGTTCGCGACGCGACCTGGAGCAGTTCTGCGAGGCCTGAAGTTTCTGTCATTTGTCGCGACGCGACGGACACGGGCCGCGTCGCGATGGTGCGTGAAAATTAGGGTTTTTAAAAGCAGTTTCAGCAATTTTTGAAGGGACTTCGTCTTGGGATCTGAGCCACACTTTGGAGCAGCAGCTGGGGGCGTTTTTGGGAGCTTCTAATCACTTGGGAACAAGGTTTTGAAGACTTCTCATGGATTCCTCTATGTGTAACTTCTCCTTATTTCTATCTTCTCTTCCCTTGATGTTGTCCATGTAGTTTGTTTTGATTAGGGAGAGATGACTCTCCCCAAACCTATCTATTGATTACTTTGTTATGGTTGATTCAGTTGTTTGGTTAATTTATCATAAAGTCTATGCCTCTTTGTGTAATGCTTTACTTCTACATATGCTAGTTGTAATGAATTAGGGATTGTGATCACATAGGGATATGGGTTACATTCTTGATATGGGGTAGTAGATCACATACTTGTGATCACCATAGGAATATGGGATTGGATGTGTGAATTCTCTATTTCTTGCGTTTATTGCTTTACCTGTTGGCATGAATCACCTAAGGGATTAGGGTTTCTCAATTAGGTAAAAGGGGTTTTGAGGCAAGGGATTGTCCTTAACCTAATTTAGTGAACTGAATCTGGTAATTTAAACAAACAATTTGAGATTAGCTGAAGGATCATAGGATAGGTGAGAGGAGAAGATTCGACCCCTAATCGCTTTTATTTTATTGTTTACAAACGTTTGCTTTATTTTACCGTTACTTCACTTTTCGTCCAACTGTTACGTCTAAGGATTAATTTACTTGCCTATTGATAATAAATCACAATCCCTGTGGATACGACCGGTACTTACCGTTAATTTTATTACTTGCGACATTTGGTACACTTGCCAAATTGTTAACAGCAGGTGATTCCCAGTGAAGGCCTTTAGCTTCACTAGCTGAGTCGGGTCGTCTGCTCTGATATGTAACACTAGGGAAAGGAATTGAATGTTGGTTAAGTCATTTATGACTGTTGTGGTTATTGGATTTTTAGTATTGTAAGCCTGGCATAGTGGTAATGCCTTTTATGATTAAACTGTTGGATTTCCGATGTGAAATTGTATTTTAATTGATCATGACGTTTTGAAGTTATTATAAGACTGTTTTCGAAAAGCGAGTTATTTGAAGTATGACGTTTAACGAAGTAAGTGTGACATCCCTTGCGGTGTAATTAAATTTTGAAAACTCTGATATTTTTATTAAACAAAATTACCGGGTAGAAAGGGGGTGTTACATTAGTGGTATCAGAGCAATGGTTGGTCTGTCCGGCCGAGTCGTCGAGTCGTTGTGTCAGATAGTGACCAACTGTTGTCTTTCAGTGCTGACCGTTGTTTATGTTGCAGGTACGCCAAAAGTTTCCATTGGTAAGTGAACTAGTGGGGGAGATGTCCCTAATAGCGCTGTGTGCCTTATTGTGTTTTCGGTGTGTGAATTGTGTCTGTTTGTTGTGGCCTTTGTTGTTGACTTCCCTTGCTGCGTGTTTATAAAATGATTTGCCTTGTTGCCTGTTACTCTGCAATGTGTTTTGACGTTTGAAAACTGAATGCGTTGTAAAATTATTTTGTGGACTATTTCAAGTTATTGCTGCACTAATAACTATCGTAGCGTTTTAATCAATACAAACAAAAAAAAAATATATCTTCATTGAGTGCTATAATTTTGACCGCAACTCTTTTTGGAAAAGACCGCAATTTGGTGTAACAATTTTAGCTGAGGACTACCGTCTCATGTGATTGCTATTTTGACTTGCCTAATTTTCCTCAAGGTGGAGTCTTGTATGCTTGAGTTTTATGACAAAATCTTTTGGTCGTTACTTATTGAATTGCGCTATAGAGTTTTATGATCCGAAAAATAGTGGAAGTTCCGAAATTGTTTTTGAACATCCGTTAAACACTTTTACGGCTGGATACCGAGATTAGCATTGAAAATCACTTTTATAAACGATTCGGATTTTGTTTTAGCAGTTGCACTCTTGCGATATGCGTTACGTGGTTTTAAAAATCTTAAGAATTAAAAACGTGCATTTTGGACGCTTGTGCACTTGGGCCGAATTAACTAATTGCAGTAAATGTTAATGTAACTATTCTTTTGGGCTGACTAGCTGTAATAAGGTTTTAAATGTTAACCGTTTTCCTGTGTACTTAGTTGATAATGCTTCGTGGATTATCCTGAGCTATTTGCTATTGCTGTTTGAATGATAAATGCCATGCTGTTTTAAAAAGTCGAATGCTACTGCTGTTTGTTTAAACTGCTGTTGCTGTTTTATTTAAATAATTGTTGCTGTTTCTGAAAAATGATCATTGCTGTTTTCAGAAAATAATGTGTTGTTTTATTCGGATAATTGTTATGGTTTTCTGCAAAATGACTATTGCTGAAAATGAATGTTGCTGCCTTTTAAAAGTTGTTGTTGCTGATTCCTAAGGCCGCTGTCAGTGCTTTCAAGAATAACTGTTACTGTCCCTACTTTTGTACACTGCTGCTATTTTACGAGTTGTGCCTGTTTTTGGGTTGTTGACTGTCTCTATTTTTATGAGTTGTGCCTAATTCAATTGTTAACCGTTGCCGGTGCCTTAGTGCCCGATTGTGTGATTGAGTTGTTAATATTGTTGTCGTTGATGATGTTGCTCTGTTGTTGATTTTTAGTTGTTGGTGTCGCCTGAGTGGCAATTGTAGTTGTTGATGTCGCCTGAGTGGCAATTGTAGTTGTTGATGTCGCCTGAGTGGCAGTTGTAATTGTTGATGTCGCCTGAGTGGCAATTGTAGTTGTTGATGTCGCCTGAGTGGCAGTTGTAATTGTTGATGTCGCCTGAGTGGCAGAGTTGTTTGTGGATGTTGTTGTCGCGTTACTAAAATTATGAGACTTGTTGTACGACTGTTATGCACCCTGTGAATTTCGTTGTGATGTTATGATGATTGAAGTAGTTTGTTATCCTTATGGGTAGATGAGTGGGGTAGGATGCGAGCTAGTTTATCAGAGTAGCGCAGCGGAGTAGAGAGTGAGTCTGATTATTACTGCTTGAAGTTACCTGGCTGAACAAGTAGGAGGGACGGCCGCCCAAGCACTTACCGCCGGTAATCAAAGCAATAGTAATCAGCATGATTGATAGAACTAGTTGTCTAGGTGGCCTTAGAGGGAGAGTGTTGGCGTTGACAGGTGAATTTCGAGGACGAAATATTTTAAGTGGGGGAGAGTTGTAACACCCTAAAATATTTAATTAATTTATTTAATTAAGTATTTAGGAATTTAAATTAATTAAGTGGATATAATTTAATTATTAGAAATTATATTAAAATGTGTAGAGGGTATTAGAAGATGGAGGTGCCAAATTAGATGGACTTGGGCTTAAGTGAGAAGCCCAAGCCCATGAGTCAAGTCATATGCGAAGTGGAGCCTAGGGGTTAGGGTTCATTGGGGATCATTTGCGAAAAATGGAGAATTGAGAGGAGGAGAGAAAGAAGTGCGCCGTAGGGAGGAGGAGAAGAGGAGAGCAAGTCGCAAGCTCCAAGGAGAAAGGAGAAGGTGTGATCCGGTTTCCATGGTTCCGTTCGTGATCGTCCCTAGAGATCCTATTCATCTAATTCGAGGTTAGGGGAGCTCTTTCTTTCCATCAAATAGAATTCTATGATAGGTCTTAATCTAGGTTGTTGGACTAGATCCTTGATGCATACCTATTCTTGATGTTCTTGATATGTTGATGTAGTTCTTGACGTTCTTGATATGTTAATGTAGTTCTTGACGTTCTTGATATGTTGATGTCGTTCTTGACGATCTTGATATGTTGTTGTTGTTGTTGTGCGAATTGATGTGTTTCCCTTATAGGTTGTGGATGTTGATCTTTACATGTATATATATATAAATATATATATATATATATATATATATATATATATATATATATATATATATATATATATATATATATATATATATATATATATATATATACGAATTGAGGTGTTCTTGATAGGTTGTTGATGTCGATCTTTACATATATATATATATATATATATATATATATATGCGAATTGATGCATGCCAAGAATTATTGATGTGTTCTTGATGTTCTTTAATGTTCTTGAATGTTTTTGGGTTGCCTATGATGATGATCTTCGTATATACATATATGTGTGCCATATGCGAATTGTTTTAGTGTTTTAACCTTGGGATAATACGGACTATGTATGTGTTTTGATGATGTTGGTATTTGCGAGTTCATGGAATTTATGAATTGGTATGTTGGGGAGCTTGATGCTTCGCATTTTGGGTGTGGGTGTGCAAGGGCGCCTAGGGCGCCAAAGTGATGATGATTTTAGTGCTCCAAAAGAATCTTGTTGATTGATTTAAATTAAGAGTCACTTTGAGTGTTGAAAATTATAGGATTTTGATGAGTTAAATTGCTAAAAATCAGTCTTTAGTGTTTTGGAAAATTGTGGGAAAAATGGTGATTTTTGGTGTTTAGTGTTGAAGGGTTGTTGGAAAAATTCTGGGTTTGTTGTTGCTGTTTTCTGGGCGCCAAGTGCCTGTGCTGGGCGCCTGTGGCCTGTGTGTGTTGCTGTGTGTTGCCAGAATTCCTGTGTGGCTAGGCGCTGGGCGCTGGGTGCCAGCGCTGGGCGCCGAGCGCCCATGCGCGTGTGTGTGTGTTGCGCCAAGGCGCTGGGCGCCAGGCGCTGGGCGCTGAGCGCCCGTGTGCGTTGCGTGTGCGTGTGTGTTGCGCCAAGGCGCTGGGCGCCAGGCGCTGAGCGCCCTTGTGTGTTGCGTGTGCGTGTTGCGCCTTGCTGGGCGCCAGGTGCCTGGGCGCTGGGCGCCCATGGCGCCGGTTTTCAGGATGTCCCGAAATATTTTCGAAAACTGTTTTCTCTATAACTTTTGACCCGGATATCCGTTTTGAACGATTCAAAAAGCGTTGTGAAGCATTTTCCGTTGTCCATCTGTGCGTTCCATTTTTTAAAAATAAAAACTTAGAATTTCTGAAGGTTGCTGGGGCGCCCCAAGTGGCTGTTCCCGGTGACCGTTGCCGTGACAATGAAAAGATGTTTTGGGTGCCTTTAAAAATTCTCTTTTGCGTACGACCGGTGGTTTTAACAAAGTAATGTCAAAAATGATGATTTTGGCGATGATGCCTTCGGGGCTAGTTAAATGACTGTTTCGCCCTTAGTGGCTATTATTATTATATATGACGTGTAAAAGACTGTTTTGCCCCTTAGAGGCTATTATTATTTATAGTGATGTGTAAATGACGATGATGCCCTTGGTGGCTAGTAAATGACGTTTTCGCCCTCAGTGGCTATTGTGTGAGTTGATGATATCTGTGTAAGAGTGATGATGAAACCCAGTGACGTTTGAGGCCCGAGAGGCTAAGTGATGTTAAGGCCTAAAAGGCTAAGTGATGTTGTTGTTGTGTGAATTGTGAATTTGACAGGTGTTGTGTTCTTGCGAGCAAAACCGGTAAGTGACGGGTCACATAGTTGACTATGATTTGAGTAATTGTGTATTCGTGTGTTGTGAGTGGTGCATGTCATAGTGTCTCATGCCCATATGCATAAACCCAGTGACGTTTTTGAGGCCTGAGTGGCTAAGTGACGATGAGGCCTTAAGGGCTAAGTGACGTTTGTGAAAAGGTACCTTCATGCATATGCCCGCGAGTGGGTTGCATTTCATAAGCCTACATGACACGAGATGAGTTATTGTACGTGATGTGAATGATGACTGTGATGTGGATATTTAGTGTTTTGGATGCTGATTTGTTCTAGTGTGTAGCCTATGTTTAGTACTTGTCATGTTTTCTATTATATGGATTGAATGATGCTCACCCTTTCCTGTTTGAATGTTGCCCCCATGTTGGTAACGTGCAGGTGATTCCCAGTGAAGGCCTTTAGCTTCACTAGCTGAGTCGGGTCGTCTGCTCTGATATGTAACACTAGGGAAGGGAATTGAATGTTGGTTAAGTCATTTATGACTGTTGTGGTTATTGGATTTTTAGTATTGTAAGCCTGGCATAGTGGTAATGCCTTTTATGATTAAACTGTTGGATTTCCGATGTGAAATTGTATTTTAATTGATCATGACGTTTTGAAGTTATTATAAGACTGTTTTCGAAAAGCGAGTTATTTGAAGTATGACGTTTAACGAAGTAAGTGTGACATCCCTTGCGGTGTAATTAAATTTTGAAAACTCTGATATTTTTATTAAACAAAATTACCGGGTAGAAAGGGGGTGTTATAGCACGAGACCCTAAATGAGGCCATATGGGCAATGAGGAACTCCAAGTCCACAGCCACCGGGGTGGCTCCCTATCGTCTAGTGTTTAGGCAGGATGCCATATTACCATTGGAGATCTGCGTGGCATCATTGAGGGTGGCTCGGCAGCATGCCTTCGGTATGGATGAATATCAACAAGCCATGTTAATGGAATTGGACTTGTTGGACGACGACAGGCTGGCGGCTCTCAGCAAGATTGAGATGAACAAGGCTAAAACGGCCCGAGCCTACAACAAACACGTCAAGCTTAAGAAGTTTGTTGAGAGAGATCTAGTATGGAAAGCTATTCTGCAGCTTGGGAGGAAAGACCCTCAGTTGGGCAAGTGGTCCCCAAATTGGGACGGGCCCTACATCGTAAGTGAAGTGTACGACGGTGGCGCATATCGTTTAATTACGTTCGATGGCGAAGAGTTCGAAAGAAAGATAAATGGCAAATATCTCAAGGCGTATTATCCTACTCTATGGGAGAATATGCAAAGGAAAGAAAATTAGCGGGTACGAAAGAAATCTTTGTCTTGGTCGCCTGCCACACACCGGCGGCCTGATGATAAGAATTTATCGAATTTGCCGTCAGAAAAGTGCCGATACTACCTCACCCGCCCCTTTCAAGGGAACATCACAATCTCGATGGCGGCAGCGGCAATTTTGCCCGCTATGACCTCACCCATCACCGCGGCGACAATCTCATCTGCGACAACTTCATCCATTTCGTCTACGTTGGGCTCCTGATAAGTCTATTTTTAGAGTCTTTTTAATAGTTATTTTCATTAAGTTTTATTGGTATTTTAATTATATTTTTGAGCTATTTTACTACAAATATTTACTTTTTATTTTCAGGTTTTATTTTGAAGCAAAAGAGAAAATAAGAGCTAAAATGAAGAAACAAAGGAAATATCTGAGGAAGAACAATTTTTAAGCACTAAGGCACTCTCCAAGGGCGCCAAGAACCAAAACTGGCGCAAGACATGGCCCCTAGGGCGCCAAAAACCAAGCAAGGAACAAAACTGGCGCAGGACAGGGCCCCAAGGGCGCCATGGGCGCCAAAAACCAAGAACAACACAAACTGGCGCAGGACAGGGCGCCAAATAGGCAACACTGGCGCAGCACAACGCAAACTGGCGCAGGACAGGGCGCCAAGGGCGCCAAGGAGCAACACATGCGCAACATAGGAGCAAAAACTGGCGCAGGGCAGGGCGCCAAGGGCGCCAAAATGCAGTCAAAAAGTGGCTGCGGCCACTTGTTGGTGGCTAACCATGCCAACTTGATTTTTTACTTCTTTTTGCCTATTTTGCCCCTTCACTCAAGTGCTATGCCCACTTGTTGATGGCTTTGCCTTGTTCACTTGTTGGTAGATATTTTCCCTCATATTTTCCTATAAATAGGACCTTGATCCTCACTTGTAATTAGACTTGGTTTTGTGAGTGAATCATTTCTCAAGACTTGAATTTTGTGACAAAGTTCATCTCAAAAATTCTCTAAAGATTGTTCTTTATTTTCCCTTTATTTTCCAAGTCATTTACTTTCTTGCCCCTTTATTTTCCAAGTCATTTATTTTCTTGCCCTTTATTTTCCAAGTCATTTATTTTCTTGCACTTTATTTTCCAAGTCATTTACTTTCTTGCCCTTTATTTTCCAAGTCATTTACTTTCTTGCCCCTTTGTTTTCCAAGTCATTTACTTTCTTGCCCCTTTATTTTCCAAGTCATTTACTTTCTTGCCCCTTTATTTTCCAAGTCATTTATTTTCTTGCCCTTTATTTTCCAAGTCATTTACTTTCTTGCCCTTTATTTTCCAAGTCATTTAATTTCTTGCCCTTTATTTTCCAAGTCATTTACTTTCTTGCCCCTTATTTTCCAAGTCATTTATTTTCTTTTCTCCTCTTTTGTCTACAATGATCATGAGTGAGTAGACTTTACTAAAACATTCCTTCTTTCTAAAAACACTTTCTCTTCAGTTAATCAACTTTGGAAAATTAAATTGGTAATCACCTAGGCTCTCCCTGTGGATCGATAACTCTTTTTATTACGCGACAAGACCGTGCACTTGCGGCCTATCAAGTTTTTGGCGCCGTTGCGGGGGAGGCAGTGATATTAATTAAATTTTTCAAAACCGATTAGACTGAAGTTTTATTTTCTTTATTTTCACTTTTTCTTCTCTTGTCCCTCGAATGCGAAGAACCAGAAGTTTCGGAGAAATTGTTCAACAAATTCCCGAAATTGAAAGGTTCATACATAGAAGGAGAAGAGAAATTCCTGATAACCAAATGGCGGCTAATGAAAATCGTGCTCTCAAAGAGTACGCAACACCTTCGGCAGAGCCATCGGGTGCCATTGTATATCCGAATGTGGAAGCAAATAATTTTGAACTCAAATCATCTCTGCTTTCAATGGTTCAACAAAACCAATTTTCTGGTTCTCCCACGGAGGACCCAAATCTTCATATTTCAATTTTTCTAGAATACTGTGGAACTCTCAAATTAAACGGGGTACCTCAAGATGCCATAAGACTAAAACTCTTCCCTTTTTCATTAAGGGATAGAGCAAGAGCATGGCTACATTCTTTGCCTTCGGAATCCATTACCAGCTGGGGCCAGTTAAAACAAGCTTTTCTTGCTAAGTTCTTTCCCCCGAGTAAAACAGCTCAAATGAGAAATCAAATTACTCGATTTTCTCAAAACGACGGGGAATCTCTTTATGATGCTTAGGAACGTTTCAAAGAAATGTTAAGGCTATGCCCCCATCATGGACTAGAGAAATGGCTCGTTGTTCACACTTTTTATAATGGATTACAATATGCAACAAGAATGACTGTTGATGCAGCTGCAGGTGGAGCTTTAATGAACAAAAATTTTACTGAAGCTTATGCACTCGTTGAAGATATGGCTCAAAACCATTGTCAATGGACAAGTGAGCAAGCCATAACGAATAAACCAGCCTCATCAAAAGAGCCAGGTAAGTATGAAATATCTGCTGTTGATCATCTTACCTCAAAAGTGGACGCACTTTTTCAAAAATTTGAAAAATTAAATGTAAGTGCGTCTCACAAACTTCTTCTCCTATTACTCCACCATGTGAATTATGTGGGGTTGTTGGCCATATTGGAGCTGAATGCCAGCTTGAGGCATCCAGTGCTGGAAACGAGCATGTTAACTATGCTCAAAAGGAAGATCCGTTTTCAAATACTTATAATCCTGGGTGGAGGAATAATCCAAATTTTTCTTATAAAAATCCTCCACCCAATCCAGCACCTAGACCACCTCCCGGTTTTCAAAATCAGAAAGTTTTTAACAACCCACAAAACAACCCGCAAAAAAGTCAAACTTGGAATTTTTGATGGAAAAATTTGTGTCATCTCAAATAAAACAAAATGAAGAATTCAAAAATCAAACTGGTTATTTGAATGACACACTTATCAAATTGGTATCAAAAGTCGACTCTATTGCCACTCATAATAAAATGCTTGAAAATCAAATAACTCAAGTGGCAACACAGGTAGCTTCATCCTCTAAGTCATCGGGGGTATTTCCTGGACAACCAGAACAAAATCGAAATGGCCAAATAAATGCTGTCACCCTTAGAAGCGGAAAACAATTAGAGGAACCAAGAGCAAACCAAGAAAAAATTGTGAGTGAAAAACATAATTTACCATGTGAGCAAGAAGAGAAAGAAAAAGAGAAAGAACCAGAAAAAGAAAGAGAAGAACCACACATCCCCCCACCACCATACAAACCACCCATTCCTTTTCCCCAAAGATTTGCAAAAAACAAACTTGACGAGCAATTCAAAAGGTTTGTCGACTTGCTTAAAAAGCTTTACATCAACGTTCCTTTCACTGATGCATTGTCTCAAATACCGTCTTATTCTAAATTTTTGAAAGAAATTTTATCCAAGAAAAGAAAAATAGACGACTATGAGACGATTGCATTAACAGAAGAATGTAGTGCAATTATCCAGAACAAGATACCACAAAAACTCAAAGATCCAGGTAGTTTTTCCATACCTTGTGTAATTGGAAGTGAAACTATAAACAGAGCAATGTGCGATCTAGGAGCCAGCGTAAGTTTGATGCCTCTTTCTCTTTGCAAAAGACTAGGTATAGGTGAACTTAAACCCACAAAAATGACAATACAGTTGGCAGATCGTTCAATTAAATACCCCACTGGAATCTTGGAGGATATCCCTATCAAAGTAGGGCAAACTTTTATACCGGTAGATTTTGTTGTAATGGAAATTGAAGAAGACTCCCAAATTTCTATTCTTCTAGGGAGGCCTTTTTTAGCTACTGCAGGGGCAATAATTGACGTAAAAACGGCAAGTTGGGTTTTAACGTGGGAGATGAAAAGGTTGAGTTTGAAGTTTCAAACTTAATGAGGAGTCCGTCTGTAAAGGACTCATGCTGCAGGATTCATATTGTAGACTATTGCGTGCGAGACTGCTCTTTAGCATCATCTTCACAAGATAGTCTGGAAGATTGCCTTTTAGGCAACACAGATACAAATACAGCAGAGGAAACCCAATTTTACATAAAACTTTTAGATGAGAATCCACCATCACAAAAATTGGGTACTGAAACTTTGGGTGAGGGAAAGCCTCGACCTCTCCCAAAAGAAACACCAAAAATAGAACTGAAGCCCTTACCATCTTCTCTCAGGTATGAGTTTCTTGGCCCTAATTCTACTTTTCCAGTAATTGTAAATGCAGATCTAAAACAAAATGAGACTGAAAAATTGCTTAATGTTCTTAAAAAGTATCCCAAAGCCATAGGGTATACTATTGAGGACATTAAAGGAATAAATCCATCAATCTGCATACACAGAATACTACTGGAAGAGGACTATAAACCTTCTATCGAGCATCAAAGAAGATTAAACCCAAACATGAAAGAGGTTGTTAAAAAGGAAGTTTTAAAACTCCTTGATGCTGGGATAATATATCCTATTTCCGATAGTAAGTGGGTTAGTCCTGTTCAAGTAGTACCTAAGAAGGGAGGCTTAACAGTTATTAAAAATGAAAAGGATGAATGCATTTCCACAAGGACAATTACGGGATGGAGAATGTGTATTGATTACAGAAAGCTTAACAAAGCTACCCGGAAAGATCACTTTCCTCTCCCGTTCATTGATCAAATGCTAGAAAGGTTAGCACGGCACTCACATTTCTGCTATTTGGATGGTTATTCGGGATTTTTCCAAATTCCCATCCACCCTAGCGACCAAGAAAAAACAACTTTCACATGTCCTTTTGGCACTTATGCCTATAGAAGGATGCCTTTTGGTCTATGTAATGCTCCTGCTACCTTTCAAAGGTGTATGATGTCCATATTCTCAGACTTTGTTGAAAACATAATGGAAGTATTTATGGATGATTTTTCCGTCCATGGGTCAAATTTTGAAAACTGTTTAGCCAATTTGGAAAAAGTCTTAGAAAGGTGTGAGAAGGTGAATCTAGTTCTAAACTGGGAAAAGTGTCATTTCATGGTTAATCAAGGAATTGTCCTAGGACACTTAATTTCTAATAGCGGTATAGAGGTTGATCGTGCAAAAATTGAGGTGATTGAAAAAATGCTACCTCCCACCTCAGTAAAAGTGTAACACCCCGATAAATTCTAACATATAGAATCACTGAAATGTACTAAATGGCATACATCAGAGTAACTTCCTGTTATTGAAATATTGAACACAACTAAAACTTTCGATAATACATATCAAATGGTTCTCTGAACCTTATACACTTCCTGTAAATGCTTGAGTTTCTATACTTAAGACTCGTACATAATCCTGGTGTTCAATACTCAAAACATAAAGTAGTGGAAACGATTTTACAACTTAACATCAAAAGTTATACAATCGGACTACAGAAACAATAAACGGAAGAAAGGTATAAAACATTAAACTAGGTCTTCAAGGACTCCAAGAGTCACACCAGCTAACCATGCTTTATCGCCTTTGCCTTCCCCTGTTTCTCTGTAAAAACCACAAATATGAAGGGTGAGATAAACATTATCTCAGTGAGTCCTATCGAGACCCCTTACTACTCTAGCGGATCATTATGCCTTGTTTTGAACTCGTGGTCCTAAAAAGCAACCACGTGGAAATACATTTAGTTCCTGTAACCTTCATGCTCATGGCCCTCCTAAGCGACACATGAAGCATGCAATCTTTGTTCCATGTTTTTAGCATAACACCTCAGTCTACCTATTTTATAGGCAACCTCTTGACTTTGGTGAACCCATCCCGCTATTTCTAGCAGGGGAAACATTCTTGAGTCTAGGTTTTGGGGCTCATGACTTCCCCTCCCCTAGTATGCTAACCTCTTAGGGTCGTCACCCTTTTTCCTCTTGTATTTATTATACCTTTTCAGTCTGTGTACCCGCAATGGGCTGTTAGTCATTCCAGTCAAGTACCATGTACCATATCAGTCAATTACAGTGTATAATATCAGTCATATACAGTGTGTTATTATCAGTCAAATACAGTGTGTTATTATCATTCAAATACAGTGTGTTATTATCATTCTTGACATATGCACTCTCGCGTTCTCTAAGTGCGGTTTTCCATTTTATTCATAACACACAAACTTTCTATCGAACATGCTCAATCTCATATCATTGTTACCTTTTCATTATTGTGGGACCTTGGGGAATGGATTAGAAGAGGATTGGAATCATTTGGAATGGATAAAAAGGTACTTTGAAATTGTAGGTCTGAGAGTCTCACACGACCCGTGCGTGTAGGCGCACGACCCGTGCGTGATTGAACAGTTTGTAGAAAATTTCCAGAAAGATACGCACGACCCGAGCGACTAGGCGCACGATCCGTGCGTGTTTAAAAATTCATTTCATGCAGCATTAGATGGGGGCGCACGACCCGTGCTCATAGGCACACGATCCGTGCGTCTCTATCTGTTTTCCAGAAAATAGGTTTTTCATGAGTAAATTCCATTCCGTTCCGATTCCAATTTCGTTCCGATCGATATCCCAACATAACAGTTATTATTCCAGACCAGCGAAAGCGATTAAACAGTCAAACAATATATATCATAAATCGTCAATCCAATCAATTCGAGTAATTATGCGACTTACGGTTTTTCGATAAAAACGTTTTCGTTAAGTTTTCACAAAGCGGATTTTCCATAGTATCATTTCAGAAAATAACATGACTCGATAACAAAACGTCCCTAAGCGAGTATAGAACTCACCGATTTGACGACCTCGCGAGGAATCACGTCCTCACGAACCGTAACCTCTCGAACAATCCCCGTAATCACGTACTTGCACCGAACTCGTCCGATTCTCGAAACTGAACTTCGGAACGGCAACCAATCACAAATCCAGCTACTGAACTTCCTCCTTGACTACGGAATTGGCGTCTCTCGAACTTTGGCGATTCGATCCGAAATTTGAGGAACCAACACTTCCAATTTCGCATCCGCTTTCCAGAATCAGTGAGCCGTTTTGTAACACGCATATCTTGGTCAAATCGTGGCCAAAACCCTTCAAACCAGTGCCCATTCTGTAGATAATTTTGTCTACTTCCTAATGGTCAAAGGATCATACGCATGCATCCAGTAACTTGGGAGATACACCCGAAACAATGTGACTGGTTCAGGACAGTGCTTGAGTCTGAATCCGAAACTTGGGGACATGATATCTCCTTCGTTTCTCCATGAAATCATACGGTTCTTGTGCCCAAAATGAAGCTCTTCGAGTCTAGTTTCCAGAGGGACAAAAATCACGATCATCGGAGCAGTGTATAGTGAGATACGACGAAAACAATGGAGGTAGGTCATACGGGTTTTCCACCAGAAATTTCTGTTGCACTTGTTGTTTCATCTTCAACCATGTGTGACCATGCATTTGAGCTCTAAGCTGGACCCAAGCTCTACACACTTCGAAACCAGTAACTGAATCACCTTTTAGACAGTTCCAATCTGTGATGTAGGCACCGAAATCGTTTCTACCGCTCTCCAAACTAACATGCAAGTAGAAATCTTCCACCTTTGTCAAGGTGGAGCTCTACCACTCAAAAATGGTGAAATGGGATTGGGGTTGGTGTAAGGGAAGATGTTAATATCAGGAGGTAGAAGAGGAAAAATGGATTTGAATGGTGTGATTAAGTGGAACATGCATGAAGGATCCTTGAATGCTCCCCTTCCCTTCTCCCTCTCCTCCTCTCACGTTTCTCCTCTCTTTCTCACTTCTATGCTTTTTCTGAAAATTCTGTTGGGTTTCAGCAACAAGTGTGTTGTTGTTGTTGTTGTTTTAAGTGAGCTGAATTTTAATGGGGTGGAAATGACCCTTTTGCCCCTAAGTGATTCATACTCCATAATCTCACTTAAATCTATCTTAATCCACTTCAAATCACTTAATCAAACGATAATTATCCAATTATCAAGTAATGCGTATGTGTGAGTTTTGTGAAAGGCGGGCCAGCTGAAAGTCACTTATGGGTGGAAAAGACGAAAATACCCCTGTGTTCCTATCCGCTTAAAATCCCAATTAACTCGCCATATGATAATTAATCAAAAATGCGTAATTAATCATCTTGACCTCTTGCTAATTTAAATAATTTAAATTAGCGAAATTGGGGATGTTACAATCACCCCAACTTCTAAAATTTTGTCCTCAAAATTGACAAAACATACCTTACTCGAACAAATACGGATATTTCTCCCGCATGCTCTCCTCTACTTCCCATGTCGCTTCGTCAGGTGACGCACCGTCCCAAAGCACCTTGACAATAGGAATTGACCTCGTCCGGAGCGTTTTCTCGCCGCGTTCGATGATTCCGATTGGGGTAGGATGATAAGATAGATCCGGTCTGATGTCAATCGCCTCATGACTTAATGGTTGATTCGGATCATGAATATATTTCCTTAGCTGTGATACATAAAACACATCATGTAATCTGGACAATTCTGGAGGTAAGGCAATGCGATACGCTACTGGCCCAACTCGCTCGATAATCTGGAAGGGTCCGACATACCGAGGACTGAGCTTCTTCGCTCGCAAAGCAATACCGGTCCCGATGGTTGGAGAAAGTTTCAAAAAGACATGATCTCCTTCTTCGAATTCTAACGGCCTTATTCTTTTATCCGCGTAACTCTTTTGTCGACTCTGCGCGGCTTTCATCCTTTCTCTTATCTGACGGATCTTCTCCGTAGTCTTACGGACCAAATCTGGTCCCAATAACCTCTGCTCACCTACATCCCACCAACACAATGGTGTTCTGCATTTCCTTCCATACAATGCTTCATATGGAGCCATTCCGATACTGGAATGATAACTGTTGTTGTATGAGAATTCCACCAATGGAAGATGATCCTCCCATCTACCTCCACTATCAAGTACACAAGCTCTCAACATATCCTCCAATGTCTGGATTGTCCTCTCAGTTTGCCCGTCTGTCTGAGGATGGTAAGCGGTGCTAACACACACCTTTGTTCCCAACGCCATATTCAATGCTCTCCAAAATCGAGATGTGAACTTGGGATCTCGATCACAGATGATACTTGTAGGGATTCCATGCAACTTCACAATATTCTTGAGATATTCATCTGCTAATCTAGCAACCTTGTGAGTCGAACGTACTGGAATAAAATGAGCGGACTTGGTCAGGCGATCCACCACTACCCAAGTAGAATCCTTTCCGGTTTGGGACCGTGGTAATCCCATGACAAAATCCATAGATATGCTCTCCTATTTCCATTCAGGTACATTCAACGGTTGTAACTGGCCACCTGGCTTCTGGTGCTCTATCTTAACCTTTTGACAAGTTAAGCATCGAGACACAAACTCTGCGATATCCACTTTCATGCCCGGCCACCAGTATAATTGCTTCAAATCTCGATACATCTTGGTAGACCCCGGATGTATTGAGAATTGACTCTTATGAGCTTCCACTAAAACTTGCCTCTTCACATCCTCATCATTCGGCACACAGATTCTGCCATCAAAACAAATTACTCCATCACCGTCTTCGGTGTAACTCGGCAATCTCTTCTGCGATTGCAGCTCTACATCACCTTCTTGGGCTGAGCGAATCAGATTCCTCAATGAACTTGAAATCCGAATGTGACTCAACACCAACCTGTTCCTTCTTGACTTAACTCTCAAATTGAGGTCTCTGAATGATTCCAACAATGACATCTCATGCATCATCAGCTTTGCAGTATGGATAGACTTTCTGCTTAAAGCATCGGCAACAACATTAGCCTTACCAGGATGGTACTTCAATTCAAAATCATAGTCTTTCAGGAATTCTACCCATCTCCTCTGTCTGTTGTTCAGCTCTTTTTGGTCAAATAAATACTTGAGGCTCTTGTGGTCACTAAAGACTTCGAAACGAGACCCATACAGGTAATGTCTCCAAATCTTTAGGGCAAACACAATCGCCGCCAACTCTAAATCATGAGTTGGGTAATTCTCTTCATGCGGCTTCAACTGCCTGGAGGCATACGCAACTACTTGTCGATTCTGCATTAGGACACATCCTAAACCCTTACCAGAGGCGTCGCAGTAGATTTGGAATCCTACCGACGGATCTGGAAGAATCAGGATAGGTGCAGAAGTCAATCGACCCTTCAATTCCGTGAAACAATTTTCACAGTCTGAGTCCCAAACAAATGGCTGACCCTTGCGAGTTAACCGAGTGAGTGGAAGAACCAGCTGGGAAAATCCTTGAATGAATCTTCGATAATACCCAGCTAATCCTAAGAAACTTCTTACCTCAGTAACCGTAGACGGCTGCTCCCAGTCTACTACAGCTTCGATCTTACTGGGATCCACTGCAACACCTGTCCTAGATATTACATGGCCCAAAAACTTAACTTCTGGCATCCAAAAATCACATTTGGACGGCTTAGCATACAACTTCTTCTCTCGGAGTACGTTCAGAACAATTCGGAGATGTTGCACATGCTCCTCAATCGTCTTAGAGAACACCAAGATATCATCAATGAACACTACTACAAACTGATCTAGGTAGGGATTAAAAATCCTATTCATATAATCCTTGAATACGGTTGGAGCATTGGTCAAACCGAAGGGCATCACTACAATTTCATAGTGTCCATATCTCGTACGGAAAGCGGTCTTTGGGACGTCCAAAGCTCGAACCCTGATTTGGTGATAACCGGACCTTAAATTAATCTTTGAAAACACAGAAGCTCCCCTCAATTGATCTAGCAAATCATAAATTCTCGGTAGAGGGTACTTGTTCTTGACAGTCACCTTATTCAACTGACGATAATCGATACACAATCTCATACTTCCGTCCTTCTTCTTGACGAGCAACACTAGAGCACCCCATGGTGAGGCACTCGGCCGGATGAACCGCTTGGAAATCAGCTCTTCCAATTGGACTTTCAATTCCTTCAACTCTAACGGCGACATTCTATACGGGGCTATAGAAATTGGTCCAGTGCCTGGAGCCAACCCTATAGAAAACTCCACCTCACGATCCGGAGGAAACGAAGGAACTTCATCAGGAAACACATCAAGAAATTCATTAGCAACTTGCACCGAAGATAAATCTAGACCTGTCTCAGTGGATGCAGACAACGTCATGACATAAGCTTCTGCGCCTTGAAACAAACAGTCACTGGCTGAAGTGAATGAGATAACAACTTCAAAATTGGTCGGCTGTAGCTCCACTGACTCAGAGGCGAAACCGATAGTCCGATGAAACAATCAACATTCACATGGTTTGCAATCGTTCATCTCATACCTAGGACAATATCCACATTCTCGGTGGAGTGTCTGTAGCCTTGACTTTCTGAGACTCTGCAGTGTAGACCCTCTCTCGAGCTGAAGTAGGCTGATCTGACTCTTTCTTTTCCTCTTTTTGGGCACTCTGGATTGAGTGACCCTTTTTCTTAAAATATTACCAATGAGTCGCACTAGGACGACATCCACCTCTTGGGCTTCCTACCAGCAAAACACTTGGAGAATCTTGAGGAATCATACAACTGCACTTTCTTTCCCTTGATCGACTGCCTTTTAACTTTGCATTCGGAGTTGATGGCTTAACTACCTTCTCCTTTCCAGTATTCCCTAAGATGAAACGGGTTTTAAGGAATTTCGGTCTTGGTCGAGGACTACATCTTGGTCGTCCTTCCGTAATTCCGCTCATGATACACCAAGTATTGAGTTGATCAGGCTCAATGTCTCTTAGCATCACAAGTGTAATCACAACAAAGACTAACAAGGAATCGACTCAACCCTAAACTAAACTAAGCCCGACTAGGTCGAACTGCTCTGATACCATAATGTAACACCCCGATAAATTCTAACATATAGAATCACCGAAATGTACTAAATGGCATACATCAGAGTAACTTCCTGTTATTGAAATATTGAACACAACTAAAACTTTCGATAATACATATCAAATGGTTCTCTGAACCTTATACACTTCCTGTAAATGCTTGAGTTTCTATACTTAAGACTCGTACATAATCCTGCTGTTCAATACTCAAAACATAAAGTAGCGGAAACGATTTTACAACTTAACATCAAAAGTTATACAATCGGAATACAGAAACAATAAACGGAACAAAGGTATAAAACATTAAACTAGGTCTTCAAGGACTCCAAGAGTCACACCAGCTAACCATGCTTTATCGCCTTTGCTTTCCCCTGTTTCTCTGTAAAAACCACAAATATGAAGGGTGAGATAAACATTATCTCAGTGAGTCCTATCGAGACCCCTTACTACTCTAGCGGTTCATTATGCCTTGTTTTGAACTCGTGGTCCTAAAAAGCAACCACGTGGAAATACATTTAGTTCCTATAACCTTCATGCTCATGGCCCTCCTAAGCGACACATGAAGCATGCAATCTTTGTTCCATGTTTTTAGCATAACACCTCAGTCTACCTATTTTATAGGCAACCTCTTGACTTTGGTGAACCCATCCCGCTATTTCTAGTAGGGGAAACATTCTTGAGTCTAGGTTTTGGGGCTCATGACTTCCCCTCCCCTAGTATGCTAACCTCTTAGGGTCGTCACCCTTTTTCCTCTTGTATTTATTATACCTTTTCAGTCTGTGTACCCGCAATGGGCTGTTAGTCATTCCAGTCAAGTACCATGTACCATATCAGTCAATTACAGTGTATAATATCAGTCATATACAGTGTGTTATTATCAGTCAAATACAGTGTGTTATTATCATTCAAATACAGTGTGTTATTATCATTCTTGACATATGCACTCTCGCGTTCTCTAAGTGCGGTTTTCCATTTTATTCATAACACACAAACTTTCTATCGAACATGCTCAATCTCATATCATTGTTACCTTTTCATTATTGTGGGAACTTGGGGAATGGATTAGAAGAGGATTGGAATCATTTGGAATGGATAAAAAGGTACTTTGAAATTGTAGGTCAGAGAGTCTCACACGACCCATGCGTGTAGGCGCACGACCCGTGCGTGATTGAACAGTTTGTAGAAAATTTCCAGAAAGATACGTACGACCCGAGCGACTAGGCGCACGATCCGTGCGTGTTTAAAAATTCATTTCATGCAGCATCAGATGGGGGCGCACGACCCGTGCTCATAGGCACATGATCCGTGCGTCTCTATCTGTTTTCCAGAAAATAGGTTTTTCATGAGTAAATTCCATTCCGTTCCGATTCCAATTTCGTTCCGATCGATATCCCAACATAACAGTTATTATTCCAGACTAGCGAAAGCGGTTAAACAGTCAAACAATATATATCATAAATCGTCAATCCAATCAATTCGAGTAATTATGCGACTTACGGTTTTTCGATAAAAACGTTTTCGTTAAGTTTTCACAAAGCGGATTTTCCATAGTATCATTTCAGAAAATAACATGACTCGATAACAAAACGTCCCTAAGCGAGTATAGAACTCACCGATTTGACGACCTCGCGAGGAATCACGTCCTCACGAACCGTAACCTCTCGAACAATCCCCGTAATCACGTACTTGCACCGAACTCGTCCGATTCTCGAAACTGAACTTCGGAACGGCAACCAATCACAAATCCAGCTACTGAACTTCCTCCTTGACTACGGAATTGGCGTCTCTCGAACTTTGGCGATTCGATCCGAAATTTGAGGAACCAACACTTCCAATTTCGCATCCGCTTTCCAGAATCAGTGAGCCGTTTTGTAACACGCATATCTTGGTCAAATCGTGGCCAAAACCCTTCAAACCAGTGCCCATTCTGTAGATAATTTTGTCTACTTCCTAATGGTCAAAGGATCATACGCATGCATCCAGTAACTTGGGAGATACACCCGAAACAATGTGACTGGTTCAGGACAGTGCTTGAGTCTGAATCCGAAACTTGGGGACATGATATCTCCTTCGTTTCTCCATGAAAGCATACGGTTCTTGTGCCCAAAATGAAGCTCTTCGAGTCTAGTTTCCAGAGGGACAAAAATCACGATCATCGGAGCAGTGTATAGTGAGATACGATGAAAACAATGGAGGTAGGTCATACGGGTTTTCCGCCAGAAATTTGTTGCACTTGTTGTTTCATCTTCAACCATGTGTGACCATGCATTTGAGCTCTAAGCTGGACCCAAGCTCTACACACTTCGAAACCAGTAACTGAATCACCTTTTAGACAGTTCCAATCTGTGATGTAGGCACCGAAATCGTTTCTACCGCTCTCCAAACTAACATGCAAGTAGAAATCTTCCACCTTTGTCAAGGTGGAGCTCTACCACTCAAAAATGGTGAAATGGGATTGGGGTTGGTGTAAGGGAAGATGTTAATATCAGGAGGTAGAAGAGGAAAAATGGATTTGAATGGTGTGATTAAGTGGAACATGCATGAAGGATCCTTGAATGCTCCCCTTCCCTTCTCCCTCTCCTCCTCTCACGTTTCTCCTCTCTTTCTCACTTCTATGCTTTTTCTGAAAATTCTGTTGGGTTTCAGCAACAAGTGTGTTGTTGTTGTTGTTGTTTTAAGTGAGCTGAATTTTAATGGGGTGGAAATGACCCTTTTGCCCCTAAGTGATTCATACTCCATAATCTCACTTAAATCTATCTTAATCCACTTCAAATCACTTAATCAAACGATAATTATCCAATTATCAAGTAATGCGTATGTGTGAGTTTTGTGAAAGGCGGGCCAGCTGAAAGTCACTTATGGGTGGAAAAGACGAAAATACCCCTGTGTTCCTATCCGCTTAAAATCCCAATTAACTCGCCATATGATAATTAATCAAAAATGCGTAATTAATCATCTTGACCTCTTGCTAATTTAACTAATTTAAATTAGCGAAATTGGGGATGTTACAGCGCCTTTTTTTGTAACATCCTGGGCCCTTTTCTTACTTAGTAGGCTACCCAGTGATGCACTCATGACCTTCTCTACCCCCCATGTAGAGTTTTTGCCCTCCGTGGGAATCGAACCTTGTACCCTGAGGCTTAGGTACAAGCTCAATGCAAGCAGGTCATGAGTGCATCGCTGGGTAGCCTACTAAGTAAGAAAAGGGCCCAGGATGTTACAAAAAGAGGTTAGAAGCTTTTTAGGCCATGCGGGTTTCTACCGCCGGTTTATAAAAGACTTCTCAAAAATTTCAAAACCTATGTCAAGTCTGCTCCTTAAGGATGCAGCATTTATTTTTAATGATCTTTGTCTTGAAGCTTTTAACAGGTTGAAAAAGGCTTTGGTTACTGCCCCAATCATACAGCCACCAGACTGGAATCTTCCGTTCGAGATAATGTGCGATGCAAGCGACTATGCAGTTGGGGCAGTTCTGGGGCAAAGAAAGGAAAAGAAATTGCATGCCATATACTATGCAAGCAGGACCTTAGACGAGGCACAAATGAATTACGCCACAACTAAAAAAGAATTATTAGCGGTGGTTTTTGTCGTTGATAAGTTTCGATCATATTTGGTAGGTTCAAAAATCATCATTTATACTGATCACTCGGCCATAAAATATTTGTTAAACAAAAAAGATGCCAAGCCGAGATTGATCCGATGGGTTTTACTCCTACAAGAATTTGATCTTGAAATAAAGGATAAAAAAGGCGTTGAAAATGTTGTGGCTGATCATTTGTCCCGTCTTCAAGGAACAAAAGAAGAAGAGTTGCCACTTAATGATACAGTTTTGGATGATCAACTCTTCTTATTGGTCAAAACTGAAGCACCATGGTATGCTGATTTTGTAAACTACCTTGCAGCAGGAGTACTCCCCCCAGATTTAAATTATCAGCAGAAGAAGAAGTTCTTCCATGATCTTAAACAGTATTACCGGGACGAGCCACTGCTTTTTAAAAGAGGAGCAGACGGGGTGTTCAGAAGATGCATTTCGGAAGAAGAGGTAAGTAACATTCTATACCATTGTCATTCTTCTTCCTATGGTGGCCATGCCAGTTCTTCAAAAACTGCTACAAAAATTCTACAATCTGGTTTTTATTGGCCGTCCCTTTTTAAAGACACGCATCGATTCGTTTCTAAATGCGACCAGTGTCAACGCACCGGAAATATTTCGAAAAGAAATGAAATGCCCTTAAATAATATCTTAGAGGTTGAAATTTTTGACGTCTGGGGTGTCGATTTTATGGGACCATTTCCATCTTCCTTTGGAAACCAATATATTCTGGTAGCTGTTGACTATGTGTCAAAATGGATCGAAGCCATTGCTTCTCCTACGAACGATGCAAATGTAGTCATAAAACTTTTCAAAAAAATAATTTTTCCAAGATTCGGGGTCCCTCGTGTTGTCATAAGCGACGGAGGATCTCATTTCATCTCAAAACATTTTGAAATGTTACTGCAAATGTTTGGTGTAAGGCACAAAATTCCAATGCCTTACCACCCCCAAACTAGTGGTCAGGTTGAGGTATCGAACAGAGAAATTAAAAGTATTTTAGAAAAAACTGTTTCGACCTCAAGAAAATACTGGTCGGTAAAGCTTGATGATGCTCTCTGGGCTTATCGGACTGCGTACAAAACTCCCATAGGAATGACTCCTTTCAAGTTAATTTATGGGAAGTCTTGCCACCTTCCGGTCGAACTAGAGCACAAAGCTTACTGGGCAATTAAACGCCTTAACCTGAACATGGAATTAGCCGGAGAAAAAGAAAACTCCAACTAAACGAATTGGAAGAACTGAGAATGGATGCTTATGAGAATGCCAAACTTTACAAAGAAAGAACAAAAAATTGGCATCATAAGCGTATCATTCGCAGAGAATTCAAGGAGGGTGACCTAGTGTTATTGTTTAATTCCAGGCTAAAAAATTTTTCGGGAAAATTAAAGTCAAGATGGTCCGGTCCTTTTGAAATCTGTAAGGTTTACCCCTTCGGATATGTAGAGATCTGGAGCGAGAAAACCGTATCGTTTAAAGTCAATGGCCAAAGGTTGAAAAATTATTTAATTGGTGACCCAATTGAGAAAGAAACTAGTTTAGTTCTGCATGATCCCAATTGAAATTTTGATCGTCAAGCTAGTGACGTTAAAAGATCGCTGCGTGGGAGGCAACCCACGAAGTAACTGTGTGTTTGTTTTGCAAGTCAGCAGTAAATCAGGTGAACTTTCCTTTACCCTTTCATGTTGTTTAAATTGTTAAAACATTGAGGACAATGTCTGGTCCAAGCGTGGGGGAGTATCTTGCCCTATTTTACTATATTCTTGTTTTTAATTTCTAGTTTATTTCAATAAATAAAGTTCGTCTCCCATTGCTGAAAATCCTTGTGAGTTTTTGAAGCATGTTTTAGATAAGCCTTTTCTGAAAAAAATAATAATTTTTCAATTTTTCATTAGCAATCATCTAGGTGGATTGGTTGGGAACAACAAAATTGTATCATGGTTCGATTTCTACTTCTAGGGCTTTTTCACACACACAAGTGAGACTGTTTTCAGTTGTTAATACAATTAGAAGGACTGAAGAGAAACGAGTAACCTGGTTCTCTTCGTGACATTCACTGGATGCGCGGTTACTGGAGAAAAACGTTTGAGTTGGGGTATCAAAAAAAAAATATGCAAAACCAATTCAAAAATGCAAAAATTGGTGCATTTTAAATGTCAAAATGAATGGTTAGCATATAAAATCAAAAAGAAAAGAAAAATGCTTGAATACCCAACGTATAAAGACCCTCCTTTGAGACCCGGTCTTAGTAAATGGAGGACCCAAGCTTAAGAATGCTGGGGAACCGGTTCTATAATTGCATTGATATCCTCTCTAGAGTATTGATACTTTAAAAATTGTCTCCCAATTCCACAAGAAGCCCAGATAGTATTTCTCAAACCAAAGTGTTAGAATTGCCCCGCAGTTCACTTAAAGTTTCGATGTGAAAATAATTTTTCTTCAGAATTGGCCTAAAGATTTACACTGTTTTTGCTTGAGGACAAGCAAAGGTTCAAGCATAGGGGAGTTTGATAAGTCTATTTTTAGAGTCTTTTTAATAGTTATTTTCATTAAGTTTTATTGGTGTTTTAATTATATTTTTGAGCGATTTTACTACAAATATTTACTTTTTATTTTCAGGTTTTATTTTGAAGCAAACGAGAAAATAAGAGCTAAAATGAAAAAACAAAGGAAATATTTGAGGAAGAACAATTTTTAAGCACTAAGGCACTCTCCAAGGGCGCCAAGAACCAAAGCTGGCGCAGGACAGGGCCCCTAGGGCGCCAAGGGCGCCAAAAACCAAGCAAGGAACAAAACTGGCGCAGGACAGGGCGCCATGGGCGCCAAAAATCAAGAACAGCACAAACTGGCGCAGGACAGGGCGCCAAATAGGCAACACTGGCACAGCACAACGCAAATTGGCGCAGGACAGGGCGCCATGGGCGCCAAGGAGCAACACAGGCGCAAGAAAGGAGCAAAAAATGGCGCAGGGCAGGGCGCCATGGGCACCAAGGGCGCCAAAATGCAGTCAAAAAGTGGTTGCGGCCACTTGTTGGTGGCTAACCATGCCAACTTGATTTTTTACTTCTTTTTGCCTATTTTGCCCCTCCACTCAAGTGCTATGCCCACTTGTTGATGGCTTTGCCTTGTCCACTTGTTGGTAGATATTTTCCCTCATATTTTCCTATAAATAGGACCTTGATCCTCACTTGTAATTAGACTTGGTTTTGTGAGTGAATCATTTCTCAAGACTTGAATTTTGTGACAAAGTTCATCTCGAAAATTCTCTAAAGATTGTTCTTCATGTTCTTCATGTTCTTTTACTTTCTTGCTATTTAAATTCTTGCAATTTACTTTCTAAGTCTTTTATTTTTCTTGCACATTTACTTTCTTGCCCCTTTATTTTCCAAGTCATTTACTTTCTTGCCCCTTTATTTTCCAAGTCATTTACTTTCTTGCCCCCTTATTTTCCAAGTCATTTACTCTCTTGCCCCTTTATTTTCCAAGTCATTTACTTTCTTGCCCCTTTATTTTCCAAGTCATTTATTTTCTTGCCCTTTATTTTCCAAGTCATTTATTTTCTTGCCCTTTATTTTCCAAGTCATTTACTTTCTTGCCCCTTTATTTTCCAAGTCATTTACTTTCTTGCCCCTTTATTTTCCAAGTCATTTATTTTCCAAGTCATTTATTTTCTTGCCCTTTATTTTCCAAGTCATTTACTTTCTTGCCCTTTATTTTCCAAGTCATTTACTTTCTTGCCCCTCATTTTCCAAGTCATTTATTTTCTTTTCTCCTCTTTTGTCTACAATGATCATGAGTGAGTAGACTTTACTAAAACATTCCTTCTTTCTAAAAACACTTTCTCTTCAGTTAATCAACTTTGGAAAATTAAATTGGTAATCACCTAGGCTCTCCCTGTGGATCGATAACTCTTTTTATTACGCGACAAGACCGTGCACTTGCGGCCTATCAGCTCACTCGCCATAGACTCACCGGCCTGAGTGTTAGACTTTAGAGTATAACCTTAGAGGGGGGGTGAATAAGGTTATGAGTAAATATGAATTCTTTTCGCTTTTCAAAAACTTATGAAATGCTTTGTTTTAAATCAAATGCGGAAACTCAGATTTAAACTTTAAATGGTGCAAGCAGGCAGATTTAGGTACAAAGAGATATTATACTATTTTCAATATACACAATAAGATTATTTATAAGAAGTGTAGTGATATTGAATATAGTAGAAAGTAGATCAATTTGAGTGATATGGAAGATGATAGACAGACAGATCAGTAGTACAATGAGTATAACTATAACCAGATTAACTTATTTAGATCAGAGTAGGGATATAGTTATACAACCAGATTAACAGATTCAGATCAGAGTAGTGATATTATAGACAGATATAAACAAAACAATGAATATCACAGCTATATAACAATAACACATATAGACAATAAAGTAAAGAGAGAGGGATAGAGATACACCAGGAATTTTACGACGTTCGGGATAAAAGCCCTACGTCCTCGGCCTCCGGCTTTGCAACCTTTGGACTTGCTGAACAACCACTATATGAAGAACCAATGTTTTACAAACAATCAACTTCAAATAGCAAATCTCAATTCCCCTGAATTGAGAACCCGAGCTCCCCGCTAAGTGTAACACCCTAAAATTATTTAATTAATTTATTTAATTAAGTAATTGGGGATTTAAATTAAATTAATTGATGTAATTTAATTAATCAGAATTTATACTAATATGTGTAGGAAGTATTAGAAAGTGGAGGTGCCAAACCAAATGGACTTGGGCCTAAGTGAGAAGCCCAAGCCCATTATTCTTGTCATATGCGAAGTGGCTAGGCTAGTTGGAGGCTAGGGTTTTGTGTGCAATTCGCAAAATTGGAGAGCTTGAGAGTGAAGGAGAGAGCGCCGTAAGGAGAAGAGAAGAAGAGGAGAGAAGTCGCACCCAAGGAAGGGCAAGGAAAACGTGATTTTGTTGCTGTGGTCCTGTACGTGACTATCTCCGGAGCCTCCGTTCTTCAATTTCGAGGTTAGGGGAGCTCTATCATTCTATCTAATAATTCATATGATGGGTTCTAGATCTAGGGTTTGTATTAGAACCGTATGTTTCTTGATGTTCTTGATATTCTTGGTTGCCATGGTGATGATCTTTATATATATGTTTATGTGTTGCCATATGCGAATTGACTTGGTGATTGAACCTTGAGATAATGCGAATTACATATGTGTTTGGATGGTTTTGACATTTGTGTGTTCATGGACTTATGATTAGTATGTTGGAATGATTGTGATTTTTCGCATTTTGGATGAATGGGTGTATAGGCGCTTAGGTGCCAAAGTGATGGTGATGTTAGTGCTCCCAAAGAATTTTATCAATTGATTAAATTAAGCGTTATTTTGGGTGTTGAAAGTTATAAGGTTTTTATGAGTTAAATTGATAAAAATCAGTTTTTAGTGTTTTGAAAAAATTGCTGGAAAAATGGTGAATTTCAGTTTTAGTGTTGAAGAAAATTGTTGGACAAATTCTGGGTGTGCTGCTGTTTTTCTGGGCGCTGAGCGCCTGTGCTGGGCGCTGGGCGCCTGATGTTGTGTTGTGCTGTGCGTGTGTGCGCGCCTGGGCGCTGGGCGCCTGTGGCGTGCGTGTTGCCTGCGTGTTGCGCGTTGTTGCGCCTGGGCGCTAGGCGCCCGTGTCCGTGTTGCGTTGCGCTGTGTGGCGCGCTGTTGCTCCTGGGCGCATGGCGCCCGTGTTGTGTTGCGTTGTTGTTGCCTGGGCGCTGGGCGCCTGTGCACTTGTTGCCTGGTTGCCTGGGCGCCTAAGGCGCCTGTTCCCAGGATGTTGCCTAATTTTCCCCAAAATTGTTTTTATCATAACTTTTGACTCAGACGTCCGTTTCGAACGATTCAAAAAGTGTAGTGAAGCTCTTTACGTTGTCCATCTATGGGTCTAATTTTTAAAATGAAAAATTGTTATTTTCTGATTGTTTGTGGGAGCCCAAGTGGCCGTCCCCGGTGATCGTCCCAGTGACATTGAAAAATGATATGAAGCTCTTTAAAAATCCTTTTTGGTGTATAAACAACAGTTTTAGCGAAGTAATGTCAAAAATGATGATTTTGACGATGATGCTCTCGGGGCTAGTTAAATGACTGTTTTGCCCTTAGTGGCTATTTATTATTAGTTGTGACGTGTAAAGACTGTTTTGCCCCTAGTGGCCAAAGTTGTAGATAATGATGTGTAAATGACGAGGATGCCCTTAGTGGTTAGTCAAATGACGTTTTTGCCCTCAGTGGTGATGGTTTGAGTTGATTGATGTTTATGTGTGAGTGTCGATGAAAAACCAGTGACGTTTGGGGCCCGAAGGGCTAAGTGATGTTAAGGTCTAAATGGCCAAGTGACGTTGTGTGATGATTATGAATTTGACAGGTGCTGTGCTCCGTGCGAGCAAACTGGTAAGTGACGGGTCACATTGTTGACTATGATCTGAGTAATTGTGTGATTGTGTGTTGTAAGTGGTGCATGTCATAGTGTCTCATGCCCATATGCATAAAACCAGTGACGTTTTGAGGCCTGAGTGGCTAAGTGATGATGAGGCCTGAGTGGCTAAGCGACGTTTTTGTGAAAAGGTACCTCATGCATATGCCCGCGAGTGGGTTGCATTTTCATAAGTCTACATGACATGAAATGAGTGATTGTAAATGATGTGAATGATGACTGTGATGTGGATGTTTAGTGTATTGGATGCTGATTGTTCTAGTGCGTAGCCTATGATTAGTCCTTATCATATTTTCTATTATATAGACTGAAATGATGCTCACCCTTTCCTGTTTGAATGTTACCCCCGTGTTGGTAACGTGCAGGTGATCCCCAGTGAAGGTCTTAGCTTCACTTTTTGAGTCGAGTCGTCATGCTCTGATACGTAGCACTCAGGGGGGGAAAACGAACTCGGCATTTATTAATGATTTTTGGTTGTTATGTCCATGTGGACTATTTGGTTATGTTTTACTATTTTCCGCTGCGTAGTTGGTTTTGTTATGTTGAGTTTTATAAGCGACGTTAAATGAGGCTTGAGATTTTTATGTGGACGTGCTACGTGGATGAATGATTATTGAGTTAAACTGTTTTCTGAAATTGATAAACGACGTTTTGTTTTGAAGTATGTGTAACATTCCTTATGAACGAAATTCTTAAACTCTGATTTTCATAAACGAAGTATCGGGTAGAGAGGGGTGTTACATTAGTGGTATCAGAGCAGTTCGGTCTGTCCGGCCAATGTTGTCCTGTCATAGTGTCTTATGACAATAGATTAGTTCTAAGTCTTTGGTTTGTGCTGCAGTGATAGTTCATAATGGCTGGAAGGAACGACGCTGCTCTTGCTGCTGCATTGCAAGCTATGGCTCAGGCGGTGCAGGGTCAGCAGAATGCAGGGGATAATGCTGGTTTTAGGAGTCTGACTACCTTCCAGAGGGAGAATCCGCCCACCTTTAAGGGCAAATATGATCCAGATGGTGCTATGGCGTGGCTGAAGGAGATCGAGAGGATTTTCAGGGTGATGGACTGTACTGTGGAGCAGAAGGTCCGTTTTGGTACCCACATGTTAGCCGAGGAGGCCGACGACTGGTGGGTGGCTACTAGGCAGAGGTTAGAGGCTGTGCAGGAAGAGGTTACTTGGGAGGTATTCAGCAGGGAATTTCTAAGAAAATATTTTCCTGAAGACGTCCGAGGGAAGAAAGAGATAGAGTTTTTAGAACTGAAGCAGGGTGGTATGTCTGTGACTGCCTATGCGGCAAAATTTGTGGAGCTAGCAAAATTTTATCCACACTACAGTGAGGCTACAACTGAATTTTCAAAATGCATCAAATTTGAGAATGGGTTAAGGCCTGATATTAAACAGGCCATTGGTTATCAGAAGATCCGTGTGTTCGCAGATCTGGTTGATAGTTGCAGGATCTTCGAGGAGGACAGTACTGCTCGCTACAAAGCTACTTCTGAGAAAAAGGGCAAGTTTCAGAGTCGAAGCAAGCCGTATGAGGTTCCTGCGGGTAAGGGTTATCAGAGGGCTGCTGGAGGTAAGGGTTCTAGTGGGGGAGATGCCCCTGCTAGCATTGTCTGTTATAAGTGTGGCAAACCTGGCCACAAGAGTACCACATGCAGGTCTGATGAAAGGAATTGCTACCGTTGCGGTAAAAAGGGTCATATGGCAGCTGAGTGTAAGGTCAAAGATGTGGTGTGTTTCAACTGTGGTGAGTCTGGGCACATCAGTACAAAGTGTACGAAGCCGAAAAAGGAAAGGTCTACTGGGAAGGTTTTTGCATTGGCAGGAGAGGAACCTGATGATGATGATGGTCTGATTAGAGGTATGTGTTTTATTAATGGTACTTCTCTGAAATCTCTTATTGATACTGGTGCTACCCATTGTTTTATATCTGTTGATTGCTGTAAACGATTGGGTCTTGTTTTATCTGCTATGTGTGGGGATATGGTTGTCGATACTCCTGCGAAGGGGTCGGTGATTACGTCCCAGGTGTGTTCTCAGTGTCCCGTGTCGATCTTCGGCAGGGACTTTATTGTGAATTTTGTTTGTTTGCCATTGAGAGGTCTGGATGTAATCTTAGGCATGGACTGGTTAGAGAATAATCACGTTCATATCAACTGTCGTAGCAAGTCGGTTAGTTTCGGTGAAGAAAGTTCTGTTTTGGTATCTGCTGATCAGTTGAAGAAGTTGAAGAAAGAAGGAGTTCAATTATTTGCGTTGATGGCTTCGTTGTCTGCTGAGAGTCAGGCTGTTATCGAAGAACTGAAGGTAGTACGTGAATTTCCTGAGGTCTTTCCTGATGAAATTCCGGGTGTGCCACCGGAAAGAGAAGTTGAATTTTCGATTGATCTTGTACCTGGTACGAGGCCTGTGTCTATGGCTCCGTATAGAATGTCGGCGTCGGAACTGTCTGAGTTGAAGACGCAACTTGAAGAATTGCTTGAGAAAAAGTTTGTGAGACTGAGTGTATCACCGTTGGGAGCTCCGGTATTGTTAGTGAAAAAGAAAGATGGGAGCATGAGGTTATGTGTGGACTATCGTCAGTTGAATAAGGTAACTATCAAGAATAAGTATCCGCTCCCGAGGATCGACGATCTGATGGATCAGTTAGTGGGTGCCCGTGTTTTCAGCAAAATTGATTTGAGGTCCGGATATCATCAGATTAAAGTAAAGGACGAAGATGTTCAGAAGACAGCGTTCAGGACAAGGTATGGGCATTATGAATATTCAGTGATGCCGTTCGGTGTGACCAATGCTCCTGGTGTATTTATGGAATATATGAACCGTATTTTCCATAATTACCTAGATCGGTTTGTGGTGATATTCATAGATGATATTCTAGTTTATTCTAAGTCGGAGGAAGAGCATGCTGAGCACCTGAAGTCAGTGTTGGAAGTTTTAAAAGAGAAAAAGTTGTACGCTAAGTTATCGAAGTGTGAATTCTGGCTGAAAGAGGTGAGCTTCCTTGGGCACGTGATTTCTGGTAATGGTATTGCGGTTGATCCAGCAAAAGTAGAAGCAGTATTGGAGTGGGAGTCTCCGAAGTCCGTAACGGAGATTAGAAGCTTTTTGGGTTTGGCTGGGTACTACAGGAGGTTCATCGAGGGTTTTTCCAAGTTGGCCCTTCTGTTGACTCAGTTGACCTGCAAGGGTAAAGTTTTTGTTTGGGATGCTCGGTGTGAGGAAAGTTTTATGGAACTGAAAAAGAGATTGACGACGTCGCCTGTTTTGACGTTACCTAATCCAGAGGAACCGTTCGTTGTGTATTGTGACGCTTCGAAGATGGGTCTCGGTGGTGTGTTGATGCAGGATGGGAAAGTCGTTGCGTATGCGTCGAGGCAGTTGCGGATTCATGAGAAAAATTACCCTACGCATGATTTGGAGTTGGCTGCTGTGGTATTTGTGCTCAAGATTTGGAGGCACTACCTGTATGGTTCGAGGTTCGAAGTGTTCAGTGATCATAAGAGTCTAAAGTATCTGTTCGATCAGAAAGAGTTGAATATGAGACAGCGTCGGTGGTTGGAACTCTTGAAGGATTATGACTTTGGTTTGAATTATCATCCCGGCAAAGCTAATGTCGTGGCTGATGCTTTAAGCAGAAAGTCATTGCATATGTCGGCAATGATGATGAAAGAATTAGAGTTGATTGAAGAATTCAGGGATTTGAGTTTGGTTTGTAAAATGACACCTCGCAGCGTCAAGCTGGGAATGTTAAAGATCGATAATGATTTCCTGAGCAGCATCAGGGAGGCTCAGAAGTCAGATGTCAAGTTAGTGGATTTAATTAATGGGGTCGGTCAATCTGAAGGTGAAGATTTCAAATTAGATTCCAGTGGTGTGTTGAGGTTCCGGGGTAGGATCTGTGTTCCGGACGATGAAGAGATGAGAAAGGCAATTTTAGAGGAGGGTCACCGTAGCAAGTTGAGTATCCACCCTGGAGCGACGAAAATGTATCAAGATCTGAAAAAGATGTTTTGGTGGTATGGTATGAAGAGAGATGTGGCACAGTTTGTGTATGCCTGTTTGACCTGTCAGAAATCTAAAGTAGAGCATCAGAAGCCTGCAGGGCTAATGCAACCGATGGAAGTTCCAGAGTGGAAATGGGATGGCATAGCGATGGATTTTGTGACGGGATTACCGAGTACAGTTAAGGGTCATGATGCTATTTGGGTGATCGTTGATAGGTTAACGAAGTCTGCTCACTTTATCCCTATCAATATCACTTATCCGGTGTCGAGGTTGGCAGAGGTATATGTCAAAGAAATTGTGAGGCTGCACGGTGTTCCGAAGAGTATTGTGTCAGATAGGGATCCGAGGTTCACTTCCGAGTTTTGGAAGAGTTTGCAGAAAGAATTGGGTTCTAAGTTAAAAATGAGTTCGGCGTATCATCCCCAGACAGACGGTCAGTCAGAGAGGACAATTCAGTCGTTAGAGGATTTGTTGAGGGCTTGTGTATTGGAACAGCGGGGTTCATGGGATTCCTACCTTGCATTGATTGAGTTTACTTATAACAACAGTCACCATTCCAGCATTGGGATGGCACCGTTTGAAGCATTGTATGGTCGAAAGTGTAGGACGCCGTTATGTTGGTATGAGTCGGGAGAAAGTGTAGTGTTGGGTCCGGAGATTGTCCGGGAGACTACAGAGAAGATCAAGATGATCCGTGGGAAGATGAAGGCTTCGCAGAGTCGTCAGAAGAGTTATCATGACAAGCGGAGGAAGGATTTAAAGTTTCAGGAGGGTGAGCATGTGTTCTTGAGGGTTTCTCCTATTACCGGTGTTGGTCGAGCGTTGAAATCGAAGAAGCTCACTCCTCGATTTGTTGGTCCTTATCAGATATCCGAGAGGATCGGAAATGTGGCTTATAGAGTGGCTTTACCGCCAAATCTTTCGAACTTGCACGACGTGTTTCACGTGTCGCAACTTCGGAAGTATGTTTTGGACCCATCTCATGTGATCCAGATGGACGATGTAGAGGTGCGGGATAATCTCACTGTGGAGACGATGCCCGTACGGATTGAGGATCGTGAAGTGAAGGCGCTTAGAGGCAAAGAGATTGCATTAGTGAAAGTGGTCTGGCTAGGAGCTGCCGGCGAGAGTATGACGTGGGAGCTAGAGAGCAAGATGCGAGAATCCTACCCAGAGTTGTTTGATCAGGTAAATTTCGAGGACGAAATATTCTAAGTGGGGGAGAGTTGTAACACCCTAAAATTACTTAATTAATTTATTTAATTAAGTAATTGGGGATTTAAATTAAATTAATTGATGTAATTTAATTAATCAGAATTTATACTAATATGTGTAGGAAGTATTAGAAAGTGGAGGTGCCAAACCAAATGGACTTGGGCCTAAGTGAGAAGCCCAAGCCCATTATTCTTGTCATATGCGAAGTGGCTAGGCTAGTTGGAGGCTAGGGTTTTGTGTGCAATTCGCAAAATTGGAGAGCTTGAGAGTGAAGGAGAGAGCGCCGTAAGGAGAAGAGAAGAAGAGGAGAGAAGTCGCACCCAAGGAAGGGCAAGGAAAACGTGATTTTGTTGCTGTGGTCCTGTACGTGACTATCTCCGGAGCCTCCGTTCTTCAATTTCGAGGTTAGGGGAGCTCTATCATTCTATCTAATAATTCATATGATGGGTTCAAGATCTAGGGTTTGTATTAGAACCGTATGTTTCTTGATGTTCTTGATATTCTTGGTTGCCATGGTGATGATCTTTATATATATGTTTATGTGTTGCCATATGCGAATTGACTTGGTGATTGAACCTTGAGATAATGCGAATTACATATGTGTTTGGATGGTTTTGACATTTGTGTGTTCATGGACTTATGATTAGTATGTTGGAATGATTGTGATTTTTCGCATTTTGGATGAATGGGTGTATAGGCGCTTAGGTGCCAAAGTGATGGTGATGTTAGTGCCCCCAAAGAATTTTATCAATTGATTAAATTAAGCGTTATTTTGGGTGTTGAAAGTTATAAGGTTTTTATGAGTTAAATTGATAAAAATAAGTTTTTAGTGTTTTGAAAAAATTGCTGGAAAAATGGTGAATTTCAGTTTTAGTGTTGAAGAAAATTGTTGGACAAATTCTGGGTGTGCTGCTGTTTTTCTGGGCGCTGAGCGCCTGTGCTGGGCGCTGGGCGCCTGATGTTGTGTTGTGTTGTGCGTGTGTGCGCGCCTGGGCGCTGGGCGCCTGTGGCGTGCGTGTTGCCTGCGTGTTGCGCGTTGTTGCGCCTGGGCGCTAGGCGCCCGTGTCCGTGTTGCGTTGCGCTGTGTGGCGCGCTGTTACTCCTGGGCGCATGGCGCCCGTGTTGTGTTGCGTTGTTGTTGCCTGGGCGCTGGGCGCCTGTGCACTTGTTGCCTGGTTGCCTGGGCGCCTAAGGCGCCTGTTCCCAGGATGTTGCCTAATTTTCCCCAAAATTGTTTTTATCATAACTTTTGACTCAGACGTCCGTTTCGAACGATTCAAAAAGTGTAGTGAAGCTCTTTACGTTGTCCATCTATGGGTCTAATTTTTAAAATGAAAAATTGTTATTTTCTGATTGTTTGTGGGAGCCCAAGTGGCCGTCCCCGGTGATCGTCCCAGTGACATTGAAAAATGATATGAAGCTCTTTAAAAATCCTTTTTGGTGTATAAACAACAGTTTTAGCGAAGTAATGTCAAAAATGATGATTTTGACGATGATGCTCTCGGGGCTAGTTAAATGACTGTTTTGCCCTTAGTGGCTATTTATTATTAGTTGTGACGTGTAAAGACTGTTTTGCCCCTAGTGGCCAAAGTTGTAGATAATGATGTGTAAATGACGAGGATGCCCTTAGTGGTTAGTCAAATGACGTTTTTGCCCTCAGTGGTGATGGTTTGAGTTGATTGATGTTTATGTGTGAGTGTCGATGAAAAACCAGTGACGTTTGGGGCCCGAAGGGCTAAGTGATGTTAAGGTCTAAATGGCCAAGTGACGTTGTGTGATGATTATGAATTTGACAGGTGCTGTGCTCCGTGCGAGCAAACTGGTAAGTGACGGGTCACATTGTTGACTATGATCTGAGTAATTGTGTGATTGTGTGTTGTAAGTGGTGCATGTCATAGTGTCTCATGCCCATATGCATAAAACCAGTGACGTTTTGAGGCCTGAGTGGCTAAGTGATGATGAGGCCTGAGTGGCTAAGCGACGTTTTTGTGAAAAGGTACCTCATGCATATGCCCGCGAGTGGGTTGCATTTTCATAAGTCTACATGACATGAAATGAGTGATTGTAAATGATGTGAATGATGACTGTGATGTGGATGTTTAGTGTATTGGATGCTGATTGTTCTAGTGCGTAGCCTATGATTAGTCCTTATCATATTTTCTATTATATAGACTGAAATGATGCTCACCCTTTCCTGTTTGAATGTTACCCCCGTGTTGGTAACGTGCAGGTGATCCCCAGTGAAGGTCTTAGCTTCACTTTTTGAGTCGAGTCGTCATGCTCTGATACGTAGCACTCAGGGGGGGAAAACGAACTCGGCATTTATTAATGATTTTTGGTTGTTATGTCCATGTGGACTATTTGGTTATGTTTTACTATTTTCCGCTGCGTAGTTGGTTTTGTTATGTTGAGTTTTATAAGCGACGTTAAATGAGGCTTGAGATTTTTATGTGGACGTGCTACGTGGATGAATGATTATTGAGTTAAACTGTTTTCTGAAATTGATAAACGACGTTTTGTTTTGAAGTATGTGTAACATTCCTTATGAACGAAATTCTTAAACTCTGATTTTCATAAACGAAGTATCGGGTAGAGAGGGGTGTTACACTAAGGATTTCAACCGCTTCAATCTCCTGATTGAACGACCCAAGAGCACCTCCCAGGATTTCAATACCACTTCAATCTTCACCGATTGAACGACCCAAGATTACCTCCCAGGATTTCAAACCAACTCAATCTCCGGATTGAGAGACCCAAGAATACCTCCCAGGATTTCAAAATAACCACTTAGAAAACGAATACAATATGAGATCTACGAACCAATCACTTCAGCAGTATAGTAACAATATAGTAGAGTGAGAGATGATTGGTTTTTGAAAATGAAGAACTTTGAAATATAGATCTGAAAATGAAAGCTCTTATTTTTTCTCTTTTCTTTTTGATCTGAAAATACGTAGCAGAGAAGTGGAAAGTGGTGTATTGTGTTTGTGAATCCAAGCTTCCTATTTATAGGGAATGTAAAAAATTTACCGTTAAAATGAAAACCACAATGTTGAAATCGATTTTCTGATGAAGCTAAAAAGTAGGAGAATCGATTCTTTGCATTTAGACAACTTAGGAATCGATTCATTTGTCTTTGGAAAATTGAAGGAATCGATTCTTAGGACCTCCTGAGTAGGCAAGAATCGATTTTAATTTTGGTTTAAAGAAGGAGGAATCGATTCTTTAGTTTTGCCAAAACATAGGAGCAATCGATTATGATCTTTTAAATAAGGAAGGCAATGTGTATGAAATCGATTTCATGCTTAAGAAAGGGAAGTTGGAAATCGATTCATTGCTCTAAATACATAAGGAGAAATCGATTTCATGCTATGAAACATTGTGTGTCAAAATCGATTTCATGCTTTGCTCATTGTGTATTGAAATCGATTCATTTCTTCAACAATAGTTTAGCAAATCGATTTCAAGCTTTAAGAGGATTAGGAAATCGATTTCAAGCTTCATAATAACTTAGGAAATCGATTTCAAGCTTTTCATAAAAATTGTTTTTAGGTTTAGGTGCCACCTTATGCATGCATGCAATTTTATAAAATATTTTTCAAAGGCTTTTAACACAACAATTTTATTTTAAAAACATTTTTAAAAACATCATCTCTCTTCTACTAAATGTCATAAAGCTGAAGGGATAGGATCTTACATTTGAGTCCTATCAAAAACAGATAAACAATTAGGTCTTCAACTTCATTGTTGCTTCTTCTGCAAGCCATTTCACTTTAGTCCCAACTCTTTGATTTAATCCCTGTTCTTTGATTTTGTCCCTGTACTTTCATTCAACTGCAACCATTAGTAAACAGGATGTAATTTGTTATCATACAAAACAAGGAGTGTTTGCCCTTGGTTCAACAAACTCCCCCTTTTTGATGATAACAAATTACATTATGCATAGGGAGACCATAATGGAGAAACAATGGCAGAAGCTCCCCCTAAGCATAAGCATAACAAAATAAACAGTACAACAGCAGGATAGCAACAATTATTTTCTCCCCTCACATATACCATGCATATTCTCTCCCACATATAACATGCATAATATTCTCTCCCCCTTTGTTTTCATCAAAAAGGAGGGGGGTGAGCACATAGAAACATATCCACATTATAAATTTGCAGAATCAATAGACAGTAGAACATAGCATATGATATATTAAAAACAGTAGTTCATGCTATGCTCCCCCTTACTTGGTGATCCCCCTTATTAATATTAGAATGCAAAGCTTAGAAAAAAGACGGTGGATCATCATGGTTTAAAAAATATGATACCCAAGATAATCATCCTTGGTTCAACAATATAGGTATCATTTTTAACATCAAAAATATGTTGCATGAAAGATCCAGCACAATAGAGAGAAGAAGAAAAAACTTTGATGCACACAAAAAATATATGTCTAAATACTTGTTGAGTTATATTTAATTTCTACTTTATAACACATTTTCAACAGAGGTGAATAAAACTTTACCAATCTAACCTTCACCGGTGATTCTTCCTCTATTGTTGTTATCACGAGTCACATGACTTGCTGTTTCTGAGTATTACGAATCTTTTTGTGTCTCCAGTCATGAACTTCGAGTCTCTGCTATCAAGGTATTGATCTGACCCCCATACCCTGTAGCACACCTGCACTAAGATCAAGTAGAAAATTTTGGTACCCATTTCTCTTTGGGTCCTTTGGGGTTAGTTATCAAGGGGTTTGCTTTCACAATCCACCTTGGTTTCTTATAGGCAGGTATAAGGGTTCCAAGCTCACATAATT